>CM056587.1:62684269-63284269 GCA_029721435.1 Gymnothorax reevesii | reverse complement strand
GCTGTTATCGAATACCCAAATCCGGCAGTCCCTTCCCAATTTGAAACCCTGTAGCGCGATAGCCAATTGTGCGCTACTCTGAAAAAGCTGCCGACCCCTGCCGGTGGGTACGCCGAGGCTCGAACCCGCGACGTGGTGATCACATCTGCACTGCAGTGCAGTGCCTTAACCGTGTGAGCCACCCAGCTGCATAAACCTTTTTATATATTTTCAACAAGTGCTTCTGGTTATATTTGCCTAGGTATTAGGTTGAATCATATGCTGAATCATAATCCTCATATGTGAGGAAAGAAAGAAGCAGTTTTGTCCAAAAAACAGAAAGTAAAGTAGAACACTGGTTGTTTTACTAAAGGCTGGAAAAAGAGTTAGTGGTAAATTGTAGAGAGAGTGATTTAAAGTACATCCTCCAGTAATAGGGGAAAATCAAGGGACAGCAGTGGAGATTTGGGACAGAAAATATCCAGATTTGGGGGAAGAAAACACTCCTTAGATGGAGGGGCGAATGGGTCATTTTGTCCAGACACAGAATGAGCCCTGAGTAGCGAGTGAAATTTTGTGTTTCTCATGTCTAGAGTCTGAAGTTTATCCGTTAATGCAAGAATCAACCAAATAATACAGTCATTTAAGCTATACTTTTTGTAGTGTTCTTCATTGATGAAATTGCTGGATTCTCTTAGTAAGGGCATCAGTGGATTTTGTCATCAGAATAGATTTGGCAGTGTAAGGGCAAGATGAAGGATGGATGCTTTTAGCCTGTATTGTAGAACTGAGATAAATTCAATAAAAAGAATTACTAAATGTTATGATTCTGCCCTGTGTGCTTGTTTGTGGTTGTGTGTTTTTCCTGTGTCTCTCTTGGTTTGTGTTTCAGCTCCATTCCCGCGGCCTGACCACCTATTCCTCCTCGCCTGGCTCCTGTGATGTCGTGTGACAGCCTGCATGCCTGAGTCTCGTTGTCCAATCACGTTTCCTCTTTCTGTTTCGGCTTTGGAATTTCATTCTTTGCTTCCACCTGTGCTTAATTCTGGGTCTCGCAAAACTCTGAGTGAAAGTGTTCTCTGGAAACTCTGAGTGAATGCTTTCTCTGATAGGGCCGTAACTAACCCTACTAACCAGCACTTAAGGGTGTGTAAATATTTCATCACGTAGTTACTAACCTAATAAACTCATTATCGAGTGTGTTTGTTTCTGGCTTTAAGTAAATTCTGCCTGAAGCTTTCCCTGATGAACTGTGTTTAAAGCTATGCTTTTCTTTGCTGTTCTCGTGGTTCTTTTGACTTGTCACATTTAGATCACCTTAGTCTAAACTGTCTAGTTTGATTGATTGTCTTGGCGTCTTGTCTTGAGTCATTATTGATGCCTGCCTTTCCCAACTGTAATGTGGAAAGAAGCCACTAGATGGCAGTATTGACCTTTTTTTTTGTTAAGCCGAGTCTGGAGCTAGGTTTGGGCATGTCCTGGGCATGCCTGAGAGGGGAAGGTCCCGAGGAAAAAAAAAAGTCTAAATGTGGGAGGGGGCTGCAAAAGAGTATATAAGGAGAAAAATTGAGAGAGTAAAGTAGAAGGAGAAATTGCAAGGAGAAGGATACATTTGACCTGACCTGTCACTCTTTTCAAGACCTGTGAAGCTTTTTGTGGATTTTTGCCTGTGTTAGAGCATTTTCCTCACCCGGAACATCACCAAGCACCCCCATCTCAAGGGACAGAAAATATTTTTTGTTCTTATATATTATCAATCTTGGTCAGTAGTATAAATTTAAGGTTAGTGTTGGTCTTTGTTTAGTTAAATCTGTTTCAGTTTTTAAATTTTGTCTGTCATCTCTTGCTGTCATAAATGTCATAACAAATTGGGGCCATAACACCGCCTCCTCCCTAGTGTATTTATTCTGGGAAGTGGGTAGAGATGTCAGACCTGACTTCACAAGAAATCGCAAGAATCCGCTGTGCTTCACTGCGCTTCAGACACGCACACATTCCTGAACCTGAGCGACATTAAGAATCTTTTCCCGAGCACCCCAAGCATTTCTGTTGTTTTTCAAGCTCCGTGTTCTCCTTGTTTTAGTCCGTCATTTTCATCAGCCTGTTTTGTTATTTCGAGCCACTCTTTGTGTGTGTATTTCAGTTTTTCCCTGCCCTTGGCAGAGTACCTAAGTTCTCCTGGTTCAGTGCATGTGCACAGTGTTTCCTTTCGGCCTGTGTGCCACGTTTTCCCGTGTCTGGGTTCCCTAAATAAACCTCCTGATCCCGCACCTGGTGTCCTCCTGGCCCGTTTCCTTCCACTAAAAGCAAGCTGAGTTGATTTGGGTGACAAGCCAAGCAGGTGTTTAGCCATTTTAATGGCTGTGGAGTTGTAAAAGGATGAAGTTGCATAAGTGAAAAGCAATTGCACCAAAGTGGAAACTAGAAAAGCACTCAGAGAGCGCAGACCTCCGCCAGGGGGCCGCAAAACCCAAAAGCACAGCGATTGGAACTTCAGCCCATTGGAAAGACTTGAAATCTTGAACTTTGGCGTATATCTCAGCAGTACTTTGGCCTAGATATGCCAAATTTTTAATCACCTGTCCCTTGACTTAATATCCACCTTCTCTGAAAATTTCATCAAAATCTGTCCATAACATTTTGAGTTATTTTGGAAACCAACAGACAAACAAACAAACAAACAAACATAACCTCATTGGCGGAGGTAATTGACTGCATGGAGTAAGAGGTGAAGTGAGATTAAAATATAATATGGAAAGAATAAAATTGCACCATTTGATGTAGGTCAAGGCCAAATATTTAAATGCCCCATTATTTGATAGTAGTAGCCCACTGCAGGAAAAACCACCAGTAATATCCTCTATGAGCTTTAAGTAATTACTCCATTTACATTTGTCAAATATTTGTAGAACTCCAAAGAGCTAGAAAATGTAAGCAGTTTTGTAAAAACAATTAGACTGTGTGAGAGTGGTGTGCTAGAAGCACATCTCTGAAAATAAAATTAAGGAAATGTAAATGATAGAAGTGACCGCCAGAAAATTTAAAGTAGGCAAGTGTGGAGGACAAAAGTCAATCCTTCCATACTCTCGCTGCTGGTTGTAATGATTTGGCTGATCGGCGCAAGTTGAGAACAAGGAAACTCGAAAACAACAAACGTAAAATTATTTAACAGGGTCTTCGGGAGACCGAAGGAGGCATTCTAAATAGCCTGCTTTCATAGTAAACGTACATTAGCGAGCCTAAATAGTCTGATGTGACATGACAATGGCGCTAGATGATCTTACCGTCTGTGTTGCTGGCCAATCATTCTGTCCACTCTATCTTGCTTGGTGGAAGAAGTTCTCAATTTTATTGTTGCATTATTAAATAAATAATGTCGATAAACCGAACACACAACGCACTGCACTTGCCTTATAAACCGAAATGTTTTAAAGTCAGGAGCCTTAAACTTTTGCCACTTCTGGCAAGTTAATTTACTCTTAGCTAACGTAACTTAGCTTCATGCTAGACTAATAACCATTCCGTGGAGTATAGTAAAATTTGGGTCTACCTTGGTCTACCACATTGCACTACGTTATTTTTACCTTTGTTTTAACACTCCTTTTTTTCTGTCTTTCCTCAGAGATATCCGAGCCTCTTGGAGTGCATTGAACAGTTCATCCATAAAGTTCTGCATGTCAGCGAACCGAAGGTTATGCCATTCTATTTCTCCCTCCCACCCCCTCCCCCTCCAAATTCCCTTTCCCACAAAGTCTGTCTTGATAATAATTAAGCCTTCCTGGAGTGCATGAAAATGGCCCTGAGCATATGTCACCGCCTTCAGTGAGGGAACATGAGGTAAGATACTGTATTCCTCTAGTGAAGTTTTACAACCCCGGACTCAAAGCCAAAGAGAGTTCAAGCTAATGTGTCAGCTTAGCAGCAATAAACAATTGCTCACCCGTCTGTATATAGGTGTTTGTTGGTGCGTGTGGGAGTATATCAGAGCAGTGCAATACCATTTGCTCTTATCCAGTGCTCTTTATTTGGTTTTTTAAAACTTAGACGTAGATCTTTTACCCATCTAAAATCAGAATTTGTAAACGGGACCGGACACCAAGGGATCATTTTTCTGTCCCATCGCAGGGCTCTGTCGTCTATGAATGTGCATATTTATGCTACCTACCTTTGCATTCTTTTAGGACTCGCATTATCTTCAATCAGATGAAAATCACCCACACCGTCGAATCTACCTGCTTCACTCTAGTTGATCACAAATTCTGCTCACGAACATTAGATGTTTGGATTTTATACACCCTGACGTTTCCACCTTCCCAAAACTTTATCAAGGCTGTACCACAAAAAATGTCTGAATGTTCAGTGCTTGAATGGATGGTTGGATCATGCACGAGTTATTTTGGATGTCATCTGTCAAGTTGAAGTGTCATCAAGTATGATCAGTAACTACGAAGGATGGTTAATAAATGGTTTGCTAATCAGTGTTCGAACTGAATTTGTTTAGTGCTATAAATGCATTCATATGGACATTGTTAGATGCTACTCACCTGCCATTATGCATCAAAATGCAGTAATGTGAATTGGTGCTGTTCAAAGTAATAGAAATATACAACTCATTAATGATATGGATATATCCATGAAGTATGCAAAGGTGAGTGTTGGCTGCATACATGGTTCTAGGATGTGACAACAGCAGCCTCAGCTCACTGTACATTATCATGCAACAAGTGTGGCAATTTACTGGTTACAAATTACTGCCATTCAATTAAATGCTACAATTTTTGCACCACAATGCCAGCTCATTTTCCCAACATCACTAAGTCAATGTTGATCAGACAGCAAGGAATGCCCATTGCTCCAGCACTAAATTCAGAGACGAGGCAGCGCTTTCATGAGGACCCTGGAGTTCATAGCCTGAATAGTAAATTGTCGCTGCTGAGGAACAAGACAAGTTTTTTAAAGTATTGATAATTTGACCACCAAAAAAAATGCATTCACAGATCACTCAGCCCATCTTATTCCCATGGAGAAGTTTCTGGCCCCCCAAAGAATCACGACTTACAGTATCATGCATTCCAGCCTTCATTGTTTATCCATTTCTCCATGGGCACCTCCCATGACGATTTTATTTCATCACAACAGAAAAATGGGGGTATTAGATCATAAATCAGAACTTCCATTCCATCCTTCAGATGCACTGATGTTCTGTTGCTGCATGTCCCCTTCAATTCAGTATCCTCATGTTTGTGCTCAAATGCACTCACTGGCCACCTTTAGGTGCACCTGCAAGTTTGTAATGCATGTGGATACAGAAAAAACCAAGACAAAGCAACAGGAAACCCATCCCCAACTGTGCAAGGGGGCTTTCATTGAACATTTAGAAGACTGCATAGTAATGGTGAGTTTCCAGGCTTAACCAGTCAGCAGTGTATTGAATGCCACAAGGCATTATGCCATAGTGAAGCTGCGCATTGAGGCATGGGGGGGGCGCAGCGGGGGAGATTGTGGGTGGCAGCATTCAATTCAATGGATTCTGTGCTGGCATGTTCTGGCAAGTAGAGTTAATATTGGTGCCAGATTGGGAAGATGCAGCCACCAGGAAAGATTCTGTACAGAATGTTTACAAGTTTATTGGAAAACAATCATAGCCAAAGCACATGACCACTTCATTTAGTATACATTAACCAAAAGGACCCATTACCACTGCAAGTCAGGTGTTCCCAATGCTCTAGTTGGCAGCCTGCTGCTGCGCCTTCTTGGCCGCTTGCTGCTGGTCCGCGGCCGCCTGCTGCTGCGCCTTCTTGGCCGCTTGCTGCTGGTCCGCGGCCGCCTGCTGCTGCGCCTTCTTGGCCGCTTGCTGCTGGTCCGCGGCCGCCTGCTGCTGCGCCTTCTTGGCCGCTTGCTGCTGGTCCGCGGCCGCCTGCTGCTGCGCCTTCTTGGCCGCTTGCTGCTGGTCCGCGGCCGCCTGCTGCTGCGCCTTCTTGGCCGCTTGCTGCTGGTCCGCGGCCGCCTGCTGCTGCGCCTTCTTGGCCGCTTGCTGCTGGTCCGCGGCCGCCTGCTGCTGCGCCTTCTTGGCCGCTTGCTGCTGGTCCGCGGCCGCCTGCTGCTGCGCCTTCTTGGCCGCTTGCTGCTGGTCCGCGGCCGCCTGCTGCTGCGCCTTCTTGGCCGCTTGCTGCTGGTCCGCGGCCGCCTGCTGCTGCGCCTTCTTGGCCGCTTGCTGCTGGTCCGCGGCCGCCTGCTGCTGCGCCTTCTTGGCCGCTTGCTGCTGGTCCGCGGCCGCCTGCTGCTGCGCCTTCTTGGCCGCTTGCTGCTGGTCCGCGGCCGCCTGCTGCTGCGCCTTCTTGGCCGCTTGCTGCTGGTCCGCGGCCGCCTGCTGCTGCGCCTTCTTGGCCGCTTGCTGCTGGTCCGCGGCCGCCTGCTGCTGCGCCTTCTTGGCCGCTTGCTGCTGGTCCGCGGCCGCCTGCTGCTGCGCCTTCTTGGCCGCTTGCTGCTGGTCCGCGGCCGCCTGCTGCTGCGCCTTCTTGGCCGCTTGCTGCTGGTCCGCGGCCGCCTGCTGCTGCGCCTTCTTGGCCGCTTGCTGCTGGTCCGCGGCCGCCTGCTGCTGCGCCTTCTTGGCCGCTTGCTGCTGGTCCGCGGCCGCCTGCTGCTGCGCCTTCTTGGCCGCTTGCTGCTGGTCCGCGGCCGCCTGCTGCTGCGCCTTCTTGGCCGCTTGCTGCTGGTCCGCGGCCGCCTGCTGCTGCGCCTTCTTGGCCGCTTGCTGCTGGTCCGCGGCCGCCTGCTGCTGCGCCTTCTTGGCCGCTTGCTGCTGGTCCGCGGCCGCCTGCTGCTGCGCCTTCTTGGCCGCTTGCTGCTGGTCCGCGGCCGCCTGCTGCTGCGCCTTCTTGGCCGCTTGCTGCTGGTCCGCGGCCGCCTGCTGCTGCGCCTTCTTGGCCGCTTGCTGCTGGTCCGCGGCCGCCTGCTGCTGCGCCTTCTTGGCCGCTTGCTGCTGGTCCGCGGCCGCCTGCTGCTGCGCCTTCTTGGCCGCTTGCTGCTGGTCCGCGGCCGCCTGCTGCTGCGCCTTCTTGGCCGCTTGCTGATCACTCATGGTAGCATTCAGGCCCAAGTCATCAGAACCCATGGCAGTGGTAGAGTTCTCCAGATACAGACCATGGCTTGGATGGTCTGGAACAGAATGGAGAAATCACATCAAATACCCCAATACTCAGAGCACATTTAGAAGCAAACTAATACATCATACTTTGAACAGTGAAAGTAAATTAGACAAATAATTACCTCCAAGCATCACCGCACACAAAAATCCCAACAAAAGCCACCACGCCATTGCTACAGTGCAAAAAGTGCTTTGAGTATTAAACACCAACTTAGCTGCATCAGCTTATATAGCCTCCCCCTGAGCACAAAAATGCACTGGCTGTCAATTAAGATACACAGCTGAGCTCTATTAAGAATATGTGCCTTGATTGAGCACCTGTCTTCAATGTAGATCAAATTTATGTGCACATTGAATTACATTCAATTTTCTGCTGGTTATCTCATTTTGTGATCTGAATATGATTACCCCACAATAATTTATTTTCTTAAAAGAATAATTAACTAACTATCTAACATTATGAACTGAATGAGTGTCTCAACAACTGACAATTGATCAGTGTCAATAAGTAGGAGTTACACCTGCCAGCACTTTTATCAATTAACTGTGTTGCTCAAATCATGAAGGCTTATCAGTCCCATCTGCTCTGCCCATCAGTTTTGCTCATTTTAATTTCAACACCAGTTATAATTAATCCAGAAAAGGTTGGAATTCTTTTTTTGCATTGTTAATAAAGAGCAATCAAAGTGCAATCCGTGCCCTGATGAAATCCTCATCTTGTACAATTGTGGGATCCTATCATGCAGTTTTAATGCTCATCACAAATCCAAATGCTGCAATAATTAGCAAGTCCTCCTTAGCAGGCCATTTTGTACTCTGCTCTGCTGTTCGGGAGCTCTTCTGCAGTACAGACCTGTGCACTAAAACTTGCCTTTGTGGAGCTATCCTTATAAGAGCTGTGTCACGCTTACTGCCCATGCTCTGAACTTCCAAAACTGCTAGCCTAACGAAGTGAATCTGCTCGACTGCAAGTCGAAATCTGATTCCATCCTCGCAAATCCGTCTTCGTTTCACTTTGTATTTAAATATTTTAGATACTCAGGCATTATGCTTTTTATATTAAGGTATTTTCTATGGAAATGAGAGGATTCAAAGCACTATTGTAGGGCTCTCTCAGGATATAAAGAATGTTTGCTGGTTTTTGGGCCTCCAATAAGCATCAGAGAAGAAGAATTACACCTTCTTCTTTTAATGGTTTCAGTCAGTTGGAAAGCCAGTTTATAGTCTTCATATCCTTTGTCTAAAGCGCCGAAATTGCGTGTCGAATCCTCTCATTTCCATCAAAAACTCCTTAAAATAAAAAGCATAATGCCTCTGTAACTATAATATATAAATGCAGTGCTAAACAATGACGGACTAGCATGGATGGAAGTAGATTTTTCCTTGCAGTTGAGCAGATTCACTTCATTGAAAGTTGTGAGCATGCTCAGTA
Source organism: Gymnothorax reevesii (assembly GCA_029721435.1). Lineage (NCBI taxonomy): Eukaryota > Metazoa > Chordata > Actinopteri > Anguilliformes > Muraenidae > Gymnothorax > Gymnothorax reevesii. The sequence continues at coordinate 63,275,711 of CM056587.1, read as the reverse complement.
CTCATGACACAGCTCTATCAAGCATGTAGATTTTTTTTTTGTGGGTTTCAGGTCGACGTCCTGGGTGCCTTTGGTGCTGAGATCATCAGCTCGCCCACTAGCGCTCGCTTCGACTCCCCCGAGTCTCATGTGGCCTGGAGCCTGAGGAACGAGATCCCCCAATTCTCACGTCCTGGACCAGTACCGAAATCCCTCTCACCTCAATTTTTCCTTTCCTGTTTTCTCTGGCACCCTGAGTTTGGCATCCTGCCTCTCGTTCTCAGTTCACCACCAGTCTGAACTAAAGGTACGCAGCCAGCTCGGGCAGCTGCCCAACTTGGGCCGTACAAAATTATGAAAGAGGGTTGTGTTGAGATTAATCTTACAAAGTTGAAAATTGTGAAAGAACAACAAATTAATTTTAAATTGATCAAGTCATTATAAAAATCTAAATACACAATTATAGTTTATAAATGTTTTATTTACAAATGTTTATAGTAAGAACAGTATCCTCTTTTGGGCCCCTGTCAATGCTGGGCCCCTAGAATCGTCCATGGTTACCATCAGAGATCATTTTGCAGAATAATGTTGCCTCAGACCAGTATGAACACATTTTTGTCATCAATAATCATGGAATGAGCCTTTAAACATGCATTCAGCCTATGTAAGAGTCAAAAAATTTAATTTGCAGCAACTTTCAATTGTCATAATAAAATAGATGATTTCACTGTTTATGTTTATTTCTCATATTTTCACCTCAATAGAATCATGGGAATGTTTTTTTTGTTCTCATTGCCTATTAATATTATTTTTGGGTATATTTGCTCCAAAAATTTTAGAGAAATAACATATTAGGACCCCTTTTTGATAAAAGTGGTGGTGTATAATCATCACTGCACACTACTGTATGGAACGAGGTTTTAATTGTTTCCATTTCATTTTATTTGTGTATTTATTATTATGTTTTTTTTTTTTGATTTTTTTGGGGATTTTTCTTTTATTTGATTGTTACACAGTGCAGGGAGACAGGAGGATTGGAGGGAAGATTGGGGAAGACATGCGGCGAATGACCCGAGTTGGAATCGAGCTGGCTGGGTCGTCACGAGAGGGACACAGTCTTAATGGTGCGCGTAGACCAATGAGCCACCGGGGCGCCCCCGTATTATTATGTTTAATTGCTATTATTATTTATTTTTTTAAAATATGTTACAACCCCAATTCCGAAATAGTTCGGACAAAGTGTAAATTGTGAATAAAATCATAACACAATGACTTTCAAATCACACCAGCCAGTATTTTATTCGCAGTAGAACAGAGATAACATAGCTAATGTTGACACTGAGAAATCGTACAATTTTTTCTACAAAATGAACTCAAATTTGATGGCTGCTACAGATCTCAAAAAAGTTGGGACAGGGACTGTTTACCATGATGTAGCATCCCCTCTTCCTTTTAACACAGAGTAGAGGTGTCTGAGCATTGAGGAGACAAGTTTCTTGAGTTTAGCCTTGGACTTTGATCCTACTATTGTTTAATCCAGACTTCCAGCTGCTGGAGAGTTTTCAGTCTCCTTTGATGGACTTTTTGTATAATTATGTGCCAAATGTTCTCAATCAGTGAAAGATCAGGACTGCAGGCAGGCCAGTTCAGCACACGGACTACTACGAAGCCATGCTGTTGTAATAGCTGCAGTATGTGGTTTTGCATTGTCCTGCTGAAAAACACAAGGCTTTCCCTGGAATAGATGTTGTCTGGGGGGGGAGCATATGTTGCTCTAAAACCTTTATATACCTTTCAGCATTCATGGTGCTTTTCAAAACATGCAAGTGTCCCACACCATATGCACTAATGCGTCCCCATACCATCAGAGATGCCTGCTTTTGAACTGAACACTGATATCAGGAGGGGTGGTCTTTTGCCTCTTTAGCCTGGAAGACACGAGGCCCATGATTTCCAACGAGAATGTCAAATTTTGACTCGTCTGACCACAGGATGTTTTGCCACTTTGCTACTGTTCATTTTAAATGAGCCTTGGCTCACAGAAGACGGCGGCACTTGTGGATCATGCTCAACAATGGCTTCCTTTTTGCATGATAGAGTTTTAGGTGGCATCTTTGGATGGCACGGTGGACTGTGTAAACAGACAGTGGTTTCTTGAAGTATTCCTGAGCCCATTTAGTAATGTCACTGACAGAATCGTGCAGGTGTGTGATGCAGTGGCGTTTGACGGCCACGGGCATTCAGTAAAGGTCTTCGGCCCAATCCCTTACGCACAGAGATTTAATCCATTTTCTCTGTATCTTTTGATGATGTTATACACTGTCGATGATGAGACCTTCAAAGCCTTGGCAATTTGACCTTGAGGAACATTATTTTTAAAGTATTCCACAATTTTTTTACTTCACAGACCATCTGGCCATCTTTACTTTGGAGAGACTCAGCCTCTCTAAGACATCCCTTTTATAGCCAATCATATTACACACCGGATGCCAGTTAACTTAATTACTTGCTAAATGTTAAGTCAGCTGATTCTCTTATATATTAATAGCTTTTTCAGGGCTTTTATGCCTGTGTCCCAACTTTTTTGAGACCTGTTGCAAAATTTGAAATAAGCAAATTTTGCAGAAAAAAATTTAAAATTACTCTCTCAATTTTTCTCCTTATATACTCTTTTGCAGCCTTCTCCCACCTTTTAGACTTTTTTTATTCTCTGGGACTTTCCCTCTCAGACATGCCCAGGACATGCCCAAACCTAGCTCCAGACTGGGCTTAACAAAAAAAGGTCAATGCTGCCATTACAATTGTAGTTCCTTCATCTAAGATAAATGGGGAGTCGGTCGAGAGGGTCTGCTCATATAAATATTTTGGTGTTGAAATTGACAACAAGCTCACTTTTAAAGGTTCACTCAGTTAGAAAATATTTTGGCTATTTTTCGAAGAAATGGATCATATGTAGCAAATTAATATGCATCATACATTTGTAAATGTTTTCTATAACTTTTAATCATTATTTAAATACTGAAATTTGGCTGGTTTGTACGGTCCTACGCCCCACCCCTCAAAACAGTCGTTGCACGCGGACCTCGTAGTCATATGACACCTGTGACATGTGAAGAGTAATGCCTGTGATCCACTTAGGCTTTCAAGGCTTACGAATGCAAGCAAACGTGGCCAGTCGGAAGCTTTTGAAAGCGCCGGGAAACATCCGAATCTCGCACAAACAATCGTAGGAAGTCAGAGTGATTGGGGAAAAAATTTTATCCCATGATCCACTAACGCGAGCATTTCCGATTGATTTTTGCCAACGTCAACAATAAATATTGCGGTTGTTTTTGTAAACGGCTTCTAATTGGCTAATTGCCGAGGAAATATTCGCCACCTAGTTTGCACTTGACCAACCGCTACTCCGCGTCCTTCCGACAACTCGTACCTTCCAACAAAATCAAACTGGTTTACATAAGGTCAAAAGGGTCAACAAGACTACAGGAATTGATCAGGTATCTGCAGTCCAATTATACGATGATCTCATCCTTCGAGAGAGAGAGATCAAATCTTAAACGACCCGAGCCATCCTCTCCACCAGAAATTTCACAGTAGTAACAGGTCAAGAGATAGAATTCTGCAGCGCCCAATCAGAACCTCAAGGTAAAGCAAGTCATTTGTGCCTGCAGCAATTAAGTCACATAACAATAGACCGAAGGAAAACTCTTAAGCACTTTTAAAAAATATTTATTTATTTAGAACAATAAAATGCCTACATGTTTCGGCAAGTAGCCTTCATCAGGGCGAAATGGCAATTTTTTTTTGCCATTTTGCCCTGATGAAGGATACCTGCCGAAACATGTAGGCATTTTATTGTTCTATTATGAACTAGCTAAGTAATAAAGGCTTTTTATGTTTATACCAGAAGAGTTGCCTTAGACCATTTGTTTGTTTGTTTCATATGCCAACTCCATACTAAAGAGCACCTTCCTGGTTTTTTTCTGGATTTTTACCCACTTGAGCGCTCAACTGATTGATTTTCTATATTTATTTATTTATTTATCTATTTATTTCGACCAACTATGGTTAGATGTGATCACTGTATGCTTTTTTTGTACTTTATGTCTGTCTTGTCTTTTGATTTTGATTTTAATACCATAGCTGTAGCATTGGAGTGTGAGAGTTTACCAGATGAATTTCCCGCGTGGGATAATAAATTTTACTGGAACTTGAACTTTTTGATTTGAAAAGTGAGACCCAGGAGGAATTGAAGCCATCAAAAAGCATAATTTGGCTACATTTTTCATCACAAATTGAAAGTTTAAAATTAAAATTAAAATTAATATAGTTCCCAAAGTGATCCACCCTAAATATTTGTTAGTAGGTGCCGTATGCCAAGCTCGTTTGCACAAGGTTTCAAGAAATTCTTTCACCGGTAACAATGTTGTAGGACGGCTGCATGTCCACCATCCATGGAAAATAGAAGAAAATCTAAAAAGCCATTTTGAGGCAAAGGAAAACTAGACATGAAAACAGTGAATAAATAGGCCACAGTGGATCCAGTATTCAGCATTTAGGGCCTTTATTGTCATAGGAATAATTTTTAAAAGCAGAGATTATATCTGGATCTCTTCTCCCTTGAAAAGATCCAGCATGTATCATGTGTATTGTGTATAACAAAGATGAAAGATTTATGGTCAGCAATATGCTGTGATTCAATTAGTTGAATATCTAATCTTAAGTTGACATCTAAGCCACTAATTATATGTTTCTTTATATTTGTGGAGAGCTTGTTGAAATGTATATGTGTAAGACTGAGTGTCTTTGGTTTGAGACCTGAAATAACGCAGGTAGTATAATACACTTGCAACATGCACACACGCCATTTGTTCTTTTCCCTGCAGGGCATGTGCAATAATAGTCTGTAATAGGGTCATTAACGAGAGTAACATCAAACTCAATCCACATGTTGTTTGACTTAGTTTGACTTCTGTGATGTGAGTGTATCTGACAATGTAAAAGGTTATCAAGGTGTTTGTGCACCCACACTTCATAGTCTCTCTCATCATTACAGCGTTCAGCTATGAATCTCGGTGCCTGTTTTATCTAAAAACTTCTACATGCCAAAGTTTGTAAGTATTGCAGAGAAAGTTCAGGAAACTCGACATCTGCAATTTCTGCGGATGGTGTACATACATACAGCCATCCTACGACACTGTTTCTGGTGAAAGAATTTCTTGAAACTTTGTGCAAATGAAATTGGCATACTGCACCAACTTTTTACCGAATATTTAGGGTGGTTCGCTTTAGGAACTATTGTAATTTTAATGTTAAACTTCCAATTTGTGATGAAAAATGTAGCCAAATTTAGCTTTTTACGGCTTCAATTCCTCCCGGGTCTCATATGTTCAAAGCAATTAAGCCATGTTTGGTGTCAAATTGTTCCCTGGGATGGCAGCAACAATAAAAGTCATAAATTTTAGAACTAGGACTGTGATAATTGGGAGTTATTAATTGATTTATCCCCATATGTTGGTTTAGGGGGGTGCTCATCTAAATCTGGACCACATCTGTCCTAGCACAAATGATACAAAAACAAATGCATTTTCTAGACCCACTTGCATCTCTCCACACAGTCAATATGGTAAGGGTTCAAATGCTTTCATGGGCACTTTACCCATGCTGACGCAACACCGCCTTTCCCAGAAGTTGGGGACTGAGCACATGCTGGGTTACCATTTGTGACCGTGGCTCAGGCGAACGCCTTTACCTCGGCCAATCAACGGCGTCCTAGCTGGTTGCCTATTTCTTTATTGATTGCGCTTCGAACAGTAGAGCAGGAGATTATGTCACATGTTAACAAGGCAGTAAAAATAAGTTAAAGTTGTGCGATTTTCGAGATTACAACCTCGAGAAGTTGTGCAGGTAAGTCGGAAGATTTCCCGGAAGGGATTAGGTCTCTCCCCTTATTTGCGATGTAAAATGCATTTTGGGAGTTTTGGGGTTCACCTCGGGACGACGGAAATAGCGGTGTCAAACGCACGGGGTGTGAAAGTTAATACTTCTCGCACCGGTCTTGTTCAGCGTCCATTTTCTGTCGTCTGGCACCAAATATGAATTTTAATAAGTACAAGCAACGCATTGAAATGAGTTCTGCGTTCGCTGAAATGTGCATTAATTTTTGCATTTCATCAGATAAGTGTAGTACCTAAGTTACGTATGAAATCATTTTGCCTGTCTGACGAACCGTGGATAAGGAGGGAACAGAAATGTTTCGCGTTAAACAATATTGCAAAACTGACCACAAAAATATGACTAGAAAACATCCAGCTTGCTAATGACGTCGTGTTTCCTTTGAATTCATGGTGTTTATCTGTATGATTATTGATTTACACGTTTGTCTTTCTCGTACTCCGCTTTAGACGGGTTATTTGAGGACACGGTAATGCAGGTCTTGAGTTTGCAAACTGCTCCGAAATACCACCAAGCAAATAGTACCATAACATAGTAGTGCATTACTCTTCCAGCGCTGCTCATACGATACTTATATACAGGTACTACTCATAAAATTAGAATATTCTCAAAAAGTTCGTGTATTTCTGTAATTCAACTTAAAAGGTGAAACCTACATATTATATAGACAAATAACATGCAAATCAATATATTTCAAGCTTTTATTTGTTTTGATTTTGCTGATTAGGACTTACAGCTCAAGAAAACCTCAAATTCAAAAACTCAGAAAATTAGAATATTACATGAAATCGATTTAAAAAAAAAAAAAAATATAGGATTTTAAATGCAAAAATGTCTGGCCTCTGAAAGGAAAATCTTGCATCTGTAATTAGTACTTGGTTGGGGCCCCTTTCGCACGAATGACTGCTTCAATCCGGCGTGTCATGAATGCTACCAGCCTGTGGCATTTCTCAGCTGTTATCGAAGACCAGCATGCTTCAATCACGGCCTTGAACTCTTCTTTATTGTTTGGTCTCTTTTCGTTCACCTTTCTCTCGACAATGCCCCATAAATTTTCTATGGGGTTCAGGTCAGGTGAGATTGCGGGCCAATCAAGCACAGTAATCCCGTGGTTGTTGAACCAGGATTTGGTACTTTTGGCAGTGTGGGCAGGTGCCAAGTCCTGCTGGAAGATGAAGTCTGCATCCCCATAAAGCTGGTTCGTTGAAGCAAGGATGAAGTGCTCTAAAATGTTCTGGTAGACTGCTGTGTTTACTCTGGACTTGAGAAAGCACAGGGAACCAACACCAGCAGCTGACATGGCTCCCCCAGTCATCAGAGACTGGACATTAACACTGGACTTCATGCATTTTCCAATATGCGCCTCTCCAGTCTTCCTCCAGACTCTTGGACCTTTGTTGCCAAATGAGATGCAAAATTTGCTCTCATTAGAAAAGAGGACTTTGGACCACTGGGAAACAGACCAGTTCTTCTTTTCTTTAGCCCAGCGAAGGTGCCTCTGGCGTTGCTTGCTGTTGAGGAGTGGCTTGACAACAGGAATTCGACATTTAAAGCCCATGTCCAGCATCAGCCTGTGTGTTGTTTCACACACAATATTGGTTATATTCACAATATTCTAATTTTCTGAGTTTTTGTGTTTGAGGTTTTAATGAGCTGTAAATCATAATCATCAAAATTACAACAAACAAATGCTTGAGATATCTCACTTTGCATGTAATGAGTCTATAAAATATACTAGTTTTACCTTTTATGTTGAATTGCCAAAATAAAACGACTTTTACACGATATTCTAATTTTCCGAGTAGTACCTGTATTTGGTCTCTCCATATAGTCGAGCTAAACTTGAATAGCTTGCGTGTAGTGGGTTGTTTCAATGTTTAGCTGCTTGACAAGGACTAACCGAGTCTCCTTGTTAAATGTTTCTGAAAAGGTCACGGTTTTAGTTTATCTCTTAAAATCCAAACTTTTGACATTGCTGAGGGAAAACACAAATAAGTGTCCTCTTCAAACACCATTGCATTTGGCTTCGAAAATGCCCACGCCCGCCACTCCAAAAAAAAAAAAAAAAATTCTAACTTATGCATCACACTACCTTTTTTGCTTTGATTTTAAAATGAAGGGTTCAGTGCAATAACTTGATAAATGTCATGTTTTATATGAAACGGGAAGATTGAAAGATTATATATTTTATTAAAATTTCCCCATAGATAGATTCAGAAACAGTACATACTGGGAGAAACAGATTACTGATCAGTACACAACATTGGTACACGGTGAAAGTATATTCCATGTAATACCATAAAACATGAAATTGGCACTTCTCAAGTTATTGCGCCGAACCCTTTAAATGCTTTTCGGCTTGTGCATGATCATCTGAAAAAGCTGAAGTAGTCCTGCCACCCCGTCCCCTGGGCCTCAGGTGAGCCATGCCGCACGAGACGAGCCGCGCGGCCCTCGCGTGCCCGTATGCACCCCAGCTTCAGCCGGAACAGATCCTCCAGAGTGAGGACGAGGGGTCAGTACAAATGAACGGAGCCGAGGGAAGTCTTGGCAGGAACTGGATTCGCCCGGATCTGCCCAGCAGATGTACCTGGAGGCTGGGCATGTCGCCCTCGGAGTCTCCGCACAGCCACCCGACGAGGTGAGGAGTTTGCCTAAAATCCTCTAACTGTGTTTGAAGTTGATGTTCACGTGTTCTACAATGTTCCAAGTTGAGTTTATGGGTGCTACTTAGATGTTAGTTTGTTTGGGGCTACGCAACAGTGGGAATTGATTTAGTGGTGCGGAGATGGAATACATCTGGATTTTTAAAAGTTGAGAAGTGTTGAGGTGTTGCATTTCAGACCTTGTATCATTTGCAAGCTTGGCTCGACTCCTCCAAATATTCTGGGTTAAATTATCATTGGGAAGAATAGTCCTCTCCAGTTCTGCTTCATTCATAGCTGCCATCATTTTATAGCTTGTATCTCCTGTGCAAAAGTATCAGGGTACATTATGGATCGCTCCGTTCCACGGCTGCTCATGGTTCTAATGATTACTCGACAAGGTCACACCCCCCATTAATTTTTGTCAGGATCGGCTGAAACGGAGAAGGAAATTTGTCCCAGGACGGGTTGTACACCTGCGTTTGTGGGCGACCAGATTTTCTGGTTTACTGATGGTTTTGAGTTTGTTTTCGGTGCTGCTCACTGCTTTCTTAAGCTCATCATGATGGCTGAGATGATCAGTTTCCTTTACCCCTTATTCACAGGGAAAAAGTCCCCAAAATCCTGCCAGACATCCTGATGACGATTGGGGACACGCCACTTGTCCGTGTTAACAAAATCTCCAAGGCTTATGGACTGAAGTGTGAGATGCGTAAGTAACTCGTCCCACCGTCCAAGAAAATGATTTTTCTAGCCTTGTGTACGTCCCTTATGACTTAAAATCCCCTGTGTTTCTCTGCAGTGGCAAAGTGCGAGTTCTTCAATGCTGGAGGCAGTGTTAAGGACCGGATCAGTCTGCGCATGGTGGAGGATGCGGAGAGGTCAGGGCTCCTGAAACCTGGGGACACCATCATCGAACCCACCTCGGGGAACACTGGTGCGCGCGTGCGTGTGTGTGTGTGTGTGTGTGTGTGTGTTAGCTTTTGTGCGAGTGTTTGCGGGTGCGCAGCCCTCGTTCGGAAAACTATTTGAACTAAAGGGAAGTTCCCTCTTTAGGTTTGACCCCAGGATGTGTGTGTTCCCTCTCACTCTCTCTCTCTCTCACACACACACACACACACACACACACACACACAGTTGCAGTAAAAAGTTTTTAAAGGCCCCCTGCTTTATTCCCTCTCTCCCAGGGATCGGACTCGCCCTGGCGGCTGCTGTGAAAGGCTATCGCTGCATCATTGTCATGCCGGAGAAGATGAGCATGGAGAAGGTTTGGACCTGCCTCTGCTCCTATAACAAACTGTGCTCCTGGTCTGTGTGGATTATGTATGCTGAGACCTGTCAGGAGCCATCAGCTGAATATTGTGTGTCTGTAATGCAAGCATTTAATTCAAAACAATATCCTTATGTCTTGTGTATTGTGCTCAAATACAAACTCACTGGCCACCTTTGGGTGCACCTGCAAATTTTTAATCAGTGACATGACTGCAGCTCAATGTATAAACACATGCAGACATGGTTCAGTTCAGAGCAGACATCAGCGTGGGGCTGAAATATGGTCTCCGGGACTTCAAGTTTAACTCTTTACCTTCCACAGCTACTTCTCTGGCTCAGGGCGAGTACTCTTGCGATACATCTACAAAACCTCTCTACCTGAGCCGCCCCACATGCTGCAAAATTCTGGATCAGGCTCACTGGGCAGCACCTTATATTGAAAACTTGTGTTCGTAATGAAAACTTGTGAAAACCTCTGAACATGGAAGGTTTTATTCGTAATTTGGTGCATGTGTGGATACAGATAAACCCAGACAATGCGACACAATATGGGGAGAGGAAAAGAAATTAAATCTAATGATGTCAGATACACGCGTCTACAGTAATAGATCCTCAAGTTATCATAATCACTTCATACATTGATAATGACAGCCATGAAATGTAATTTTGCAATGGGTCAAAGGGGGGGGGGGGGGGGGTGCTGCAAAAAATTAATAAAAGTAACTGCACAAGTTAGCTTGTGTTGACCATTCAGTAGCAAGAGCCCATGGTAACAGTTGCTTGGGAGTTTCTGGGCTTATCAACTTGTCAGCATTTTGTTAATACACGTTTACTGGAGCCACAAGGCATTTTATGCCACATGGAGGCCTGCACATTGAGCCACAGGGGATTCAGTGGGTGGCATTTGCAGCACTTGGGTGCATCAATGGAATCTGTGCAGGCTTGCAGCAGCAAACATGTACTGGTTGGTAAAGAGTTAATAAGAGTTAATCCCCAGCTGAGCTCTTTTAAGAAAATTTGCCTTGATTGAGCACCTGTCTTCAGTATAGACCAAATAATGCAATTTATGCAAATATTGAATTAAATTCAATTTTATTTTGGTTATTTCATTTTGTCATCTGAATATGATTATCCCTCAATAAGTTATTTTCTGAAAAAATAACTAAAATTTCAAACTGAGAGAGTGTCTCAACAATTGACAATTGATCATTGTCATTCAAGCTGCAGTTGGTCTTATAAAAGTAACCTTTTGTCATTTTTGCTAAAACTGTCACTGTACAGACAGTATTACATGAAACTAGCACTCTGTAATTAAAAAAGGGCTTTTTTTAAACCCACCTACTGCTCCTACTGCAATTTAAAAGAATCATTCGGACCAACCGAAAAGAACCTATCAGAGCCAGGATGGTGTCTGACAGCCGTCAAAGCAGAGCACATGCACGTGCTGCGGACAGCCTCCTCCTCTTTCCTCCTCAGTTCACACCAGTGCTCAGTCAAGCTCAAATCTCCGAGAGCGGGTTCAGGGGATTAGAGAAAATAATGGTGCAACAAAAGCCATCAGTGAGGAAAAAAATACCGATCCCTCATTACCGACAACAGCACACACGGCTAAGACAAGTAAGAAGAGGAAGACAGAAGAAAAAAAAAGCACAAAAGAAAGAATTAGACGAAGCCCAGGATAAAACCAGAGTGAACATCGGAGTGGCTTTTCAGAGCTGGAGTGAACTCCTGAATCGGGAAGAATTAAAAACCGATGCAGAGTTGGTGACTTTTCTGCTTGACAGGTAAACCCCTGCTCTATTTGTTGGTTCATTTTTGCTCCACAGTGCTCTGCAAATAAGTGAGTTGGCGTCACTCACATGCACAGCTGGTACTAACCCCAGCCCTAACCGGCATCAATTCATTTTCGCTCTGCAACTAAGCGAGTGAACATCGCTTACAAGCACAGTCACTGTTTGATTAGCCAGCGTCTTGTAATTGTTCCAGTACTCCGTAGTGCATGTGATGTTACTGTCGAGCTAACGTTAGCTTGTTTCCGATGCTAGGGCTAACGTTACTGGCGTTGTTTTATTAGAAAGTAGCAGAAAATATCTTTATGAAGTGACCTAGCAGTCTTATCAGTTGTGTTGTTGTCCTCATAATTATGTGTAACGTTTCTGTGCTCTCACAGCTAAATGCTGTTTTCCGGCCATTCAGCAGGATTCATGACAGTTTCTGTACTCAAAAAAAGGGTAACTTACTGAAATAAGCGTTTGCTGGGTTTTTACTGAATACGTACTGCTGTAGATTGCTTTTCATGTCGACACGATTTATTTCTGCTTGTTTGTTGGCCGTTTTCATAATGCAAAATCTCTCCACAGTTACATGCATAACAGCTCGCGTACCTTCGCGTGCATGTTAGTGATGAGCAAAAATGAACGAACAAATCTTTTTGAATTACTCTTTTTAGTATCCGATATGTACCGGATCAGCCTGTCAAATGACCGAGTGCTGAAGTGAATCCCCGACTTCTCCCACCAGTTAGACTCGCCCACTCGTGCTACTCACAGGCTGCTATGGTACCGATATGACACTTTTCCGCTCCATGGTACCGGCTCTACTCTACTCGCCTTGGTACCAGGTAGTTTTTTGGGGTTGCTTTTCCATTAGAGGATAGTACCACCTCCGTGGTAAGTGCTTGTTGTTGCGACGCAGTATGTTACTGCCGCGACGGCATCTTCAGTGATATTAAGTTTACTTTTATTCCGTCTATTTTGTGAAATATTTATGTGATTAAATCAGGGGACGCGGACTACCATCACTACGTTATGGAACTAAAGTCCACGAGTGTTTAATTGTAATTGTTTTACATCGTCCAGATACATGGGATAGCAGCTGGTGTTGTGTCCGATTAGGTTGTGCATTAAATAACATAGCCTACCGCCTAAAAACGCAAACAGTGATATCCGTAAAAGGCAAAGAGTATTTATAGAAAAAGGCTATATATTCTCAAGGCATTTGTGTTCCGTCAGCATTCCATAATGTAACTACAATCTACAAAAAAACTACAAAACATATGGAATCGCCACGCACCAACCCCTGGCAAAAAGTAGAAAATCACCACACACTGAGGATGTTAATTTACCTTTTTTCCTTCGTAATAAAGAAGATACTTACACATATTACAAAACAATTATTGTTTATTAGCTTGACATTCAGGCTTCATGAAAAATTTCACTTTGAAATTGAAGGTAAAACATGTAGCAAATCGCAGGAGATGGCAGAGTATTAGAATTTATTGCATTACAATTCGTCATCTCATCTGATACCCTTCCTAAGAACATAATGCTTCATTGGCACCCGTAAATTTATTTTCCGCGCTATTTTCGTAAAATAGCGGCAGCATAATAACTTTCTCCAGGGTAATTAGGGGAACAGAATTAGACACAACACATTTGCTTCTGATTTCGCAACGAACAGGGTCACTGACAAAGAGCCTACCCACCCCCCTTCGCTTTTGAACACTTGAAATTGAACGAAAGGCTCTGTACATTTATACGTATCGACTCGAAAGAGCCGATTCTTGAAATGAATCGAACTGCCCATCACTAGTGCACGGCAGCCTTCTGGGGGAGAGTCTTAGGGCAGGAGTGCAGTGGAGAGAAAGGGGGAGGGATCTGAAAGTTGCATTTTTTCAAATTTTTATGCCAAGTCCTCTTTCTCCTCAAAGTTGCCAACTGCAGCTTTAAGTAGGAGTTTCACCTACCAGCACTTTTATCAATTAACTGTTTTGCTCAAATCATGACGGCTTATCAGTCCTTTCTGATCAGCCAATCAGTTTTGCTCATTTTAATTTCAGCACCACAGTTATAATTTATTCAGAGCAGGTTGTAATTCTTTCTTTGCATTGTTAAAAAAGAGCAATCAAAGTGCCATCCGTGCCCTGATGAAATCCTCAACTTTTACAAGCGTGGGATCCTATCATGCAGTTTTAATGCTCATCACAAATCCTAATGCTGCAATAATTAGCAAGTCCTCCTTAGCAGGCCATTTTGTACTCTGCTCTGCTGTTAAGGAACTCTTCTGCAGTACAGTACTGTGCACTAAAACTTGCCTTTGTGGAGCTATCCTTATAAGAGCTGTGTCACGCTTACTGCCCATGCTCAGAAGAACTTTGTAAATCGTTAGCCTAACAAAGTGAACCTGTTCTACTGCAAGTCAAAATCTGATTCCATCCTCGCAAATCCTTCTTCATTTTGCTTTGTATTTAAATATTTTAGATACTCGGGCATTATGCTTTTTATATTAAGGTATTTTTTTATGGAAATGAGAGGATTCAAAGCACTATTGTAGGGCTCTCTCCGAAGGATATGAAGAATGCCAGCTAGTTTTTGGACCTCCAATAAACATCATAGAAGAAGAATTATACTTTTGTCTTTAATTATTTTCGTCAGTTGGAAAGCCAGTTAGTCTTCCTATCTTTCAACTGAAGTGCTAAAATAGTGTGCTGAATCCTCTCATTTCCATAGAAAACTTATTAATATGAAAAGCATAATGCCTGTGTAACTAAAATATATAAATACAGTGCTAAACGATGACAGATTAGCATGGATGGAAGTAGATTTTTCTTTGCAGTTGAGCAGATTCACTTAATTCAGAGTTGTGAGCACGCTCAGTACTCATGACACAGCTCTTTAAAGCATGGGGATTTTTTTGTGGGTTTCAGGTCGACGTCCTGCGTGCTCTTGGGGCCGAGATTGTCCGCACCCCCACCAGCGCTCGCTTCGACTCCCCCGAGTCTCATGTGGGCGTGGCCTGGAGACTGAAGAACGAGATCCCCAATTCTCACATCCTGGACCAGTACCGGAATCCCAGTAACCCCCTGGCCCACTACGACACCACCGCGGAGGAGATCCTGGAACAGTGTGACGGTGCGGAGTAGTTCCTGATGCTCTTTCTGGTTCTTTGTGTGCATTAGGGTGCACTTGTGTTTGTTTGTGTGAGGCAGCGTCCGAATTCTCAACAGGGCTGGGAACCCTCCTCGCAAACGGGCATGAAGTGGAAATTGTCTGGCTGGTAGGCATGAACAGGAGCTTGCAAATTGTCTATTTCATGAAGGAAAGGAGGCAATTAGCTCCTAAGTTGTTTCCTCTCAGCACGGACACTCAGGACTCACATTGGAAGGAAGGAAAGATCGAGTCTGGACCACAATCTTTTGCGGCTGTTCGGATTGGAAACCAAAGTTTGTAACAAAGTTGTCCGATAAATTGCGAAGGCGATCTTTGCTGTCCAGAGAATGACGTATTGAAGGAAAGGACATCTGATTTCTCTCAAACATGCACAAAGTTCCTTTAAAATCCTTGTGCGACTTAACCTTCACTTTCGTGACATTTTCTCACGAGGTCAAGGAAAAGTGGTGAGGGAAGGAAAAACTGCCGTTTGAAGAGAATTCAGATGCAGCCTGTATTGTTTATGCCTTTGCATTGGAGAACCGCTCTTTTACGCCCGTGATTCGTTCCTGGCTCCTGCAGGTAAAGTGGACATGGTTGTGGCTGGGGCTGGTACCGGTGGCACCATTACTGGCATCGCCCGGAAGCTGAAGGAGAGGTGCCCAAACGTCAAGGTGACACGATGTGCTTATCTTTGTGCTGGGCGAAGTCCCCTTTTACCTATCCATTCTAATGAGCCATCTTAGCTTCAAGTGTGAACGTGAGCTGACATTGATTTCTCCGAGTTTCCAGGTCAGGACTTCTCCCAGAAATCTTCTGCCTAGGCTGTAGAGAGAACAATTGCCACATTTCTGGAAAAAACTAATTAAACGTTGACAGTGTCCAACAATATAACCTTTTGTTTCATAATCTGCCCTCAAATCAGGTTCTGAAATGCTGCATATTGAAGATTTTGGAACTGCATTTTGTCTTTTTGTGAGGGACATTTGATTGTGTTGGCTCTGTGTATCAAAAAGGTAAAATAATTGTATGCTCAGGCATGACCTGTGGCAGACTAGAAATGTTTTCTCCCACAGTTCCTCAGTCAATTATGCCTTTTCTGGAAAGGAAAATTAGATAACTAATTGCGTACTCTTGGTCAGAGGTTGGCAGGATATTCAAAACTTCTTTACTAGTGTTAAAATTGACTGTTGCCTGCCTTTTTCATACTTTTAACACAGTTGTTTCATTGAAAGGTTTGCATTCCCTTGGGATTCTCAGTGTCTGCGGTGACAGTGATGCAGCTTACTCAGAATGTACGAGCATTAGGTTGCGCATTATAGAGTCATTATGACCTAGTGTTCCAAAAATTTTCAATCTTTTTTTGGCTCAAGAACAAAAACATAGCGAAGTCAATATCTAAAAATCTTAATCTTAATGTTATCAAAAAATATTGATAGTTTTGGACATTGCTTAATGTCAAAGATTTGGCCATCAGTGTTAAAAGTTAAGAGGAGGGTTTTTCTAAATTTTATTTATCTAAAATTTGTCTAAAATATTTATCTAAATTTTATATTTATTGTGTACGTATGTAAGTATGTGAAAGTTACCATTGTAAAACTCCAAAAATATAAATCTCGGGATTGTTCTTTGGCGGCTGTGTGCTCCGCTGAGTGCCCTTCCATTATCATTTCTGTTTTGGCTGAGTTGGTCAGGTTTGCCGCTTTTGCGTGTGTTCGTGGCGCGCTCACTGTCTTCTCTCTCTGATAGGTTGTGGGGGTGGATCCTGAGGGCTCAATTCTGGCAGAACCAGAGGAACTGAACAGAACCGATAAGACCCAGTATGAGGTCGAAGGCATTGGATACGACTTTGTCCCAACCGTTCTGGACAGATCTGTGAGTCCCTGTATTCTCCTAACGGAACAATGGACGCTTTGTGCCCAAATACACATCCGCACACTATGCAGTCAAATATTTGAAGACATGCTCGCAGTACACACACCTGAATGCAGGAGCATGGTCTTACACGACCTGTGAACACACCTATACGGTACATAGACCGTGTGCATCAACAGACGTGAGGCAGAGAATCTCCTTCCATGATTCTGTTCAGTGAATAGAAGACCAGTTATGTTTTTCACGAATTTCTGAGCAGAGTCCGCTTTTCAACTGCAGGGTTTGTTCCTTCCTCGTTTCCTTGTGCGTTGGACATTGCTGGATATTGATGTAATTATTGTCAGGCCGTCCCTCGATGAGTAACGAGTGTTAATGTGTTATTTGTGACAGATGGTGGACCAGTGGTACAAATCCAGTGACGAGGATACCTTCGCCATGGCGCGCATGCTAATCAGGGAGGAGGGGCTTCTGTGCGGTACGCCCTCCTGACCGTAACCCCACACTGACCTTCGGCTCCTTCCCAACACCCAA
This sequence comes from Gymnothorax reevesii, assembly GCA_029721435.1. Classification (NCBI taxonomy): domain Eukaryota; kingdom Metazoa; phylum Chordata; class Actinopteri; order Anguilliformes; family Muraenidae; genus Gymnothorax; species Gymnothorax reevesii. The sequence continues at coordinate 63,258,526 of CM056587.1, read as the reverse complement.
ACAGACACAAGCCGAAGCACACAGGTGCCCTGTCAGACTCAGGACGACCGGCCTGCTAGAGGGAGTGCTGATATCCACCCTATTTCTCTCTTAAAGTGCCAGTAAATTCCTTGCATGTATTTTTTTTTTTCAAATTCCAAAAGTCAAGCTATCTGAAATGTGGCCCAAAAAAAATTATAAAAAATATTTGACCAAAAATAACCTCAGGAAATGCAATTTTTCAAAAAAAGGTTTCCCGGTCTAAAAATAGATCGGCTAGATTATGTACCGCGCAAAGCATTGTGGGTCAAAATTGCGCACTGTAAACAAAGACGGCGTCGCGCGGACGAAAAAGAAGACAGACAGGAACGTTTTTGGAGAATGTGGAGGCAAACACGATAAGCAAAACATAATTCCCCCATTCGAGGCACACTACCATTTATGTTGTATACTTTTATGAACTCGAGTAGCGCGAGAAATGTTGCTAAGAAAAACCAACACGGTATTTCAATAATCCATCAAAGTTAGGGCCAACTCATCATTTTCAATGCCCAGTCGCTCTCTCAGACTCTTCCACCGATCAATAGCACTCCCAATATATACTAGGGATCGTCTTCTTTTGGCATCAAGGGCAATTTTCCGGCGTTTTTTCTCCGAGGCTGTCAACTTGATTCTTTTCGCCATTGTGTGCTGTTGTGTATGCTACGTCACACGTCACGTGGTACACAAGAAAGGGAACTTACTCTAATGACATCACATTTTCGCTCGCGCGACAGTTTGAGGGTTGAGTGAGTTTTTAACATCAAAATCCATATTTTTCGATGTCGTAAAAATTTGTATAACATATTGAAGTATAACATATTGATGTATAACATCATTGAAGACATGCAAGGTATTTACTGGCACTTTAACTGTATCCGGGGTTGAGATGCCCCGTCAGAGAGGGAAAATTAAGTTTTAGGGGGGCCAAAATACGACTGTGGTTTTAATCCACTTAACACCATCAAATGATTCTTCTTTGGGTGCTCAGGAGCTTTTCTGTCTGCACTGGGAATAAACCTATGAATGTCCCATTCTTTATGCAGTAGTAGTGTTTCACCTGTGTGGTCACTGTCAGATTGACTGGTCCAGTTCTCTGCATAGACAGAAGATGCTGAGTCATGAAAAGCCGAGGCCGCAGAGGTAGTTTGGGGTATTTCGGGCGATGTGGCTAAACGCCCCTCTCCTGTGGCAGGTGGGAGCTCGGGCACCGCCATGGCAGCCGCGGTGAAGGCGGCAAGGAACCTGACTGAGGGACAGCGCTGTGTGGTCATCCTGCCTGACTCCATCCGCAACTACATGTGAGAGCCGGACATGCCACTGTGGAGCTGGGTGGGACTCTGCTGGGGTTAGGTTGGGCGAGGGTGGGGCTGTGCTGGGGTTGGGTGGGATGTGGGTGGGGCTGTGCAGAGGTTGGGTGGGGTGAGGCTGTGCTGGTGTTGGGTGGGGTGAGGGTGGGGCTGTGCTGGTGTTGGGTGGGGCTATGCTGGGGTTGGGTGGGGTGAGGGTGGGGCTGTGCTGGGGTTGCGTGGGGTGAGGGTGGGGCTGTGCTGGGGTTCAGTGGGATGTGGGTGGGGCTGTGCTGGGGTTGGGTGGGGTGAGGGTGAGGCTGTGCTGGTGTTGGGTGGGGCTGTGCTGGTGTTGGGTGGGGTGTGGGTGGGGCTCTGCTGGGGTTCAGTGGGATGTGGGTGGGGCTGTGCTGGTGTTGGATGGGGTGAGGGTGGGGCTGTGCTGGGGTTCAGTGGGATGTGGGTGGGGCTGTGCTGTGCTGGGGTTGGGTGGGGAGTGGGTGGGGCTGTGCTCTGCTGGGGTTGGGTGGGGTGAGGGTGGGTCTGTGCTGGGGTTGGGTGGGGTGAGGGTGGGGCTGTGCTGGGGTTAGGTGGTGCTCTGCTGGGGGACAGAGTAATGCAGGCATCTGGTTGATACACACTGGTCTGACTGGCTGAACTGATCAGTCGATCTTCTGCCCCTTTATGGGAAGGGCAGGTTCACGGTGCTATGAACTGCATTTATTAGAAAAGGTAGCTGCTCTACAGTCTCTCAGTTCACCAAACTGGACATCAGGAATATTCCACCTTATTCAGAAGCGGCCAGTACGGGTGCTGGCTTTCAAAGCAGTTTCACACCTGATTCTTCTAATGAACTGGTCAGGGTTTGGATTAAAAACCATTGCGAATTGGTTGGAATGACAGTGTGCACCCACACTGGCTCCTCATGGATAAGGCTGAATACCTTTGCAGTGGAACATAGAGCCTGTTCTCAGACCATGTTCTCCTTGTCCCATTTCTAAGGACCAAATTCCTTAGTGACAATTGGATGTTCCAGAAAGGTTTTCTGCGGGAGGAGGAGGTCATGGTGTCTAAACCCTGGTGAGACTTCGCCTCTTTGGTTGGGGCTATTCTCTCATAACTACACATTATCTTCTTCAGACTTACAACATTTTAGAAATGCTCTTTGAAGACGTTGCCAACAGGCACACTTGCTATAAAATGTAAGCCTTGAGTTTCCAAAGAGCCGAATACCAAAACAGTTTTCCAGCAAAGGGAAATTTCTATTTTTTTACCCATATGTTATAATCCATATGTATTTCCTTTCAATAGAGCGTCATTGTGATGTTTTCGGCTGAAATTATAAGACACCTTCTTTGTTATAAGATGTGCAGACCTCTCAGTCATTGGAATTGGGCCCATTGTAATCTCAATGTTTCAATTGTTTGTATTAGTGTCCACTTAAATTTTTTGCAATGTGGGAAAAACTATATTTTTGTGTAGGCTAATTCTTTGATCCTAGTTTAGTTTTGGGGGGTTGTGGGTTATTGATACTCTGCATCGCTGCCCCCCCCCCCCAATCAACTCCTCCCAGGTGGTGGAACCAGAGGCTGCAGACCCTGAACCTGTCGGCTCCCCTTACTGTGCTGCCCTCAGTCACCTGCCAGAAGACCATCCGTATCCTCAAGGACAAGGCCTTCGACCAGGCGCCCGTTGTGGATGAGTCAGGGTAGGTTTGTTGCTTTACAGCTGTCCGGACCCTGGAGATCAGAGTCTGCATGTATTCGCTCTCCTGACTGTGACATGCAGCCCTAATCCAGGAAGGCCCAGCGTTTGCTTGTTTTTCACAGGCAGATCGAAAAATTTTCTCACATTCCAGAAGCAGGAGGTGAGATAAATGTTTCTCGCTGTAATTTGGCCAGAAAATTTTCATGTTCACGTGACCTCTGAACTGCTGCTTATGGTCAACTTTAAAACCTTTGCCACCATAACAGTGGTCCTTTTATTTTTGTTGCGTTTTTGGATCAGTTTATATTTTACTAACTTCTAAAAAAACTACTTCATCAAAAATATGTCCAGAATTGACACCTGTTTGCAGACCTGACAAACACACAGTGAGTGCATCTCTAAGCGTTGGCTGCATTTTTAGCGGTCATCATTTAATTGTGTACACCAAACTGACATGATTTCATTTTATCTCTGTTCAACAGCTTTGGTTTAACCTTTGCATGCTTAGTTAATTTAAGCCTATTGCATGCTGGTAGCTGAGTTCTGGATCAGTGTAATATAGCTTGCAACTGGCTTATTTTCAAGACTGATCCAGATATCACACCTACTGATACTAAAATGTGTATAACTAGATTGTTATTTGTACAATCTTTACCAAATTTGAACTATAGGTTGTTTGTGTGTGTACACATGTACATTTGAAGGTTAGGTTACAGAAACCCAGGAGCAGCCTTTGATAACCCATTCGGGGAGCACTGGGGAGCATGTACTTTTGAAAACATGAACAAAAGTAAACATGTACACATGTACAAACGTGAAGTACTTGTGTATGTGTGTATCTATGTACATTACAACTGTCTTCACATACACATAATACTGATTTTTATATATATAACTTATATATATAAATATTTACACATTTTTTTTGGCTTTATTTACACGTGTACATCTACTGGTGCAGTTCTCGAGTGCACTGTGTCCGGTAGTTCAACATGATGTGATACCACTCAAAGCACGGAACCGGACACTGTGGCTTCTCACATTTTTGACAGATTTTCTGAGTCTGGTGACGCTTGGCTGCAGGTTCGTTTGGTTTGTTAAAAGAAAAAAAAAAATACAAAAAGGGAACTATTTGATGTAGTATGGGTGTACTGGTGCTATCAGCGAGACATCTGCATATAATACTGAGGATTACAGCGATCACATCAGTCATTTTACATTCGCATGTATGATGAAAAATGGCTAGATTTGCAATACCTGTCCAACAAGAATTGTCCAAATAGCAAGCAAGAACACAGCAAAACAGATGTGGGACAGAAAATCCATGATATCAGCATTTAATAATCTGTCACATTTGTCGATGGTCGTATGCATAGCCACTGACTCTCCATTGCTTGCTATCAGCGTGACCGCACTCATACTGCCTCATGTACTCACTTTAAAATGAAGTCATATTAGCACTTGAAATGATATTGGATCTTCCGAAATTTTCGAAGTCAATGGTCCTAGTTGAATTGCGAGAATCCAAGTCATCTTGAACACAACGGAGGCCATATCTGATAGAAATGTTGACTGGTAATCCGTTATAGCTCCTTCAAAAAAGCTATCGATCTGGAAAGAACTCTAAATGGGAAAACTAATCATCCGTATTATTTTGAAAATAACACTTGTTTCTACCGCTCAAGGTGCCACGGAAAAGTCCGACTTGAAAGTAGTTCCGACCATTTCAGCCCCGTATGACACTCATACGCCGAACATTATGGCATGGCTGTACTGGTATTGTCAGCAAGACGCGCGCATATAATACTTATTTATGAGGGAGGGCTAAACACAGTTCTTCTTCTTGTTGAGCGATCTCGCTGGCAGTCAGAACAGATATAAACAAACATGGCGACTGCGGTGCCGGCAGTTGTACAGAATAAGGAATTTATGGGTGAGGACGGTCGCCGCCAGTTGCTCAGAATAAGGAATATATGGGCGGGTACAGTCGCCAGGAACGCACTAAAGGTTAAGGGAGTCGTCACTGGTTTCCCAAACCCTATAACCTTGACTCTAACCCTAAACCTAACCCCAAACCCTAAATTTATCCTTATCCCTAACCCTAAATGTTATCTTGACGCATGGAAGTAAGTGACGACCCCTAAAAATGCAGCCTTCGAAGGCTGCAGCCTACGCGTTGAGATGCACCTAATCACTTGTCTCGGATCCTGTTCCTCTGTCCACTGGCTGATCTTAGTCCCACCCTGGTGCTTGATCCGCTGGTTGATTTTAGCCCCTCCCTCCTCCCCCATCTGCTGACTGATCTTAGCCCCTCCCTGTTCCTTGATTTGTTGGCTGATGTGTCTCTGTGGTCCTCCATTGGCAGGCAGATCCTTGGCATGGTTACTCTGGGCAACATGCTCTCTTCAGTCTTGGCTGGGAAGGTGAAGCCCTCTGACCCCGTCAGTAAGGTCCTGTACAAGCAGTTCAAACAGGTCAGTCTCTACAGCATTAGATATCAAACCACCAGAAAGTTATGGAACACAGTCCCTTGACTTTTTTTAACCTATCATAGCTGAGGGAACAATAAATATCTGCTTGCTTAGTTTAATTATTCGGGCTGGTAGGCCACAAGTCTGAGTTTTGGCTCCGTTCTTCTTCTTCTTTTTTTTTTTCGGGGTCGTAATTGTCCTGCTCATGCGTGCGCGCAGTTTTGCGATTGGCCCAGGCCTAGACCTGGCCCAAGTACAGGCTCTGAGGAGCCTCTTGTTGTTCAAAAATTGATACGATTTATTAATAAGGGTTGTGGCTAAAATCAAAGTAATTATGTGACATACATTTATCTGTCATAAAAACTCAGTTGTTGTAACTTCAGTGTTTGGTTTATCCAGGAGTTCTTTGGGGAAGGGAGTGCGGGAGACTGTGTGTCTCGTGGAAAAGCAAATCTGTCTCGTTTATGTACCTCCCACTGCGGCCTCTTGTTTCTGGTCCCTCGTTGACCTTGGAGCCACCTGTCAGACGGCGAGATTAGATAACATGGGAGGGGCAGCTGTTTTGGCTCGAGAAAAACATTCCGTCGATCTCTTCCCAATACGAACGACCCGTCTTCTACATCATGTGTTCATGAGCTCATCCGAGAAGTTTGGCCAACCACCTGCTTTTCTCTGCTGGTGAAGCCAGACACTTATCAATGGTGGCTGAACGGTCTGGAAACGGTGTTTATTTTCTTTTAACTTGAAATTGAAAATACTCTTTTCTATAATTTATAATATAAAGACAGAGAGAGATGCACTTGCACTTGTACCCTGTGGGATAATTTGTCCTCTGTATTTGACCCATCTTAGTTTCTTTGGAGCAGTGGGCAGCTACAATTTGGCAACTGGAGACCAACTCTGGTTTTACAGGCAGTGCCTTGGTCAGCAGCAGTGGTAGGAGTGTTCCTATGGAACATGTCTTTCAGGATGTGGGGAGCCCAGAATACCCAGAGAAAGTGCTAACCAGGGTTGGGTTCAATTACTTTCTTCAATTACAATCAATTACTTTTTAATTGTTTTAATTGTAATCAATTACTTACATAATTGTAATTCAATTTTAATTGATTTTTTTATTGAAAGTAACTGTCATTGTTATAGTAATTACAATTACACTCAACTGTAATTGAAAAAAGTAATTGAACCCAACCCTGATGCTAACTATACACTGAAAGGTTCTTGCCAGCCAGGACTCAAACCTAAAGCCTCCTTACTGTGAGCCAGCAGTGCTAACCACTGCACTGCTGTGAAGTTTTAGAATCTTTGGAGATAAAGCGCCTCTCCTCAGGTCACAATCGGCGAGTACGACCCAAGAGGAAAATCAACATTGGTTCTAATCCAGGGTTGATAAACCCTTTCCTTTTAGGCAGGATTCTCGGTCTCTGATTTGCTCCAAGTTCTGACATCACTCTTCCACCTAAAGGTGCGTCTGACTGACAACCTGGGGAAGCTGTCTCGAATCCTGGAGACGGATCACTTCGCCCTGGTTGTGCACGAGCAGATTCAATGTGAGTCGTCTTCAACCTCCTTAACCCTTCTGTCCTCACATGTCCTTAAACATCGACTCTCTCCGCGTCCATCATGGATACCATGGTTACATTTTACCTCAAATATAATTCAGTTTATCTCTTCACCTCTACCCCTCTTTTTTCTGGTAACTTCTCAGTTAATGTTCTGAAATGGCATGGTCATATATTTTGGGATTTTTTTTGTGACCAACTCAATTTTCCTCATGCTCTCTTTTAAAATGTATTTGACTTGAGAGTTTGATGTGTATTGCGTCTTTGAGGAACTCCCAATGGAGTCTCACTTGCAATAAATTCGGAGAATAAATAAATAAATTTGGCTTTTACTGTGATCGTGGAGAATGTTTTATCTTCAGTCAAATGGCTGGCGCTGAAAGTTGCTCCAGAATATTGTGCAATAAGTTAATTTGAGACGAAAGTAACGCATTCTGACAAGAGGGAGAAACATAAAATTGGCTTTTATGCAGCCTTTGAAGTACCTTATGTGCTGGGGTTTATCCTGGGTCGGTTATAGTGTAACTGTGGAAAACAAAGACTTTGATGTAGTCTCTCGTGGTAGCAAAGTCCACCTGTGGTTTTGGCTTTGCCTGGAGTCAGACGGAACAGCAGTTTGAATTGTGCTAACTTCATCACAGCATGAAGCGCACAGAACATTCTGGAGCATCACTGGAGATCAGTCCCATGAGTTTCACCGTCGGCAAATGGCTAATTAGTAATCTAGGGGTTTCCTTGTGTGGAGAGAGGGCGTAATCTCGAGCAGACGACATTTCACAAATGTAAAGAGAAGTTAAATTTCACCTTGTGGTTTCTAATTATTAACATTTTCTTTGGTTCGCAATTCTCCTGTGATCTAGAAAAACCTAGCATGTGTGCCACTTTTTTGGTAGAAACTGTGTTTAACCTTCATTTGCAGTAATTAAAAGTGGTAAAAATCTTAAAACACTAGCTATACGTGTCACTTGAACTTTCAAAATCAAGTTTCTATCATTTTTTTCTGTTAGGAAAAGTCCAGAACCTAAAAGTTTTTTTTTTCAGCAGTGAGATCTTTGCCACTGATAAACTTGCTAGGTTTTTCCAGATCACAGGAGAATTGTGGTCAAGTATGCAAGCGAGCAAAGGCACATTCCACATTCATTGTAGTGGGATGTATTGAGTGATGTTTGTTGTCTCTTGCTCTGTGAATTTCGCAGACCTGTCAGATGGCTCTCCATGCCAACGGCAAATGGTTTTCGGAGTGGTTACTGCGATGGACCTGCTTAACTTCGTCACGGCCAGGCAGAAACGAATGGAGCACCCTGATGAGATATAATCTGGATTGTTCCATAGCTTAGAACGGGGATGGGAATCTGTGCCACTGTGTCTTCAGGCTTTTATGATCTGCGTTTGATCAGTAGGAGGTGAAATCCTGAAGATACTGTGGCCGTCCCTGGCATAGATGCATCCAGGTGAGCAGCAGTGATGTCACAAATGAGTTACAATTATCTGGCTGGTTAACTGATCTCAAGGCTGATCTGGGATGGGTGGAGAAAAAGTTCTCTTGTTTGCTGTTTGTCATGATTTCACAGAAACTTAAGGCAAAGTGAAAGATCCACTGTAACCCTTAGAGCACTCTAGGTGACTATAATTGCCCAATGATGTGAAATATCAAAATCAGATGCTGTTGAAAACCTATCATGTGGCAACTTGTTTAAAAGAGCTCCCACCGGGGAGCTTTTGCGAGCTCTTTTAAACAAGTTGCCGCATGATAGATTTTCAACTGCTCAGGGTAATTACATTTTTAATTCCTTAAATTTATTCAGCCTCCTTAAGGGTTAAAGATGAAAAATTCCAACCTCTAACATATGACATCGATTGCTCTTCCACGTCGAACTCCTGAACCCTGCAGCAGTTTGTTTTGTCCCTCAGTGAGCAGTAAGCCTGTGCAAAACTTATTAGAAAGTAGATTTGTAATTACCGTTGGTGAAATTCTGTGGTGGACATTGAAATTTTTCTCGTGTTTATCAACTTTGACTCAAATCGTTATGAATGTCATTGAAATGAAATTTGCCGGCCATTTTTTTTTTTTTTCTTTTTTTTTTTTGTCGTGAGAAAAGTCTACGACACTCAGCTGTTTCAACTGGGGTCTCAGTCTGTAAACTTGAGCCAAAGTTGGTTCCAACTCAGCTAAGGACTCGTGAGTTGTAGCAGTTGGATGTAATTTGACCACTCCCACAGAAGATTTAGTCACTCAAGGAAAAGCAATGCATGACGTCTCAAATCAAGCATATTGGTGCCATTTTGGATCAGTCAAACACTTCATGTACCTAGATTGATGAAGAATAGATGAAATTTAAAGCACAGGGAGTCAAAAGGATGTCTCACAAAAAATTAAAAATAGCAGAAAAAAATCATGGGCATGAATTTTATCTTCTGCATCATCCACTGAATCCATGGACACTAGAATTTGTCTTGTAAGCCTCGTGGTTGCTGAGATATTAGTCAAAGCATTTTTAAATATATCTTGGGTTGGTTCTTGCCTCAGTGGCTCCTCTTGCTATCATATTTCACTGTGTGAAGCGGAGAAATATGAGGAAACAGATGAAATGGTTTCAGTCTCGTAGCCGTTATAGTTTTTTAGATCTTCATCCTCATGTTTCATTATGTATTTCCCATAGAAGCCCATTCAAAGATAAATTCATAAAAACATTCATATGAAGTCGACCATTTGCTCGTTAGTACCGAAGCAGGTGTCTCCTAAACCTGCTTAACATTTTCAGTTTGGAGCCGTGCTTCCAGCTGCAAGCGTGTAGGTCTTGTGACTCACCAAAAAAAAAAAGTACAAAGCAAGATTAAATAATAAAAGGAGACGATAACAATAGTGTGATGGCTTACAGCAGTCATGGTCATCAGTGAAATAAAATGGATTACTCCTGTCCTTTCTGCTAAATTATATTCCACAAAACCTAACATTGAAAGAATGAGAATGTTTGTGTTCCTCAGCAGACTCTTAAGTATTAAATCTTTCATCTCAGATAGTTTTTTTTTTTTTTTATATATAATTGATTTTTTTATAAATGTTTTTGATTTGCTCATAGTTATGGATGGGAAGGACTGCCTAGATATTACATTTACAATGATCCTCCAGGCCTTGCAATGGCCGGTGTAGAGGATTCTGGGTTTTGACTAGAGCAACAAAATATACTGCTGTCACTTCTGAATCAGTTAATATCTTGTATTTTTGCATTACCAATTAAAGTTATTCTCATGAATAGTTGGAGCCAATCTCATGATGCACGCCCCACAAGACCACTGCAGCCGAGGAAAGAATTACTCATACAATGTAAAAATTGACATTTACAATCGTAAGGAAATGTACTGTTGGAATCAATGTAGGAAAAGAAGACCTCAGGAAAAATAATGATTTTAATAATTTGTATTTACATTTAAATAATTGTTGATCAGTGTTGGAAATGATAAATATTCTTAGAAGTACAATTCATGCTTGTTCAGTGCATACAGGACAGTGGTGCAGGCCTTTGTATTACAGCATAAATAAAAAATGCACATGTTAAAAAAAATGACATGATTGTTTGAGCTTGGTTATAGAAATATGTAATACAATATAAATAATTTTGAATAAATTAAGAGCATTTTTTCTGCCTTCTTAGTCCTCAATTCAGTCTAGTGTAATGTGTGAGCATATATTAAGGTGCTTTCACTGGGAACTATGTGACAAAATGAGATGTCAGGGATTTTTAAAATGCGCTAATATTACAGAAACAGTCAAACATTACAAAACATGGGTGAACTAACACATTGTGTGAAAATGAGGCAAGTTTCATTCACCAGAGGAAAATGGGGTGAATTTGTCTTCTGACTCAACTCTTCAACTCTTTCAAGAAGGAATCGCAAGCAGAACTTCACCCACAGAGACTTGGTCCTCACGTCTGCCATTCAGGACACACTCGCTGGAGTTTATGTGACACCGAGAGAAGGTTCTGGTGATGGTACAGTAAAATAGATCAACATCAAATGTCAGAAAAACATCAGCTGTCATTTATCGTAATCATGACCAATTACTCACTAACGAATAGGAATTTTATTTTATTTTTTTTCAATTTGGCATCTCCAGTCCCACCCAAATCTGGAATGCCCAATTAGGGAACTATGTACAAGGCTTGCTCTTAAGCGACCCTCTGTTGCCAATTCAGGAGAGAGGGACGGTTCACAGCTCTCCTCTGAGGCATGTGCCCATCAACTACTGCTTCTTTACACTCATTGGTTGAGTCCTCACAAGTTTAGAAGGAGGGCGGATGATACCCGGACATGAACAAGCTTAGAATCTTCCTGACGAGCGCCCGTCTGGTCAACAGGAGCTGCCTGAACAACGAACAAAGTAACCTTTTTTTATATTTCCCTTCCCGACTGTCCCTTCCCAATTTGCATCCCTGTAGCGCAATGGCCAATTGTGCGCTACTCTGAAAAAGCTGCCGACCATTGCCGATTGGTGCAACCGGGGCTCGAACCCGCACCGTGATGGTCACTTCTGCTCCGTAATGCGTTGCTTTAACCGAGTGAGCTATCCAGCAGCTCTAGGAATGGTTAATATGTATACTTTCAACATTGTAATAACGTGCACCCACCATCATGTTTTGTTGTCGTTGGAAACACTTTCATGTGTGAGCCCTGTAGTATTATGTGTCGTTATGTGCGTCACTTACCCTGTTTGGTGGATGGATATGGAACACACTGGTGTGCAGCACAGTCCCAGATCTGCCCACTGGAGCACAGGCGGTGTGTATGCTCTGAGTCAGACGGCCAATGCACTGGAAAACACCTGACACATCAGGTATTTCATTATTTTACGTATTTTAGCTATTTAATGGAGCAGGATATCGCATTTTTCTCCATCTATTGGCTCATGTGGAGATTGCATGTACATTCCCCACAGAATGGACCTTTCCACCCTGTCACTCACATGTAGCAAAACAACCAATCAGATTGCCTTATCTTACTAAGGTCCAGCCTACCCCGATAGCGCCGCCTTATTGTCCCACACTCAGTGCAATTTTTAGCTGTTTGTAATAGGCCAGGTGTCAGACTTTTTCCGAAAACGGTTCTTAAATGCGCTGACGAAAGGTACCCTGCCTGGCTACAGGGAGCTCAATTAATCCATTTTCCAAAGCCAAAAATGCAGTTGAGGTGTTTGTGATGGATTAAGACGTGGAGAAAACCAAACTCAGCACACCCTGTGCTGTTAGCAATACTCCTGCACAGAGGGAAAAATAAGCCAATCAATCAATTACCAGGAACTACCCACAAGACTCCAAGAGCAAATTAAACAGAAATGCAGGTTGTGACAGAAGTCTAAGTGGAAACCATGATTTGTCAATGTAGTTGGACATTAAACATAGTTGTAATCCGCACAAAATAGAAGTAAAAGTAAAGATAAAAGTGTATAGGGCAGGGGTAGCAAGCCCTGGTCCTGGAGAGCCACAGGGTGTGCTGACTTTGGTTTTCTCCACCCTATTTAAACCTAAGACACCAGGTGAGATGAGTTAAGTGTGTAATGAACTGCTTTCATTCATCAATTAAGTGCAGAGTAAGGTCAAAAACCAGCAGACACTCCGGCCCCCCAGGACCGGGGTTGACGACCACTGCCTTAGGGGAAGGCGCCGCTCACGCCTGATGAAACAGCTGGGAGAGGAATCCGAGGGCAAAGGAATGTCGTCCCAGAACGAGAGCCACAGAGAAAGTCCTAAACACATACAGCCAGAACCATGACAGGTATATCCTTGCGTTAAATAGTTACGGCCTCTCTGGAAGACTTTGCCGGACAAGATGGACGCATTTGGTACAAAATAAACTGAAATATTTTCGGAAATACCTGCAAGAGTTCTGCTCAAACTTCTGCTGTGCCGTGGGAACTGGGCAGCATGGATGTGGGCCTTAGCAACAGTAACTAACGGAGGCGGAACTGGTTGGAGCTAGGCGGGAAGGTCCACTGAAACTGTTGGCGCTCTAAGTACATGCCCTCTCAAGTAGTAAGCAGTTAAGTCCCAGGTTGCTAGGTCTAGTTCAGTGATCTAGTTGCGTGTCAGTGCAATGAAAGTAGTGCCAGAATGAAAACATCAAAGGAATAATTCGTAAGTGACGAATTTATGTTATTCAATATTGCAATGGATTAATTTTCAGTTACTCTACGCAATGGTGTTTCAAGATTGGTGTAACATTTTGATAACGTTCGTGAACAATGTTTGAAGGCTAACATTACCTAACCAGCTAATGACTTTGTATGCATCTTGTCACTTGGTGTCAAGTCAAAACCTTCTCTTTTGTTGTTTTTTTTAACTACATGCCATTTTTTTTTCACTTAAATACACTTTGAGCCAATTCCTTGAATATTCATGGGTCCCCACCACAGCGCGATATCTGTCCCAATTTGGAAGGCAAGTGCATTTGCATGGCTTCAACTAAAATGTCACATATGGCACTAGCTGAGAGCTCAGCTGTATTCCTTTCTACAGATTCAGCCATGTCTGACAAATACCAGGCAACCAACTGAGCAGCTGACCCTAATGTAGCAGGGATGGGTGTGGTCTCAACATCACAATTCTCTTAGCTCAGAGCATTATTAGAGGCGGGTAGCAAAACAGACTGAGGAAAACACCACACTTGACTTTAATCCTGATAAATTTTATTATAAAGATAAATTTATTCTATTTTTTTATTTTTCAAGAAAAGCAAAATTTTATCTTCCATGACAATTTAAGGTTATATTTTTATTCTCTCTTCTTCAAGGAAATGCAGTAAATGTGACCTGTAAACATTTGTAAAATTTTGAAATTTATTTTCACCAACTGTGTGCCCACATTGACATTTATCTTTCTTATGATGACCTGAAATGGTTTGTTCAGGTTTCTGGGTTTTAAAAATTAATTCACATCAAAAGGAGTAGCAGTAAGTAGCTTCAACGGTTGACCCTGCTTTACTGTGTAATAGCTGAATCATGTGGAACAAGTTTGTTCGAAATATTTCATTTTTGTTAATACATTTTCCCCCCAAATTTAACCCTGAGAGTGCTGGTGTAATTAAAAAAAAATATAAATTAAATTATTCAAATCCAAATATCCATGCACAGCCTCAAAACGGGTACTGGTCGGTCGCAGGATTATCTCTAGAATAATTAAAGTGAATAAAGGCTACCGCACACTGTGTTGACTTTATTTAGTTTTTATTTTGAGCAAACAACGCGTTTCGCCTGTAGCGTCATCAGGTTCGCTCAGGTATAAAAAAATACATTTATAATAAATTATTATTTATAATATAAAGATGCATCAAATAAAAATACATTTTTTTATTCATAATTTAGTATAAATTTAATTATCTTGTGCTGTTGAAAACCTATCATGTGGAAACTTGTTTACTTTTACATTTATCTTGATATCTGACATCATTGAGCAACAATAGCTGTATTCAGTGCTCCAAGGGTTAATTAGGCTTTTCTGGATAAAACAAAATACATGCCATGCTGATCATTCTCTTCATGTGGCATAATTGTTCTGGTTTGCACAAGCACTGATTGGTGACCTATCTCACTTTGACAACCAGCAATAAGTCTGTGACTTTTGTCACGCCAACCCTTGTTCTTGCACTGAACAGTCACTATAAATCAGTGTGCATGGAAGCAAAAGATTAAGACCGATGAGTAATTAAGAGTCATGTTGTTTCCCAGAATGAAGAGTTTCTATCTCACCATTATTCGATCACCTCCGCAGTTGGACTTACCCGCTTCTTTGGTGCAGGGTGGCATGGCGCCGAATCAGAGGCGGCTCCAGACACTCACAGGCTGTGTGATTGGCCACTTTTATCAGCACCGGCTCAGGTTGGTAGTTAAAAGGAATCACTGCGAAGAGCTGTAGAAAGATGAGGAGAACCTTTAGTAAAATAATTCAGCAAAGTCTAAAAATATATTTTATTCGTACTCAAGGCATACCGAGTAGGATTTTTTCAGTTTGTAAACACAACATTCAAAGTTGGCCCCTCCTCTCAAAGTACTACCCTGCTGTGCAGTGCTGTGTCCCACCCTCGCACTCTGTGCTTTTTTATTCCTTTGAAGCTGCATGCCCCCTGTCCAAGGGCGGACACCAAGAAACGTCCTGTAGGAGGAAAAATTACAGAATACAGGCGGCAGGGTGTGTGACACAGGCACCAGCACACATTTCTAGTGGGTCATTGGTAATGAATGAGAGGGATTAGTTTTGTATAAAAATTTTTGATGAATGTTGTCTTTAAGATTAAATCACTTGACTTGAGAGAGCAAACATCAGGACGCTGTCAGCAGGTTACTCGACGGTCATCGGTGACAGTGACAAGACTTTTCTGAAAATTCTGCGCATCATCTTTAATTGCATCATGATGGCATTTGTCACAAATTGCCCAGGTTATTGCTTGAAATAGTGACGGTAATGTGCTCACGGTTTTATTGACGTAGGTTGTACTCGTGTTCCGGCACGTTATGGCCTCGCTGGGACAACACCCGCCACACCTGAAGACAGACACGCAGGGCGGCTTGAAAAACACGCCCGGGTCGGTGCTCAGCTCCTTGGCCACATCCACACACGTCTCTCTGGGCATGCATTGGGTCCTCTGCCACTCTTCATCAATCGCTGCAACAAGATCGTCCAAATACCAAAACAGTCAATAACCGACCAACGACTCATCTCCAAGTTGATATGGTTAAAGCAGAATTCCGGTGTGAAATTGACTTGGGGTGTATTGAAACATGATAATGAGTACTATCTATTTTCGAATACCCCACCTCCGTACGCATGCAACTTTTCAAAATAAATGGATTCTATAGCGGAAGCTCCCAACAGGCTTACAATGGTTGTGAATCGGGCATCGCGTTGCCATGCAAAGAAATCGCTATTTTTTTCATTATTAACAAGGCTTCAAGTAGCTCCACACTTCATCGCTAGAATTCCGAGGGCCCTAACATTTAAAAAGAGGCTCTGAGATCTTTGAAAATGCTCCGGTAGTTTATTAAAAATACAATTTATGCAAACAGTACCTCGATGCAGTTTCCAGTCGCCTCCATCTTGAAAGTCACGATAAATCGATTGACGAGCACGAACGAATAGATTGCAATCTGTTCCCCTATCCTTCCTATTCGTTCGTGCTCGAACAGATTGCAATCTATTCGTTCATGCTCGTCAATCGACTTATTGTGAGTTTCAAGATGGAGGCAACTGGAAACTACACTTAGGTATTGTTTGCATAAATAGTCTTTTTTAATAAACTACTTGTGCATTTTCAAAGTTCTCAGTGCCTCGTTTTGAATGTCAGGGCCCTCGGAATTATACCGATGAAGTGTGGAGCTACTTTAAGCCTTGTTAATAATGAAAAAAATAGCGATTTCTTTGCATGGCAACGCGATGCCCCGTTCACTACCATTGTAAGCCTGTCGGGAGCTTCGGCTAAAAAGCCATTTATTTCGAAAAGTTGCGTGCCTATATTACTTACTATACTTACCATATATACTACCTATATTATTGAGCCATTTGCAATAGTGCTTCAAAGAATCAAGTTACATTCAAGTCACAACTCCATTTTCAAAATAGTTGGCACACTTTGTAAAATGCAGAATGAAACACACTGCAATGATTTCCAAATCATTTAAGCTCTATATTTAGTTCAATAGTTCAGTGACAAAATATCAGATGTTAAAAATGAGAAATTTTAATGTATTTCGAAAAACATGCTCATTTTAAGTTTGATGCCAGTAATATGTTTAAAAAATGTTGGCTCAGAGTCTTGTTTACCAATGTGTTGCACCACCTCTTAACAACACTCCGTAGACATTTGTGAACTCAGGAGACCAACTGCTGTAGTTTTGAAAGCAAAATGTTTTCCCTCTCTTGGTTTATATGGCATTTCAGCTGCTCAGCACTTTGCGGCCTCCTTTATTGCATTTTTCATTTCATAATGCGCCAGATATTTTTAGTAGGGCTGGCCAGTTTAGCACTCAGACTCTTCAACAACGGAGCCATGTTGTCGTTGTAAGTGCAGAATGTGGTTTGGCAGTGTCTTCTGGAACTAAACAAGGCCTTCCCTGAGAGAGACATCTGGATGGCAGGATGTTTTGCTTCAAAACCTGGATACATTGTTCAGCATTAATAGTGTCTTCACTGATGTGAAGTTAACAGTTAAAGGCTTACAGAGATCTACAAATTTATTAAGCCTGACAGTGGGCTCATTCTACACATAAGATAATTAAACCTAATAATTTATTATTATCCCAAAGCAATACAATCCAATCCATCTTTATTTCTATCGCGCACTTAAGAACAACAGCTGACAAAAGTGGTGTACAGTAATAAATAGGTGAACTTAATAATACAATGACACAAAGGACAGAGCAAAAAATATAAAGAAACAGTAAAACCCCTGATCTTACACATTATGTAAAATGATTTTCAGCTCACGAAGCCTGTTGTTAATATGTATGCATAGGTTATTTATTATTGTTATTTATTTATTTTTGTGTATTTGATTGTTATTATTTTTTTCTATCTCTCTCCAGATAATGTAAGTTGATTTAATTTTATTTTTTGGCTTAGTTTTGTAGTATTTTGGAATTATGGAGACATGGGGAGGGTTAGACGGTTATGGGGGTACTTATATAACAAAAATATCCTAGAAAATGCGTTACAGTGTTCAAGTCTTGACTGAATGCCAGACTTAAAAAAGAAACAGTAAAACTGTAATATTAAAGCACAGACTGACAACTTTCATAGCTGTTCTGGGAACGCAAATTCAAATCTTTAAACAAGATTTAAACACAGACAATTTAGGGGCAAATCTAAGCTGGGGGGTTACTCTTTCTAGAACTTGGGAGTCACCACAGCAAAGGCTCTTAAATATGTTTGCTTACACTTAATCATGCTGTGAATTGTGTCTGGAAGCTCAACTTTTTTTTTTACACGCAACGTCATCTGGAGAGTAAGTTTTAATGACTTGCAATCTTGCATGGTCAATGTGGTTAAATTTATTCAGCGAATTTATGACTCTAAAGCTGCTTTCACACCGGACGCAAAAAATTTTTCGCATTACAGATTACATTCACAGTCAATGCAAAGACGCGAATACGCGGTTAGATTTCTTAAAATCGGTAGCAACAATAATAATACGTAAATTAAATTAAATGACCCTGCAGTGCACGAGCAATGCTGATCCTCTATCTTGTTGTGTGAGAGGATGACGGAAACGAGATGCCGTTGATCGCATTTGCACTGAGACCTGAAAATTTTAGCTTCCAATTTAAACTTTTCGTTGACCCTGTCCACTCTAAATTCATGAATGTATCCCTCCAATATTTAGTGTAACCCTATTTGCTGACTTCTTGATGATAGTTGAGCCTTCTATCGCCACAAATCATCGATAGCATCCTGAAAAATATCTCCGACTGTGATACCAGCCATTAGCGCCTGTTCTAAAAGGTTGATTGTTTGTCCGAATCAGTGAAGGCGGCAGGGCTTAGCCATACGTCATTTAAGTCACCTTTAGCATTCAAGTGTTTGTGATTTGGGAAATTTGTCAATAGCCACAATGAGCAGGTTAAATGAAATCGAGCCAGGAAAGCCACCAGAATGAGAATCCATGCATAAGCAAGTCAGCAATCTCTGAAACAAAAGCATTTATTGCCAAGCGGAACAAAAATCACCTTGGAGAATCTCATGCGTGAGCTCTTTGGCGGCCTCCCGGCTGTAGGGGGCAGCAGCGAATCGGGTGGAGCGGTGGGAGCCGAGAGGGGGAGGCTCCAGGTGTTTCAGCCTCGGCCGGGACTCCCACAGCTTCCACTCGGGGAAGTCTATCAGCTTCAGGAACTCTTCGAGACTGGAGGCACTGCGGAGGGCCCGTACCCACCTCTCTCGCCTCCTGCCCTGAGTGTGAGAGGGGCAGTGAAGACTACTGTCATGTCTAAGAGACATAACTTGAGAAAATAACTCAGAGATCACACCTACAGAGGAGGCCCCCACAAATGATGTACACCAAGAGTGTCAAACTGGTGTCTAAAATGGCCATGGGGCTGCAGGTTTTCATTCCAACCGGGCAGAGGCACACCTGATACAACTAATCAACTGATCTCAGCCTGCACAGTCAATTAGTTGCACTAGGTGAACTTCTGCTCAGTTGGAATGAAAACCTGCAGCCCCCTAGACCTTTTACAGACCAGTTTGACACCCCTGCTGTAGACTATATAGAAAATATATCCCAATCTCTGAATCATGCGGCCCCCTAGACCTTTTACAGACCAGTCTGACACCCCTGGTGTAGATTATATAGAAAATATATCCCAATCTCTGAATCATCCTTCACCACACTAATACACTCTATGGGCTGATCAAAACATAAACAGGAGCACAAATTAGTCAAACACCACCGAACAAAAACCATCTTTTTGTAGCGATGACATGCAGTTTCACCAACGCAATATGGCGACATTAACCCAGGACGATCAAGCTTTACAAAGTGTCGTGATGTCAATGATCGAGCCCAACACACCGTTTTGCAAGATAAAGCTTGCTTTCTTGGGAATTTTTTCTAATCCTCAGGAATGCTTTCAGTAAGTGCTGCAGAAATGGAGGGCTGGAGCTATTCAGTGAAATTAAAGAATTTAAACCATTATGGTGGACATGTTTGAACACGATGACTTGTGAAATGACTGAAGAGGGAAAAGCACAGTGTTCCTGGAAGAATACCAGTTAGCATATTCTCAATGGCACACTATCTGTTTGCCACATCTGACAGACGATAGAAAGTTTCCATAAGTGACATGAAATGAGAAAAACTCATGAGTATCAGTGTACGTATCGTAGGCGATAGTAGGTTGATATTTTAAAGATGGTATGAGAGAACAGTCTTGTAAAATCTTACAGGAACTGATTGAAGGCAGTAAAATACTGCATTTGTAATAAAAAATGATGCCAACCTGATGAAAGGATAATATTTCATAGCAGACTAGTGCAGGAGCACACCTGTGTATGCTGAGAGACCACCCTGAAGAAAATATGTGAATCTTCAATAATAAACTTTAATTCTTAATTACTGTTCGACATGACGTGATTGTGGATTATGTCAGGGGTGATTTGTTTCAAATCCACCGAAGGGTCTCGTCAAATTATGCAATAACTTACTGAAACTAAAGGGGAGAAATGTAAATTTTTATTTTATTTATGTGCATCGTCAAGCAGACAATTACAGCATGTGGATGAAACACTAAAGATTCCTCAGATCTAGCAGCACCAATGACAGTTCAGTGCGGCTGTCTCAGCACAGTCTTTTTATGCCCGTAAACGAAGTTTCGGGGGCGTATAGTTTTTCACCTGTCCGTCCGTCTGTCTGTCTGTCCGCACTTTGCATGGCTATAACTTTTGATCGCCTCATGATAGGACTTCGATACTTGGCATATGCATTGCTTGTGAGAAGGCATTTCAGATGGGGTCATGACTTTTGACCTGGTGACCTTGGAGCATGACGTTTGGTGACAAAAACTTTAACATGGGCCATAACTTTTCATTAGCTAGTAATAGGCATTTGATACCTGGCATATGTACTCCTTAGGTTAAGGCCTTTCTGATGAGGTCATGAATGTTGACCTTGTGACCTTGACCTTTAACCTTTGATTACCTCATGATAGGCCTTTAATGGTTAGCATGTGCATGTTATGTATGGGGGCATCAGTGTTTCACCAACACATCTTGTTCCAGTATGCTTTCCTGAGTTGTCTTTGTAACAGGCTTCAGGAACCAATCTAACAATTCCTGAGTCTCAGAAGATTCGCACGATGGTAGGCTTTGTTCCTGTGATGCGAATCTGTACGGTTTCTGGCTGCATCTCGAATGAAATTTCCTTACACTGTTTTCTCGACTGTCCTGTAAAAATACAATATAAAAATACTACGTTTTAACTATGCATGGGAGATCTTGTCTCGGAAGAATTCTGACGGCATTTGGATGCCTTGGGAAAACGTTTTTTCGCCCAAGGAAGTCTGTCTCCACCTAGAATTCAAATATGACCTCATGCTTCTTAGTAAAATAAGCTGTGCTTTCGTAATGAGTTACAACACTCTTAGAAGCTTTCAGAATTACGCATCCCCGGCGTGTATAAACACCCGTGACTCATGCTGGTCACTCCCCGCGGCTTTTCTTTCCTGTGGATTTAATCATTATAATGGTGCTGATTGACACCACTGAGGACACTGGGAGTTACCCTGGCTCACCTCCTGCTCCTGATCTCTCTCCCGTCACCTGACAGGTGAATTTATAAAGGTCTGTCATCTTTAAGGAGATGCTGGTCCAATAGATGGGCCTTTAAGATATTTGGAACCAGGAGTCACTCAGGAATTTACCCAAAGTGAGGAAAGCCGGAAGAGACTTTTTTCAGGCTGCGTAAATTATGAATCATGCCTTTGCAAAGCCGCTCAGAACTGGCAGACTTTCTATTTAGCCGCCACCAGGTTGCTCAACTGCCCTGTCTCACTTCCTTTGTACACCGCTTTCCCTCGGCACCCCATGGGCCAGGGCGAAGAGGAGGCAAGGACAGAGGAAAAGGTGAAAAACACAGAATTGGAATGAGCCTGCGGTTATAGCGATCCTGCCTACCAGTGGGAGAATTACCGGGGTGCGAGTGAGTGGTTTTCAGTAAGAGTGGATTTGGGGTTTGGCTTTTCCAGCTCAACTTGTCAAAGCCATTTTTGTTTTGTCCATCTCTAATTAAGTGGACAAATTAATTTCCCTAAAAATAACCTCTTCAGAGCATCAATCCTGGGAAACAAAGGATAAAAAATATGTTACTCAATTATCCAGTATGGGCTTTAAAAGCCTGAGCTTCGCACCACTCCGGTGCGGTCTTGTAAGCCTATTTTGTTGCGTTTTGTAGATATCTTAAAGATTGATACTTAGAAGTTAGTGAATGAAATTTTGTTTTCACCAAGTACAAAATAGCTGGGTATCATACAAAAACATTACAAAATTTCTGGCTTGAAAACGCTTAAAATTAATACCAGAAAACAAAACTAAGGGCTTATCTCTCTGGTACGCAGCTTTGATCTACTGTCAAACAGTTCTGGCAAAGCACTGAAAATACAATGACTGGAGGTCACCCTGCTTCTCTGATCTCAAACTCTTTTAGCCTGGCCGCTCTTAGTCCAGTATTTGAAGCCTGACAGCACTGCAGTACCCAATAAAATTTGGCGCCCTCTGTCTCTTGTCCCCAAATGAAATCACTGCTCTTCTTACATCTTCTGGCTTCATGCCACACAGTAACACCAACTTAAATCACAGGAAAAAGGAACAGCTCTCCAAAAAGTGATTTTCTGAACAAGGCTAAGAACAGTCTCCAAATCCTCCCCCCACAGTACCCCTTTCCTTAGCAATTTTAGACGGACCCTCGCTACACACCTGATTCAGCTGATCTACGCATTCGTAGGGCTGGGCGATATGGACAAAATCAAATACCATGATACTGTTGACTGAATACCTCAATATCGATGTTAGCGATATTTTAGGAATAACTCTTGGAGCTTTCAGAAAATATTCACATAATACGACTGAAAGAAGTCATAAGTCGCGTGGATATTATGACCAAGCAGGTGCAGGCAACAGCTACAACAGTATAAAAAGTGCAGACAACAGCATCACGATATTACAACACCTAAATCCTCAGCAGCATCTTACCTCGTATCACGATATCGAGATACTGTCGAATCGATGTGTCGCCCAGCTCTGCTCATTAGAAGAGCACTTCATGAGCTGAACTGTGTGCGCTCGATCAGGGAGACGTACGAAGCACAGCGCAGGGGTACTTCAGTGGTTAACACTGCCTTAGAATATAGAGGGTGAGGTAACACCATGTTTGACTTCTTGGTTCCTCCACATTATGAAAAGACAGACAATAGCAGGGCGCAGATAATTCCCAGATGTCCACTGAAGCTGACTGACACAAACAAACACATCCCAAGAAGCTCAGAGCAAAAAATCACCTCATAAATATAAACAAGTCCACACACGTGGTTTCCTCACAGCTCTGACCTGGCCTAGTGTCCAGTGACAGCATGGATCTTGGGGCTGGTCATGGCTCACATGGTACAGGTTTGCTGCACGACTTATTCAGTCTTGCACTGGAAGACCTGAGACGCTCGCTGGACACCAACTGTCAATCGATTCCAGTAAGACACTGCCAGGAAGTCCAACATCATCTTCACAAAAGGATATGGGGAAGATTTGCAATTTCATCACTTCCGCTCTAACATAATGTCACGTGGTAGCAATGGCCCTTGGATGGGTACAAACCTAATGCCCGTTAGCTTGTCGGGCACATTGTTATTCTTTTAACTCTTAAACCTAACTGAAAATGCAGTTAGATCTGGGCACATAATGAAGATGCAACAGCACTGGGAACTCACAACACTGAAAGCACAAGTGCGAGTGAGTATGTGGGATAGAAGTTAGGACGCTATGGAGAGTTTCTCCTCGCATTCAGCATTCAACATAGTGCGCGGTTTTGTTTCCCGCCAGAATGGCCCATCCATGGTGATGATTAGGTAATGACTTCACACTAATCTTCCCCTTTATACAAAGTTTACAAAGGATTTGGCTTTCAAGTTTGAAATGCGCGTCATCAGTGAATGTGGACTTTCGAGGAACTATAGAGAATGTGGAGGAAAATTGGACTGTGGGAGTGAGATAGAATTTCAGGAAATTGCATCAGCGGAATACCTTTTTCACACTGCTAAACCATTCGAGGCCTGCAGATACCAACCCCAGTGCGCAATTTACGGTCTGAGTGAGCTACCCTGACACAAATACCCAGCAAAAATGTGCCGGCAGCAACTGCGAGAGTAAATCCGTATCAGGAACAATTCAACGGAGACTTGTTTCAGGATGTTTCCTCCACTTGTCTGCGAAGCCAATGAGCTAGCTTCCTGGAATACACAGGCAGGTGCCCAAAAACTGGCCCCCTTTCCAAGAAACACAACAGATGGGTTAAAAAATGACTCACAATAATGAAAGAGAAATTTAATGATTAGAGCCTAGTTTCCTGACATTTAAACATCAGCGCCAGAAGGATTAACATTCACTTCAGTTGTAGAGTTGTGTGGTAACAAGCCAATGCATAGTGTAAACTGTTTGGATTAAAGTGTGGCAAGAAACTCTAAATCAGTGCCAACATCATAATGGAGAAAGTTACACTGCTGATGCTGCAGTAAAAGAGCTGCTATTAGAAATACCTATTGGCGAAAAACCCCCGCAATGCTCAATAAATATTCCCAAATGCTTTATAGTGACATGGGCTCTCTGATACTTTCAGTATGTAAGGAATAAGCAACCAGCCACCTTACATTTATATAATTTTAATCTAAAGGCAAAGGTGTGTGGAAACCTGGGGCAGGCTTTACTTCTACCTCAGTTTACATTGGAATGCACAGGAATAACCAGTGAGAACAGGAATGAGAGGTGAGAGGTGGTATGCTTCCTTTAAAGCTCACCGGCAAATTCTCAGTGTGTTCCATGAGGCTATTAGAAGTGGGGAGTAAGGCTTTCGCTCTGCTGAGAGTTAAGCATCAAGGTCGTACTCATCATAGGATTCCACTAAGTGTCAATGGCACTCACACAGAGACTTCCCATCCAATTGCTGCTGTGTTATATTAGAATGTTTTTGAAAAACTGGCCGTTTAAAAGACAAAACAAGAGAGGCCATGGAACAGTTACTGAAATGTATGAACAGTATGTCCGGTATTACTGAGTACATATGGTGCCATGGGTGTCCAATGATAACTGAAAGGTGTTAAATTTATGCTGAATATTTTACTGAGTGGGTTTGATTTCCAATGATGACACTCCAATCTCCTGACTGAGAAAAATGGCTTCTATTAGCATTATTCAGGGGACTGGAACAGAATTTTGGGGGGGAATTTTACTTTCTGAACCCAGATTGTCCACCGCTGCTGACTGTTCACTATAAAACTCTACCTGGAACGAAGCATTGAGGGTGAGTGCATGTAGGTCAGTGAAGGATACCTCCAGTCCTGGAGAGCCGCAGTGTTAGCAGGTTTAACTCCAGCCCTGGAGAGCCGCAGTGTTAGCAGGTTTAACTCTAGCCCTGGAGAGCCGCAGTGTTAGCAGGTTTAACTCCAACCCTGGAGAGCCACAGTGTTAGCAGGTTTAACTCCAGTCCTGGAAAGCCGCAGTGTGAGCAGGTTTAACTCCAGCCCTGGAGAGCCGCAGTGTTAGCAGGTTTAACTCTAGCCCTGGAGAGCCGCAGTGTTAGTAGGTTTAACTCCAACCCTGGAGAGCCACAGTGTTAGCAGGTTTAACTCCAGCCCTGGAGAGCCGCAGTGTTAGCAGGTTTAACTCTAGCCCTGGAGAGCCGCTGTGTTAGCAGGTTTAACTCCAACCCTGGAGAGCCACAGTGTTAGCAGGTTTAACTCCAGCCCTGGAAAGCCGCAGTGTTAGCAGGTTTAACTCCAGCCCTGGAGAGCCACAGTGTTAGCAGGTTTAACTCCAGTCCTGGAGAGCCGCAGTGTGAGCAGGTTTAACTCCAGCCCTGGAGAGCCACAGTGTGAGCAGGTTTAACTCCAGCCCTGGAGAGCCGCAGTGTTAGCAGGTTGAACTCCAGCCCTGGAGAGCCGCAGTGTTAGCAGGTTTAACTCCAGTCCTGGAGAGCCGCAGTGTTAGCAGGTTGAACTCCAGCCCTGGAGAGCCGCAGTGTTAGCAGGTTTAACTCCAGTCCTGGAGGGCCATAGTGTTTGCAGGTTTAGCATGGCGGCATCCATCAAAAACTGGTCAGTGATCAAGACTGAGTTTTTTTTAAATGCTTTGAAAGAAATAGAAACAGAGGAACCACCAATGTGACCTGGTCTCAACCAGACCAGTTAAAATGGCAACAAGTCGAACCACAACACCAGCCACTCAGGAATATTGCATGCGGGACAGTGTGCGAGACAGATCCATTCATGCTAAAGCCAATGTTTTGGACTAATAAACACACAATATCTCTGACTGCTTTCATGTAAGCGGTATATGGTCTGACTCATCTATCGGAGTAACTTAAATCCAAATGAAAAAATGTGCGCATGTAAGAGTAGCTGCCTTCTTTTGTTTACAAAATACCTGCAGAGGTGGACAATTACGGGATCAGAAAGGAAAAACCGAGCCAAAATTTATTTTCAGGGCACAAAAGTGGCCTGGACACTGTAAGGCTCCCAATAAATGTTTTTTTAAGGCAACATTTCAATCCCAGTAGTTAATTTTTTTTTTTTTTACTTGGTCCTTGTGAGGTACAGTTCAGGAACCACACCCGAGAGACAGCAATCCAAAAAACGTATGCCTTTAAATGGAGACCGAGTCAAAGCCAGAAAACACAAGAATTGCCAAGCCACAATACGAAATCCTAAAACAGTGTCGACTAGACAGGCAGGGGTCAGAGCCAGTAAGACAGATGAGCAAAGGCACAAAAACGATAGGCAAAAAGTCGTAGTCGATGAGCAAATCCAAGGGTCATACACAGGGCATCCAAACAGAAATTGTAGTCATACAAAAAGGGTCGAAATCCAAAAAGACAAAACAGTACAAAAAGGGCAATGGCAAGAATCGAAGTTGAACAATCCAGTAAAAGAAAAACAATACTCAATGGCATACAAGGCGCTCTGCACAAAGAAATATTGATCAACGTTCTGACAAGGAACTGGCTGTGACAGACTGCTTAAATAGACGAGAGGGAAGTCACATGCTATGCAGGAAGCAGGTGAAATGGATCAGACTAATTACAACGGGAGAATCACACGAGGGAAACCCTAACCACGAAAATTGGCGAAAGCCAAGACACGGACGGGAATCACACAAACAGCCTATTTAAACAGCTCCGGTCAAGGAGTTCTAAGTGCACAGATAACAAGCGCAGGAGAGTGATTAAGCACATGTGAGAGATTCTCGCTGAAACTCAGGAGAGGACTGAAACAGCTGAGCGAGAGGCGGAGGTTAGAACAGGGCGATTGCTGAGAGGGAATTAGCCTAAATTAGTAGCGGTGCAACTTTACAGATTTAACTAGAGTGCTCGGTAGTAAGTTAGTAATTTTATATACATGGATTAGTAGTGTTAGTGGACTATGATACAAAATGCAAATGTTAGTTTTTTTAGTAATCAGAACAGAAAGACGAAGGAAGTAAACGAGAATCGAAGGAATATTTCAAACACCGCATTTCATTTAAATCACCCGAAGTCAGTGGGCACGCAAACAGGGAAGACGGACTGAACCAACTAGATCACAAGACAGGGGAGACAAGTGCAATGGAACTGAGAAATGGAGTGAACTAAAAACCTGAGTATTACAATAACCAAAAAGAATAAATAAAAGACAAAATCATGAACACTGAACATGAGCATAAACATGACCAAAAACCATAACCATGACAGTCCTATTTTCGCCTGGATGTGTGAATAGTTGGAGCACACCTCAATTCCCTTAATCTGACTTCATGTTTCTTTCACTGTGTCAATTTCTTGTTTCTTAGTCCCTCTCTCAGCCAAGGAAGGGAGAGACACAAGGAAACCATAAAAAGAGAGAAGGAATAAGGAAATATATTTTCAGAGAAATGAGACGTCCTTTCCCCTGAAGCGTCATGTGAAGCAGTGTCCGTTTCTGATGACGGCTCACCGCTGGATCTGCTTCCTGTGCCAGGGTCTGTCGTCACTAACTGACATCATGGCTTTTAGCCGAAAGTCTAGGAAAAGGCCGGCCCTCATGTTTCCTCGCTCATGACTCCTAAGCGTTCCTTGTCTGAATAGTCCACCTGTGTTTACATCCTTACACCACAGTGAGAACATTTCAGCAGTGGACTACCCTTTCAACTGAGTGACTGAGTGTAATAGTGGGCTAACTCCAATTTTCCCATTTTTAGACCCATATTTCACAAGTTAAAGGTAAAATCTATTCAGGGCATAAGTGGTCTAGATGTCACAGGGATGCGTCTTTCTATACTGAGATTTTTAGTTATCCTTACTTCCATTAAATCAAAAAGCCTGAGTGCAACAGTGGTCTAACTCTTTGAACCCTTCAAAAGTCAAGGATTTGAAAGATGATCTCAACCTTGTACGGCCTGTCCACCACTCATTTTGTCTGGGTCTGATCAAAGATGAAGATGGCCCAAACTTTCATCCTGATGATGACAGCAAAGACAGCTGTGAGGAACAAGATTATCTGACGGATGACTTTCTCAGTGGTCAGCAGTTTGCGATACAATGTTTCCCTTTTTATCTGTATTCTCTTGTTATTTTGTGTTTCGAATTCCTAAGATGCAGGAAATTAAAGCTATTATTGAGTTATTAAAATTGAGTTATTAATTTATTTGTCTTAATCAGTTACATTTGTTGAGACGGCCAGTGCAAGAGTGTTCTAACTTATAAAAAGGGCCTTTTTCAGAAAATTTAGAGAAAGTAACCACTGAAACATTACTTTTGCAGAAAAAAGTTGTGTCATCTCGAAAAACATGGTCATAAGCTCTCAGGTTAACAACAGATGGCATACCCTACATGTGTCCTGAATTTTATCCAGGGCTTGAACTTTTGCATAGATTATCTCAAAACTATGAAAAATGAAGTTAGACCACTCTTGTCCTCAGGGGCTCCATTCCAATCACAGGTTTTCAGTTGGGCTCAAGTCTGGAGACTGAGATGGCCATTCAAAAAAATTGAATGTGTTTCAAAAGCTATTTTGATGCATGAGCTGATTTTGATGCATGCTAAGGGTCATTGCCTGACAGAAAGGTTCACCTATGGCTAAATCTGAACCTTTTGGGAGAGGCGACTAGATGAATTATCCTTGGCTGCAAAATAACCCCAAAGTATCAGTGAATCACCTCAATATATTATTGTTGCTAATAGGTGCTTTGCTTTTGACTTCCTCTCGCACTCATTATAGGTACCGTTAAGATTTTTATTTATTTATTTATTTTGGAGGAAAAAAATAACCCAAAAATGTACATAACTTCAACAAATATTTACGTAGATTATACAAGTCATCATGCTTTCTTGAAGGGTGCCAATAATGCTCGAGTTATCTGCCACCAGTTCTGTAAGTGAGTGAAACTGTAAGTCCGTTGCCTTCACTAATTCCGGTTTTTCTTTTTGTCAACTCGCAGAACGGGCAAATTGAATTGCTTTTCACAGCCATTTTCAATGATACACTGTAAGTACAACTGATTAATCAATGTAGCCAGTACATCTCCATATCGGCCAGATGTATGGCTATTCGGAATAATAAAAAATATTTGGAGCTTTAAAATGATCAGACACCCGGAACGTTTCATATTGCTGGTAGATTAATTAAAAATTTATCGTATGATGAATAATTGAGTTTGATCAGGGCTTGTGTACTACGCAGGACTTAAACGGTCGACACTGACTCCGAAAAAAAAAAGTGACAAAGTGTTTCCTCCTCAGCTGTCAACCTGATTCAACAAAACTTCCCCTGCGACCCTGCCGCCAGAATCCCAATTAAGGCACCCAGTCTGAACGAAATAGAAGTTGCGAAAGCAATACCGCCTTCATTACTTTACCTTTAGCCACGTTAACGCGTGGAATTCAACGTTTAAAAAGTGGACGTGATCACTCACTCTGTGTGCGCCGCGGTCCTCGTGCGCGAGCGCTATTCTCGCGCAGTAAATCACCAGCAGATGAGCCACGACCGCCAGCTGCGTCTTCATGTTATCGTTCCGCACCCAGACAATGTCCTGCGCCGGGGTCAGACGGGAGATTAGCCTCATCTGAAGACACAATGAACTCGACAAAGTTTTTAAACGCCTCCGATCGACACACTGCCCTGTCATACACACCTGCGCGTGAACGTGGGAGGACTTGGAAAACGGAAAATTCCTACAAATGGAGATCACGGAAAGGGCGAAAAAAAAAAAAAACAAACACTGAGTTTCAATACTCGCAGATCAGTCAGTTACGATAAATTCACCCCGATTTGGCCCCTGAAGTAGCAGTACTGCGCCCTTGGACAGGATAAAATGGCTTAGCTTGTAAAAGTACCATCCGGTCCGAA
Source organism: Gymnothorax reevesii (assembly GCA_029721435.1). Lineage (NCBI taxonomy): Eukaryota > Metazoa > Chordata > Actinopteri > Anguilliformes > Muraenidae > Gymnothorax > Gymnothorax reevesii. The sequence continues at coordinate 63,228,387 of CM056587.1, read as the reverse complement.
GAGCTGACAAATTTCTTGCTTCGGAGTCCCATTTTCAGCCTCGGTGCGCGGATCATCTGGAGGCTAACTTGGACATGTGTCTTTAAATGAGATCCAGACCTTGCCATGGAGCAGAACACTAGCTTCAGACGCACTCAGACTGCTAATTGTCTGGAAGAGACGAGCTGCGCCTCTCCCGGCAGTTGCAGCTTAATTTACCCTTTTTCGATTGTGTGAAATGCAAGGATATTAACATCTCTGCAACGTTTAAGCTTTCCTTAAAATATTTAGTTTTAACGCTAAATGGACACTTAAATGTGACAGTGATACGTAGTTATTTAAAGGTTCCCAACAATCTTTCTTTTTCTGACGTTTGGCGTCCCTGGCCATGAAATGAAAAAAGTTGTCTTCTTTAAACATAGACTAATCTGATAAACATCTTTAATTAATTTCCACTGTCGGATCTCAAGAGGAATCGTAGATTCTGTGAGTGCTGAACTTCAATGAAAGGGGCTATGTTTGTGTTCATGAATACAGAAAAGTGCACGTGTGTATCTTCTAGCGGAGGAATCAGAAAAGTCAGTACCTGGAATTCAAATTCACTCCTGTTTTTCTTTTCCCCCAGGTCTTAAACTAAGTACAAAAACAATTAGTGCCTCTGATTGGTCAGACTGTCTCCATCTGACTCCTTGGTCAAGAGAGGTGGAAATCCAGCAGCTATTAGACCTCGAGGACCGTGATTTAATGATGTGTTATCTAACTATTGTCAGAGGGCAAAGTTGAATTTAAAACTATTTTTGGACCCTTTGCTTCTGAATCTGAATCTGGATTTTCCGCCTCAGTTAAAGCACTGTAGCCTAATATTCTTTATCATCAAGACAAAAATTAGTTTTGTAGTCCTGCCAGCTTGTTATTATCAACTGCAAATTACTTTTTAAAACATTAATCTAAATGAAAAAAGAAGTGTGGGTTACCGCCACTCAAACCAGGCATTTGTGTTGGGTACCCAACATTTTGCTGGCCTAAAACAGCCACATTTCAGAACATTGAATGAATGTTTTTCACAGGAATTGCGTTGAAATAAAGAGATTTTTTGACACATAGGAGGTTCCATAGTAATGTAAAGTACATCTAAAGTACATTTAAGATGACAAGCTGAGGAAATTTTGTAATGATTTAAAAAAGACCTCAATTTTAGTCATAAATTGTTAACTTAAAATTTTAAAGCAGCCTGGTGTTACAATCCTGGACATCTCTGATGCTCCTAGTGGCTCCTTGCTCACCAGCAACCTCTCACTGTTCCATCCAGCTGTCATTGCCATTTTAGGCCAATTATTCATTTGATATGTGCTTTTTGTAATAAAATCATTTTAATAACCATGTTGCCTCCCAATTTTATGTTGGATCAGTCGGTGGGTTGGTCACAATGTGGGGGTCTAACTTTTTTTTAAAGAGAAAACAACAAATTTTTTACAGTGTTCATTTATCTAGTGTCTCTCATCGCATTCTCCCCTATTATAGAAGAAGATTTCATGTCAAGTGTTTTATACATGTTAAAGGAATAGACAACGGAATTTCAAAATACAGTTTGGAAGATAGATCATGTCATAAACTAACGATTCATGCGAATGTTTGGACATGCAGAGCTCATACAACTAAGCTATCCATCTCCAAAAGTTGGTTCTGAAGCAGAATTGACGATTTCATAGATGCCGCCATTGAAAATATTTCAACCAATCAGAAGAATCCTCGCAGAGATGCTCTGACGTCACATGGGTGCAGCACGTTGAAGCTATACATGAGGAATGAGACTGCACAAGCATCGGGACAGTTGTTAAATTACTCACAGTTGTCACCATTTTTCTGTGCCAAAGGACATTGTTAGTCACAAACAGACCCTACTATTTGTGAAAATATTCAAGAAGGCTGTTTGAAGGCAGAGAGAGAGAACAATATGCCTGCGTGTGCAGCACTTGGGTGTACATGCAGGACTGGTTCAGGTCAGCAGCATGACCGCACGTTCTAGGCTGCCATGCAAAGGCAAAACACAGTAACATCACAACTGGTCGAAAAATGAGTTATCGTCATTTTGGGGGTAGTGAAGATCTCCTTTATCATGTGGATGAATATTTTGAGTCAATTTTATTGTTTTATGAAAAAATAAAGGTCTGTGTCACCAGTAACTCTGAAAATCCCACCAGAAACCATGACAGAATGCTGTAACTACATTCATTGTGCCCAGCCTTTGTTTCGGGACGCTGATGTTAGGTTAAGGTACTCTGGCTTTGTTTCGCCGCGCATCATAGCAATGTTACAGTACAGCCCTGAAGTTACGGTCAGTGATAGTCGGCGCAGGCTCGCCTACGTCTCACTCACACTCCTCCCTGTCAGCTCGCCTGCCTCTCATCAGGCCCAGTAACAATTAAATGCACATCCTACCTTTTCTTGTAAACCGATTAAATCCATGCCAGCCACCTCATCTGGAATTTTTTCCATGATAATCCACAAGCGTTAGAGTAATTATTCCTTAGATGCTGCAGGGGAGCAGACTAATTCTTTCTGATCAAAACGAGTAAGCAAACTAGGCTACCCAACGTCCACTGTTGGTTGCAAATCAAACCAAAACATTCTGGCTATGAAACTTTTTAGTCGATTGTAAAATGTCTAGCAGGAAAATCCAATTTCATCATTATACATATCTGCTATTTCAGGCACATCATCAGCGATGTTTCTGCAATAATCCACTGTCAGTGCAGTTATTTGGATGCAAGCGAGCAGACCACTTCTTTATGATCATCAAGTCCGCAAGCTAGTCCTACCTTATGTCCATAGTTTGTTGTGTGTCTAGAGACACGGCGGTTTTTTATTGGTACAGCAGTCGATTTCAATGGATTGGATAAGGATTCGGGATTATGGTTAGGGGAAGGGTTAGGGTCAAGGTTAGGTTAGGGCAGGGCTGAAATGGGGACTGCCGTACCTCTCCACATTGAAATGCATTGAAAAACTGCCATCTTGAATTAGGACCATAAATTAACGTTTTCTTTGAAAAATTTCTTTTGAAAACATAAATCAAATATAATCATCCTTGAGTTCCCTTTCACAGATGGTACTACTTGTTTCATGAATGCCACAATTTTCCACCATTAGCTGAAAGACGTCCATGAAAATCAGTATGTTTCCTCTGTTTCAAATCACCCTAACTCTGATCTGGTCCAACCTTATGTTTGTCATCAAAAGAAAATTACTTGAGCAAGAATTTTTGGGGGAAAAAAAGCGGTGTTATTCACTTTAACAATAGATTTCAAAACAACTGAATGAGGGAAGCATCGAACAAAAAGAGTTATTGAAAGAGGGTTCCTTATCTAAGAAGCACCTTGAAACACAAGAATAAAAATCACGACACTGTTTTTATTTTTGAGATTTAGGGCTCTAGTTTGGTACTTATTTTCATTGAATGAATTCCAGCTTAAATAGCCGCTCACATATCATTTTCTTTCTCTGCTTAATTTTGACTTTCATTATGGATCTGATGAATAAAGGCTGCAAAAATGGAGGGTCTTTCTTCAGTCTTTCCCTTGTTTTAATAGCACAAGTATTGTTTTGTATATGAAGTAAATGGCCCATAACTTTTTGCACAAAATGCATTACCAGGTGAACCAACCTCGCCTGCTAGTTAAATCCTTGTTCTTCACCTGACTGGATGAAATTGCCTGTTCACTGTGGCTTCGGTTTAAACGCTTTTTCTGAGTCTTTTCTAAATGACCTAAAAGGAACCAAATGTTCACCACACCCACAGATAGTTGTCTTAGTTCATCCCTTTTGACAACAGCGTGACAGTTGTGCCGTGACAGTCTGACACAACATTACCAAAATTGATTTCAACTCATCAAGTTTTGATCTGAGATATTGTTAGCACCTGCATTTCACCCCAGCGTTGAGGTCCTCTATTTAGGATTTTTTTTAACAATGCAATGGATGATTTAGAAAACCAACAAAGAAAATTCACTTTTAAGAGATTTTAATTCTCACAGAAGGTGAAAAATGATAGAATGCATAAAAACTGCACTGCAAAGGAAATATGGATTGATGGATCACGGCACTAGCACCGCGTGCCCTGCTCATGGGTCTTACAACTCAGATACAGATTATGTGCCACTATTGCCTTTCAGACCCAGGACACCACGAGCTATTTACATCACAGTAATAACTACTGACTGGAATGCCCATGAGCATTGAGTCTGAGCGTGTTATGATGCAGGTGTGTCGTTGCCGTTAGGTCTTCAATGCAGAGCCTCTAACTCCCATGATTCTTTGCTGTCCGGACAACATATCAGATCAGAGCCACATTAGTCCGTGCATCTGCTGTAAGTACTCCTCGGTCTTTATCTTCTCCGTTCTCTGTTCCTCTCTGAGCCCACTGTGACAGCGCAAGATGTCCCGGGCGATGCGCATGCTCGCCGCCTGCCCTCCAGCCAGATTCACCGCATGCGGCCCGATCTGTGTGCAAGGGTTAAAACAGCCCTGATCAACAGTGCGCAATCAATATCAATGCCAGTGCACACACATGCACACACGCACACACACACACACATGCTGCATTAGCACACTTCCAAAAATGTTACTCAAAATTCACTGCACGGCAAAAAAGGAATCATACTATTGGAAAAAATTATTTTCCTGAGCTGAGTACGTTCCTCTTGTACAGCGATCTACTCTGAATCTAATAGAGCAGAGAACATTGACATTGAAGAAACCTACAGTTCAGCCATTAGACCTCCTTTCCCACTTCAGAATATCAATGTCACAGAATGTCTATGTCACAAATAAAATGAAAACTCTCTCAGTTCACGTGAACCAACTGATTATGACTCCCACAGTCTTACTTGACCTCCCATACTTGCTCCATCTTGTCACATCAATGTAAATTTTTTCATGTTCAGCACTGTTTACCAGTCAATCTGACCGGAGGCCATTTTCCGAGAAAGGATGGGCACTCAAAACTCTGCTTTTCATTGAGGGAAGAGGGGGGGTGAGCAAATGGCCAGGAAATTGTACATTTTATGGGGTTTTTTTTTGGAAAGTTTACAAACCTCCCTTTTGTACACTCAAGACGCCTCATAGGCGTACACTTGTCACGTGCATAGCCTCGTAATCAAGATGCGGACAACCCTGCTAATGCCATACCTAAAGGATTGTGGGTAATTTCCAAATCTTGATGCAGACGATAGATAGACAGATAGACAAACATGCAAAGCGGCAGACCTAGATTCGGGCTCCCTAACAGGTAGCCCAAGTAATAATAAAAGCATAAGACAGGACCTTTAAAAACACATAAAGCCCAGGTTTATACTCTCACATTTCATTTCTGTTGCATCTTGTTATATGAATGAACACCCACACAGACCTGCTACAGACCCCCATGCATACAAACACAGGGCAGCACCTGAAGAGCAGAATACTGTCCCATCAGGTAGAGGGGGCAGCCTGGACCCCACTGCAGGCTTTCCGAGAGGCAGGGCCATCCGTCCAGGGTCTGGCATCAGGAAAACAAGACCGATCTTAAAACAACCCATCTGATGAATCTATTCTAACAGACATGAAGAGCCCCTGAGAGCAAAAGTGGTCTAACTCCATATTTGTCTTTTTTGAAGTTCTAATCTTACAATGATTCCGTAGTGGTCAATCTGTTTAGTGCAATAATGGATTAACTCAGGACAGAAGTGTCAGGACTATACAATAGTGGGGCATATGTTTCTCATTTTAAAAGTGCCAAGTGCAATTGTGGTCCAAAATGAAAAAAATAAATAAATAAAAATTATTCAGACCACTCTTTTTCTAAAGGGTCTCAAATAGTCCCATATTTTATATATTTCACAGAGAACCTCTTTTCAATCTTAAGGACTTGGTTTCAGGTGTGGACAGACAGCAAGACAAGGTCACCTGAATGGGAACTTCTTTGATGACATCAGAGAGCAGGGGATCTTGGTTGACATCGAGTTTACAGCCAGTGGCCAACCAGATCCTGTCGCCGGTCCAGCTCTCCCCACAGCTCAGCGTTATGCACCAGGCCTGGCTCTTGTAACACCATCTGGCTTCTGAAACCTCAGAGAATGAAACTGGCTTACATACGCGATACAGCGCATGTCCTCTCGATGATCGGAATTATGTAAACTCTAAATGTTAAATCTTTTACAACGTTTACAACACGAAGACTCAAAGCAGATCAGATACTGTGTCATGAGCTTTAGATTTAGGCGTTCGCTTTGAGCGAGGATTAGTAATGTTTTAATTTGCGCATGTGGGAAAGCCACTCCCACACTTAACGGTTACGTCTGGCCGCAGTGGTTTTGGCTCTCTGTCAAAACTCGACGCTCTCTGTTTATCTGGAAACATCATTCGCAATTAAGGCACACTGGGCTGGCGTGAGCTCCGGGGCATGTGTGTTTGTGCGTGCATGTGTGAACAGTGGTGGGTGCGCCAGCGTACACAGACTGTGCCAAAATACCTGGCAGCGCGGTTTCACGGTAAGGCGGCCGTCCAGGATGTGCGGCTGGAGCTGTGCGTAGGCCTCGGGCGTCACTGCCCCGCCTTTCCTGGCCTGGCAAATCATGGCGAGCCGCCGCGTCAGACTCCGCTCGCCGTAGAACTGCCGCAGGTACGCCAGACCGTCCATCTGAATCCCGTGCTCCACGTGAGAGTACCGGCCGATCAAACTCTCCACGTCACCCACGTCAAACTGCTTCAGCTGGATGGCGCGGAGATAATATACACGTGGGCAAAGATTAAGCCCCATTTTCTGAAACCTGGCAAGTGCTGAACTCTGCACGTTTGAGCAAAGGTTTTCAAATGCATTCCACAAGCATTTCTCATTCAAAAGGCTTGGTCATGAACTGTGCTTAATTCCTTGTGCTGAATATTAGCAGTTGGGTGGTACTTCTGAAAACTTAGCTTTCATCTTGGTCAGATATTGATTCTGTCTCTTCCAATTAAAGTTCAGACTTAAGGTGACAGTGTTTTGTTTTTTTTTTTTGCGAACACTGGTTTCCTGTCCATCTTAAAAGGACAGCAGGAACATGCCTTTGACAGTGTTAAATGTGCTGAAAACATGCCCTTTCTTTAAAAGCTAAGAATGAGTGAAGTAAAGATCAAATTCTTTTCAAGCTGATTTTGTATGACAGGAATGGTGTGTCCAAGCCATATTTCCAAGAATTGGGAATGTTAATTGATATTATTAATTTAGTCCTTTGGTGCAGGGCAGTTTGTTCTAAGAATTGGGTGGCGCTTACCAGAAAAGGACTTTTTGCAAGGTCACTGCAAGTAGGAGATTGCTAACAGTTCCTTACAGTAAATTTCCCACTCATGAACGTCACTGATACAATTTCCTGGAATAGACCATTTTTCCATTCCAGGTTTCATTCAAGTGGGGACACTGATCTGTTTACCACATGTTGGACGGACAATATTTTCCTTAAAAAAATACAATACAGCTGAATTGAATGCAGTTTCAGAACGGTTGCACATACCTACCTCATGGCGAGAACTGGAAAATGAAGAGTTTCGTTTCGCGTGTATTCGCGTCTTTGCATTGACTTCGAATGTAATCTGTTGTGCGAAAAATTCCTTTCGCGTCCGGTGTGAAAGCGGCTTAATAACTCATCAGATATAAATACATAAAGCGCATAATGATGAAGAATACAGATGGCGAATCAGCAGGAGCAGAATAAAGTCACTTCTTGGCTTCAGCAGGAGTACTGCTGGAGAGGGTAACACACACACACACACACACACACACACCTGTAAATGCTTGCGTATGACCCAGGTCACATGACTGGCTCCCTGCTGCAGAGCGATGGCGATGACATGAGCACTGGTCAAGCCTCCTCCAATCACAAGCAACCTCTCGCCAGCATGACAAACACAAGGCTGAGCACCTGGGCACAAATCCACCATCAAATTATGCAGTATATCAGCGTTTCTTTCACTTAGAGTCTGGGGACTTTCATATCCATTAGTGCTGTAGTTGTAAATTTGGCAGTCAAGAGCTTTAATATGCTGATAAATGATGATGTAGTATTGCAGATATGTTTAACCTACCTGGTGAGTTAGGCCTGCTTTCCCGTTGCTGAGTTCCTGCTTCCTCTTTCTGACGTCCTTCTTGTTTTTGTTGATTTCCCTCTTCCTGTTTCAGTGTTCCTCCTTCCTGCCGAAGGGTTTCACTTTCCTGTTGCTGTGTTCCCACTTCCTGGTGCAGGCGTCCCACTTCCTGTTGCCATGAGCGAGCCTGTAGATGCATAAGTTGTACAGTATGCTGCAGACGGTCCTCTGGGTAGTTCTCGGTGATGGCGGACACCCAAGCTGGGATGTTGGCCATCTGTGCCCGGGTGGGACCGGTTGCCATGACAACCCTCCGGGCCTCGATAACCCGCCCGTCCCGCAGCAGCACCCTAAAGAACAGCACCTGTTCGTGTCCTCCAGGGTCCTCCAGCATGGCCGACCTGCTTGGCCTGACGGGTACGACCCTATCCACAGTGCCAGTGATGAGGACCCTGTCCAGCCCGTACCTGTGAACCTGGTCACCAGAGAACCAGACCACAGAAATGGTCACCTTCAGAATATTACAGGCGGTTTATCTTTTTGAATTGGAGTCACTCACTAACGATATAGACCACAGGCCAAAATTTTACAAACATCCTGCATTTCTCAGAACCTGGCTGGTTTTTTTTCACTTAAAGCATATTTTCAGCAACAAAAAAAAACAGAATAACATAGTATCACATATCTTAACTACAAATGTGCACAATGATTTGCTGAAAGATATACATATTCATATTCGACTTCCTACAAAGTACCCTCCCTTAGCCTTGATTACAGCCTGATATATCCTGATATAAGGAGAGCACTTCCAAGTAACTCAGTCCAGGCTTTCAAGAGTTTCCTCATGAGATCTTTTGAATTTGAAGGGCGCACTTCCCTGACTGCCTGGTCAAGTCCATCTCGCAACAACTCAAGCTAAATTTCAAGATGTACAGTTGATTGTAAGCAACATTTTTAGTTCGTAATATTTTTGCCTGTAGTGAATAGCAACAAGTTTTTCGCGTGAAAAATATGCGTAAGCTTTTTGAAACTTGCTTTGTCTGTCGAAACTTATGAATAACTCCATCCATGAATGATTCTGTAATATAGAAGAGAATCACTGTCTTGTTTCATGGCAACATATCTTTCCAACCATGCAATGTAATGACTTGAGCAGTTTGCTCAAGGACATCACAAAAAGCAAAGCAACTGAAAATATGTGAGCAAGATATGAGTAGTATTGTTAGGAAGGAATTAGACCAACGAAAATCTGCAACACACAGCAATTTTCTTAAAGTCTGTGGTGTGGGGGTGTGCTTTGAGAATAAAAGGTTCTGTTGTTGACCTGCAAAGCCAACTTTAAGCTCCAGATTGCTGAATCCAAATTGAAACTGGATGCTTTGGACCCAGTGAGCTTAATGGGAGATCTGGTACTCAGCGTACAAACTCCCAAGCAATAGATAAGACTGCCTACGGTACATACCGCTGTATGACTGCACGCCAAAGAGACAAGAAGCCATCATCACCGCTCAAATCTGGATGATGATAAAAATATGATGTTACTATACGTAAAAAAGCAAGATTACTTTTTAGCATCAGGTAATTGAAGAGCCTTGTGCCAGAGGTACTTCACTAGGTCACATTTTCATACATCATGAAGTGAGGATGGAAAAATGTCTTTTAGAGTTATCAAGTCGATTTTCTTAATTTTCTCAATATAGACATTTGTGAACTTGCAGCACTGGGGTTTTCAATTATTCTTCATTCAGTTTTTTAACTGCTGAAATGAAAGGGCATAGTGGTTGTACAGTCAAAGCAAAAACGAGTCAAAACATTCACTGGAAAAATTATGGATGATAAAATTCTACAGCCTTGCCCTTTCCACCAGTCGGCCTATCAGGGCCAGGAGGTGTGAGGAGGTCTGAAATGGCCCCGTGGTGCACAGATGTCAACACTCCGGCAACCTAAGGGTTAGTCAGAGGTCAGGCCAATCCCAGGGTCAGGATGCACCATTCCGATGATCTGCAGACTAGTCAAACACTCAAACTGGGAAAATGCAACCCTTAAGCGTCCAAATAAAAACACATAACCAAACAAACAAACAAATACTCAAGCATAATGTAAGTACGTACTGTATATGAACAAAATGCCTCTTACACATAAATTTTGTCAGTAAGTTTCAGGGGTCAGTATGGGCCTGTAACATTCATTTAAAGAGTTAAACAGTTTCACGTGCAGTATTTGCTCCAGGCGTGTCGGGAGGACCTGGTCCTGGAAGAAGTCCACGCTGAGCCTGGTGGTCGGCAGGCTGAAGTACAGGTTCCTCTGCGTTCCCGCGCTGGTGCTCAGTCGTCTTTTGTCCCTCTTGCCCAGGCGGTTGTCGTTGAAGTACGCATTCTCATCCAGGATGTACACTCGCTCTGCGAGGCAGTGGAGCTCGCCGACACGACCGTGCTGCACCACAAAATCCTGCAGGGCTTTCTAACGACAAAGCACTAATTACGCACACAGACTCAAAACATCATCTCCAGCAGAATTCACCTTATATAGGTGAAGACTTCACTATAAATCCCATTTCATTAGAGACGCTGGTTTGGAAAATACATTGTATTTCTGCTCACTCTGAATTAACAATGCCATACTTCCACATGTATTAAATTTTAACAATGAACTCTCCGTGGAGCCTTATGTACTGTCACCGTACGCGAACGCATCACGTAAAGATGGACATTTCATGACAAACTGTGATTTTGAGATAAAGGCTGTTAAAGTGGGGCACTTTTTACATGATCTGCCATAGCGATTTACTTCTTACATGACTCCATTGAAGCTAATGGATGAATCATTCAAATTTGACATTAAATACTTTATAGATACATACAACAAACTATAGCGAAAAGTCAAAAAAAGTCCAAGTGTCATGAAATGTCCATTTTTACTCAATACGTTCACATAATGGGGAGCGTGAAAGGAACATGTGTTACTTATTGCATTCTCCACCCACTTTGATGTCATTCGTAATTACTGTTAATGAGCTCCCTGTTCACAGAAATGACCGATTTGTTAAAGGGGTGAGTTCTGAAACGAGACATTTCTTTAAAAATGCATAATAATTTTTTTTTTCATTTTATGTTTTATCTAACCTTCATTGAACCTGGAGGTTCCTCGAGATGCCACATCTCTCCAATAAGAGAGACCTTACCAATCTGATTTATCTTTCGGCTTGTTTAGCATTGGACAGCTCATTTTACAAGGTCCTGTTTAGAAATCTCAAGCTCTATGGTGTGCAAGTGTACCACCTAGAGGGCACTCAGCAGTATAACAGGATTTTAACACCAATGCACCCTCATATCTAGTGTGACATGTAGGCGCAATAGGTTCAAATTCTGAAGTACCATATCTCGTGTAAACACAAAATATTCAGTATTGCATTTAGTGCACTGTTTTAATTTTGTTTCCGCTGTCCATATTATAACCATCGTTATCATATTCTCTGAGTGAGTGTGAGTTCACTGGCTTGCTGAGTATACTGACTATGTTACTTTACTGTGTCAGGGTTTAAGTCTGTTATGATTTTTTTTTTTTGGAGGGCGAATGCTCACTTCCTCTCACTGTATTACCTTGTTTAGGGGGTCAGTGTGCACCAGGGTGTGCGAGCGGAGATGTGAGATGTTTAGAGCAGCGAACTGGCTTCCCCACAGTGCAGCCCACTCTCCATAGGAGTCCACCACCCGAAAGTGCAACGGTGGGGTGCGGGCCTGACCAGGAAGTGCTTCCTCCTTGGACATTTCTGCTATGGAGCCAAGAAAAAGTATTTGCCTACTTCCTGATCTCTTTTTTTTTTTTTTTTTTGCATATTTGTCACACTTGAATGTTTCAAATCATCAAAAAAATTTTAATATTAGACAAAGATAACCCGAGTAAATACAAAATGTAGTTTTTGTAAATGCCTGAATGCAATAATTGTTTTCTCATTTTGTTTTAATAATGTGCGTAGCTGTTATACCAGCAGTAATTGTAATGAGTTATAGTAACACACCTGGAGCTGTTCTCCTCTTAGGCTTGGACCAGCTGCTCTGGGACTTCGGCTGACTGAGCTGAATGCCATCCAGGATGTCTGAACGGGACTGTAAGCTGCGCGCATCCGGATGGGCCAGCAGGGTGGCCAGAGTCATGGCGTGAGGGCCTCCACCAATAATCAGCACATCCAACATTGCCGTAAGAACACGCACCTGCACAATATGACCAGCAGAGAGCGTTAGTGGACGCAGCCATACTCATGCACCTGCAGAGTAAATCAAAGTGCAAGATTAATATCTGTACACGCGCGTGAAAAAAAAAAAAACATATATATATATATATATATACCGGAACTGTCATTTCAATTTGCTGCGTTGAGCGTGGTTTTCACCTCTCAGGTTTATCGCCATTTTATCGTGACTTTTAAAAGCCTCAAGATTCATTTATCTTGTAATTTAGCATTTGAACGTCCATGTGATTAATGGTCCCTTAAAAATCCTAAATATTACAGAATCATCCTACTACTGCACGTATAGAATGTTTAGCAACACATGAAAATAAAGACACTGACACTTCGATTTCAACTTATTAAGACCCTGAATGGCACTACAAGGGGGGAAAAAAACTACAAGATCACAGTGTTCAAACAGCTTCCAAGGAGCAGGAAGTCGAACTACAAGGATTCAGTTTATCTCACAACGCATAGCAAAGCACTGTACCTGGATTGCAGGTTAAACAGCATGCAAGACAGGACTGAGAGTTATCAGTTGGGTAAGAAATAAAGAGCAAAAGATATTCTCCAGCTGAACCTCATCAAAAGCCAAACTGTGCAGAGAAACAGGGCTAACTAATGACTATTCTGCTGCCTGCTTGAAACCCTATCTGTTCTGTGTGTGTGTCTATAGATACACCCCACTCTTATTGGCTACCAGGACAGAAAACAGCAGACTCAAAATAGCCCAGTCAGAAAGTGGCCAGGCCCAAGTTTAGCCCCAGTGCACAAAACGAACAATAACAAATGGGAGTGATTAAAACTGAGGTACATTTTGCTCTGCTTTATAAAAAACTTTGCACTTGCCTGTGCTTCATCCTCTGGATAACATACTTATATTTTGTTAAATCCTCTGGCAGCCAGAGATAACATACACAACAGCGGAGGATTTACAATACCGGTACTGAAAGTGTGCGGCTGGTGAATAGTGGTGTTTGTTGATGTGAAGAGAACTCAAGTAAATACTGTGTTTTCACAGTAACAGTCATACACAAAGCCTCGTATTCAAGCTCAGGTTGTTTGTCATCCATACAAAATATGAGCAGCTGAGGCTTTGGAAGTGACTTATCTTCACGAACCTGAGACGGAGAAGAGCAGGATACAAAAATCCGGAGCTAATTTCCCAAAAGAAGTGAGTTTAAAGGAAAAGTGCTCCGAGCAGTCAATCTGGTAAGACTGGTTTTTAAAATGCTTACCCCAAAGTGGCTAGAACTTGAAAGGCTTTAGCTACCAATCACTCCCAGGTCTTTTTCAAGAAGTTCACATTCCAAACTTGAACCCTCTTCGAAGTAATCTGTCGATTTTATTTCCCATATTTAAAACTACTCACGTGCCCCTAATCTTTACTGTTACTTCAACAAATATATCTCGCAGAACCTGAAACCTGCCCTTACCTATGTAATTGGTCCCAATGTGGACGATGACCAGTGGATCCGTCCCCGCTCTGGCCAGGAGCTTGTCCATACTGGGTCAATTCTTCTCAGTGTCTTTTGTTTTCCTTGCACTGATGTGTTACACAGTAGCTTTGGATAGAAATCATATTAAATGTAGACCCTGCCACAAATACCAGCTTGGTGAAACTCATGGCAAACTGTTTACTTTTTTCAGTCAAGTTCACACATGGATATTGAAATTTGTGATTCCAATTTGTGGTTAACGGCAACTATCTTGCGGAATGTCCATCTGTCCCTGTCAGAGAGCTATCAGTGTCCATTATTGCTCTTTTTTGCTGCAACTATAATGGTGTTGGGCTACGTTGTCCTCATTCCCCTTGCAGCATTAAGTAATTCAGCCATATTTGAGACCGACACACCTGCAATATGGGCACAAACTACTTGGCCTCTTCGGAACCCAGTTAGCATCCCAATCCTGCTTTGGACTAATACTGAACTAAGTGCTGTTTGCAGGGCCTATTTTAAGCACATACATGTACTGTATGTTATTAGCGCTCAAAGAAATCGGAATTACCTGCATAGATGCAAATGTGGTTGAGGTCTTTTTTTTTTAAATTTATATCTTGCCCATTGCCAAAAGGGCATGTCAATTTAATACAAATCCTTTTCATAACCATAACAGAATGTGCTCTACAGTAACCATTTAATCACATTTTGTTTAAATTTTGAAAAATATTTTTCAGTGCTTCCATTTGACAACAGGTTAGCAGTTACAGGCTTTAAATCACAATGTTATTTTTCAACAACTGGATCCATTTTTTTCTAGAGTAGAAAATAATCAATTCAAGATAACTTGCTTTATCATTGTACTCAAAAATTGCTTGATTTCTTTGGTCTTTAGTGGTGTTAAGCATTTAAGCCAGCAATTTATCTTTTACAATCTTTATGAGCCACTGTTTTCATATTGTTAAACTTTATCTCTAGGTTTGAGACAAAGGTAAAATTCCCCAGACCCACCCCCATGATTTCTCGATTACCTACACGGTACATGTGGCGCCTGCTCAGTACATCCACTGCGATTGGCTGGAAGTCATACTGTTAAAAAGTAAGGTCCTCATTCTGACAGCATCACTTGCACACTTCATTAACCTTTTAAATTTACACCCTAAGTGAGAATTTGAATTCAGCAAAATATGGGATGAGGCCTTATTGCAGTCATCGTCGAGGTTTATCATGACTCTGCAATAATCTCCAGGATTTACAGTAACTCCATTCCTCTCCTGGTCGTAAACAGGCAGTTCCTGGAGGGAAGTAGGGTCTTGCAGCTCGGACTGATAGCAGAGACCCAGATAGGTGGCAGAACTGATCGATAACGAGAGTGTGTCTATCTGTGAACTTCGCACAGTGTGGCAAACTGCACCCCGCATCTCGGCTACTTTAGTGCAGTCCTCCGGGATGACAAAGAATGCAACATGTAAAAAATGAGAAAGTCATTCTTCACGTTATATTTCTACATTTATTAAAACCTTTCAGAGTTTGGCAGTTTGCCTTTGTTACAAGAAAGGACTTTAAATCTCAGATTTAAATTGCTCTGTAGTTTTGGTCAAAATAATACATTAAAAAATTCCAGACTTTCCACAAGCAAACTGCAACATTTTTGAATGACACAGTTTGACCAAAACACTGGGTGAAATGCATTACACACCACAGAAAACACTAAACATTCAGCTGCACAGCACTAACCGCACATAATTTATTTTGCGATACTCCAGCTTTTAATTCATGGGGGGGTATAGACAACTTTCACTGCAACATATTTAACTCTATCCATAAAGTACAATGCGCAGTGTAAATTTTATATAAATGAGTGCAGTTTATATGTTGAGTGTATGAGCCTCACATAAGAAGCCCTGACAAATTTATTTTCAAAATTGAACTGAAAAATATCAAGGCAGCCTTTAATAAACCATCAACAGAAGTAAAACACATTTATACTCTCAACACTACTCAGTATGTCCTCAAAATCCATCTTCATCTCAACAAAAATAGCACGGTACTAAGCATTTCAACATCTTACGTGCGTACCTATAAAAAAAAGGCCTGAAGGTTGAATTTCACCAGAAGTGTTTCCAAAAACTGCCCTCGAATGTACACTATAATTTACATAATAATTTACCCTGATTTGAATTTGCCTCGAATCTGTGAATGCCTCCTCTGAGGCTCCCAGTCGAGAAAGGCACGTCTTTTGATGGATAATAGCTGCAGGGGAGTTCAATATTAGTTTGAATTTCCGTGCGAATATCATCATCTAGAGCGCTGTAGGTTCATCCTGGTCTGGTTCAAAGGTTTTGTTCGTCACCCCGTCCATCTCTGTCTCATAGGGGTTCTCCGGCTCTTCGTCTGTCTTTGCTTTTCTGTAAACGAGGAAAATTCAGAAGATTTTCACTGAAATGTGAATATGATGCCACCAAGCAGGAGTTCACGTTCGTGCAAAGCTCAATTCCTGCGCATTTGGCCGTGGAAAAAATTAATAAGCTTTCTGGTTATTCCATATGTCAGTCACCAAATAGCGTTTGTGGTTCTGTGAAATAGGATCTACCTTACTATGTCAGCAGCTGGCTGGTTACCTTAGCTAGCTAGTCAAGTTACAGTTCAAATGACCTGCTGTCCCACGCTATTGTTACCGCCAGCAAAGTTATACTTGCATACTGGTAGCTAAATCTGTCTAATTAGTGGAAAGTTTCACTTCTTTTCATGTGCCAGCTAGAAAATGCATCCTAGCATGAGCTAAGCCATGCACGGTCACTGATGAAGGCACAGTCTGAGCACTGGATGAGAGCTCGCCGAGGCGTGCACTGCAACGTCCTGCAAAACCCCGCCCATCTGGGGCAACAGAGGGGGGAGGGATGACATGAGAGGCAGAGGAGGGGCTAATTGTCGGGCCGACACTGAAATTTAGAAAACATGAACCAGGCAACAACAGAAAGTTTGCAATTAGCCATATGGTGGAGAGACACCTACAAATGATGGCAAACATTGAAAAGGAGTCATCTGACTTAAAAAAAATTCATGTAATATTGCTTAGTGGGGCCTCAAGTTTGAGCTCTTGTATTGGTAGAAATATACATTTTTTTTATTTTCAAAATGTTTCTCTCATGTTTCAGTTCTTCCTATGAAGTGCGAAGTTTGCATGAAGTATTTTTATGTGGATTCATCTCGGGCTAAAGGAATTTGATTTTGTTATTCCATCATAGAAAAGACTTTTTAGCTACACAGTGCCCTGAAAGTGCAATGACATCACTCACTGCCTCCTGGTCCGGAACCCGGATATGATGAGATACGCGCCAACACACAGCACCAGTCCCATGACCACCCCGAAGACCACCAGCCACACCGTCACCGGGGGCTCCTCGCGCGGAGTCAGCGTGTTGACGAGACCCACAAACTCCAGTGTGTTATCGTTCATGAGGAAGGCGCTGTTGATCCGGTCCCTCGACAGCCTGCGATTAACAGTCAAGTCAAGTCAAAATTTATTTGTACGGCACGTTGACCAAAGAGCCAAACAAGCTGAACACACCAAAACAAACAAATATTAGTGTAGACTAAGACAAACAAACAAAAAAAATAAAATTATTACGTCACAATAGACAAACAGCCAAGGTGTCAAGCTCAACTCGAACTAAAAGTCAACAAGATGATCTGAGTCTTCAGCAATTACTTAAAGGATTCAAGAGTCTGAGACAATGTAATATGAATGTTCCAGAGATTATGGGCCGTAAGGTAATAGAGAAGGTTCTGTTTAGGGAGGGAGTGCACTGTTCTATACTATTCCAAAGAATGTATATACAAAGTGCACAAGAACATTTGAGGAGAATTTGAGCTGCAGATTTGAAGGTAAGCCTTACACAACAGACTTAGGCATGCTGAGAACTGTGGTGCAACTGCTCACATGAGGCTTGTACCTAGACATCTAAACTTTCCAGACATATATTCGATAGATAAATTTGATGATGGAAATAAAAACGGAATATGAATAAATACAGTGCTGCACTTGCGCTGTGTTAAGGGGAAAAAATAGAATTAGTCTTGTTAAGGAATCAATTCTGAGCAGCAGTAAAAGATTTTATTAGCTTGGCACTGACATGGTGATTTCTCCGAAATAATGCAGCAATATCTATTTAATTCTGTCTCTCACTCTCTCTCTCTCTCTTTCTCTCTTCTGTCTCCCTCTCTTGATCTCTGTTATGTATTTATAAATATGTACGTGAACGCATCTAATAATAATAATAACTAGAGCTGCGCTCAGAGAGTGCAATTACCTCTGCCAACAATTTTCAGGATTTTTTTCTCACCTTGATGTTTGACCTACGATTGTGAAATTCAATAGGCTTCTATTCTGGGGCGAGGCCTAGCAATTGTTAAATTTTGGTGATAATGAGATCATAACTGTATACAGCAGGTTGTTCACCAACAAACATACTAACAGACAAACAAACAGCTTCGATCACATAACCTCCTGCCACCTTCGTTCGGCAGAGGTAATCAACATTTCATGACACTTAACACATTTTTATAATACTTTTTGTTATAGTTTGTTGTATGTACTTAAAAAGTATTTTAAGTAAAAAAATTAGAGCGATTTACCCATTAGTTGAATAGAATGGAATCACGTAAGAAATAAACTGCTATCACAGATCAAGTAAAAAGTGCAAACCGCCTTTATCTCAAAATCATAAATGTGTGTGCAGAGAGAGAGAGAGAGAGAGAGAGAGAGATATTGGTCCATTCTACACTGTTCCATACTTGAACATATTCTTTGAGCTCTTAATTGTCAAAACATCTAATGTCTATTATAAATCAGAAAAAGTGAGCGTCCTTGATAATGTCAATTATCATTCATCTGTTGACCTCCTCCATTCATCTACAATTTGAGAAACATTGATATCAGTATTAAAGACGCAGGACTAACAAACATGCATTGCAAACCTACAATGTATGTGAAGCATATTTCTTGCTCATCGCAAACACATATTGTCTATATTGATCCACCCCAGGGGTGGGGAACCGTCTCCAGAATAAGCTGGTGTGGGTGCAGGCTTTCGTTCCAACCAGGTGCTTACACACCTGCATCAATTAATCATGGTCCTTAGCAAAGATTCCAGAGGATGATTAGTGGAATCAGGAGTGTACCTGATTTTTTTAAATGTAGTTTTTATTTAAGATTTTAATTTTAGATTTATTTAAGGGGATTTATTTAAGCTTGCTTGGAATGAAAGCTTGCATCGACAGCGGCCTTGCTGGATAAGGTTCCCCACCACTGATCTATGCCAGCCAACATTCGCCCGCGGCTTCACTCACCGAATGGCTGCCTCTACCACACTTTTCGGGACGACTGTTGCATTGATGGGATCGATCACATAAAAATAGAAGGAGACTCTCTGTGTCGGGTAGTAAACGTTGATGTTTTCTGTGCTGGATTCAGGGGAGAAATGGTGATGTTATGAATTATGCTTCCCTTATGAAGCATAAATGAAATATCCACAATATGCAGAGAAGGCTTAGAGAAAAAAATAGGATGTTTCATTGCCAGAGAGCCACTGAGGTCAAGTCATTGTTGAACCTGCTCCATATTTGTGCGATGAGGGGCATGTTGTGCTATTAGGGTGAAGTAATCAATGAGGTTGTGATCCTTACGTAAAGTTCACTTCCATCCCATATTCCTCGAGGTAGTACTGCCTCATCGCATAAGCCATGACGGCACTGAACAGGTACTGCTCATTGTCATTCCAGGGATACTGAAAGCCAAGCAAAAAATGGGCGAATCAACAAAAAATGTCAGGTTTTGCAGAGGAAAACATCTGAAAGACTTTAATAGCCCCACCGCCCTGTCTCTAAGTCTTTTATTTTTTAGGCTGTATCAGACGGCAACCCGCGTCCACCTACCGCGTCCTCGCCGAGAGCAGCCTTTAGGCTCAGCCTCACTTTAAAGGCATTCGCTGAATCTGCAGAAAAAAAACATCAGGGAATAAAACTTACTGGAGTTCCATGCCGCGAAAATGAGGGGCACTGGGCCACTTTAAAAAAAAGTTTATCATCCTTTTCATCGGAAAAACGTGATGCGTGTGGGCAGATTTTGAATGTTTTTTTTTATATAGAGTTTACTTATGCGTTCGTAATATGTTTTTCTAGGTTTCTAGACCTGTTCCTATGGGTGCATTTGCACTATTCGCTAAGAGCACTATGCACACTGCCTTTTTTCAGTACTTAAAATATTGGGGGGAAAAAAATGATGCAGCCACAAATTCCCATGCAGGCGGAGATGATAAACATTTTTTATAGGGCCTTATAATTTTACAGTTGGAAATTATCCACAGAGGAAAATCAGCAAACATCAAATAATGGGATAGAACAAGATGGAGGATAAAGTAAAGAGGGCATCTCATGCCAATTATCTGCACAACAGTGCATGTGTGTCAGCTTACAAGGAGCCCAAGCGGGGTTCCACCCTGGCTTGTTATTGTTGGCCTTATTCTCTTCCTTTAGCCACTGAAGCAGCATGCTGAAATAGTCCAACAGTGGTCCGGAGTCCATTCTGGTCACCCCCGATATTTGTTCAAGAGCTCGAGTCCATGACTTCGATTTTCCCAGCTCCAGCATTGACCTGCAGAAAAAGAAGTTCTGCGATTTATATACGGCTGAACCAAAATATAAACGTTCGTCCTTTTAATAAAAGAGAACAATCTGCACTTCCACCAAATGCAAATGGGTTCGTTGTAATATTAAGACGTGGACTACAAAACCCAGGTGAGAAAAAGTGTGTTTGTCTTGGACGAGAAATTATGCATTTTTCCCAAACATAATTGAGTTTTACCTCAGTTTCTCGCCTGCAACTTTAGAATTGCTGATGTCACACTTGAATAAAGGTCCCACATGTCCTGCTGCATTGCAGAGTGCTGCTTGGAACTGAAACTGGTAGATAGTCCTGGTAAAATACCTGTGATATGGGTTGGGATTGGGGACGAGATACTCAAGATAATTAATGACTCACTTCAATCCACAGTTGGGTTCTTCAAAACTGTCTCTGTGGTGTCATTTCTGCTGGCTTTATGAGCGAGAGGGCAGTACCTGATAAAAGAGTAGTCGCTAGACACATGGTAGAGCGCGGCAGGGTCGCAATATGTCTCGTCTCTGGGCAATGGCTCAACCACGCCCACCATTTCCCTCCTGAAAAGGTCATGAATGGTGAGTGCCACGGCATTTGCATTAACATGACAATAACCTTAATTCCTGGACCTAGTGTTTGGGAATTAGGGACCGGTCATCCATGCCAAGATCAAATTTATCTCACCGCCGGTGTTCGTGCAAATGGCAAATTGATTGATTGATTAGTGAGAGACGCTCGACTCTCATCAAAACACTACTTCCTCAGATTTGCTTATCCAGGAGTAAAAATGGTGTTGGTGGCAACATTCCCGAGAAAAAAAACAACAAGCAGCACTCAGCTGGCACTTTCCATTATCATCCAGCAGTGATTGGTCAGCTAGAGAGGACAGGCTAACGCAACAGACTCTCTCCTCTGTTATTTTTTACAGTCTTTGTTAGCCTATAGATTAAACTATGGCCGAACAAAAAAGGTTGATTGCTACAGACGGGGAAACTTCAATAAAGTGAAAATCCAAAGGAAAAGAAACAAATTTGATGTTGAGGCAACGGGCAAATAGTCAAAAAAGGAAAGCGATTCGGTTATCTGGTCGTCCCAGTCCACTGGCTTCACTTCCTCTTGTGTTTCACCAAGGAATTTAAGCACAGCAAGCTGAATTATTTTACTATTTGCACAGCTAAATAGTAAAATAGCTTAGCTATGAATCATGTCAAGAAAGGCAAAATTTGTCAAGGGAATGTTGTGTACAGTGGCAAATCAAGTAATGTCATGTTAGCTAGCTAGCTAACGTCACTAAAATAATCTACTGTCAGCTTACAATAAAAAAGAAACTCTAAATAATGTTACCAACCTCACAAACCATCTCTCGGATTCACTGCTTATTACAAGAATGTTGGGGTAACTCTACAATGGCATTGTATCATGTTGATAGGTTATAATGATCTGAGCAAGTTAACCTAATGTTAGAAAATGAATCAGTGTGTACATAATGTTACTTTTGCAGCAGACCGTTTTTAATTAAGTAAATAGTATTATAGATACTGTCTCAGAAAACACAATTCCCCTTTCCTTTCGCTTTCACGAGTACTCGTGAATGTGAATTGTTATGGAGGCATACGCAGGCAACACTGTATAGGTCTCTGGGCCAGTGACGTCCAAAAGCCCATCTGCAGTTACTGTTTATTGCCATTTTAGCCGCCAAGGAGAATGAAACAAAGGTTTTCGAGATTGTTACTTCAAGGACAGAGTGACTGAGGCTGGAGCTTACTTCATCTCCCACCACCGCTGCATCCATTTGTCTTTCGTTATATTACCCTCGAACACCTGCCACCTCCAATCGTCCAGCATATACGTAAAGGGCAATGTGGCCACAATGGTCAGGGCCTGCTTCAACAGGAAGTTGATTTCAGTCTCTGGAAATAGGAGACAGACCATGGGGAGGTTTAGAGTGGCATTTGCTCTGAACAAGAAGGGCTGAGATGCTGTGACGGAAACCATGCGACTCTTACTGCCATAATCCAGCTCGATCTCATCCCGACTCGTCGTATAGTGACACTACCTGACCAAGCATCGGTTTACGACAAAAATAGAGCCTTTTGGAGTCCTTATTTAACGTTTAGGGTTAAGGGTCAGGGGATTTGATTTGTTTTAACACAAAAAAGGTCACCAAAAGCCTCTATTTTCGCTGTATATTGATGCTAGGTCTGATAGTGTCGCTATATGATGAGTCGGGATGAGAATGGGCTCCATAATCCCGTCAAAAATTGAGTCGCAGTGAAGTTGACACACTGTCCCATCCCATCCCTTATGAAAAATTACTATATTCCAAGCTAAAGTTATCCTACATTAAATGGATGGTATTTTCGCACTCATAGTGCAGTAGTATTACTATAGTGATACTATATTCGAACTACAGCAATACAGTTGTGTGGACTATAGTAATATTATGGTGCTGTTGACTGTGGTAATACTATAGCTATAATGTAATGGCTGCAGTGCTACTCTAGATATACTATGCAAACTATTGTAATACTACAGTGATGTTCACTGTTTACAAACAATGACGTCAAAGTTGTACATGCGCAGTTTGGCGGTTGGCAGAAGGCGTGATCAGGACATAAATAACATGGCAAGTAGCCTCTTTGGTTCTGCGCTTAAAATCCTCAAAAACGTGATTTCTGAATCCTTAGCGAACCTGTTGGTGCAACCTACAACACAAGAACTGACTGGCATCACTATTTTAGATGTTTTCTTACGTACATATTGACAGAGATCTACTTGTGTAATATGTGCCTTTTTGCCAACCACGTATCAAAACATTAATGTCATTGTGAACATCGCTATAGTCATGCCATAAATACTATAGTACTTCTAAGAAATAACTATATTTTCATAAGGTTGTCCTGAACGTACGCCTGTCATCCTTAAAGTCGGCAGGCAGGAGGCCCAAGGCCTTCAAGTGTTTGGGCGTGGCAGCAGATAGGGACATGATTTCACCGACAGCCTCGTGGAAGCCTTCGTTGGCACCATCTCGCAGCAGGTAGGACAGGTTGCGGTAGGCCATCTGATACTGGTTGTGGCCCATCTCATGGTGCACGGTCAGGAAGTCGTCCATGTTCACCTTAGTACACATTTTTATCCTGTTAAGGAGGGGGACCGGAAAAGAAAGCAGGATTTTGTTTCAAAATGTCCCATTAGAGATCCGTGCGCTATAAATGTATTCTATGAGTATGGGTGCTTTCACTATAGGTACGAGTGTTCCGTACAGTGCCACAGTACGATCGTCCCCCCTCCTCTCTCTCTCTCCCCACTGGTCAGCTTTCATGCTTGCAATTTCATTCTGTAACTGAGTACTTTTGCTTTTGTCAATATTCCAATACAGTAGGTGGCAGTGTGCACCCATATGCTTTTTAAATAGCTAAATATACGCGAAGAAGAAGAAGGCACAGAAATGCACCTTTTTCATCACTAGAGCTGCCAGACTTTTTTTTCCGCGCTATCAAGATATTGCTGCCGCGTTTTCTTCAGTTTGTCACGGCACTGTTCTATTGTTCTGCAATAGCCGCGTTAATGTAAATACTCGTGAATTATGCCAGTTGTGATTGTATGATTTCATCTGCCCAAATTTCGAGCAAGCATTTAATTGCTTCGTTTGACCGGAGAGATCCTTTTGTCACTAAGTTTGTTAGAACTAAAGAGTCGAACAGTGAAGACGTCACGTAACAGTCCACTTCCGTTCTCAAGTACAGTTGCTTTCGCATTTGGTACCAGAACGGATGAGCCGTGCCCGAGACCACCTCTTCCAAGCGAACCCGAGTACGTTCACTTTTGTTTACACTTACCAAATTAACTTGACTCATGGGGTCAAGTGTACTCAGATCCGTGCCCCAGTCCCTTGTGTGAAAGTACCCTAAGATTTTGTCAAAATTTTGTCATGTAGATGTTTCAGAGAATCACCTGAAGTCCTCTTGGTTGCCCATGTCCCAGGCTGTTGGGTGGCACACCACATTCCTGCCATCAGTGGGTTTCACAAACATGGAATTATTCCAGAAGTTTGGGAGCATTTCGTACAAACCCACTGACATGAAGAATTTCTCCGCTTCTTCAAACATTCTTAGTGGCTCCCAACCCTGTGAAAAGGACAGTGTATTTTGAGAACACAGACATATTCTGAGGAATCATGTTGAGACAAACCCTATTCGTGGGGATCATACTCTTCCAACTGGTAAAGATCCTGATAAGCAGCCAATAAATAAACGTGCCAAATTACAGTAGAGAATAAAATGTGCAGGAAGGTTTTCGTTGTTAAATAACAAATGAAGACCCTAATGCTAAAAGGACTTGAGTCACAAAAATGTCCATTCTGAGAAATTTCAACTTGGGTAACTACAAACAATTTTCCCATCCATACCATACGGTGTGTGAAAATGTGACTTAAGTACTTTTAGCGCAAGACTCTTCAAAAGAACAAAGCTGAATGTCAGCCCTCTGATTTAACAAACCACCAGTGCTGGTTCTAGGATTTTAGTGGCCTGATGCAAGAATGTCTGGAGAACAACTAATAACTGCAGACAGGTCATTAGCAAATTTTTACTGAAAACGTTTAACTTGAATGAGTTATGGTGTCACCAGTGAGAGCATGGTAGCAGCTCTGTATGATACGATACTGATTTTGTATTTCATTTATTTATTTATTTATTTACTTATGTCAATTTCGACCATTCGATAAACTGAGGTTGAGCAGGTGTTTTATCAATACATTGTAATTCCGACTCGTCATACAGTGACGCTACCTGACCAAGAGTCGATATACGACACAAAAGAAGGCTTTCAGCATCCTTATTTAACGTTGATGAATAGGATTTGGGTTAAGGCTTAGGGGTTAGGGGTTAGGGTTTGTTTTAAACTGGTGTCAAGTAAGGACACCAAAAGCCTCCTTTTGCGTCGTATAGCAACGCTTGGTCAGGTAGCCTCATTATATGATGCATCGGGATGAGACTTGGCTCGTTTTAGTTATCACCAAGAGAATACACTGCATCGTGTCAAGTGAATCCCATTGAAAGGAGTGAGACGGACTCAAAAACAAGCAGTGACCATTTGATTGTTTGCAAATATTTCAGCGATTGCAATTTGATAACCTAAGAACCACTCTATACAGCTTCTACATGTGTAACTATGCAGGGGTAGCATGTGCAGAAAATTCTTACCTGAGCAACCATTTCATCCGTTACATCAATATCTGTCTTATCAGGATAGGGTGTGCTTAGCGGATAAAGGTTTGTCCAGAACCTCCCCCACATGTCACCTGATAAACAGTAAAAATGAGAGGTAAAACTACAAAATACAAGGTGGTACACTGATTATATTAACTACCTGAATTTGTGATGACTATCAGCCAACTATTAGCATCAGGATTCCAAAACATCTTATGCATACTCCGGACTTTTGTCTTATTTAGGAATGTTTCAGATATGCAACATCCAATATCACTAACTGTAACCATCTGATCTAACCAGTTAAGATACGAATGATTCATTGAATTGTTTGCACAGTTACAGGGAAAAGAGCCTTTGGAAATTCAGCTGTTTGAGTAGCATCCAGTGGCTTCAGTGCACGGCCTTCAGTATCAAGCAAAATTAGCACTATGAGGGGACAGATTTGGAGCAGATTTTACATTTGCTGCTATAAGGAAAACAGGATTTGAGTGACATCACTGCATCCTCAGCTTACCGAGGAGATGGGCCGGAAGTCCGCCATCGGAGTGGATGTGTCCAGGGTACACCTTCTGCAGTTTGCTCCTCACGTACGCATGCAGCTCCTTGTACAGTGGCATAATCTGCCAATATTACAAAGATGCCTGATGTCAATATGGCTCAGGCATTCCAAAAAGGTAACTTCACAATGGCATAACTTTAAATAGGCTCGCGATTTTTTGATAATATGGCATCTTTAGATTCCTATGGGCACAACTGCCGATTACCACTCGACCTGGGAGAATCTGAAATTTTTAAGATTGTGATTTGAATTTATTGTGTGTAATGCGAGTCATTTTGGACTTCTGTGTATTCCCTCACCTCTGTGTATATCCGACGAACATCTTCTCTGAGTTCGTCGCGAGTGTAATGGTATTTTCCTTCATCCATTGTTTCATAGTTTCCCCTCCAATAGTCCCCGTAATCAGCAAAGCCTTGCATTACAACAAAAACCGTTCTGTCATCATGATTTACTGATTGGGCTTTCACTCTTATCTCGTATCTTAGACCACAAATATGCTCATCCCCCATTAAACTGCTGTCCTAGACTCGCATGCATTATATTTAAGACAAGCAATCTTTAACCTGTTGCTGGTAAGCATAGTGAAGAGAGACTTTTTTGAAGATACTGACAAAAAGTAACGTTTAGCTTGGTGCTACCCTGAGGCCTAGTTTCAGCCCATATCTGTCCAATTATAAAACCTCGTGAGCTTAGGGTGGCCTTCACTGTCTCATGACCTGCTGTCATAATATGTTAGTCCTGCCTGTCAGAGCTACAAAACATTATGTTTCTATTCTCGGCTGCACCCAATGAACTAATAACGATAGCTCAGTCAATGTTCCGCTCCTTCAACAGATCACTCATATAGACGTTAGATCATTTCGTCACCGTTCAGTTTGGCGGCCTCGTTCTTCAGGTCCACGTAGTCCTCGTACAGCGGGCGCATCTTCCTGCCGACCTCCACCCTCCAGCCCTCCCACACGTGCAGACGCTCATAATAATCTGTGCTATCTGCCATGACACTCTCCAGACCTGCAGGTGAAAACCAACGAACGAGGAGAATTGTGGGATGTGTGACACCTCACCAACGAGTGATTCAGTGTACCGCTCACAGAATTCATGAAACCTAATATTTTTAAATGAAATTCTATAAATAGGACCACATGCAATATCACGCAATTATTAACTTCAGTTGAGGTGAATCCAATGATTTATCCACCTGGGACATATGATATTCCCTGAGGCCCAGCCAAGGGGAATATCATTTGTCTAAGGTGGATAAATCATTTGATTCACCCATAACTGAAGTCAATAACTGTCTTATTATATGAGCCTACTTGAAAATATAAAAAAAAGAGAAGGGTGACAACTCTGTGGTTAAGCTCCTCACAGAGACGAAGTGACACGAAATATGACCACTCTGGAGCTCTTACAGGGCAGCCTAAACTATTTTTGGCTCCAGGTCGTCGGATTGTTAGTCACCTCTCGCACACTTTCCCGCAGTGAATATCACCGGTTTACAGTGACCTGTGGAGCTCATTTTGACCAATCAGGACAGAGCGAATCCTTAAGTCATATAATAATTAAAGAGGATGACATAATTTTATTGCTTAATTTAGTCTTGATATTTAGATTTTATTTCAAACCTCAGCTTCCTTATTGTAGATACCGTATGATGAAGTTATTGCAAATTCAACTATTGTATCTCGCATGCCTTCAACAGGGCCACAGTGCCCTGGTCATATTTAGGGTCCCTGCTCTTTGATACAGCAAATATGAATAAGCAAAACTTTTTTTATTCAAGGAGGAAAAAGTAAGTGACACTTAAACCGCTTTCACACCGGACGCGAAACGAATTTTTCGCACGACAGATTACATAAAAAGTCAATGCAAAGACGCGAATACACGCGTTACGCTTGTATTCTCTTCTTTGCATTGACTTTGAACGTAATCTGTTGTGCGAAAAATTCGTTTTGTGTCCTGTGTGAAAGCAGCTTTAAACTGACCCAAAGACATAACTTTCATCAGCAAAAGTTCTTCTTACACACAACCAGCTGAGTGAGAAGAGTCTTAAGCATTGTTTGCGATTGAATGTGAAGTGCTTCTCTACCCGAAATTTTGATGCTGTAAACATCATCCGCTGAGTCTTAACCTGAACCCCAGTCTTGGGGATGAAAGAAGTCTGTCTAATTACTGGGAGGCGTAAAACAAAAGGACCGTCATGGGTGGCTCCAGCTGGCTTACAGCCATGTTGTTTGTCTTTGCTGGTTGGGTGTTTGAATCTTAAGGCTACGTTATGGTTCTGTGTCGAACTGACACCGTCGAGACACAGAGCCTCTACGGCGATGTGAACCCCCACTGCAGAGCCTCTGCGTCGCCTGCAGTGCACCTCGAAAATTTTCAAACTGCATGTCAAAGCGACGCAGACCGTAAGGGCACTGATTGGTCCACTGTACTACATCACTTCTGGCGCCTCGCTTTTCTGGTTTGCGCAATATTCTCATGTCCTTTGCCTCAACTTGTTCAAAGGGAATACAGACCACCTCCTCGTACGCCTCTGATGTTTAGGGTGCAACATTTGCAATAAAAGCATTTGTTGTTTAACATCAATCAGCTCCAACTCCAACAACGTCCTCCCTCGCTCAGTCGCCATTGTGGTCTGTGACCTGGAAAACGAGACCGGAACGTAAACCCTTTGTGATGGCTGGTGTGTTGAGATGCCAAACGCAGCGGCCGGAATAAAAGGAAGCCTCGCCGATTGAGAGAGAGACAAACGAATAAAATAGGAGAAAGAGACTCGTGTTTCCAATGGACCTAGATCTCATCCGAGTGCAAGGATGCAAAGTGAGCTCGACAGAACGAATAGAAAGGGAAAAAATCTTGGAAACCGAGATAAAAAGAATTAGCACCAGGTGGTGCCCAGAAAGAGGAAAAACAGAAAGCTTCCCTTGCTATCTAGAACTTTTCCTCTTTTGCAGCTAAAACCTTAGAACCTAGAGACCTTACCGGCTAAAGTGCAAACAAAACACTGACACTCTAGCAAGAGCAGTGAGACGGAACTTGGGCTTAAATAGAATCCGGGTGATGCCCCCAATTATTGCCAGCTGGCCCAAGAATCTGATAGTGGGCAAACCGATATCGTCCCGGACGAGAGCAACCAAGAAAGCTCTCAAGGCCACCAAAAACCATGACACACTGTACCAACGAGTGTCACGTGATTTCACAATAGGTCCTTCGGAAATCTGACGCAACCTTGCAGTTTGGCGGTGAATTGCTTCGTGGCACAGCACGACGCAAACAACCTCAACGCAGAACTTCAAAAGGTCCACGACGGCGTCGAGGCAACGGCGTGCACTTTGCATGGAGTTGATGCAGAACCATAAATCCAGCTTTAGTCACGACATTACCAGCTATGACTGGAGGTCCACATGAGCAAGGCAACAGTTGGGGCAGCATGATAGTTGTTAACCCAGTTAAATTTGTTAGTTCATCGCTCTTTAGTGACCACCTCTAGTTGGCCAGGCACATGTAGCTGTACAAACTAAATTATATGCTGACTATGTGATCCTCCTTTGGCATAGGTGATGTGTAATTGGCAGTGCAACTGCATAGGGTAAAGAAGCAAGGGCTAGTCTTCACAATCTTTGGAGGAATCAGATGTCACGGCATCTTCATCCTCAGTCGATGGGAGCAGGTCGCTTTGGCGTACACTAAACACTTTGGCGGTGTTTGGGATGGTAAAAAATGGGGAGGGGTGGGGAATCCAAGAAAAAAAAGATAGAAAAGGACATTCATACCTGGCTCTAAGGTGTGGCAGTCCGAGGGGTTGTCAGATGTGCACACAGTGGCAGTGCTGTAGAGAGTGCTCATGTCACTCATTACTTTGTTGAGCTGTTGGAAAAGCAGGAAGTAGGGAGTCACAACTGCTGTGGCACTGATTCCAGTACTTTGTATTGGGCTCTCAAGCAAAACTAAGTGAAATGTTGAGTGTGTTCTTTCCTTGCTGTAATAGGAACGGGAGTTTCAACTCAAGTATTATTAACACATGCAGCGACCACCACGAAACTCCACAAAACTTCGGTGAGTCTCTTAACAGAGAGGTCGCACTTTTTTCCGCATCACTTCCCTACCAATTTATTAGACAAAGCAACAATAACATTAACTCTGTCGGCTGGACTTACGTGATCCACTTTGTCCTGAGGTAAAGCTCCCGATCCTTTGTCCTGGAGCGCGATCAACTGCAGTTTGATTATTGGATCTGTCATTTCTCTGACAGGATAAGCGAGGGATTGCTGGGACACATTGCTGTAGTACTTCGCCCATATCTCACCCTGCTGAGCCTTAGGGATGGAGAAAAGAAGAGATTGTTTGTATCCAGGTTACCGGTTATACAAAACTCATACTTTTACAATACCTGACCAAGCATCGATATAAGACGAAAAAGGAGACTTTTGGTGTCCTTATTTGATGTTTAGAGTTCAGGGTCAGGCTAAGCCTTAGGGGGTAGGGATCATTTTAAACTGGCATCAAGTGAGGACGCCAAAAGCCTGCTTTATCGTCGAATATCGACGCTTTGTCAGGCAACGTCACTCTATGATGAGACTGGGCTTAGCTGATGTTTAAGTCATTTATTAAGAATGCCTACACATCTAAATAAATACTTTCAAAATGCATGCTAAATGTCACTATGCATAAATATGCATTGTAGTGCAGCTACACTATAGTATAATGAGGTTTTCAATTGCAATATATCGCCTGCATTCTATATTTAATGATGACCAATGGCGTGTGATTGCACTGAATATAAGTCACTGAACAGTACAGTATTTTTTCACTTTTTTATTCCTCTCTGTTATGTCCTCCCAACTTTTAAAGTACAAAAGATGATCCAAAAAAATTGAGAAACAACATTTGATAAGACGACAGAACATTTTATACCACGCCATAACATTTTATTATACATTAACAGTTGATAATACTGGGGAAGACAAGCGTGTAAAAACCAAGGACTAGATTGTAATTCAAGGCTAACGTGCCCTCTGAACATCGAATTAATACCCGAATATTTATAAGGACCAGAACATCCACTGAAGTAGGACACAATCCTGACTGAATTTATACAGGATTCCTTTTTAGGTATGGTGCGGGCTTATATCTGAAATATTCTTTGTGATATTTTTGAAGTTATTGACGATATATCAACATTTTACTGAATTGAGTCTTCCTATACAAATTGAGCTGTATGTGGAATTAGCCAGACAGAATGGTGTCCCTTTGCTATGTATTTAAAATCCAGAAAAAATAAAGTAGTCTGCTGATGCACATTTTCAGCCTTGAATCAGCCATACTAGTGTTGGAAGATGTGTGTTAGACATTGATCGATAACCTATGGCTTCAGTGGCAATACCTCTGAATTAGACTTTACCCTCTTATTCACAATATTTCTGAAAGATAGTTCAGATCAAGGTACGTAGATGAGCGCTGTAATCTAAGATGACCTGTGTCTTTGAAAATATGATTAATACAGGCAAGACAGGGGTGCGTTGCTTAGCCCTACTGTTTCTTCCCTGAAAGTAGGTTTTGGGTTTGATTCTGGCCTGGGGCCTGTGGAGGTTTTACATCCTAACTGTGCTTCCTCGCACAGTCCAAAAGCTAGTTGGTGGTTCTGCATTGCCAACAGTATGTGATTCTTAATTTGCTGAATTAAGATTTATTTAATCTTTCTTTATTTAGGAAAGTCTCGTTGAGAATGAAATTTCTTTTTCAAGGAAGCCCTGGGTTTTGGGGTGGAGAGGGCGAGGACAAGTTGCACGGTCAATTAGATCATGGGATAATTGGGTGGCAGGGTTAGGAATTTAGCCATGACACTAGATAACCCCCTCCTCTTGTTGAAGAGTGTCATTGGTTTTTAAATGACCACAGTGAGTCAAGACCTTGGTTTAACTTCTCATCGGAAAGACGGTACAGTGTCCCTATCACAGTGCTGGGGATTATTCCATCAGAGGGAAGGTCACAACGTACTGGCCCACGAGCACCTTTTTTCCCAGGTGGTCATTCAAAGCACTAACCAAGCCCACACCTGCTTAGCTTCAGCCACGCAGCTGGAGCAGGTTGAGTAGTGGTATGGATGCAGACAATCGTAAAAGAGTCGAAAGTGCGATTAAAACGCAATCAATCACAATGTCTATTCGTGCCTACTTAGCTTATTCAGTGTCTGTGTAAGAGTTGGCAGCAGTGGCCAAAACTGACTGGATGGTCTATTAAATATTCTCCTTTTCAGGCCATGACAATTGTGATATTAATACTAGAGTCATGCTTGAATCAGCCATGATTCAAGAAACACTTTTTGAAAAGTTGAAATCTTACATTTGTTGGTTTAAAAGTAACATTTTGGAAAAAGACACAAGCTTTTATACACCAGAGTAGTCTCACAGTGATCAAACAATAAAACCAAGACATTGATATTGTTAAAAACTGCTATTATGGCCTTTAATAATAGTTTTTCAATTAAACTTTTACATGTGATTGCAAGGCCACCTCATCGCCAAGAAATCCTGCTAACAGGGTTACTTTGGCTCCTATTGTGAAAATATCGTCCTGTTTGTTGCGATGCTAGTAGCTGGTTTTGAAGATAGCGTTCTCTTTTGAAGCCCTGCCTGTTGTGCAGTCATTATTCAGTGGTCCTTAATGTGTCGCAGTAGCTTAGCTAATACCATTCAATGAATCTGCCTGCTATGGACCTGCGAGGCATCTGTGTCTCTAATGGGTGACTCGAGTGTCCTCTTCATCTGGAATAGGTCTTCACACCTGACCCTCCACGTCTAATATCCAGTTTGTAATAGCGCATATCCTTGCATGGAAGTTTCTCATTCATCATCTCTCAAAATGATAATGGGCTCATGGGTTTGAGATGTTGATGTCAAGGCCTTTTTTCTTCTTCTTCTTCTTCTTTTGTGGTTGCAATTTTGCCATTTCAATGATAACCAAACACTTGTACATTTCTGGATGTTTCCTCTCGGACAACAGGTCTTACTACACAGTTTGTCATTCATGCCATGTTATGTGCATTGTTTCCATATACGTTCTCATTTATTTGAACTTTTTAAAATATGTCCTAGCTGAGACGGTTACTTTGCTGTTACTACATACAATATAAGGATTCATCTAGAGAATTGTAGCCAAACCAAAGACAGGCATTTAGGGTGTAAGAAATGTTTCCCCCCACTAGCGAAGGAAATTTGGCGGAGATGACACACCTGCTTGTTATAGACTTACCAGCTTGTCTGAGTTCTCATCTGTGATATTGGTGTTATACTCCCATGAGGCCAGAGAATACTGGTACATAAGATCCGAGGCTTCCTCGTCGAACCTTCGCAGAAAATCCCTGGCCTCCTGCTCGAGATTGGCCTGGGCAGGCAGACAGGCCGCAGCCAAAACTAAGATAAACAGTGCATGCATCACCGTACCTGACAGAGACACTGAGAGAACAACATTATAAATTTTATGCTTTATCAAGGGCCCTATTTGACCTTTGAACAGGATCGTAACTCGTGAAGGGCGTCTCTTCCTCCTTGTTTTTCTACTGGCTCTCAAGGGTCTTTGGTGTGACGCTGGTCTTCCTTCTCATTCACGTTTCATTTTATCTTGTTTTATCACTGTTTTCACTTTTCAGTGTATTGTGCGGTTATCCTGACTCTGAGAAATGACAGAGCCTGGTCTGCCCTCTGATTCGACAGTATTGGAGCGAATGGGCCGCACTTGGGAGTCCAGGGGTGCATTTCCCAAAAGATGCTAACTTACATAGTTGGAACCACTGACTGTGAATGGACGAACTATGTAAGTTGCTAACTTAGTTAGCTGCTATGCTTTGGGGAAACGCACCTCAGGCTGTGGGAGGATAAGCAGTAACTGCTGTGTGCGCATATCTGAACATCTCCTTCAGTGCTTATCGGGTCCTGCCAACGGCTTATCATACTGTGAGATTTTAATCTCCATGACAAGCTGTAAAATGATGCTGCACTTTTGATTATCTATCTTTTCACGGTTTTTTACCTTCCAGGACCAGTGCAAAGAATTAGCCCACGGATCTGAAACTTCATGGATGGATACTCAACATTAATGCTCTTGGATATGTATTCCCAGGGTCTGGTGAATAGCAAGCAGTCATGGCAAGTAAAGGATGTGAAACCAAATAATAAAAATGATTACCTATATTGTGTTAAATAGTCCAGTGTTCTTTGATGCTCCCCATAAGTGTGAGGGGGGCCAAATACAAAAGCTGTCATGATATCTAAAAGGTTCATCCAATATGGATTGAAACATCCTCGAAGCTGACAGTCCACACCATTGTCATCATGTCCCTCTTTCAAATTCCAAATAGGATATAAGATATGTCACTGTCCAATACTTTATGGTGCTCACTGTATATGTAAACATACAAAAAAAAAATGTAGTTCTAAACAGTGTTCCAACTTTATGAACGTATCCAGTCAGGCCTACAAAATATTTTAATTCTGAAAACATTAATATCCAAAATAATATTTTAGATGTCTATCACACCATACTGAAGTTGAAACTGAATATAGGCGGATAGATGCCCCCCATTCTGCACAAGTTATCATTACCCAGTGTGTAGGATGCCTCAAGGATGTCTGGACTGTTCTTAGGCCTGCCTGCCTGCCTACCTACCTACTTAACTACCTACTTAACTACCTATCTATCTATCTATCTATCTATCTATCTATCTATCTATCTATCTATCTATCTATCTATCTATCTATCATATATTTGAGGTCGATGTCTGTCTGTCTGTGTGTATGTGCAAGTTTTTCTCCGACATTTCTCAACCGATTATCACCAAATTTGGTGTGAATATCCACTTGGACACCAGGAAGGACTTGACGTCGCCCGATTTTTGAAAAACGGTCATGCACGCAAAAAAAATGGCAATTTCACTCCGGGTAGCGGGTAGCAGCTAGTCTATCTATGTACAGTAGCTATGCTATAGCAAGCATGGCCCATGACAATATTTTTGTAGAGATGCTGCAGGAGGATAATATAGGTATAATAAAAGCAAAACAAGTTGTTTTTCTTTGGGTTTGGTGTAATTTTTTCCAATCGCCAATTTTAAGAGGAGAACGAGAAAAGTGCTTGGATTTCTGTTATTTAATTCACACGGAAAATGGAAAAAGAATAAAAATGAATCGTATATTTGATTACCCTGTTATCAAACAAGCTTAACACTGCTTTGGGTGGAGGGTACGCCAAACCGAGGAGAAAGAGTACATTTTTTTGGAAAGTCATTTAGTAACAAATGAAATCAACAGCGTTTTAATTTTTGAAAGCATGGGGAACTGATCACTGTAATCTCCAGTGAGGAATAGTGTTGGTGCTTGTGCGGCCATCTGTGTAGGATCGCAATTCTCTCAATAGTGCACCTTTGAAATAACAATAAAATATTGGTCACTACCTCAAGATAGCAATCCGTCTGAGCACACATCATTTTAAGATTAACAAACTTATGTGCACTCAGAAGGGTGCAGTACATTTGCTATTTAAAAAATGTGGATGCAGGACTGGAAAAATGGTTACTGCATTGATCTGAAACCAGCAAAGACACTTGCGTTACGCTTTGCGCTACCCTGCACTGCATGTTAGATAGAGCTCTTGTCATTGGGAGAGGTGGGCCAGTAGGTTGCTATCTTCCCTTTGGTGGAATAATCCCCAATGCTCCAGTGCAGTGATGGGGACGCTGTACTGAAGGAGACGCCATCTTTCGGATGAGACGTTAAACCGAGGTCCTGACTCACTGCAGTCATTAAAGATCCTATGACACTCTTTGACAAGAGAAGGGGGTTCCCCAATGTCATGGCTAAATTCCCAAGCTGGCTTTTTCAAACTGCCACCTAATCATCCACTGATCTAATTGGCTGTGCAACTTGTCCTCTCCCCCTCTACCTCAACCCCCCAGGGCTCCCTTGAAAAAAATATTTCAATCTCATTGGGAAATAAATAAAAATAATTGATCTCAAATGTGTGATTCGTGTATGTCAACAATAATGTGAAAAAAAGACTAAATTTGTAAATGAAAAAAAAAAAATCTTTGGAGCCCAAAAGCCTTTGCATATTACTGTACATACGCAGACCATAGGTGTATATTTCTAGACTTTTTTAATGTTTAAAACTTTCTGTTGTCCATCTCTCTTTTCTATTGAATTTCAGATGATAATTAGATGAGGCGTTCATGGCCATGGGTTTATAATCTCCAGTTTTAGACTCTTAGCTGATAAGGCAGCAATAGACCTTTGGCCTTTGTCCTTTTGAAAAAGAAATCTCAGTGGAGAGTGAAAAGACTCAAGCCAGGTAAAGTGTCTTCAGTTCCGAGTGTTAGGTTAAAAGACTCTGCAAGTACTAAATTGTAATAAATTAAGCTATTCCATAAATAAATAAGTAATTATCTGCTCACTGGTTGTACCTCACAAATATTCTGTGTTATTTGCACAGCGATGATTTCCCTTTTGATAGCTAAACAAAGCTGTATAACTGTTAAATTGAAGGTTAATCTTTAATCAGGAACTAACCCGGAAAATTAATTATTTCTTGGTGTACTGTACTATACAAGTCTATTGTCTTGACTATTCACAATACCCCATGTGAAAATGTCAACTGCTGAGACAGTTAGGTCCATAGATATTTGTCCACTGAGACAATAATCATCAGTTTAACTGCGTAGACCACCACGATGGATTTGACAGGAAACAATCAAAATCTGCTCGATGTGCAGGCTACCAAAAATTGAAGGGTTTTATAAAAAAAAATAAAAAATTGTGTCTGAATCATGTAGGAATCACACCCATTTTATTCACAGCCCTCTCAGTCTGTGGGGCACAAAAGTGATTGGACAACCTTCAATTAAATTGTATTTTTTAATACTCACCTTAAACCCTTCGCTATCAATGAAGTCTGGGACCCCCGGGCAGCACCAGTTGCTATGCTTCCCTGGTGATGCTCTGCGCTGGTCTTCACTGCCGCTGTCATCATTTCTCAGATGTAAAATATTCCACTTCTTTGTCTAAGAAAATCTTGGGTTATTTTCGCTGTATCCTTCCAAGTCATCATCTGTCTGTACTGTGAAGTGTTTGCCAATGTATTCTGCAGCATTTGGCTGAATCTTAGCAGCTGACAGCCTTACACAATCACCAATTCATCCGCCAGGTTTTGTCGACCACCTCATCACCAATCAATGCAAGGGAACCATCTCAATATGCAGCCAATCGTGCCCACTCATGACCACTCTTCAAATATGACATGCTTTGCATCATCAGCAGGTCCTTCGCTTCTCCAAATTCTTCTCTGCCCATCTTTCTGGTACAAGCTGGTCTTTGTCTCATCATGTTTTTCCAGAACATTCAAGCATTTTCAAATGCTTTTTTGGCAAATTTCCTGTTCTCGAACCTTATCAATGGTTTACAATCTGAGACAAACTTTCTGTATTTATTCTGGTGAAGTCTTCTCATGACGGATGACTTTAGCTCTGATACGCCAATTTCCTGGAGAATGTTATTGATCTGCCTAACCGTTGTGAGAAGTTTTTCTGAACCAGGGAAAGAATCATTCTGTCATTCTGTCAACCACAGTTCTTATCCATGATCTTCCAGGTCTTTTTATGTTTTTATTTTTTATTTTTTTTATTTCGGCATGATTGAAAATCATTTCATGACAATTTCAACACACAGCATGTATCATGACCGAAAGGGTCGCAGGGGAAGCGAAATCGCTTATCAGAGTCCCGCCCCCAGCTTCCAGAAAAAACATTTTGGTTATGATTAAAATATAATAAGGATTATAAATCACAACAGAGTTAATGTCCATGTACGCTACGTTTTAACTTCAGAAAATAAGATCATGAAGTTTATGAATATCATAAGAATTATAATTGCAAATTAAGTGAGTGATCATATAACTTAGATTCAAATGCCACTCTTGATCCAAAGCGACATTGTTCCGAAACCCCATTCTTGATCATTTGATTTGTTCCAGCTGATTTGGCGTAGATGAGTGGAAGCAGATACCGGATCTATCCTTGGATCTCTTGATTAGTCATCATTTCCATCACCTGGGTTCACCCTTCCCATTTCGGATGTAATGACTTCTCGCAGATTGTCCAATCCATCGTTGCCTTCCTTAACGTCAAGCCCAATTTTATTGAGCTTTCTGACAAAGGTGGCCATGCCGTTCCAGATTTTCTTTATCCTTTGATCAATCAAATGCAGTCCAAACCCCAATGTTCCTGTGCTCACCAGTGTTTTCTGTCTTTTTAAGAATGAACCACATAGATCAGTTGGCCACACCGAAAGGTTACTCTTTTTCTCTGGTGGGTTTGATTTGATTTTTCAGCCTAATAACGGCATGCTTTACCGGCTGTCCTAGCTCCTTGTATTTCACATTGCAGGTCAACACCAACAGACTCCAAATGCAAATGCAACTGTAGACTTTTCATGAGTTAATTTCTAGATGACATTATTAAGGGAGAAGACACACCTGGCCATGGTACAGCCAGCTGTTAATTAAAAAACTATGGAGGGGGGGTCCTTATGAAAACGTGCTGAATTCCTACAATTACTATTTATATTGAACCCCACAATTCTATGGTCCACAGCTAAAATAAGTATTTTATTGCCGATTTCCACATATGAAAAGCGTTCCCCTCATCCATGATTTTACATCTATGCAGTGGCCTTTGCAGTACAAATTACAGCCTCATATTTATGAATAGTGCTGAGATTCAGTTATGCTCACCAGGAATTCAGACCATATATGATGCTGAGTGAAAGACCAGCATCTCATATGAACAGTAAGGAACCCTTTAAGTTGCTGTAATTGCTCATAAACAGAAAGCTCCAGAAGGACAAGGTATTCAGCAATGCATTTCCCCTTATGACTCACAGACAGCATGCGATACATGCCTGCTCGGTGATTTCAAAGGTGGCCATTGCTGGTTAATCAATAAAAAATCATTTTGTACTTTTACTACTAATCACTGAGCACCCAGACAAGGAAGAGGGCGATACAGAACAGTGGCTGCATTTGAAGACAGAGGTGTTTGACTGGCAGTGCCATATGTTCCTTATCAGCGAGCCACACCTCCGTAATCAGATACTGCACAGTAAAGTCTTTGAGAAAAATGACAACATAAGCAACTAAGAGCAATTAAAGGTTGATAGGAATCACAGAAATTAATAATACAAAATGTCTCTATGTAATTGATAAGCGATGTGATTTTTTTTAATAATCAGGAGTTGAAAATTCTGTTGGATGATTGACATATTATTGAAATGTAGAAACGCAACAGTCCAGTTAAACCTGAAATGGATCCTTTCGCTCAAAAAAAAATCTATCATCAGGATACAGTAGATTTTTTTATTTGTAGGAAATAACACATGGAAAACAAGGTGTGGAGTGAAAGCAATGATTTCTCCTTTCTTGAGAAATTAGCACAAGGTAAAATATTCTCAGGTAAATCACCACTTTTAGAACACATATGGTCCCAAATGGACAGAAACTCTACCCTACTGGAGCTGAATTAATTAATATAGGACATTTTATTGCATTAGAGGAACTTGAAAAATAAGCCCTCTCACTATAGAGAGTTCATTTTAATGAATCATGGATGAATTTTGCAGAGTGAGAACAGCTCTATTTTTCTCTCCAATACATTTTCCCAGTTCTCCTCTTTCCTAAACACTCGGCTTCATGCTTTTCAGTCCAGCGCTAAGATAGAAACAGTGACCTGTCTTTATAACACAGGGGGATCCACAGTCCACCATTTTGGAACAGTTTAACTTTTTACACATTTGGATCCGTGCCAGTCAATGTGAACTCATCACGTGCATAAACAGTAGCGCACAATCATGGTCGCAGCATGAGTACGAACATGAAATAGAGCTCAATGCTGCCCCCTTCTGGATAAGGAACTATTCGTTAAATGCAGTGCCTACAGTATCAAAATTTGACTATATTCTAGGATTTAACCACAAAAAAATGTATGATTGCTCCGCAAAATCATAAAGCATAGCAATGCTTAAAAATAAAAGTATTACATTTATGTTTTTCATTGCTGCTGTTATTTTTATTGTCTATTTTCTGTCCGTTGGGGTCAGATCACCTCTACACATATAGGTTATAATAATTTGGTGCAGAGAAATGGAAGTTGTGTTCATTGAAAAAGAACGATAAGAAAAGAGAAAATTTTAAGGGACCCTGCTATATCACCAGTTATACAACCAATTAGCCATGATAATCCATGTCAGAATCTGTATTTTTATAACATCATAAGTGGAAGTGACGGCCCAGATGAAAGAAGCCTGATCAACTTCAGCCGACCTGTCAATCACTATTCTGGGTGGTCCCTTCCCCTCGTGATGTCACAACGAACAGTTGGCTCTGCACCAGGTGACATAAAAAATATAGTCCTCAGCTCATGGTAAACACTACACTATAATTAGAATTTTGGAAAACAGGGTAATGAACATGCAATATAGAGGAAAATGAACATGTACCTCTACACCAGAGTGATAAAACTTGGTGTTCAGTTACTGCATTTTTGACAGAAAAAAAATTACGATCATAAAGTAATCAATTTGCATGGACATCTAAGCTCTACAACATTTAAACTTGGTCACAAGAGGCTGCCCTTCCTCAACCTCAACCTCACA
This sequence comes from Gymnothorax reevesii, assembly GCA_029721435.1. Taxonomy (NCBI): domain Eukaryota; kingdom Metazoa; phylum Chordata; class Actinopteri; order Anguilliformes; family Muraenidae; genus Gymnothorax; species Gymnothorax reevesii. The sequence goes on along the minus strand of CM056587.1, from coordinate 63,187,521 downwards.
CCTATTTACAAACCAAACATTTTAACTATAGTCCAGAAATGTACACATCAGAGGCACAGGGCATCGCGGAGTACTAACTCACGCACTGAATGCATCAGCCATTTGTAGTTATGAGCAAAATAAAGTAAAGCTTGTTTCTCTCAGGGCCCCTTTTATTTGCACTAAAATGCAGCAGATTAGCATGTCCCTTTGGTTTTTCTGTTCAGTCGGTCGCAGACATGACGTTCTCCTGCCCTACAAATGTGTGAAGCGCTCCTCGTCTGAGAATCCCCCGTTGCAGGCATTGGATTTCCCCTCGGTGAGCTCATTCTCATACACGTTCTCTAGTGTCTCTTTCTCCAGTGACTCGTCCTCATTTCTGCACAAACAACGCAAGAAAATTCAGGGACCGAATCACCGTCATTACTTCGAGAGTCTGCAGCAATGTCCACACTAATTAGTTTTATTTATTTAAAATGCTAAAAAAATTGGTGCATTTTTACCTAGCGTGCACTCTACTCCAGCTTTTCAAACTTCAAAAACGGAGACCTTTGAAAACGCTGCTCACCCCATTTTAGTTTGAAAACTTCGGGATTGCGTTCTGGGCCTAGTTCAAACATTTTTTTTTCTCCACTGATATTTTCCTATATGTTTGAGTGGAAAAAAAAATCTTCAGAGGTATTCCTGTCCACATGCAAAAAAGCGGCTACAAAGCTCAAATCAAACATTTCGAGCCAGTAGGTGGCGACAACGGACTAATACCAGAGAAGAAAATCACACAATGAAACAGTGGACTTGCCCGAAATGAGCAATGAACAGGGTTTCAAACGAGGGTCTGCCCAACCCAAAATCATACAGATAATTTGATAATTCATAATAGAGAGAGATTGGGTTCTTTGTTGCTGAATTTATGCCCAGCTCTGCCAATAAGAGGAAAGGAAACTTGTGTCCAGGAGGGTCATGGAGTCTGAAGGCTTTGATTACACCAGGTGTGCTCATTCTCAAAGTGGTCAATTTCTGAAGCTAATCTGGGAACACCCGTAGATGCAATGTCCACAGCGAGGTTAGACTCCAACCACTGGCCGTGATTAATTATTCAATGCTCTGCCGCAGCAAGGCTATTTTAAACTCCCACTGCCGCTAACTCTCAAATCCTACTTGGTGCATTATATGTTTTTGCTGAAAAATAGTGAATAAAAAATAATGATCAGCACACTGTGTGTTCCCAAATGCTCTGAGCTGTTGCCCTGCTGTGAATGTATGAGAAAAGACAATGGTATATAGAATCGCCTTCAAGATTGCTCTCTGTCAACCTGCAATGAATTCTGGGAGGACGGAAGATTCAGACCTACCGCCTCTTTTTAATTAGTGTGGAAAGGAGAACAGCGAGGATGCCGGCAGTGACGAGGCCAATGACCACTCCGAAGACAATGAGCCATGGCGGGGTGGCGGGTTCAACCGGGACGGCGAGGGTAGGTGGGATTTCCAAAAACTCCAGCGTTCGATCGGTCAAGAGGAAGGCACTGTTAATCCGATTCCTCGACTTCCTGCGGGCACATCACAAATTGTGAACTTTAAAACCTCTGGACACACAGCATATAATCACACATATTAGCAGATGCATATCACGGCAAGTTTGTTGACGTAATAAACTTTTGCGTGTATTTTGCACCACAAAGTCCCATTCAAGCAATCTGATTGGACGACAGGCATTCCTACACTGGTAGCATTCAGTAAAAAGGTGCTGGGACTTTTCATGGAGAGGCATTACAGCATTTTGTATATAGACAAAAAATAAATGGATGGCAAAAGGAACTGTACATTTCGCATGCAAAAATCATAAATGGCAAAATCACAATTTGATGTCCAAATTGTTACGTGGTGGCTAAGTGTTTTAAAACTAGCAGAACTTGGGCATAATTGTGATGACACATTAGAGGTCTAGGTATAATGCACATCTATCCGCATGACTGTGATTCATCTTAGACATGAGATAGAATAGGAGCAGGACAGAGAGGGGCCACAGAACTGAGACTGTGCTTCAAGCTAGTGCAAGGCATGCAGAGAAAAGAATAACCACCTATACTGCAGTCTCAGTTATTAGTACTACGCTCTTTTGATCACAAATTTATCAAGGGCGATTCCATGAGGTGTCGTACGAGACATTCATTGTGGTTTTTGCCTTATTTAGCCAAGATTCTTTAAGAACACTGGGACTGAATATATTGTAGTGATGTGGTAAGAGGTGAGTAAAACAGATACACCAACTCCTGGAATGTTGCTTTTCTGTCATTACTGACAGTTTGTTATTTCTGTAAATTACTAACATTGTATATTTATACTAATTTACTAACTTGCGCTTTGGGATTATATAGCAGCACTTTACAAACGTAACTAATGAATTCTCAGCACTCGCCCTCCTCTGGTGTCCGTGCCTTGCTTCTGTTCACTTTACTTTGCTGGCTTTCCGCGAACCTTCGCAAACTTATTAATTACGATCCTGTTCTCGTGATCTATGCACATTAGAACTCCCTGAACGGAGGCGTTGGTTTTGTCATAGGTTGTCTATGAGATCCTTGTCCGTGTTTTGGCTTTTGTCTATTCATGTGGTTAAGGGCTCCCTCTTGTGGGCTCCCTTGTGTATTAGTCTGATCTCGGTCACCTGTTTCCTATTACAGCATGTGATCCTTCCAATGTATTTAAGCTGTCCTGCCCCAGCACTCAGTGTCAGAACGTTTCTCCTTGCGCCGCCTTGTTTTTGCCTTAAGTTTCATCGCGATTATACTTCTGACTGGACCGTCCTTGGTTTTTGATTCTGCCTCTGTCCCTGCCATATCTGTTCCTGTGTGCTGTACCTTTTTTTGCCTGAGCTGGATTTGTGTTTTTGCCGCCCTGTTGCCAAACCTGTTTTTGCCGCCTGGATTTCGAGACTCTCTGCCGAATTGTGTACTGTAGCCTGCCATTACTATTTTTGTGCACCGAACCTCTTTTCGCCCGACCTGGATTTGTGTATTGGCTGCCCTGTTACCGAATCGGCTTGTCCTCTGGATTCTGAGACTGTCTCCTGTATTGTGTGCTGTCGGCTGCCACCTGATGGAGATCCCTCTCCTGACTCCAATAAAGTCTGGTTATATCGGATTTCTCCTGTTTCGCAAGTGGTTCCTGTACAGACTGTCAGTGTCGTATGGGACACCAAAGCAGACACCACATTTGACACCACACTACTCCTCTCAAAGTCTGTGAATTGGCAGTATTAACCAACTTCAAGTGAGCCTTCATATATCAGTTCCTCCAGCTAACTGTCAGTCACTTTTCATTTTCTTTCTTTCAGTAGTTGAGCCAGGCCCAAAAATGTGTGGTGTCATACGGGGCACATTTATCCATACCCCCAAATCAGCAAGTCAGTAAACGGAAACTGTGCTTCTCTGCCCATAGCAGAATAGAATAATCAAGAAATGTAGAATGGCAAAATAGTAGCATTCATAACATGGCTATTTGAAGTCCTCTATTACACAAAGCACCCCGTTTTATCACAAAATTGACAACATATTTTTCGAGTAGACTCCAACGACAAATTCAGCTCTCATTTATATCCTTGTAAGCACTCATGTTCAAAGCCGATCTCTCAGTTATTCACTAAGGCTCATGAATGTTCTCTGTTTGGCAACTGCCTTTGGTCAGGTCATTATAACTCTGATGACCCATGGAATATGCTCAAGTTGTTCAGCTTAATGTGGTGATTACAGATGAAATCATTCGCAGAGAGCGTACAGCAAATTATTTGCCAAACTTTTTGGGAGATTATTTATCCCTTCACAGGTACTGCATGATCTTAGTGGGAGAAAAAACCCATTTATATTCAGTGAGAGCACCCGCTGATGTAAAGCTACTCACTCCAGATGCAACATTTTATTTATTGAATTTTTTTAAACTAATACTGCGTTCTTGAAGACCTGCCTGACATGCAGGATACTAAAGCCAATATCAGTTCCTGCTCGTTCCTGGGACTTTTTGCATTCAGTCTTCTCTTCAACATGTAAAATGTGGGTTCAGTTGGATTCAGATCTAGTGACTGGCTTGGCCAACAGAACCAAAATATCAAAAAAACGGGTCCCTGCAGTGAATTATGGGGATGACTGCACTCACTGCACACAGACAGACATACATGCGTGCACACATCTACTCGAGAACACACGGATGCACACTGCACCAAATGTAACAGAAATATAAAGGTCAAATGTATGGCATTCTGACAGTTTTCTGAGAGCTTTTTATCATGCAGGTCACACTCATCTTCAATAACACTCGTGTATTTTTCAGTGGAAGCCTTACATTGGAGGAAATCTATTTCCGAGAATTAGTTTTTTTAAGTGTCTTTTTTGAATATCACAGAGGTGTGCCAATATTAGATCTGATTCACGAAATCAGTTATGATGAACAGGTATGGCTGCAAATTCTAGCCAGATACATCTTACCGGCAAAGCAAGGTAATTTATTCGTATCCTGATAAATTAATATCTGTTATACCATATCCATCCACCAGGTGGTGACAAAACTCTGTTTAAATATGTGCAAATATGATATGGCCTAAGGGCCGGATACTTTATACTGTATATACGTATACTATATGTTTCCATGAAAAGAGCATGATTTTTACTCTATGAGACTGATATCCTGAACTATTTCCTTATAAAGCTATCCATATTTGTCAATGACAATGTAAAAATTTTATGATTACTGGCCTTTTGGGTAAAAAAAAGACTATGGTGCAAACTGATTGTGATTAGCTCCTTATAAAGTAAAACAGGCTCCGGAAGACCAGTCGTTGCAGACCGGGTACAGGCCTGTAAAAGTGCAAATCTTCAGTGTACATCTATACATTCAGCTAAGAGTGACATGGAAAAGAGAAGTGTTTCTATCAATAAGCGTGACACCACAAACATCTGCAGTATCTGGGTAATTCATTAACAGCCCTATTCTATCTGCTGATCCATACTGGCATTGTCTAGTATTCTCTCCATGTTTACCTAGGTTTCTACCAGGTACTCCGGTTTCTACCTCCCTGAAAAATGTGCTTTAGAGCACGGATCCAAAAATCTGACCCTTGAATCCAAGTCCAGCCCTGGTTTTTTCTCCTTCCGGGCTATTAGGTGAACAAGCATTGATTCTGATTGGCCAGACTGTCTTCACACCTGACTCCCAGGTAAAGGGAAGGTGGAAAACGTGCAGTGTCCAGCCCTTATAGACCATGATTTGTGGAACAGGGCACTAGGGGAACACTCCTGCCAGTGTCCTCGATCAAGGCTCTGGCTTTATTACTGGAGTTGGTCCCTGGGTGCTGCACTGTGGCTGCCCACTGCTCCAGAGTAACAAGGATGGGTCAAATTGGACGGGGGACAAATTTCCCTATGGGTTTCAATTAAAAAAAATCTGAATTTGTTTTTATTGTTTTAAGCGAAGACATGTTTAAATGCATTCTTGAAACTGCCATTGTAAATTTCAGTAGAAAAGTACATGTTTGGGGACTAGCCAAGTTTTCCCTTTGATATTCTTCCGTCAGTAGTCTGTACTTTTTCGCAATCTCGCTGTGTTGTTCTGTTCCGAGTACTTTGTCAGCATTTTCCCGTCAGCAAGAAGATATTGCACGTACTGTTTTGTACTCGCCTTAACTTTATTTCAATAAATTGTTCGCTAACCCACACTATTTACAAGAATCCAAATCTGAATTTATATTGATAATAAGTGGCAGTTTCACTGTATGCATTATTTGAGATTTCATTAATATTTCCCTGCAAGAAGCATCTCAAACAATAGTTCTTACTTACAATAGTGCTTTAAGACCCCCTTCACAACACTGGGAGAAGGATTTGGAAGGACAGGTGACAGCTGCACTCGGAGTCACGAGGGGGTGTGTTAGCTAGGCCCCGCCTTGAATCTCGGTGGAATTATGGGTGTCACTCAGAAAGTAGTGGACGTTTCCTTTATCTCAGGTGAAATGTACAGGTATTTGATGATTCATACAATATTTTATTCTACTGCCATAGGAAATTCACAGCACCGTTCAAATTCTCACCTTGAGCCCTAATATTCTCGTTAGCCACTGTCAATTAACTGAATAGCAGGATTTCACATAATGGTCAATGTGTTGACTGCTCTGTTTGGGTTACCATGAGAGATACAGAGGAATTGAGAGCTCTACCTAAATGGGTACAAAGGTCTGTCATAGTGATGGCTCTGTGAAATGAACAGGTTTATTTTTCCCTTTTTGCCACATAAACTGCTGTGTCATGTGAATATACTTTTACTGTTTTCCGAACTGCTGTTGCAAGCGCTCTTATCTCCATTAAAGACACAAGCACTCCAAACAAAGAAGTAATGCATAAGAACTAAACAGAGATATGACATATGTAATATTACTGGGGGAAACTGCACAGCATACAACCGAAATTCCACTAGAACATGGATAGTACATAAAATGCAAATCAAAAATAGAATTAAGTGATCTGTAAATTTGAAAATAAATACATTTATTTTCATATAGTTATTCCTTTCATGAGTCAAAACATTACTCATTTTGTCTTTGAACTTTATTCCACTGAATACAAGTTAAAAGTGATTTGCAAATGCTCGCTGTGTTTATTTACATTTTGCTCTTCGGCCTAATTCTTCTGGAATTTAGAGTGTATGCTACACATCACATTGTTTTAAAACTGATCCCACGCAAAAAGTAGGCCCCATTTGTAATGTGAGTACACACCAGTGTTTATGCTTCTAGACTGGGAAGGGTCAATCATCTGTTTTTTTGTAGGTAATAAAAAGCATTTATAACATTCTATTGTTCATGAGTCGCTCTCTCCTTGCTAGCTGGCCCATTTTGCAATCACAGTTGCTGACAAATTCCGCTGTAAATCCCTCACTGAACAAGGCTTTTTTTTTCATTTCAAAGGTCAATTTTTTAATGAAAGAATGTTCTGAGATCATAAGCAGCTTTTTATAAAGGGGAGAATAATTTGAGTACACTCCGCGAGGGGGGAGGAAGATCCTGAGTTTGTACAGTACTTCAGGGAAATAATGAAACAAAGACTTTGGGCCGACTTCTGCCTGTCAATCGAAGTATACCGACTATGTACCAGTTATTTTCTTTCCTAGTTCTGTGCCCGATGCTCCACCTATATCGTCTCTGATTTTGTTCATTCTTTTTTTCTTAATTTCGGTGTTTTAACCGCAAGATTGCTTCAAAGCACAGATCGTTTCGACCATTAACTGTCCAGTTGTAAGCAGAAAATGAGAAGCGCCCCCAAGCACAGAACTATTGCATAGACAAACAATCAGTAAGTTTAAAGCAAATGTGTCACAATTATTGCGCATGCTACAAAGTAAATCCAATCAACTGCAAGTTCAAATCTGGAAGCTATTTTTCTTATTCTATGATTTTTGGCGTTGGCAAAAAGTTTACATTCTTTGTATCCCTTGGCTTAAGCTTAAATTAGCACTTTGAATCTTCATATTTACATAGAGACCTCCTTAATATAACTAGATGATGCGCACTCTATAGAGATGCTAACCCACACCGCTTGTTGACCTTGACCTTTTACCTTTTGTCCTCAAAATCCAAATCAGATTATGACTCACAGTCAAGTGGATTCACTGTCTTACGGGCTACATTCTGAGCATGCGCAGTAATCGTCACACAGCTCCTTTCATGCATTCAAACAGGGCCATAAATGTGTTGCAAAATGTTTTCATTGGCTTCATAGCACATCTGCGAACAGTAAAAAAAAATATTTTTTTGATCTGCAAGTAGAACGTCAGAAACAATATGTGAACGCATCAAGTAAAATGGACATTTCGTGGGACTTGGTCTTCTTTGACTTTTTGCGGTAGTTTGTTGTTTGTACCCGGGCAGTATTTGATGTCAAAAAATTAGATTGATTTTTCTCTTTTAGTTTGTATGGAATCATGTTAGAAGTAAACTGCTATCACAGATCAAGTAAAAAGTTCCCAACAGCCTTTATCTCTGAATCTCAAAGTGTCCTGAAATGTCAGTAATTACTTGATGCGTTCAGATATGCAATTCACCAGAAGCAAATAACATTAATGGGCATTACCTGACTGCTGACTCTACCTCACTTCCTGGGATGAGCTGCGATGTGTTCTGCGGATCGGTCACGGCAAACCAGAAGGACACACGTGGTGTTTCAAAGCAGACGAGTATGTTGGAGACACTGAAAGACAAAGTAAGAGCAAAAGAAGGTGAAGCGTTCAACCTGAAAAACACGGTCCCAACAGTCAAACTTGGTGGTGGGAGAATCATTCTCTGGGGTTGCTTTTCAGCAAATGGGCTCGGAAACCTTGTTAAAGTTAAAGGCATTATGAAACTAAACCAGTATGTCCAGATCTTCTGTAAAAAATCAAGCAATCCTGCGTATAACTTGATGTTGGGGAGGAATTGATCTTCCAAAAGGATAATGATCCTAAACACACGGCCAAATCAGTCAAGAAATGGTTGGACAACAAAGTGAATATTTTGGAGTGGCCAAGCCAGAGCTCCGTCCTCAATGCCATCCAGAATCTGTGGAGGGAACTGAAGACCAAGGTCATGGCAAGGAAACCCTCAAGCCTTCAGGACCTGGAGAAGTTCGCCAAAGAGGAGTTGGTCAAAATCCCCGTGGAAACGTGTAGAAACCTTGTGATCAACTTCAGGAAGCGTTTGGAGGCTGTAATCGTGAATAAAGGCTTTGCCATCAATTTCTAAGAAAAGGGTATGAATAATTCTGGACGTGGCATTTTTTAGAAATCTGTCAAATAAAATACCAAAAAGTATTGTATTTCTTGAAAAATTGTTTACTGTACTTCTTACAGGCTGATGTCAACTTACTGTGTTATTTGTGCAAGAATAAATTGAAGCACCTATTACTAAAACCCCATAAGTCACACTTGACTTGACTTACTTGACTTGTGGGGTTTTAGTAATCAGTGCTCCAGTTTGATTTGTCAAAAACTATCTAGAAAAAAACTCAAAAATGTGTATGGTTATGAATAATTTTGGGCATGACTAACATATAACAAGTTAATTAATCTTCATAAACATGCACATTAATAATATTCAATAACAGCAAGTGAAACAAATACACTATTACTGCTTCTGCTGCTACCACTACTACTACTAATAATGATAATAATAATAATAAAAATAATGAAAGATAGAGAACAATCTGAATCACAGAATGATAGAAATATGAGAAGCTCAAATTAATCTCAAGAGACGAGATTGAGCAACAGATGAGCAAGACACTTTTCCAATGGGTTTTTCCAAGATTGTGGCCAGTTCATTGATGTAACTGTTGAAGAGGGTTGGGCTGAGGCTGCAGCCCAGTCTCACGCCTCGCCCCTGAGTGAAGAATTCTGTCCTTTGGTTGCCAATTTTATCACTACTTTTATTTTCTGTATACATTGATTTAATTATGTCAAATATTTTACCCTCTGCGCCGGCTGCAATACGCTCATAAAATAATCTTTTATGCCAAACATAAAGTCGAAAGCCTTTTGAAAATCTATAAAGCAAGCAAATATTTTCTTTTTGTTTCAGTGGACATAATCATTGATTAGGGTGTGTAGGGTGTAAATGAGGTCTGAAATCCGACGTTTCAGTAAAAAGCCAATTTGACTCTTAAGGCATTGTGTTCATTGAGGAAGTCCAAAGTTCGTTTATTTACAATGCTACAAAAAACCTTCCCCAGATTACTGCTCACACTAATGCCTCTATAATTGTTGGGGTCGAATCGGTCTCCACTCATAAAGATCAGGGTGAATAGTCCTTGACTCCAGATCTCAGGAAAGTAGCCCACACTGAGAATAGAATTGAACAGTTTTAGCAGCGATTGCTGCAGTTTTTTGCTGCTGTATTTTAGCATCTCGTCGGGGATGCCGTCAGGCCCACACGATTTTCCTCATCGGAGGGCCTGCAGTCTGTCTCTGAGCTCCTGGGCAGTAATGGGGGAGTCCATAGGATTTTGGATGCTTTTAATAATTAATTCCAGATTATCTAGTTTTTCACAGATGGAGGTTTGTTCTGATGAGCTGATAGGAATTTCTTCGTAGAGGTTTTCAAAATATTGTATCCATTTTGAATAGTTGTTACTTCATGCTTAGATTTATTTAAACGCTTCCAGTTTTCCCAGACCTGATGAGTGCTGATGGACTCCTGCATCACTGTCAGCTGCTGTCGTGTGTGTCGTTCTCACTTCACTCTCAGTGTGCGCTTGTAATGATTTAGTTCCTCGTGGTACCAAAGGCGTAGCTCTTGATTATGTTTGTCTATGTTTTTGGTTTTTTTTCTCAAGTCAAGGCATTCTTTATCAAACCAATTTTTTTTTTGCATTATTTATTTGAAATCTGTAGGAGAGATCATCTCTGATCAAATTTCAACTAGAGACTATCTGTGAGAGATATGTTTTGGTAACTCCAGCTCTGCTTGGCGAATAATAGTCAGAAAACAGACTTTATCTGAATCATTTTCCCCTCATTAAGCGGAGTGTTTCTCAGCCATTGAGGGAGAAAAGCAAACAAGTTTGACCGAAGCGCTGATAGCGAACTGAACAAATACTGCTGCTGTGTGTTAAACAATGGAGGAAGGTTAAAACAGAAAAATATGAGCTGTGCTTTTCACAAGTCACGCAATATATGAACATGACAAAATTGTTTACTTAATTTTGCCTTAAACCGTCCTATTACGTTCAAATCAATAAACCATGTTTGGTTTGAGGTCAGTTTGATCCCCGCAATGTAAAACTACATCCTGTAAGATGTTTGTAACTGAAAGCGTAACCCAATCTCCTCTCCGCTCATTTATGCCTTTCTCCTGACCATTTTAAAAGCCAAGTAAATAAAACAGAACTCCCCTATCCGCCGATGGCACATCAAACATCGATTTTACATGATTACAGCAAAATGAATGAGACAAATTGTGAAATGAATGAGAAATTAATTTGAACATGCCCCCAGTGTGAGGCCTGGCCTCCAGCCCTCATCCGACTCACAACATCCATTTCTGTTTATCAAGATGCACATATAACGCTGAGATTTGCGAAGTATTTGTGACCACGCTTGCTAGTTGTAGCAAGACACATTTGTGTCAATCTGGTTTTCCTTAGAGTTAGTATTGTTATTTTTGTTCCTGTTGTATGTTCATAGGAACCTCGTTTCCTTTTGTTTTGTGTTTCTTCCTTTATTATTAAACCACATCACCCACTCCAGCCCTGCACGAGTCCTGTCCCTATATTTCTGTCCACCTGCAGCCTTGCAGCCAGTCTTTGGCAACATAACAAAATTAGATAAAAATTATGGTTTTATGCAATAAATGATCCTGGGGCCAAAGTAACCCAAATAACACCGACGTGTACAGAACATAAAATAATTTTTTTGAGTTAACTTTATGTTTTACCCCTAAAATTAGGGAGAAAAAAATCTAGCTGAGAAAAGTATGTTAACCATGTTTTCAGAGATATTGAACATTGAGTCGGGTCAAATTGACCCAGAAAATAATGGGAGGGCAAACAAAACATATTCCATTAATAATGTATGCATAAATTTCCTCCGTTATACTTCACAACGGCATCAAGCATCTGGAATACTCTGGTGTTTTCAAGGCAGTTTGTTTAAAATGGACTGGTGGAACCTAAAGTTGGGTTATTCGCCCTGTTGACATCATTTACCAGAAACAGCCTCCTTCGCAAATCAATTTATAACATGACTTTTAAAAGCTGCGCCCTGGACACAAATCCCTTGTCTTTACTGAAAGGCTGGCAAATATTTTGTTATTGGCTCATTCCACATGAAGTCAACTAGGGCTCCCATGGGCATAGTCATGGATTTCCTTCAAACTTTGATAGAACGTTGCTTTGGGTGTCACTTGAATATTGGTAGATTTTATATCGAATGACCCTATTGGCTTAGCCTAGACCATGTCATCCAGTGACTGTTTACCTCCTGTCAGTGAAAGAGTATTAGCGCATGTGATGAGTGATCAATCATTTTTGCTCTCGGCTCTCGACCTCCTTACTTAAAAGTCTCGGTCTTGAAGTGTCTTCTCATGGCAAAGGCCAGGGTCGCCCTGAAGAGGAACATCTCATTCTTGTTCCATGGGTACTGCAAAATACGTCCACACGATACACAAATCATATTGAGGGAATTCAGGACAGCACCACTTTAATTGTATGTAATGGCTATGTAACAAAATGGAGCAGGAAACAATCCACATCTGGAATTAACCTTTGAGGCATATTTTTGGTTTGTCTTAGAGACTGTTGTTGAGGGATAAAGTTTGGGTTATCACTGAAAATGACTTGAAAATGCTGAATGCTAAATTTTCAAGACAGGCAAAAGAAAAGAGGCTGTGTTTAACCCAGGAGAACTGAGCTACAGGTTAGTATTAGCGTTGATGGTGCTGATAAAAACAGAGCCGCAAACCACTATCGTCCATTTGGTGCTTAAAGTTTTACAGGAAAGGTTTGGCACTCACCGCATTAGACCCCAGGGCTGTGACGATACTAAGTCGCACTTCGTTGGCATCAGGTGAATCTGCAAAGGCGAATGATCACTAGCGAGTGGTCCTAATACTTTGCTTAGCATCATAACGGCGTGCATCCAAACCAAGTCTTTCTCTTTTCAGGTGACTGAATAACTGTTTTAACGTATTTTTATTTGTCCATTAACTCATACTCATTACTACTACATCTTCAAATGTGACTGTAAAAAAGAGGTGAGGCATTTCCTGTATTTTTTCTCAGAAGGGATTCTCAGTCTCTCAGCAGTGCGGATCTCCTTCCCAAGTCCTTGTCAGTGACAATTTCAACTACATTTTTTTACCGCCATCGTAAATAAGCAATCAACAAAGGTCTCTCCGAACAGTTCCTCCCAAACTTTATATTTAAGAGCTATTGCTGTTGAGTAACACATAGTGTGAGATAGCCCTCAAAAGATGGAATGGCTACAAAAAAATAGAATATCAGGGGTAGCTGAACAGAGCCATAACTGTCCTCAGGAAGACCCTCGTGTCCTCTGAGAGACCCCCCACCCTTCCGGACCCCTCAGGAAGACCCCCAGTAGATGTACTTACCCTTGCTGCAGAGTCCCTTAGCCAGACCGCCAGTGAGCGTCAGGGCCAGAGAGAGCGCTAACAGGAGCCAGGACAACATTTCTGCCCCAACAACTGCACAAATGGAGCCCGCAGGCTCGCCAGGGAGAGTTAAGGTCCTGGGAATCTGGCTCTGCGCAGGCAGCATCAAGGGGCAGGCTCACCGGGATTAGCTATTAAGCCCCGCCCCCACAGCCCTCCATCTCATGTTCCCTCTCGGCAGCAACCTTTCAGAAAAAGTGAGCACCAGAGCCTACGTCCACAGGCAGGCACAACACCGCTCTACCACATGACAAAACACCACAAAGTGTGTTTACTCATAAACTGCTGTGAAAATTCTGGATGTGTCGTTTTGTCGGTGGCACATGCAAATGTAATCCACACATAAGAGGCGAATAGCGTTTTTTGTGCTCATGTATCAATTAACAAGCAAATACCTGCATTTTAACTTGAGTTCACAGGTCTGTTGGCTACGTATAATCCATCCCAGTGAGATGTGAAGCTGCTGTTTGCCTGGGCAGAGCTCCAGTAGCACTGGGGTGGGCCTGAAGGGGCTGGGTGTGGGTGGGTGGGGTGATGGTTGGGGGGGGGGGGGGGGGGTGTACTGGAGTGTTTTGAGTGACGTGTGATTCCCAGAGCGGCTCTATTTGCTCTGTTCTGGCTTTACCTTTTATTTACCTTTCCTCCCACCTCCTTTCTCTTAACTGTAGCTGTTTTATTCAGGCAATCAGGTGACCTGTTGGAGAATAAGAGCCTATGGAAGGGTACTGCAGGAACCACCGTTGTTCTAAGCAAGGGTTTCCACCGCAGTACACTTATTTGCTGTGGATACGAGCGAGCCAGAAATACTAGGCCACCAGTGTTTTTAACTTAAACTGAAAAAGATAAATCATAAAAACCGGAGTTCAATGAATGTACTGAACAGTAGTTACACAGGCATCCCCCCTGAGTACCCTAAAATGTACATCAAATCCAAGTAACATCAAAATATATATTATAAATATTTATATAAAATATAAGTGTATATATATATATATATATATATGTGTGTGTGTGTGTGTTTATGTGTGTGTGGGTGTGTGTGTGTGTGTGTGTGTGTGTGTGTGTCTGCGTGTGTGTGTGTGTGTGTGTGTGTGTGTGTGTGTGTGTGTGACCTGTCACGCGAAAAGGATAGTATCCTCCAGGAAGTTGTTTTTGAGATATAAGCTTAAATAGAAAAGCAAACTCACTTACTCACTACTTATTGCTGGTTTTTGTATACAAGTATTGCTTCACAACACTCAAAACTTTGTTCTGTAGCAGCATGTTCACCACATTGAAGATTGAAATTCCAAACAGTCTTAGCTGTTTTGATAATTCTGTCGGGCTGACATGCTCTGAAATGACTAACTAGCCGAGCTTGGATGAAAGGTTTACTATTTTAACAGTTAATTCTTCACTAGCAGGGATTGTAGATTAACTCTATTTTATTCGGAATTGAAGCACTGATTAATAAAACCCCATAAGTCACAATGTATTAGTTTTGAAAAAATCAAGGAAAACACTTTAATTCACAGAAAAGAGTAGACAATGCTTCAGTGTAATATGCATTGTTAACTTGGTCCTCCCCAGATTGAAAGGACCCAGCTTGATTATATATTCTCATTCTTGGAGGAATAATGGACAAAACAAAATTTGGACTTGTGGGGTTTTGGGCACATATTCAGGGTAACTGGGCTTACATTTTGTGACAATCCGTAAACAAAATGTCATCATTTACAAATAAGTGAATAAAAACACTGGATTCTGGCAAAAAGTAGTTTATTAGGAGCACTATCATAGAATATACAAGTGCACGTACCACGCAACTGCACAAACAGAATGTTAACAGAACTCGAAACTCACATTCAAAGTGCTTTCCCATTCTGAATAATCCCTTTCCAGAACAAAGGTCTCTAGAGCCTACATCATGAACAGTATGTGGGTCTAGCATGTCTAGTGAGGATTCACAAGAGGTGAGCCTGCAGTGTTTGATATACAGTAAGGTGCACCCTTTGTAATGGACCAGGGTACCAATTACTTTCATTCCTCCTCTTTCGTGAATCTCATTATTTTGGTCAAGGTCTGGACCTTCTGCCCCCGCTTCAGCCATTTTGAAAGTAGCGACATCTAATGGCTATTCGGAAAATGAGTTCTAAAATCCACACAAGTGCAGGACTTGCTGGGTTTTAGAACTCACTGAGTCGTGCCTGCTCTGGACTAGTGGGCATTTAGCCCTCAGTAATACCTTTAACTGCCAAATATGCGGAAATGGGGATGTGACTTGTGGTGTTTTAGTGCTCAAAAGAAAGCCCAGGTCAAACTTGATATGCAAATGGTCTTAACTCAATTTTGCCAAATGTGTGACTTATGGGGTTTTAGCAATCAGTGCTTCACTTACAGATTGGTCACATGTGATGGATCAAATTCCTGTCAAGGTTACTCTCTGGAAAGGACATTACAATAGCTGGGGTAGCCAGCTCAATCACCTGATTTGAACCACAGAGGTCTTGTACAGTTCTTGAAGTGAGCCCACCTCCAAAGACACTCCAACGGGAAATGCTGCAGTCCACGTGAAAGCCCATGGAAAATCCTTCCTTTGTGATATTAATATCCTGAATGGCTAAAATTTGCCAAAGCAGTGACAGACAAAGGTTTGCCGAAGTATGACTGAGCCCATGTCGTGATATCCATTAAAATCCTATTACAGTTCTTAAGACAATGATGTCCGAGGGATTGGAGATCAGGCACATTCAGAAGTGGTTCTCTGCCTTGCCCTTTATGTACTGAGATTTGATGCCTTCCATCTTTTAATTGCAGTACGCACTGTAGTGAATTAAATGATTTGTCTTTGGGGACCATGGATAATAAGTAATAGATTATAAGCTTAGGTTTCTGTGGACACATTTTTGAGCCTTAAAATCTTTGCTCTTTTGGTAATGTGGCAAACTTCTTCAGAACTGGGATTATATCACACATAATACTCTTTTGTAAGATAAAATAAAACAAGATGGCAAGCACAACTGAAATGACATGATGCGAAAGATTTTAGTTTACACAAGACAAAGTACCCCCCCCCCCAAAAAAAAAAACAAAAAAACAAAAAGCATTAGCCAGTTTTATTTCATATTTTGCATGCAAACCAATGTCACAGTCATCAAAAAGGGACCCATATGAGGACCTGTGTTAAGCCTATTCATTAAATTTTGCAATAAAATCAATATATTTACTTTTGTATGTGTGAATATTCAACCTATCACTCATTGAAAGAAATCTGCACATAGCTATTTTCTAATCACATAGTAAGAAAATGTGCACTTATTGAGTGTGTGCCCCTCACTTTTACAACATTAAAACCCTTAGACAAACCCCATTAACAACTTCAGAAAACTTCCTGGATGTCTTGCTGCGGAATATCTTGCCAAAACCTAAAATATATCATTCAGATGGCAAGGTTTTAGATAATTACATCTGTCACTCCTCAAGAAAAGTCATTGCTAAAAGACAGTTTAATGAATCAATCGTTTTCTTAAACTGACAGAATCAAGTACAGAGATTGCAGTGCTACACCTCTACAGCTATGCTTTTTGTAGTTCATCTTCTCTGGTTCAACACTGGGATTTGACACAGAAAAATGATCCTGGATTCTGCGTCAGGGTAGCCTCCCTACTTTTGCTTACTTTGAGACAAATGGATGACAGTATTCACTTCCCCTTCACATAAAAATGACCTCATTGACAAACAGAGACACATCGATCTCAATTCCTCAAGAACTGGGACTGTGAGTTAAATGCAATCGCAAACCAAATAAAGTGTTCGGTCAGAAACAGCACAAATAAGAATGTTCTAAAGTTTCAGCCGATCAACAGTGTTTATTTTAGTAAATGTTTTCAAATTCTCAGTTTGATTCTGCAACTTGTTCCAAACATTTGGGACGAAGTTGAGGAATCTTTTAAAAAAACACCCATTCGGAACAGTCTACAGGTGTACAGGTGAATTATAGGTCACAGGTGATTCAGTCATGATTTTGGTATAAAATAAACAGTCACAAAAGGCAGAGTTGTTTACCGGCAAATATTGTTTGAGAGTCTATAAAATATTAAGAAAATTCAGGGTATTTAGAAAAAGCAGAACAATTTCATTGTGTGAAAGACAATGCTGAACACCAATAATAGATCTACATGACCTTCAAGCCCTCGGACAGCACTGCATTAAGAGCCAACATACTTCTGAAATGGACATAACTTCATGGGCTAGTGAATACTTTGGAAGACCTGTGTCAGTGGACTTAGTTTGATGTGGCACCAAAGGTGAGTTAGGACTCCACTGCGCAAGGAGGAAACTCCATCAATGCTAACATCTCTGGGCTTAAGCTCATCTGAAATGGACTGACAGGGAAGAGGAGACGTGGTGTGGTCTGATGAGTCTGTTTTGCCCATCGTTCCAGGGAACAACGGATGCTGTGTTCTTGGGGCAAAAGAGGAGAAGAACCACCCCAACTGTAATCAATAAAGCAATAAAACCAGGTCTGTCTTGGTCTAGAGCTTCATTAGTGCATTTGTCACAAGCAACTTGCACATCTGTGAAGGCCAGATTTACACAGAGGGGTACAAGTGCACTTTGGAATGACATACATGCCCTCCAGATGTCACCCTTTTCAGGGATCGTTTGGGGTAGGGTGCGCACATCCAAAGTCACTTTTTGCAGGTGCCAGACAATAGTGTCAGGGATGACACTTTTTTCACCAGCAGGATAATGGCAAACCTCATTCTTTATGTATTACAACGGCGTGGCTTCATAGCCACCTACTGGATGGGCGGCTGACAGCCCGGATCTGTTTACCACTCAAAAACTGTGGCCGATTATGAGGCTTAAAATATGACAAAGTAAACCCTGGAGTGTTGACCAACTAAAGCATGATACTGGGTAAGAATGGGAATAAATCCCACTTTCAAAACTCAAACAATTAGAGTGGAACTGTCCTCAGTTCCAAAACAACTACGTAGTGTTATGAAAAGAAGAGATGGTGAACATGCACCTGTGTTGACTTCATTAGAGCATCTTGAATACATCACATTTTGGAACTGCAAACAATAATACCGATGAGCCAAAACTTTACTTATTTCGTCTGGCACTTTTTCACTTAAAAAATTGTTTTAAAAAAAGTATTTACATTGAGACTTTTTACGCATAGTCCCAACTTTTCTGGAATTGGGATTGTAAAAACTTGGATAAGTACGAAACATATTTGCACAGGTTGCAGCCTACAGTATAGCAAAACAAATTAAACGGTGTAGCCAATCAACCATGACGAACATATTACTATGTTATGTTTTCATTGATCACTGCAAAGAAAGTAGATGTCTGAGCAAGGAAAATTATGTTTCATTGCTCAGTAACAAGCAAATCATGAGGCAATCGCACCAAGTTCTAACAGGCTATATAAATTTACAAGACTTTTAGTCATCGTCACATTTTGCTTATTCAGAGCACTGACGCGCGTTCTTTCTATAATTAACTGAGGCAGACAGTTTGGCAGCTTGCGAACGGCGGAGCGATAAAAACTATTGAAAAAAAATGGTTGTAGTTTGTATATCTTAGCGCATGGTGGCAGCAAATAACATATGGTGATAACAGTTTATAGCTTTTTAGACCGACTTAGATATCGCAGTCCTTGAACACGAAAAATCGCCTGTCAATTTAAATAGAATAAAGCCAGGTTTTCATGTTATTGCTGTAAAATCACACGGTTGATGTGATTTTTTTCCCCAGGAACAATCTGCTAAAATTAGTATGTCAGTCATTTTTATGTATCATTTAAATTAAGGTATCTATTAGTTCAATGCGTTTTTTTTCTAGTTTATCAAGTGTACTGGATGAAACAAATTTTTATTAGATTTAACATTAGCTCAATTTGCTCAAACTTGCTCTGTCAACTAAATTCAAGGAATGCGGAGCCATTCTTTTGCGAGAGGCCAAAAAACCCTTGCGTGCACAGCGCTGGGGCAGTCATCCAGTGAACTGAAGATGGGAGAAAACGCCTCCCTGCGTTTGACCACGGTAATATTCCCTTCTACATTGCTGGCGAGGCAGGCAGCCGTACTGCAGCATACGTGATCCACTGGCGAAATCCCCTCTCCCCGTCTCTGGGTGCGCAGCGTCGCTGTTTAGTCCACTGAATCTGGTTCACGCTGGCAGTTACGGACCCGGAACACGCTGTACATTGAATGCGGGCGGACAGGAATGGATCTGGGACCTGGTGCGGCGACGGCTGGGAGTTTCATATCCCTTAGTGAGAACGAACAGAGATGTTACTCTGGTCTATGCACTTTATGCCAAGCTGACAACACGGGTAAACTAGCTGCGAGTAAAGTGGGAGAGCTGTTCAGAGCATCTCAGCTTCCTTCTGAGACCCTGCATCAAGTAAGTGAAAACCCTGCGGTCATGTAGTTTGACTTAATACAGGTGTTTAGCTGGTGTCATTGGCTGACACGCAATTGCTATATTGCGTATTGCATTTACTCTACCGGTTTTGCATTACTCGATCGCGGTGTTGAGTTGGCACTGCAAACGGATTTGAAGCGCTCATGGTTGCGGGTATGAGGATGTGAGCGCAAACACGGCTTGATGATCATTTGCATGTTAAGCCTGGCTACGCGTGCTGATCGGTGGCGTGCTGTGTAGTCCGGGTATTGCGCTGCGTAAAAAAGGTGGGGATTTTCGTGGGTTTTTGCTTTGGTTGCAGTCGGAGCGGAATTAATACACGTAAAAAGCCACCTGAATGGATGACATGAGATTCATTCGGGAAACTGATGAGAGATTATCAGACTTGGAGCTTCGTGTTTGTGCCGGTGTAGGCTACTGTTACGAGAATGCAGAACATACTTGAATAATGAGAAACGCCGATAGTAATACTCAAAATAAATCCAAAAGCCTATACAAATTAGGACGTTGATCTTGTGTTGACATGACTTTCAGGAATTATTCTCCTATGATTGATATGCACTATGCAGTTAGTTTAAACTATCATTGGGGCTTTAGTTCTGAAGATTGAAGGGTATGTAAAAGTTGGCTGTATTCTTCAGGAAGAGCACACTGTCTGTCACCAGACATGCACGATGTCACAAAAATCCCAAACCAGCCAAACTAGAAATACAGGCCCCTTAAAACAGGTAAATTCGCATGAGCTGGCATATTGCTAGCATGTGATCTATAGGTCTAAAAGGTCATCAGCTCTCTTTTGGGGATCTGCTGTTCCAGGAGATGTGGTGTCCTGAAGGTTGTCCCTCATGTGCAAACAAAGCACACCGAATTCAACAAGTAGAGCAGGGCTGGAGATCCACCACACTGGAGGTTTTCTCTCAAAACCCTAAAAAAAGCACACATCTCATTCAACAGGTGGAGAAATGCATTGAGCTGCTCATTAGAAGATTCGGGTGGGACAATTTTGGGTGGCATTGAAAGCCTACTGGTTGGTGACCGATAGCTGCTTCAGTATGAAGTTTGCCCAGGGCTGGCCTATGTCACAGGTTTATACATGTGCTTTAGTTTACCTTTTCCTCTGTTCTTTCTTAAGAGTTAGCAACTTTAAACTGTGAAGCTGGACAATAATACGCTATGCACTAACTTCATCACTGAAGACTGGAAATTTATCTCGCCTGTTAAGGTTTTGGTCATGTCTGGAGTTTGAAGTAAAAACTTTTAAAATGTTTTTTTTTTAATGTGACCGTATGCTAGTAATTACTATTCATAGGCAAAGTTCACTTACATTTCTCACCTGTCCTTTTTTACATCCTCAAAGATTATGTTTTACTTTCAGTTTGTGGGTATGTTTATTAGTCTGTCAGCAACATTACTGAAAAAGTTATTGATAGATTTTTAAAAATGTTTTTACCGGAGATGTGTGTTGGCCCGGGTTAGAAGTGATTTAATTTTGGGAATGAGATCAAATTCTGGGAATTTTTTATTTACTTTCGTAGTGGTACACGATGACGCTACTCGTTTGTGTCCCAGACCTGAGGGGGATTGTTGGGCCTTGGCGGAGGTATGTGCTCTCTGAGTGCTCTTGATAATTATATCCACTTGCACTATCCTTAATGGCATTTCTTCGATGGGTATGTCCCATGTAATTATTACCTCCTTGATGATTCTGGAATTGGACAGGTTAATGTTTGCCCCCAGTCAACAGCTGGACAGCTAGGCTTAAACGGCATTTTACCTATATATTTAAAGGAAGGTTGAGTTCACTGATCTATTCATGCAATAGATGAGGAAGACGCCTAACTCAATGAAGTTTCGAGCAACAGTCGTGTCAGGTCATCGTATACAGAAATGGACTCGGAGGCTGTTTGAGGTTATATAGCACCTCCTCATTTCATACACACCAATAGATGTGGCAAGGGGGGGGGGGAATGGTTGGGGTTCACAGACATGATATTTTTAGAATGGAAAAGCACCAGAATAATTCTGTTTCAACTGTGCTGGGGATCGATATGAGTCAACTTTTTTGCGGGTTTATCATTTATCAAGTTAATCATTTTAGCGCACGGCAGGGCTCCTCTCTCTGTCAGGGGGACTGCGCTCCTGTGATAGAGGCCCATTGTGTTCGTTCTCAGCTCCAGGATGTTTGGCCTCGTGAGTCTCTTCCTTCCCATCCGGTTCTGCTGTGAAGATCCGGAATGGACTGTGGCGAGGGACTCTGAGTGACAGCGGCTTGGCTTTTTCACTCGCTGCTATCCGCACTCCGCGAAGGATGTTGTGTTTTCAGTCAAACCATAGCCAAACCATTTGTTATTCAAATCTGACCCCAAGGGAAGATGTCAGCGTAGCAAAATGGCAATTTGAGCCTCGTCTTCTTTTGCTAAAAGACTTTTCTACCTGCCTCATGGTATTGGGGTTTTAGCTGGTTAGAAAAGGATCAGTTTTGATGGACAGATATACTAAACAAAAGCTGTGAGAACCATTGCATTGCTCATTTTTTTTATATGCATTAATATATGTATTGCACATATAAGGATACTGCAGCACTTCTTGAAGGCCATTTTGTGTAAATCTTCCAATTCTTACCTGAAGAAGCAAAGAGATTGCTTCATTCACATACTTATTCAGACATACAAGTAGAAACCGATGCACCTGGTTGTTTATTATTTTGTAAGTTAATGCGTTTTTTTCTGTCGCTGTGTGTCTGCCTGGAAGTTAATATTACTGATAATGCGGCTATTTCATTAAGGTTTTCAAAACTATTTCACAAGGGTTTCAGAGACAAAGTCATTAAAATGAATGGATGATTTTTATTTATTTGCCAAATTGCGTAACTTTATATTTATTTTGATATTAGGATATACTATTATACACTTTGGGAACTTTTATTGTGGACGGACTGCTTCTGAATTGATGTTGTGTGACCCACTCTCCCGGATGGTCACATAGGGAATGCTCTATCAGCCTGGACAACCTCCGTGTAAACATGGGCTCTTTGAGATTAATTAGCTCTGAATGTGGCCCTGTCTCGTCCCGGGGGGGTTAGCGGAAGAGATAGCGGTACCGCTCAGCTGTCGGGCTTTCCTGTGAATACCCAAGCATGACATCTGCTCTAGTGGAGAAGACTGGGCTGATTTTGCATACATCTGAAGGGAGTGTTTTTAGAGGATCGGTTCAGAGTGGTGTAACACAAAGCAAGATTAGCAGGCTAGCAAGGCATGCTAAGTTTAAAGCCGGGATTTTCACTTTTCACGAAGACGGTTCTCTTGTAAACCTGCCGTATTAGCTTGTTGTGAGTTTGGGGTTTGTTGAGTAAACTTACGCAAAGAAAGCCTGGCTAATGTCAAACTTCCTTCATTGTACACCCGACCGGTCTGTGAAAGATCCTCTGGCTGAATGCTTTAGACATATTTCTCAGTCACCTATTAAAAAATGTTCTGGAAAGTTCTGGTTTAAAATGGTGAAGTAGCCTGACTGGATATATGCCAGGATAGAGTGTTTAATGAGGCTTGAACTGCTTGGTGAAAGTATTTGGCTCGGGACAGAATTGTATTATAAAGCTATTCTTGGGCTGCCGCATTAATATTTACTGCAGGTTCACAGCCCCGTGCCATCCAATCACAATCCTGGGGTCCGGTGCGGCAACTCAACTCGTCCAATCCTGATTGACGTCGGACATTAATTGTTCTGATCACAGTGCATAAGGAATTCGTTTTTTTTTCAGGGTGGTAGAAGTCCCTTTGAGCATTAGCCTAGCCAATAGTCCGGGGAAAGCTAATGTAATCAGTATCACAGTCAGTCTGTGACCTCCAACACTGCAAAATTGTACATCTGAATTCAGCATGTTGCATTCTTATCAAGGGCTTGTTTTGGTTCCAAATACATGGTTGTCTGATTTTGTGTGTCTAAGAGCCTTTCTCTGCCCCCATTGAGATCAGAGTCTGAAGATTGAATAGCATTTCATGGCATCTGTCTATTTAGGAATATCTGTGCCAGTCCCTCGGGCAGTGATCCACATCTCTGTGACGAGTAGCCTTATACACGCTCTGTCATTGTTGTCTTCGCTGCGTTGGCACAATGCCCCGACAGGCCAATTCGTGCGCCAGTCTTACAGTTTTCCTGGTCATTGATACTGGCATGAATGAGTGTTGTTCTGTAAGAGAACTTGATTGAGCCACATCATTGTAAAACATTTGTTTTGCCTAGATGTATCAACATACAAATGCTGTATGTCAGTTCTAAGCAACCCTGTTCTAAGAGACCGATCATTGTGTAGATTTTCACTCCGACCCCTAACAAAGCACACCCCATTCAACTGCCAGGGACCTAATTGGTAACATTAGGTGAGCTGAATTAGTGTTGAAATGAAAATCTACGAAGCGATGGATCCTCCCCCTTCCCCTCCACAGGCCTGTGATGTCAGCAAATAAACATATTAGGTGAATTGAAGTACGGCATATGAAATGCATTATAAGCTTGTTTTGTTTGAATTGTCACTGCATATTCCTCATGTTAACACTGCAGATTATCCAACACGCTGAGCATTGTTGTGGCTGTGTGGTGATTAGGTGAGACTCGAACCCAGGCTCCTGCAGAAGATGGCAATTTGACCACTGTACAATAGACCAACTCCCCGCTCATGGCGCGATCAGGCACAGGAGTAGATCACTGTAATATCACAAAAGTAATCATATTACGATTGCAAAAATGCCCACGGGCCTTGCTGGGATTTTTCATTCATCACTTGTGAAATTGAGAACATTAAACAGGCAGGTCAGTCGATCTAGCCTAAGATTTCATTAGCAAGCATTCAGACTGGTGTCCTGGGTCATATCATCTGACTGAATGACATTGAATTATTTTTATTTCATATTTGATCATCTCTGCCTTCAATGGGTAAAATTGAATTTCCTTTTCTTTCTTGATACGTCGTTTGAAGGAGGTAATTTAATAGAGGCTACATCTTCCATACCATTGCTGTGATAGAGCCAACTGCGTCTGGTCAATATGGGTCCCCAGTTGGCTGATGTTTTAGGGAAAGCTTTTGTCCTCAGAGCCCATGTCCTGCTATTGTGTATGAACACTGTAAGCGGCCCAAACTCTTTAATGTGTTCGATATCTGATCTATTTCTGGTACAGGTGGCGTCCTGTTCTTTACCTAACCCCTGCAGCGTGCCTCAATTATCATTCTGGGTAAAATTATTACTCTACATTTCATTTCTGTGGCCATCTGAACACTGAATACTTTTTCATGAAGGTTGCAGTTTCCTGTGATCGTGGCGCAGGTTATTATGAGCCTTTGAAGGCAGCTGTAATTATACACTGGCAGATGTTTTGCTCTCCATGTCCTTCATGCAAAGAGCAGTTTGTTTTAATAATGCATGATGGGGAAAATTGAAGTCCTCTTCCCAGACCTTGAATTTTTAAACCAGCATCGAGCACCTCTGGCACGTCCTTTGACGTCGAAATGGCTTCAGTGATGCCCTGATTCAGACACAAGGACTCTGACTCAGTCTTCGCTGTTCGGTTTTTTTTATCTCGCCGGCAGACGGCTGGGTCAGTGGTTATCGTTGTGGCAGCTGTCGCTCAGGTGGGTAGCTGAGACAGCCGCACATTCCAGTTGCTCGTTTTTATGAACTGAGACGGTGTTATTAGACGGGAACAAGAGCACCATGCTTTACACATTGAGCGAGAGTCTTGCACTTGGCGTATAATTCAGACCTGCTAATCACACATTTTACTGTGAATTTTCTTCAGATTTGTGCTAACACCTGAGGGAAATGATAGTTTATGTGGTATTAAACAGGCAGGCTGTAAGAATGACATGGTTGTTACCTTAGAAGAGAAGGCAGCAGTGGAATATGAAGGCATTGTGTATGCCACGTGCTCTAGCTTGCACATTATAGATCTTGACTTTAGCCTGCAATCTTTGCTGTCATTTCACTTGAGGCTAATTGCAGGTATCCCCATGGGGGCACTTCATGTGGGAAAATCAGGCTCTCATGGGAAATGTAGTCAAGCGCTACTGTCCACCAAAGGCATCTCAGCGACCACTGTACACTCACACAGTCTATGGTGCCTTTAGATATATAGAATCCCCATAAAATGTTTTTCTAGTTGAATATGCTAGCATGTGTAGCAGTATGTTGCCAGGAAAGTAGCTTCATTAGGATTTAACCCTGCAGGTCCTCAAAAGCCTTGGGTAAAGGGAGTCACGAGGCAAGTTGTGGACTGATTGAACAGCCAAACTTACTGCTCAAGTGTTTGTAACATAAATGTGGCGAATGTTGTCGATTTTGCTTCACAATGCAGATTTGTATTCCCCTCGTGGTTTTCTGCTGACGGGGCTGAATAATTCTGCTGAGTCTGTTTTTCATCCAGTCTGTAGCTGCGCCGTTTGTGAAAGAACATGCGTTAAGGGCAATCTGATTTTACAGCTGTGATTATATATCCGACTGTATCGGGAAACATGGTTTGGGGGGGTCAAATGTGATATTAGTGTGTTAGTGTGCAACTCTGATTCCCAGGAGAGAGTGTTTGATTGTGGGGTGCTATTACCTCTGTTCAATTTTCCAGTCGAACGTTACAATCCAGTTTTCATCGCGTCTTTTTATATTGTGTCCACCCGTTTGCGTGCGTGTGTGTGTGTGTGTGTGTGTGTGTGTGTGTGTCTGTCTGTCTATGCATTTGTCTTTTTGCACATGTTGCTAGGCAGGGAATCTCTACAAACCCTTTCTCTCTATTAATAACTGACGGCACTGGGAGTTGAGGCTGTCACACTGGTTATTTACAGCCTGGAAGACTCTGAGGTCTGAGACTCTTGCACTGTCTGCAGTCTAAAAGCATCTCCGGATGAGAATAAAGAACTTTTATCAATGTTTCAAGTGTCGATGGGTATGAAACTGTAGCGGTGTTTGGTCTGCCGCAGAATTGTACTCCAGGACGAGTTCAACTTCAGTTTTACCCCTAACGGCTCTGAATCTCTTGCTTGCTTTTATAACGGATTTTTATGAAATATTTCTGCATTTATATCACCTGAGAACGCCTTGTCATTGGCAGCAGAGGCCACTCGGCTCGTCAGTTGCTCTTACCTTCAACCCTTTACCTTCCAATTTTTCATGAGAAACTTTCTTCCAAGTTGCAAATGTGAGCAGAACGCTTCTGCATTAAGTTTTCAGTAGTGATGCGTATATATATTTGAGATCCTGCACGGTTAAGATTTCCGAATATAGGTCACTTGCCCAACCTGTCTGTAACCATGGCAACATAATGTCTTGTCAATCAGTTAATGTTCTATCAATGAGTTCTCGGCAGGAAAGTGTTAACTGCGCTGCTGGTATCGCAGGAAATGACAGCACTGATTTGAGAAGTGTATTGATAATTTCCGCTGGTGTCTGATAGGTCTTTAGGACGGTCTTATGCTGCTGAAACGTGATTGACAGTCTGCTGTTAAACTCTGCCTCAGGGTGCCAGGAATCCTAACCCAGCGAGATCCAGGTTCAGTTTATGCTCATGCTGATGTCTGACCCAATCACAAAGCAAGTATTTCTTCAACTCAAGTGAAAGATGTACCCTGGGTACCAATGTGCTTTGTTGGCTCTCCATATATACTATCCCCACTACAGAGTGGAAGGGGGGGTGTAGGAATGAGTGTTGTGTGTCTGTGTGTCTATCAGTCTGTCTGCATGTCCGTCCATCTCGCTACTTTTCTGAGCCAGAACTCCCTAAAATGTGCAATATTTCCCTATACAATTTGATATATGGGTACATCTTATTATATAGACATGCCTTTTCATACCACTGTCTGTCCTCCTGTCTGTCTGTCCGCCCCTGCCGGTGTTGTGTTTCCTGGCAGATATCGGCCATGTTGTGGCAGAGGATCTGAGTATTTCACGCTCGTTTAAAATTTGTTCTTATTAATACACTGGTGAGTCTGTGTAAGTCGGTGGCTGTAGCTTTATTGCTAGTGTCAGTGGAGGGAACAGCGACAGTTGGTTCCCACTGTGTTCTCAGCACCAGAGATTTTCAGTTATGATGCCACCATTTAATTCTGCTCAGCGACAATCAAATGGGCAGTGCACTGGAGTCCATGGGGAATCCTTTTGTGTGCGTGTGCGCCTGTGTTTGTGTGGGCCCTTCCTGCTGGTCAGGTTCGCATTGGCCAGGTGTTTCCTGGATGGCTGTGTAGCTGACCTTGCCTTGACCAAAACTGGGCGGTGTTTCCGCAGCTCCCTAAAATACCCCGCGGGTTACTTAGCAACAGTGGCATGACCCCCCCCCCCCCCCCAAACACACACACACACACACACACAACCATTTTTGTAAGTTTAGCATTTTGTCTGTGGAGATTGCAGATGCACAATGTTGTCCTGACAGACCAAAAAGCCACTCTCCCGTCTTGTGTTATAAACAGTAATTTACCTGCAGGTCTTCACCCAACATTTAAGTCTACGTAGGTCCATTGAATATAAGATGTTTCTGGACAGATTCAGTGAAGTTTGAAAAGGCAGAAGAATGTTCATTATATGAAAGTAAATGCCACTGAAAATGCGGGGCAGAGACCAAGTGCACAAGCCTGTCCCAGGACTTCGCTAAGACGACCATATCAGTTTCAAACATTATGGCATCTTCTGCCCTTCGTTATTTCATTGAGACCCTCCACTTAGTGATGGATAGTTCAGGTACGTTTCCTGACAAGCTCACAAAAGCCTGCGTTCCGTCATGAGCCACGAGGTGTGAAGTCCGCGAGTCAGAAATTGAAAGTACTGCCGTTAGTCTTTCACCTTTCAACTCATAATGGGGCGGCAGCCGATCTCTTTAATCCTCTCTCTCAACCGCATCACTTGACTTTTCCCATCTTGTTTCCGATTGGTGGAATGACCCACCTACCCACCTCCCTAAGAAATGTTCAGTCTGCAGATTTTTCGAGACCTAAAGACTCATTTGCACGGATTGCGCCTCAAGAGCCCCCCTCCCCTGCACAATTAACACACAAAAACCCTGCTCTGTAATGTTTGTTTCTATTTGTGTTTCTGCTTGCTATCGCCCAGCAGTCAGCTCTACAGTGTACTTGTTCACTACTTAAGGAGACTGATGCTTTACTTGGATTGTGCCTTAAGTGTCTGGTCTGTTGCGTTTCGGTGTCAATGACCTTATTCTGTGCGCTTTCTGTTGCTTTGAATAAGATTGTCTGCTAAATAAACATAATGTAATGAGGAAAAATGCAAGCTTGTAAATTCAGATGATCGGAGCAGAACTGCTCAGGTTGTTCACTAAACTTCCACGTTTGATGTCTAAACCTGCATAAGCTGCTAATTTCTGCATTTGGCCAATATAATTGGTGATGAAAACCTGCGTATATATCAACCCTGCAGGAATGAAATTTCCTCTCCCTGTCTCAGCTCATTAATATTAATGCTGAGAGCACCTTTCCAAACACCTGGCACAGGTCACTCATTATCACTGAGCGACCCCTGGGGTACCTTCGGCGTTCTCTCAGGGTCTGAGGTGCATTACAAAGTTACTTCAGCATGGTGAACACAATTCGTGAGTTTGACTTGGGAGGAGAGCCAGACAGAAAGTGCAGCCCCTTCTACTATGAACCCCCCCCCCCCCCCCCCCCCCGTTTTAAAGTTTAATTATTCAGGGCGATCAACATTTGCGCATAGGCATCTGAACAAGTAAACTCCTCTCTGAGAATGTTCCGATCTTTTCTGGGGTTTTTAAATATTTAATTTACACTGGCTCTCTGGGGAAGCAAAGTGTGTTTCAGGAGGAAAGTGTAATTAATGACTTACTTCAGCTTTAATGATTGTGGCTTTTGCAACATACTTTATTCGTATAGCGCCTTGTGTCACCTGATTGTAAACTCATCAAAAGACCCTGAGGATTCTGAATGGACCATATTAACCCCATAGAGCCTTTGGACCCATATATGGGTCTGTCAAATGCAGCTGCTGTATTCAAATCTGTGGGACCTTAGACCTATTCTGAATTCTAGTGGAGATCCTAAGGTTTCCAATGATACCAAATATGTCCTGCTGAATTGCAGGGAAAATGTGTATAAAATGATGTGCAAGATATATATTTTCCATTTGATGTGTTGCTGTGGCCATAAAAACTGAGGGTCCTGGGTTTGAATGTTTCTCTCAGTATAAGTGTGATGTAGATTTTGTGAATCTTCACAATCAGCGGACACAGAATATGTGTGTGAAATTTTCCTACTAAATGAAAAAAATTCTCTCTCTGACTTTGAACTTACGTCAGGGTAAACTTTAGTGAAAAGGTAGAGTTTAAGGGGTTAAGCCCTTCCTTGCTGCCTCTTGTCACTGTTTATGTAATTCATCTCCTCAAACTCCAGTTTGCATAAAGCTAAACTGCGGACTGTGAATGGTGCTGTTGGTGGGCGCAGTAGCTGATGTTAAGTGATTTGGCACAAAGGACATTCCTGTCTGCGCTTTGTGAGGTACAGAACCGGCAGGGATTAAGCGGAGAATAGCGAAATTGTGGATAAAGCTGAGAGATGAGGAGCAGAGGAGATCCTGAGGCTTTTGTCCACTGCTATGTGAAGCCTTTTGGCTTTGGATCCAGGCCGTACTGTTCTGGGGCCACGGGCAGCACTTTCATTTGTGTCTCGGGGCTTCGCTGTACCAAAGGGACAAGCAGGTCAGGCTGAAATAATCCTGTCTAATTTTCAATTTAAGGCAGCAACTCCTTCCCTGATATAAACACACACAGACATGTGCCACCTGCTGTGATTTTACGTTTGATAGAGCTGCTTTCAGACTGTAATAATCTCCTTCAATTTGTCTACATTGCTTCTCTTTGGCCAGAGTAATTCTGAATTCATTATGAATCTGTCCCTGTTCGTAATCTCCTTTCACTCAGTGTCTGTCTGGGAAGGACTGCGCTCTGTGTTGAGACAGTTCTGAGTGTATCTCTCTGCACTCTGACCTTTGAGCTAGTGTCTGTACTAGCTTAGCATTCCATCGTTCGGATGAGACCTTAAACCGAGGTCCTGACTCACAGTGGTCATTAAAGATCCTATGACACTCTTCGATAAGAGTAGGGTGTTCCCCGGTGTCATGGCTAAAGTCCCAACCTGGTTCTTTCGACCTGCCACCTAATCATCCTCTGATCTAATTGGCTGTGCAATTCCTCTGTCCCTCCCCACCTCAACCCCCAGGGCTCCCTTGAAAAAGAGATTTTAATCTCAATGGGACTTCCCTGGTTAAATAAGGGATAAATAAAAATGAAAAAATAATGTATCCAGAATCCTAGCATCCTGGGAATTGAGGATATGTGTGTTTGTATTGGAAATGTGTGTGATGCATACATGCAGTGCATTTGGTTTGTTTACAGTACTTATACAAATATAACGGCATGTCTGTGTTTTGTTTATCCCTGTGTGTTTGTTGGTAATGCTCCTTACAGTTTTAACCAAGCATGTTGACCCAATATGTGTAAATGTGAGTGTGTCCTTTGTCTACCCTC
The DNA here is from genome assembly GCA_029721435.1 of Gymnothorax reevesii. Lineage (NCBI taxonomy): Eukaryota > Metazoa > Chordata > Actinopteri > Anguilliformes > Muraenidae > Gymnothorax > Gymnothorax reevesii. Next base: position 63,156,416 of record CM056587.1, on the reverse strand, counting down.
GGCGTTAAATCTCTAATCCTTAGCTGCCATATGAAGGAGTGAGTGGTTTAGTCCGATTTATTTGGGGGGAATTGTGGGGGGTGCGTTTGGGGATTTTGGGGCCCATCTGGCTTAGCCATGCTCTTTAGTGACTGACTCTTCTGTTTAATACACTGCATCCTGACGCCATTTTCATTTTTCATTTTTCAATGTGCAGTGAATGGCACTGTGAACAGTACATCAAAGTGGATGTTTGTCAGGTCTCGAGCAGATATTAGGAAGTCATTATGTGTAAAAACTGTTATCTCCTTTACCCAAAGCTGCCGAATAGAAAATCTTCTTTTTTTTTTTTTTTTTTACTGGAAATGATGTGGATAGGATTGCAGAATTTGTGCTTAGTTCAGATGATTATGGTAGAGCCCACAGAAATGAGAGTGCTGTCGCACAGGTGTGATTTGTATTGAAGGTTTATCCTTTAGCCTGCTTGGGACAGTAATTATGGACAGCCAGATAGAAGGGTGGTCCCTAACCACTGGCTTTTCCTTGAAGATTTTGAATCTAGTCGTCCTTGAAACTGACTCAGTGAGGCTGTTTGACTTCAGCATCTCCATCGGGGTCTCAAAGCCTGTTCCTGGAGGGCCAACATCTGGAAGGTTTCCACTCCAACTAAAGCCAATTAGCTTCCAATTAGCCTAATCAGGTGTGCTGATATGGGTTTGGAGTAAAAATCGACAGGATGGTAGCTCTCCAAGGAACAAGGTTGGACAGCCCTACCTGAGCTGTCGAAAGACGTGTGCTTTGTTAGGGTTGGTATAGAAACCTACAGGATGGTAGATCTTCAGGAACAGGCCAGGGTTGGACGCCTCGACCTCTTCATATCAGCTCAGGCTGGCAGTGGGGCTGGAGGCTATCTCAGTACGTTCTCTCTGTCCAACGTTTCAACACAAGCTCACCGGCAAGTTCTTCATTCCTTGCCAAACTCTTCTTGGATATCTAAAATCAACCAGAGTTCAATTTGTCAGAAACTAGTCAGAAAAAATAACTACAAAATGTATATATTTTTTTGGTTCACATACATTGTGAGGCAAGTCATCCTGTAACTGCTGGACCCTGCAGCCAGAGGCAGTTTCTCTGGAGGGATTTTGAATTTGTTAGGTGCCTCGTTCTGTAAGTGAGCTTCTGACAGAGACTTCCTGAGTAACGGGAGTACAGGACGTCCCGTCGCTCAGAGCTGCATCAGAGAGAGCCGGCTTCTGTGTTCAGCGTAGAGCAAGAGCTTCATTCCGGAGTCAATCTGATGATTGGCAGTCAAGTTTTTTTTTTTTTTTATTGTTGGTGATCTTTCCATATGCTGGTGTCTGTATGGAGAGATTGACCAGAGGATGCAAATAAGGTGGAGCGTAACAGCCTTTCCTCTCCAGTGTGCTGCTTTTAATGAGTCCACCGCTCCATTAGAGTCTGGAGGCAATGCAAGATCAATAGCTCGCCTGCACCCGCCGCAGGAAAAACCGAATGCTGCTGACGGAGGACTTTTTTTTTTTTTTTACTGTGTTCAAATAGTGTTAGGCTCTTTTATCTAGAGGGATTTGTTGTTTTTTTCTTTTTTTTCATGTATTGGTGGTTTCTGTTTATTCCAGTCGTGCTCATACATTGCTGCATCAGAAATTGCCAACAGCTGCACAGTCTGCTCACGAAGTAGAAACTGAAATTCAGTACCGTGGGCGTGTGGAAAAAACTCTCCCTTTAAAATGAAATCCCCCCTCTCCTTCACCACCGTCTCATCTCCTACCTCACAACTTCTGTAAGAAAGGAGGGGAGGAGGTAAGGAGAGGAAAGGAAGATCTTTTCAGTATTTGGGTTTTGAGATGCTGGGAGGTTTTTTGTATGTATTGCAGGAGGAAAATATTGATGGAACATGAGTCCTTGCTCAGTCTATACTATGAAAATACTGTGTTGTATAATGTCTTACAGTTACTGTAAATGGCGTGCTCTGCACCTGTGCTTGAGTGTACTATCACAGGACACTCATTCGGGTTATTGATTACTTACATGTTCCGTGAATGTACTGTACGCACGAGTGGTTCTGCCTGAAGAGCTATCTAAATTCAGCCAGTTTAATAGGAAGTGTAGGTTGGGCAGAGCTTTGAGCATCGAAATATTAGGCCTTTACTTCACCACAAAACCGGTCGTAGTTTGACTGAATGATTTGAAATGAGATTCAAATTGTTTTTAACCAGAGACTATACTCTGAAGTAAATCTGGCTGTTACCCCGATGGAAGTGATTTTCACTTGTCACCTTGTGCTGTGCCATCAGTGGATGGAAGCGCTACTCGCGTCTATAGAGCTTAAGATTCTACAGTGTGTACTGATATACAGAGATTTTCTTTCTGAAGCGGCTGCTGTTTGTACTGATGGAGCGAGTAACCGCACTGCTGGGCCAGGGTCTTCTGTTGGCATATTGATGAACTGTTTTATCAGGTCAGGCAGCTGCTGAAAATCATGACCATGTATATATCGCTGTGCTGAAAGGAGGCTGAGCGAGTGCATGTGAATCTAAACTGTGAACCTTTAATAAATACGGGCACTGTGCTTGTCCTCTGAAGGAGTATGAACCATCTGAGTGCCTATAGTGCTCTTTTGTGAGTCGTACAGAGAAGAGATGTGTGAAAAATTATTTTTCGACCTTTTACACAAAGTCTTGCTCTCGAAATTTTCAAAAAAATTCCTGTGAAATCATTTCTTGGTCTCTTGGTGACTGTAAATGTTGTGCTGTCATATTGGCTTGAACCTTACAAGCTTCTCCTTTGAAAGATAAGTTATTACTTAAGCTTTATCAAACAGAGTACAAGTATGTTTGCTCTTATTCTTGCAACACGAGTGCAAACATTCCTTTCACATTTGACCCATCATCCACCCTTAAGTGCGTTTTTCTCGCAGTATAATTTGGTTTTGTCAGGTGTGTGTTTGAATAGTATGGGGGAGATTCCACGTATGTCATACGGACATTCGCAGAACATTTTTGATTCTGAACTGTTTCCGGCTTTGCTTGGTGAAAATCATTTGTTACCAAATGATAGACCCTTAACCCCAAATAAATATGCCACAGAACTCCCAAACCAATTTTTACATTATTTATGCAAATTTGGCCAAATAAATATCTGCCGCACTGAGGCAGAGAAAAGGCATTTTTTTCAACATATAACTTCAGATGAAAAAGTCTGAGTTGATGCTGAAAAAAAATCATGATAATGATATAAAATCTATAGGTAATTGCTTAGAGGGTGGAAATCCTTTCTAAAAGATATTTTAGTTTTCCATGAAGTATTGAGAACATTCAGTCAAAAGTAACTATTGTACGGATAAACAAAATCTGTTGTACTGGCATTTGTGATTTTGTTTTTTGTTTTTTTTTTTTTATTTAGCCCTAAATTTTATATTTTTTTCAGCATTTAAGAAATTCAACAAGGATGAAAGGTTGCAGAATTTCAGAGTTTTATTCAAAATGCAAATTAAGAACACTCAAAATACACCACACCCCCAGTTGTAAAACCAGCAAAAGTTGCACACTTCATGCTTCATCACGCCCATCTAGTATCCTGTTGTCACACTCTGTGTAAGGCATTAAATTGCTATAAAGTTCAAAACTGCTGTTGATATCAGCTCCGAAGGAGGGAGTAGACTCTGGTCTAACAGCTGTGTTTGGTATATTTTATTCCTGCACAAGTAAAAACTGTCGTGCGGCCGTATGTCGTCTGGGTATCGGCGAAGACATAAGTAACTTTGAAAACGCATCAACTAGAAAAGCTCCATCAGGTCAGTGACCTTTTGAGATGTAACACTGAATGACCAGTGTATAAATCAGTTTTCACAAGAAACAGGAATGAGACTGAGGCTTATAAATACTAGTATATCACTGAGTTAAGTCACTGCAGAAAAGATAAGTACCAATTTTCATTTTGAATAATTGCTCAATTTTGTAGTGAATGTTTTGTAGGACTCGGTCACATATTGTAAAAACGGTTCAAAAAATGCACAAACAGCATCAGGCACATGGCATGTCCTCACGGCATTATGAAGAGCTAAGGACGGAGTCTGAATTTTTCCATGATCCAGACTTCTGGAAACACTACAAACATGTCAATAACCAACACTAACAGCTCTGTAAGAGAAAAACAAAGTTGTGAGCAGCGATTGGTTATAAACAAAATGTAATCTGACCAACTGCACTGAGCCACTGAGTGGAGTGACTCAGCCAGTGGGCTCTGTGGCCCCGCCCTTTAAGCTATCTCAGAATCCTTCAAAGATGTGTTTTTCACATCAGATCAATAACCTTTGTGTTCTAGGCATCTTTATTAAACATTTAAACACCACAAACTTGCCACAGGATCACCAATACCCAGCTCTAACCGAAGTTTGAATGGCAAATTGGAAGTTTGTCTTTGAATAACGCAGCACAATTTAGAGTGACCTTGACCTCCTAAGTAGCTGCTGCCGTCTATTGATAACTTACAAAATCAAAGCAGCCTTTTGTTTCATTGTATATCAGGTCATTTGCAGGAAAGGCCTGGAGTTTGTGAGTCTGAACATGCCGAAAAAAGGGCAATTCTGTGAACTGTCATATGGACAAATTTTAATATACAACTGGTGCAGAACTTACCAACAGCAGCCAAAGTTGGCGAACTCAGATTCATTCTTGATGAAAATACAAAGAGGATTTACAGACACAGCCAAAAAGCTTTTAAGGTGCGGTTGTTATGAAAACTTTTCTATTTTTTCTGTCGTACGGACATGATACAAAGTCGTTTCTTAGAAACAAACTTTTTTTTAGAGAAAAAATACAGAAATTTGCAAAAAACCCAATTTGCTATTGGCCTCTGGCACTTACTTATAATGAATAACAAAATAGAAATTATCTAGTAGGAAAATTATGAGGTTTTTATTAAAATAAAATTTCAAAATCATCAAATTTTGAGAAAAACTTCACTATTCCAAGAAACTCAAAAACCCATTCAGAGTAATATTTTCCAAAAGTGGCATATTGTTTTATGAATCTAAGATTCCCAGCTACATTAAACATCAATTGGTTTGCCATTTTGTCCACTTTTGAATTTCAGTTTGCTTGTCCACCTTATTATTGTGATGCTGAAATGACCCAAAAATTGCCTTGCACTTCATCTGCTTTCGGCGGAAAACACTCAAAGGTATTGATTTTCCTTGCTCCTGTGAAAATTAAGTTGCCAGAAATGATATTTAGCCAGCAGAAGCTTTGCTCCCACAGAGTTAATGAACGGAATATGTCTGGTCTTTCATTTCGGGCTGGACTCTTTCCCAGGCAAACCTGTGAGAGATTTCCAGCAATCTGATAGGATGTTTGAATGACTGCGTGGGAGGCTGGAAAAGTCGAACTCAAAAGCCGTGTGAGGACTGTGTAACGCTTTTGGCACTTGAGGCCAACGGAGCAGGTGCTTCGGACTAGAAAATAATGCATCCGTGTGTTCAATCTAATCAGAAAAACGCTGTACAGGAGGTTTCATACCACAAGAAAGTTATACATTTTCTCTTCCCCTTCCTGCATGTGCATTTTGACTGCACATGATTATGATGTGTTTGGTCGGATTGTGATCTGAGAGGGCAGGAGCACAATGATCTGCTCCCATTAACACATGCACAGCAGTGAGCGCTATCCATGTTTATACCAGAATACAATGTTCTGGAATTTTCTGTTGTGACCTTTGTCTGGCTGGGTCTCTCAAATGTCTTTGGCTCTGAAAGGCTTCCTATCAGTTGCATGCTCAGCACAGTTTTTGCTCATCTGGTAATAGAGGCTGTTTTAAGGTAAATGTCACAGCTTGTCTGTGATTGGGTGCCATGCAGATTTCACATATTACAACTTGTAATACCATCGAGGTCATTGGAAATCATTGGTTGGTGGTTATCAGTAGCCATGCTCTCCATGCATTTCTTTAAATTTTTGAGATTATGAGGTAGCATTCATAAGTTTTAGGAACCAGCTGCTATTGTTGTCTGTATTCCATGGCCTTCAGTGCTCAGATTTGAATCATACTAAAGCATTGATGGAGTATTCTTCCAGGACCCCTCGGGGAACATGGTCGACATCCATGAATTAAGCATGAGTTTGTTGACATTGTCGTGGAAAGGCGATGTCATTTACCTGCTGCACAGTTGCAGATGCTTATAGACTCCATGTTGTGGTGTGTACTAGTGGCATGAGAACATATGGGCTGAAACTCTATCAAGCTGAGGTGTTACCCGTTTCATTTTGGTCAACAAAACCTTAAGTTCCTTCAGAAAAAATGTGTATTTTAGCTTATTTCCATAAAGGGACCCTCTGTCCTGGCAGTGGAATCTCCCAGACTGAGCCATGATTCCAGACATAGACCTTCTAAACCAGACAGGTTTCCTATGGAAAAGGGAACTATTCCCACCAATAGACCCGTTTGGCACTATTATTGTGGGCGTATAAGCTGACCCTTCCAGCTCCAGTTCTCCTTATCCATACAAAGAAGAGGGGAAAGTTTGTCTACTGACTCCGTGCTCATCTGTTGCTGCAGGTTAAGTCACTGAGCCCAGTACAATGCCGAGAATTTTCACTTTTTCTGGTTATTGGGTCTTGTAATCTGGGCTTTAGGGCTTTTATTGTGCCACACAGTAAATACTCCTTGCCTGGGCTAAATCCCTTGAAAACAGGCAAGGGGGTGCTGCATTTCTATTCTGCTTTTTCTGTGGCTATCCTGGATTTCTCTTATGTTGCCATCTGCTCTCTGCCTTTGCATTCCCGTCAACATGTGAAACCCTCGCTACGAACCTCTTGCTGTCCACTTAGCCTAAATATGATGCTCCTGCTGCATTAAGGGGTGTATAGCACACACTGCCCTATATTGAGCACGTATCCATAATTTAATTTCTTTCTACTGATAATTTGAGTACTGTACGCATCTACTGTCTCTGTGGAGCTTCCTGTGTGTTCTTTGGTTGAGCTGCGCAATTTATGGTATTGGAACACATCTGCAGTCCTATGGGAAAGCAGTGGTCTTCTGTACTGTTCGATTTCAGGTTCTTTTGGTTTTTGTCCGATACAGACAGCTAGTAGTTTCTACTCCTGGATAAGTGAAACTTAGGAAGGAGTGTCGTGATGAGACTTGAGTGTTACTCATTAATCAATCAATCCATCAATTTGCTGTTTGCAGGACCATGGGCGGTAGGATAAATATGATCTTAGCATGGATGACCGGTCTCTGATTCACAAATGGCTTGTCCAGGAGTTAACGAAAGTGTCACTTTGATTAAAGTATAGTAGAGTCCATGATTGATGTCTGTACTAGTGTCAAGTGCTACATGGGAGGTTTTCGGTCATTGGTACAGGCCTGTATGTGCAGCACATGAGGAGCGATTGTGCGCTAGTGCTGGATGAAACGATTTGCTAATACACTGTAGTGATTGTGCATGAATGCTTTGATAAATCCATGATTTAAGCATTTATTTGCAATGCTCACATTTTTCTCGTGTCATAGCGAAGCAGGTATTTGTCTCCTGTCTGGTGGTTACTTGAATGTCTGCATATGGATGGCAAATGCGGAAATGTTTTGTTGCTTATTGAAAAAAAAAAAACTTCTCAAATAAAATGGCACGTTCACTGACTCAGAAATTGGAGCGAAACGAAAGTGTATGCACGCACTGTCACACCCCAGTGCCTGTAAAATAGCCTTCCTGAAGTTCAAGTGTTAGAATTTATCCCAATAGAAAGAGATACTTCAGTGTATCTGGTAGAAGAATTTCTCCTTGAACGTTTTCCAAGGCATTTGATAACTCCTAATCCTCTTAGCTTCCGCACGGAGCAGTAAACAGCCTTTTGTCTTTAATAGCACGAGAGATTCTGTACACCGTGCCAACTCGACACCATGGTTCAGCTCATCAGCTGATAACCTTAGGAAATTTTGAAGTTGACTTCAGATCTTGATAAATCATAAATTTTTTATAATACGTGTATCCCGAGGGCCAACAGTTTACAACTCATATTTACACAGCTATAATCAAGCTTCAAATTACTTTGAGATTGAGACATGATAATGCAATTACTCTATTTACAATTAACACTGCTTATTTAAAGCACTGCTTTAAAATATTCAGAAAGTCTGCTTTAAATAAAACATTACGTATTTTGCAATCTTCAGTAAAATTAGTGAGAATTATATGGAAATGAGACCTTTAAGTCATTTCGATAGAAGCAACATAACCTTTCACGATGTGATATATAGTATGTTAAATGTATTCCCTGTGCTAAAGTGTCTGGGTATGCTATAGATTAGTGGTCGTTACACTGTTATGTTTGCTCCTGCAGTTATTTTTTTCGTAATTGCTCTGGACTCAATTTTTTTGCTATCAATTAAAAAATTGTATGTAGACCTTGCCTATGATAAGAAGGGGAAAACTTGATTTTGGAAAGAAATGCATAATACATAATAATATTGAATACCCTGTCATAGAATCAAACTTAATTCTTTTAATCACCCTACCAGCCACAAATGTTGACAGAATACTGTGAAACTTGATATGAACCTCGTCTGTCAAGAGATGATCAAATCTTGTGATTTTTACAATAAGCAAGTCATTCACGTGATCAGTAATTATGCCCATTAATTTTTGGTGAACTTTATTAAATATGAAAAGAATAGGAAAGGTACAAACATCAATTGTTCTGGTCAGTACGGCCTAGTTATAAGTTTTACTGCATTGTGTGGAGATGATAATTTTTAAATATTTTCCTCAAGTGAAATAATTCACTGATCTTGACTGTTTATGCTGTAGCCTGGTTTATCCTCTATGGGCGAGGGTGTCATCGAAAATGAAGAGGGCTCACTTTATAAAGTCTGTCTTCAATAAGCCGATAGCTTGGTTACTGTCATCATGATTATTGTTCACTGATATGAGTGCCCTGAGTACCATGAACTAAACTATCAAATGTGCGTGGTTGCGGACGGACGACTTCTCTTGTACTTCGTTTAAATATTTTATTATTGTAATAACACTTTGTATGAGAAGTAAGTGAGTGAAAAGTTGTGAGGGGTAAAGAGTAAAGCCACAGTGAGGAGTTGAAAATCCTGGACAATTGTAGCAAAAGTCATGATGGGTAAATTCAGTGGTGTTGGCATGATTATCATCATGTGGTGCTCGCTGGTTTCGCAGTGCTTGTGCTGGTTGCTGTTCCAGCCGATTTGTTTGTAAGTTTATGAGGCTGAGCGGCTCTTGTTATCTCTCTGCAGATTACTGAACTGTGCGGAGCCAAGCGGTTGGGCTACTTTGGTACTGGCCAGTTCTACGTGGCGCTGAAACTGCTAGCCGCGGCACAGTCGGGGCTCCCAGTTCGCCTGGAGAGCATTCAGAGCGGTAAGTCCTCAGAAGTCCTCATGAGTGCAGGACTGGATCAGGGGCTTAGCTCTTAATCAGGATCACAAGGAGTCCCGTGCGAAAGGCTTAAGCGCTCCGCCAGATCTCCCAGCGGGTGCACACCGAAAATTCAACCCTGCCCCTTTAAAAGCAGAGAATACCGCTCAACTTATAGTTTCCACATGGCTCTACTCAAACATGTTTTTTTTTTACTTCAAGCACATGCTTTAAAATCTAGGCGAACTCGCTAATGCATCTCAATTGGTGTATGTGATACTTAACCCTTAGAGTGCTGAATGCAGCTATGGTTGCTCACTGATGTAAGAGATCAAAAGCAGAGCTATTGAAAACCTGTCATGTGGTGACTTGTTTAAAAGAGCTCCCACAGGGGAGCTCTTTTAGACAAGCATAGATTTTTAACAGTGCAAGATGATTAAATTCATATTTTTAAAAAATGTATTTCAGTGCTCGTAGTGTTCACTTCTTGTTAACAAGCATCAATTTTTGGGAGCAAATGATGCTAAAATTGGTTGGAGGCTACTCAGATACCTGATCCCTGGTTAGATGTCTATGGTTTTACCCAGAAGAGAACCCCTTCCCCCCATGTGACACAGGACGATTCACTCCTTACTGATGGGTCAAGCTTTGCGCTCATGGGCTGACCATTGTCTCAAGTTATCTTAGGTCTCCAGTGAAGCCCCATCTGACCTTTACCGTACAGATGGAAAGGCTTTATAGAAGATATGTCTTATGGGCGTTTCAGTCTATTGTTTAAAAAAAAAAAAAAAAACTGGATATGCATGCTGCTTGAATTAGGTGCATCTGACTGCACTACAGATTTCAAATGGAATAGAACACTTTTTCCACTTCTCTCTTTCCATAGTTTTTCCCTCTGTTTTCCTCATGAACGTTTTCTCAAATACATTTTAACCCTTAGAGCGCTGAATGCTGCTATTGTTGCTCAATGACCTTAGATATCAAAATCAAAGCTATTGAAAACCTATGATGTGGCGACTTGTTAAGGTCTTTTTTTTTTCCTCGTGATAGGTTTTCAACACCACAATATAATTAAATAAATCTTTAAAAAATTACTAAATTTTGTTCAGCGCTCTAAGGGTTAAAATCTTTTTTACTCAAAGAGAAGTTATTCTTGGGTATCTTATTTTCATTACTTCATTTTCCTTTTTTTATCTATTTATTTATTTATTTATTTAACCTTGATTTAACCAGGGAAAGTCCCGCTGAGATCGAAATCTCTTTTTTTTTTAAAGACCTTTGCACTGAGAGGCCGGTGTCAGTAAATTCCGAAATTTAATCCTTAAATAGTTCTGTTATTGAATTTCCAAATGTCTTGTTTCACTGGAATAATTTCCTCCGTCTCCGTGACAAAAATACTGATTTATAAAGCCTTAATAGGCTTGTGCAAAACAGGAAAAAACTGGCTTTATTTGTATTCTGTGCAAAGGGATTCAGGGAGGCCTGGAGGTTGAGGTGGAATGGGAGAGGACAAGTTGCACTGCCAATTAGATCAGAAGATGATTAGGTGGCAGGTTGAAAGAACCAGGTTAGGAATTATTTAGTCGGTGTATGTTGCAAAGCATACATTAGGTTTTATTCAGTTTAATTGCACCCCATGGAGGTGTATTCTTGGTCCAGTAAGCCGGAGGAGCTAGTTGATGCATTTTTCATCCCGCAGAACTGCCCCTCCCGAGGTTTTCAGGGATGAAAAGTGACCCGGAGGTGCTGTTCCTGAACCACTCGCAGAACAGTGATGCCCTGGGTCACCAGTACGGGGTCACGCCAGGTGTGACGGGGCGACTGACTGCAGACAGGGGTAACTTCAGGCACCCCGAGGGCAGCACAGAGAAGCAGGTGAGCATGGGGCCAAGACCACGTCCCATCTGCAAGCGAGCTACATCAAAGACAGTGCCATTGCCGTACAGTCGCTCGCTTTTGAAAATTATTTCTGGAGATGTTACGGCAGGCACTTAAGAATATTGACACGCTGTATTGTGTAGCCACTGAAGCTATAATAAGAATTTCAATGACTTGGAGAGCAGCTCACAAATACATTTCTGTTGGGAGCCGTAACACACGGTTATGATTTGTTGGGGGAGTATGAAAGTGATGATTTTTGAGAGAATAGCACAGTGATGATTCTGGGGGCAGTATCATCATGACAATTTTAGGACCTTTGCTCAGGGATGACTGTGGGATCGTATCTCTGTTGTTTTTTGTTTTGAGCGAAGGACAGAATGATTGGAGACTGCAGCGCATGATATTGCTAAAGCCTGTGATGATGGTGGAATCTGAAGCTATGCTGTGGAGCGTTGAAAGGAATACGTTTATGCAGTGGCGGAGCTTCAGGGGGGCGTAGACATGTCCCTTTTAGTCCTGGCTAGATCTCAATCATTTTCCTTTATTGACGTCTTTTCCAATTATCGTAATTGGCAACTGAAGACACGGTTTCTCGCCACATGCAATCTAACCGCGATTAAATCGTGGGTTAAATTCAGTACAGTGGCGGAACAGAGAATTGGGTGCACAAAACAGCCGTTTAAAACTATTATAAATCCTGACCTGTTCTCAGTCATCATCATGATTAACAAAATGTTCACTCCGAGAGCGCTTCGCACTTAACACGTGCTGCTTGTTCTCCCCGATTAGGTAAGACGACAATCATTCATCTGGACGCATATTTGCTGTATTTAAATCTACGTTTCAAATTTGCGTAGCCTACCTGTCGACTCTCACACAAATGGCCATTTTTATAACCTAAGCTATTTAATTGCCGAGTGCCACTGTTTTTTTTATTTATTTTTTTAAATCAACCCATGAAATACCGAGGGTGAAAGTCCGCATTTCATTGGAACACGGACCAGTTCAATCACGCGAAGCACTGGCCAATTAATTTAGTAGCTAAATTATTTTTCTGCACTGAATTTAGCCCATGATTTCATCGCCGTTAATCGCCTTTGGTGAGCTGCCAATTACGATAATTGGAAGAGACATCAATAAAGGAAAATGATTGAGATCTAGCCAGGACTAAAAGGGACATGTCTTTACCCCCCCTGTAGCTCCACTACAGCGTTTATGGTCACAATTTGGCAAGTTGAACATTATCATAGCACATATGGTATATGCTGTTACTGTTCATAATTTTCTACCAAAAATAAAGCTGTAGATATCCACCTGCACCACATGTAATGCAAGCATATAAACTTTATACTATTGTGATTTTTATGGACAATGGCTCCTTCTTAAGAGAAGCAGGATGCATAATTTTTTGCTGTTCGTTTTTTTTTTTTTTTGCGGTCAGGAGCAGCGATCCCCCTCGCGCTCTCCAATCGGCTCTCCACCTCACTCACCCTCCACCTATCGCAGCTCTGCCCACGCAGCACAGAGAAACGGCACAGAGATGCTATTGGGTAAGGCTGCTGTCAGTCATGGCTGTGTTGTCCCACTCCATGTGACATGACTCGGCACAGAATTCTATTAAACTCCTGATCAGGGCTTCTGGTCTAACCCAGTGACCACTTAACCACATGGGGAAAACTATTTGAAGTGTTTGGCTTCTTGAGCCTAAATATTGGGTGCTTTTCAACATCAAGAACGTAAACTCCACAGTGATGATATTGTGAAGGGCATTCTTGTCCTTGTCCTGAAAGAGCACTCCTCCAGGGTCAGAAGCCTGTGAAAGCTGTTATATACATTTTGAAGAGATGCAAGCTTTGAAAGGTGGGTTTTGCATCCAGGCAGCATTAGGCCATTCTGTCGGTATCCACCTTAAACCCAGGAATGCACTTAATTGCTGCATAATTCACAATTATCTATATCCCAATAAAAATCTTCATTGATCTTATTACTGCTCACAAGTGGCCTCATCTGAATCAAAGCAAAACTAATTACATGTTTTTAGGCATACGTTGTATACTTAAAATTAGACGGGTTGGTTGAAAATTATTGTAGCCCCCAGATGAAGTCAGGGCTATTGTGGATTTGGCCTCGTCACTGGTCCGCTGCCGCAGCCGTAGAGATTTCCTTGTGGACGCTCAACAGGCCACAATTTCAAAGCTATTTCTTTCATATTTGTTATGTATATTGGCTGTGGTTAGGACACATCACCTATTGATTTCAGGTGCTATGGTAAGATAATTCTCTAAGTAATTGACAATTTTGTGTCAAAAATAAGCCAGAATGAAAAATGTGGGCGACTGAGGGCCACACTCATTGGTCGTGGGCATCCAATTGTTATACGTATTTCTCGTTTACTTTTCATGCTTGGGCATATTTTGTGCATGTTTACACTGGTGGGTCCTTGATGTTTTCGGAAAGTACAAAAGTTGAGAAACGGCCCCCTGACCCCTGGAAATGAGATAACCTTTAAAGCGGTTTGTGGCAGGGCCCTACTTGGTTTGTATTGGTTTTTCTGCAGAAGGCCACGCGCTGTGGTGTGATGTTGGGGATTACCCCTGTGGCTAAAGGAGTCTGTGTTCAGTTTGTAATCCCATCCCAGACCAATCCCCCCCTGTAACTTTCTCTGATGCTTCTTAATTGCTTGTTTATGTGATAAAAGAGGCTGGCCGAATTCAGAGGAGTATTTCTCTCTCTTTTAACCCTTCGGGCACTGAAATAAATTTTCAAAAAATATAAATTTAATTATCTTGCGCTGTTGAAAACTGATCATGTTGCGACTTGTTTAAAAGAGAGCCCATGCGGGAGCTCTTTTAAACAAGTCGCCGCATGATAGGTTTTCAGCAGCTTTGATTTTGATATTTTACAGCATTGAGCAACAATAGTTGCATGTAGCGCTCAAAGGGTTAACCCCTTTCTTCTTGTTTACATTTGGTGCTCTGCCAGGACTTTTTTCTTTGCGTCTGCATGTTGTGTGTGAAGTATTCTGTCAGAGGTGCTTGGATTGTTTAAAAATGAAATAATTTCTCTTTTTATTTTAGTTTTTGCTAAGTTTTTCTTAAGGTCTTAAAAAGTATGCAGTAAATTGGGAAGCCATCCATGGTTATACATTAACGAGCAAATGCAGAACACTTAACTTTTCAGAATCCTAAATCAAAAATAATGCCTCAACTTGTCTGTTCCTTGCATTACCTTCACTGAAGGAACCATCTGCATCATTACTCAATTTCCACCATATGAATTCCCTCAGTGGGAGTGGCTTTCACTGTGATTGGCAGGCACCAGTGTAGAGCACTAGCGACAGACTGTGACGCCACCATTTGGGCCACCTGGATCACTACCTTTTCATGTGCTTGTGGGCTCGTCTGCTGCCAAATGCTTCTAACTAGTTATTTCGGATAATAACATTCTTCCTCTGCAACAAGACCATATTAATGATATACCCGAGCTCCTCTTACAGTCCTGGCTTGCTGCCAGCGGGCGATTAGCTTGGGAATCTGCAGTTGTGCAGTTGCGTTCTCTCGAGAGTTGAAACTGAACCGTTACCCATCTCCATTACCTCAGTTCCACACTCAACTGAGAGAGCTATTTTACTCCCGGAGAATCGCAGATAGTTTTGCTGAATTAATTTAAATGAAGGGCTATAGGAGTTCCTGACAAGAACCTACTAGTCCTCTTCATACTCCTACCATTTATTAAATATTGTGAGGGTTTCTGTTGTGTTTGTCTTATGGGTGCCTAATGATGAATTTCAAGCATTTTAATCACTTTTTTTTTTGTATTTTAGGGAAAGTTAGTTGAGACCCAACCTGACATTTGCAACTTGGAGGAGGTGTCATAGTTGGTCTGTTATCATTTCCTTATAAGGATCGCTGCAGTTCCAGTGTTCCTCACAGCTCTGTGTTCCTTTGTTGAAGCTCCTTTCTTGTCACTCTTCTTGTCGTGCAGTATCAGCCACTGAAAGCTGGGACCATAACAGAAGACTGATGGATCTCCGAAGGTCTAATTATTTCTGCGGAAACTGAGGAGGGCATGTTTATATCTCTCCCAGCACAGGCGTAAATTTCCTTTGATTTCAATCTTTCGGTACAGATAAGCTTTGTAATTGGCTGTGCGGACCTCGCAGATCAAGGTGGCGCAGTCCGCTACCTCTGTCACTCAGTTACCAGGCAACCCTCCATCATCAGAAGAAGGTCTGGTATTTCGTTTGCTTTGCTATCCTGATGAATCTGGCCCCGCGTACTGGCCCTGTCCACGTTATGCAACTGTCAGTGATCGTTCTGCGGTGTTGTTAAAAGGCACTGCCATTAAATTGCTTCCCGCCTTCCCACGCATGGAAAATCAGGTTACGGCCGTACACCATGCATTTTCTCTGCTTTTTGACCCGAGGAGCCATCATTTGTCACGCTCCATGAATAGGATCGGAATAGGTGATGGTCTGTTTATCTCAAGGTCAGTTCCCCCGTATCAGGGCTGAAGAGCTGGCGACGGATGTATGATGAGCCTGATCTCATGAGAAACGAGACAGTATCACCATTGAAGGCCCCTCCCTCGTGCTTACCTGGCTCTTCCTGGGCTTCAGCGCAGTTTGGGCTCAGTGCCCTCGTCCTCTTGGACGACGTGGAGTTCCAGTCTCCTGGAGGTGTTTGAGCAGTGGCTGGGTTTTTATCAAATCTGTGTCTAGCTGTGCAGCTCTGAGGTCGCAGACTGTGTTCCTTCCAAAGCTGAACCGTGGGGTCAGTCTGTTCTCTGCCAGCCGAGATGCTTAGTCATTGTGCATTGTCACGTGGCTTTAACAATCTCCTTTAGAGGTTTATGTCAGTGTCTTTGATGGAATTTAGTTCTTTTGAGGGAATAAAGGTGAGGTAAAAATGTGTGACTAGCCTTAAGTGACTCACACCACCCCCTGTACCCCTGTAAACTGCACAGCCAACCCAAGGCTCCATTTCATTTTATCTTTGGGTTCACCACTGGAAGTCAGGAATGGACTCTGTGATTACAACAGCTATTCACCCTTGAAACGTTAAATACAAATAGTGTTGCTCTAAGATGTACAATATCAAATTCAAAGCTGTTGAAAACCTATCACGTGGCAACTTGTTTAACCCTGAAATGCCCAACTATCGTAAAAGTTGAAAAAAAAATCTATGTATTCTGTTAATATGTCCTGGGGAGGGGCTAATAACAACCCAATAGCAATTTTTAACTTTTTGTGACCTTTGACCTCATTTTAGTTTTGTGACATATATGTCCCTTTAAGTTTCTAGGATATAAAGAGAACTTTAGTCCATCATTGTTTTGGTAGTTGTCATATAGCTGAAGTATTAGGCATAGCTTACTTTTCATTAGCTTACCTGTTTGTCTACTTTCCCCAGTGATGAATGGGTGCTGATCTATCATGTTGATTCCACCATGGGAGCGGCCATATTAGAAAGGTTAGCTGGTGCAGGTAGTGTAGTGTCAGTTCCACTTTTATGCATCAGATGGCAGCACTGATGGTCTAAATATGTCACTATGGGCATTAGGTTGCAAAATTTATCTTGGGTCAGTGGTTTTGACGACCCCCAAAATCGTGTGACACATTTGTCAAAGGGGTAATTTAAGGGACAAAAGAGCTCCTGCCATGTGGTAGGTTTACCACAGCACAAGATAATTTATAATGTTTTGGAAATTAATTTCAGCGCTCTAGAGGTTAATTGGGCTCTGCACAACATCTTCTTTTAAAGCTTCACTTATAGCTGTGGTATCTTCCAGGCCTTTGCAAACTATACAGTGGAGAAGTGCTTTCTGTCCTAATTGCCCAAACTCTTTGAATAATGTTCCACTCCATCTGTTTTCAGGCCAGTTATGCTTTCAGTGTGAATATTTGCTTCATTATAAAGTGATATAAAATGGAATGGAGGGAATATATTGTATCTGGCTGTTTAGTGGGAGGATTTAATCATGACTAATGTGTTTGTGCCAGTGGAGACCAGCTATAAATCCTGTGCACTCAGTGGCTGGTTTTCTTCCTCTGATGGAAACAGGGGCGTAATTGTTCAGCATGTTTGGTGTTGTATTTCTTGTCTATGTTGAAGCGCTTTGCACCATTGCCACAGGGGCCTTTAGTACAGAGAGGTTTATCCGCGACACCCATTGGAGTCATTTCGCTCACACTTAGGACATGTGAAGAGAATCTCAGCAGCCTTTAAACACTGTGTTCTGTTCCCCTACCTCTCGCTGGGAGGCACAGGGCAGCTGTACTATGCGGGATGGGTAATAAGTACTGTTGTCATGTGCTGTATTCATTCAGTTGTAATTGTGATGGTATATTTCTGTGCAGGGCTGTTGTCGCGGGGGCCGGGGTGGCCCTTGGCTCCCGTGGAGGGCTCTTCTCCGAGCCACTATGGGGGCAAGCCCCCCCAGGAACAGCCCAGCGTGCACCGGGTAAGGGCGTCACTGTCTGTGTGTGGCATTCATGTTACTGATGGAGTCTTTTGATAAGTAAACTGTCATCTGCTTTAAATCAAGTGTGGGAGCAATCAGTGCGGAGATCAGTGTGAGAGGGCAGTTACAGTAGGGAAAAGTTAGAGAGCAGTGACATGGTTGTGATCAGTGTAAGGAAATTACTCAGGAGGAGTGAATCGTGGGAGAAAAGTAACTGTTGTAGGAACTGTGTTGCTAAGTGCTGAAAAGGCTGTAAGAATGCAGTAACAATGAGAGAGCTTTTAAAGTGTAGTGGACAGTGAGAGTGAAGTTACGGTGCGGTGATTAGCAGAATGATGAGTGTAATGATCAGTGTAGTGATTAGTGTCATGATCAGAGTAGAAATCAGTTAAGTGATTTGTGTAATGATCAGTGTATTAGTTAGTGTAGTGATTAGCAGAGTGATGAGTGCAATGATCAATGTAGGTATTAGTGTAATGATCAGTATAAGGATAAGTATAATGATCAGTGTAGAAATACGTAGAGTGATTAGTGTAGTTTAATAACCAGGGCAGTAATTAGTGTAATGATCAGTGTGTTGATTTGTGTTGTGATTAGTGTAGCGTTCAGTTGTGTGAATAGTGGAGTGATGAGTGTAATGATCAGTGTGGTGATTCGGTAAGGATCAGTGTTGCGATCAGTGAGGGAGCATTAACAGTGTAGTGATCAGTGTTGTGATTAGTGTAGTGGGTAATGGAGAGACGAGTGTAATGATCAGTGTAGTGATCAGTGTCGCGAGCAGCAGGAGCAGCACTAACGATTTGGCTCTCTCTCCCACAGGCTCCCTCTGTAGAGAGGCTGGTGGATCACGGCGTTGAGGACGATCCGGAAAACCCCTGGCGGATAACTGAGGAGCAGCGCGAGTACTACACCAACCAGTTCAGAACACTGCAGCCGGACCTGAGCGCGCTGATTCTTGGTATTACCGCCACAGAAATGAGCTGAATGGCAGGAAACGGCGGCCATGACGGCTCAGGGTGTCGGGGTGAAGGGTTGTGCGGCAGTTAAGGGCGAGTAGAGGGGAGAGGAAGGTTCTGGTGTGTGTGTCCGCTGTCGCACGCTCTCAGCCATTGTTTTCAAAGTACACACTGCCAGCTGGCCTCTGTAGCACGTGATATGACTTCTGAGCAAACATTCATCATAACTTCTCTTTATTTCTCTTCACTCCTGAAGGTTCAATTGCGAAGGACTTCTTCACAAAATCCAAACTTCCGATACCAGAGCTGTCTCACATATGGTGAGCTTACAAAATCAGTTTCAGCAAACTTACTGATTCACTGCAAACAGTTTTCCCAAGGTGTGGTGTGATATGCAGTGCATTGATAGCGAAAGATTAGTTTGCTTTTGTTTAGCTGGCTGAAGCGAACGTGAATTTCGACCCGTCAACTATGCCCCCTGCAGTTCGTGCTTCGTCAGCCTCGTAATCCTTCACCCGCATGATCGCTGTCTAAGGATTATCCTGCTTCTGTAATCCAGGTCCTAGCTCCCCCGTGACAGAGCTGCTCTCTGAGGAGGTGAAGGAAGGGTTGCCATTAAACCAAGCTTGGGAACTGGAAGGGCTCTTTTAACAAGGAGGACATGTTCTCCTCATAGCAGGACAGTCAACCACAGATGCACATGGCCACTGATACTTGCTGAGGGTGCTGATGTTATCAGTAGCTGTACAGAGAACGGTGCTCCCCTTCATAACT
The DNA here is from genome assembly GCA_029721435.1 of Gymnothorax reevesii. Classification (NCBI taxonomy): domain Eukaryota; kingdom Metazoa; phylum Chordata; class Actinopteri; order Anguilliformes; family Muraenidae; genus Gymnothorax; species Gymnothorax reevesii. Next base: position 63,136,961 of record CM056587.1, on the reverse strand, counting down.
CAGTTTTGGGTGTGAGAAACTCTCTGTCTTACACAGATGTAATGTAAGGTGATGTGGAATCGGTTCTGTGATGTTTGGCCCATGGTGTTGTGTATCGATTGTCAGTGTTGATTGGTGCCGTAATCCGTGCTTTGCGGTGTTTTGGGGTGCTCCAGATGTTTTGTCGCTTTATAATGTAGAAAATAGCCTTATACCTCTTTCTTTTGTTGAGTTTTGTTGAGTCTCGTTGAGCTTAGGGTTTGTGGGACAGGTTTTGTGTTCAAGCTCGAATGACGATCTCGTGTTACCTCAGCTGTCAGCTTATGTGGTGATTTGATGTTGCGGTTGTGTGGTCTTTTGTGTATAATGCTGAAGTGTGTTCTGTGATTGTTTGTACTGTGAGAGATTGCTTTGTGCATGATGCAGGAGTTGCTTTGCTCAGTTTCGTGTTTAATGCAGCCCCCAGAGGAAGTATTTGCCGTCGCCACATCCGTAGCAATTTTCTTGTGGAGGCTCTACAGGCCACAGATTTCAATGGATTCCTTTGATACTTGGTGTGCCAATAGGTTATGGTTTGGTCATGATGACTATCGATTTTCGTTGCCACGGCAATAGAATTGGCTGAATAAAGCACAATTTCATGCTGAAAACGTGCTCGTTTCAGTGTACGGCTTGTGAACACTTTTGAGGTCATAGGTTTCAAGATATCACAAGGGGGCATTTGGGGGGCCACACCCTCAGGGATATGAGCAACTGGACTGTCCAGTTTAAGTTCTGTTTTCTTCCTCGTTAATTTTAATAACTTTGTGAGGCAGTGTAGAGTTGTGTATTTTGGGGTGCCGCTATTTTATGATTTGGATGAATACTGCAGAGTCACACTATCGTCGCCCTTGCAGGGAGCTGAGTGACGTTGACCGCGATGGAGCCCTGACCTTCGCCGAGTTCTGCACTGCCTTCCACCTCATCGTGGCTCGAAAAAATGGCTACACTCTCCCAGAGACCTTACCCCCAACGTTACTGCCAGGCTATGTGGAGCAGGACGGAGGTACACACCCCTTGAGCGCTCCTAGGCTAACGCTGGGTCAGCGCTAATAAACACAAGGACACGGTCATCTGTCTTTACTGGGAAACCTGTTCAGTTTTGGAAAATAATCTCCAATTCATCAGTGGAAATTCTTTATTTACCTACATCCTTTTCTGCAGGACCAGGTCTTGGTAGTTATTGGTAGTTATTAAAATATGAATGCTATTTTTAAATTTATGGTTATACTTTTGTACATCTGTGCAAAAGTATTAGTTTTTTATAATGACCTTCAGGCACAAATTTTTATGCAGATGTTTTCATCAGATGGGTAAGGATTGCCAGTAATAAAGGTTGCACCATCCAACCTTACTCAACCAGAGATGCCAAGTCTCACGCATTCAACGTAGGTCTTACGCATTTTTTACGCATTTCTTATTCACCGTAGTTCATAATTATTCATTGAATGCTTAATGAGATTCTCATGCAGAATTAAAATCCCTGTGCATTGAAGTTTCCGTTTCACTTGCGTAAAGGTGACCTCATCACAAGTAACATGGAAAGCGATTATGACTCCGGACTTCCTGTGCTTCTCTTTACTCAGGTATTGGAAACCATGCATGTGTTTCATGATCGTTTAAATTGTTTCAATGAAATGAGACCATTTGAAACGTTTTCATGCAGTTCCATTGCTTTTACTCCCTCAGTAAAGACAAGCCTGAGAATTCCCGAGTCATAATCGATTTCCGTGTCATTAGTGGGGAAATCCACTGTAATGCACGTGAAACTGATTAACTTGATGCACAATGACTTAAATTCCGCAAATGAATTTCTTCAGTGTGCATTGATTGAATAATTGCTGACTACGGCACAGAAATGTGAATGCCACTAAGAGGAGAAACTCACGCCTAAGACGTCAGCCTTGGCATCTCTGCCCAACTAGTTGGAATAGAGCATCATGGCATGAGTAATCAAGGAGGTTTTCTTGTCAAGTCCAATTCTAACGCCTCAAATCGTAAAGCCTGACCCCAGTCACTATCAGAACATGAACATGAGCCCTCAGTAGCAGGACTCAGTTGGTTTAATCCCATGTAGTCGAGGTGTGCTAATGGTAGCCAGGGTGCTTCAGGTTAACTACTGCAGGGCGCCCTCTACCTGTATGCTATGCTACTACATTTACAAGTGTACTTGCGCATGTAGCCCACACTCCTATTCAGTTCAATAATGAATTGATGTGAAAAATTGCAGTTGAGCCCAACGGTCATTGTCACATTCATATGTCGAATATTGACCAATCTTCTGAGCTAAGTAGATTGAAATTGAATTGGCTGTAGCCCAAGTTGTAAATGCATCGAGCTCACAGCCTTAAAAAGGACAGTTTTAGAAATTTATTTAAGTCACAGACTTGTCCAGATCAGTTGCTAAGACAGAGTAGTTGTAGAGCTTTTTTTTCCATGAGATGAGTCTTTTCTCTGGTCAGTGCTGACTGTCCTGAGCTTTATGTGGCGGTGTAGTGGGGTGTGCTGAGTGCAGTCTGTAATTTGTGGGCGAGTGCATCTTACGACTGCAGGTATCTCATCTGTTGTGGGCCCGGCAAAGATGTAATTTACTAAGCCACGGTGCAGGGTACGTTTATTTTCAAAAATGTGAAGAGGAAAGAGTTGAACTAAAATTAAAATTTTGTTTGTTTTCCAGTCTCTCAGAAGATTCTTGTTGATGGGGCCTACTTCAGAGTGAGCAAACACCCACAGGAGTCCACTGCCCCTGAGGTGAGGGAGCTTACCTCTGCTGTGTGCAGTGTACTGTGTGGGATGATGGGATTTGAAGTTCTGACCAAATTTCTAAATATTTAATTTGAAAGAGCTCTGGGTGGGAGTTAATACTGGATCAGTTTGGGAATGTGCCATCTGGAGAGTGGCTTGGACTGCCTTCAGTGTGATTGGTCATATAATTACCCTCATCAGATCTGTTAAATTTGTGTTTGTAATGAAAATCAGCAAGCACTGGTCCCATACATCCAAGGTTGAGTAGCAGGGCCTCTTTGGGTTGTAATCATGCTGATGGGGTGGGGAATTTTCTTACGGTGCGTCACCCATCACTGTACTGCAGAGAGAGCCGAGCAGGTGTCGGGTGCTGGGTGTGAGTGTGCAGGTTGCAGGGTTTTTGGAGTGACGGTGACTGAGAGGTGGGGGATCTGATTATATCCATGTCAGATTACAGACCGTATGTCACCCAGTGTTCCCACGTCATCTCCCCAGATACTGAATGCTCAGGCACGCATACGCCATACACATTCAGACATGCACACATGCTGTCACTGGGGCTTACGCACACACACACACACACACACACACACACACACACACTCACTTGCAGATACATGCACGTGAACACACGTGCACACACACATATACACACACTTACAAATACAAACGTAAGTGAATGCATAAGGACACGCTCACAAACAGACATGCACTTGGACACACAATAATTTGCTTATGCAAGACCAGAGCTTGCTTTCCATCTCAGGTCCGACTTGTTAAAAAATAATTCTGTTAAGCAGGAGTTCCATCCAATTAGATATTCAGTGTGACTGAGAGGATAGTCAGAGCTGACATTCTGAGGTGGAACCCTGAGTGTGTTTAATTACGTCAGCACATCCCCTTTCGTCCTTGTGCAGAAGTGTGTCAGACAGCTTGCTCAGTAAGCACAGCGCACGTTTCGCAGTGCAGTGATATCATGTGTCCTTGGGGGTAAATGAGCCCAGGTGTTGGGCTTGTGCAGTGCAGTATGCAGGAGTAACAGTGTCACATCTTCTAGGATCAATGAGTTGCGAAAGCATCTGTTTATTTAAAAAATATTTAAGGCCGCCAAGAGTGCAATTGTTTGTTTTTAAACAACGGCCCGAGCCCTTGATCTCCTTCAAAGACACGGAGCCGGTCCCCACACTGCAGGTGAGAGCGATGAGTCGCCTGTTTTTTAATGTAGCAATAAGCGAAGACAGGCACGGCTTACAGTGATTTTATCGAGGTTATGGGGTGTTGTTTGGCACTATGGGAAGTCGAGCACTGAAACGGCCTAAACTGCGATGAAATCGATTTAGCCCACGGTCGCTCTTGACTTAATGCTTTTCTTAGTTGGTTATCAAATTTTAAATCACAAGTTTCCATTTTTAGGATGTGAGGCCTCCTTAACATAGCCACTGTAGCAGACCTATCAATCATCAATCAATCTGTTCGTCAGACTGTATTTATGTAGCATTTTTCATCCAGACATAATGGCACACAAAGTGCTTTACACAATAAAAACAATGCCCCCCACCCCCCACAAAGCAATGAATGACTTGTTTAAAAAATAAATAAATACATAAATTAATATAACAACTCATTGAAAAGAAGACCTGGGGAAATGCTATTTATAAATCTGATAAATCTTTATGAGGAAACACCTGAAGCGGTTCTTATCGGTTCTTGACGAGTTTATATAGAGGGCATTCGGTCAGGGGTGTGAATTTATAGTGACTCATCAACGATTTGGAACGCAATACAGCCTATCATACAGCAGGACCGGAACTATCCGTTTATAAATCAGAACAGCCACCTCACATTCCCTTTCCCCTCTATGGGAACGCATCCCTTGTGTACCCCATTCGCTCTGAGGTTACAGGTTTGCACTGCAGGTGGTAGTCCTCATATCACCTGCCTGCTGGCAGAAGGTTCAGAATAGCTTTACAAGTTTGTGTGGTGTCATCTAACTCTGCACTGTAAGCTTCTGCAGGTAGGGGGCGCCAGTCCCCTAATAGCCACACCTGCTTGCAGATGGGATCCATTACAGCAGTTTTCCTTTCATAACATGCGTTGTAATCTCTTTATATTTGGCTCTTAATGTTTATTTTATTTAACACAGGAGAAGAACACAGTTGAGGTACCAGCCCCTCTGGCGGAGATCAGCGCACCGAAGCCGGAGTTGAGAGAGGAGCCGCCCCAGTCAGGTAACTGGAGTCCCTGCCCTCGCTGTGGATCGGCCTGTATGAGGTCTCCTCCAGCAGGCTCCAGCGTCAGCATCAAACAGCAAAGCCGTTAGGTCTCCGCCACTCCTCTGGGAGTTTGGCACCAGATCCCTCGTGTTGTGTTCCGGGGCTGCATTCCACACCTGGGACCTTGGGGCCTTTCTGTGTGCAGTTTGCATGTTCTCCACGTGTTTGCGTGGGTTTGCCCCAGATACTCCGGTTTCCTCCCTCGTCCAAAGACACGCACATCAGGCTAATTGGAGATGCTAAATTGCCCGTAGGTATGAGCATGAGAGTGAATGGTGTGTGGACCCTGCGATGGATTGGCGAACCGCCCAGGGTGGGTCCCTGCCTTTTGCCCACAGTCAGCTGGGATAGGCTCTAGCTCCCCCGCGTGGCGCGAGTGAGGAAGGACTGGTATAGATAATGGACGAATAGAAGTTAGTCTTGCGCTGCTTACTCTGTTTTTACGCATGATCAGTTATGGAAGCTTCCTAACCTTTATGCTGTGCTACTCTGACTCTGGAAGCGTCTGTTTATTTTCTGGTTTACTCCTCATGTTTTAGAATATTTGACTTTGACTTTGTGAATATGCTCCCATACTACCTGTTGGCTTGCCTTTGCAATCATGAATATTGTTTTTACTTTTTGTTTTTCTATCTACAGCGTTCAGTCCGAAAAGAGCCTTAAATGTCCCGAACGCACCTAGTGAAAAAGCCGCCAGTGTCACACACAGGCCAGGTAAAATTCAAACCCGACTCCATCACGCAGGGCTTTTGAGTTAACGCTGCCAAAACTGTTCAAGGACGGTCTCAGGATATTTTAATGGCAGTTTAGTTTACTTGTAGACTTGTAGAACCTGCAACAGACTGCATTTTAATGATTTATCAATGCTTGAAGCTTATATAGCCTTGGAGAATTCATGCTGAAATGTCACAATAGACCAATGAATTGTCTAAGCTTCAAATAATCTTCATTTTATTTGTAAATCCAGTTTTTTTTCCCTCAAGTTTCTGTCTCCAAATTGCCCACTTAATTGTGAATGATGTCAGTGGCTGTGGTGATGTGCTACTTCCAGAATTTAATCGCACTGATAACACTGTCTTAATGCTGCTCCTCTAAAATACATCGCATTGCACCCCCCCCCACCTCACTGCGGGGCTGAACGCTGCCCCTTTAAAGAGGCCTGTGACTTCGGCTTGTTTAACTATTCTAATGCGCCACACAGAAAAGCATCCTGTGAGCATCCATACTAGTGTCTCTCTATAGCCTCCCACTCAGGTCAAACTCTGCTGCCCACAGGTGGTGGGGAGAGGGCAGTGGGGGGTTGGTCTCTTGCTTCTGGACATACTGCACAATAGCATCAGCGTTTATCTGAGACGCATACAGCTCCAGCTTAGAAAAACAATACTAACTCTCAGGATCACCCTGCATGAATCTGTCGTGTTTACACAATCCACAGTACAGAGTTATTCAAGGCTAAATCCATTCAGCCACGTGCCAATTCCTGCCTCTATCTTTTGAATTGCTCGATTGTCCGGAGCAGAAATTGATTTTACGGAGCGCAAAGGATCTGTTTCTTTAAAGTCCCGTTGACCTGCGGTCTCCTCAGTAAACATCAGATAACAGGATATCGCAGTTTTTCTTGCGAAAGAGGAGCCCACGTGTTTCTTTTGGGTACAAATCAGTTGGAAGTTGAAAATGAGTAATACGATGACTTCCTGAAGGCTCTGTTTGGGAAACTGTGGAGTGTGATCCAAAAAAAAAGATCGGTTTCAGTTTGGTTATTAGATGTTTCAAAGCTGCTCTACGAAAATAGTTTCTGTTCCCTGAAGGCCAAGCAGTCAGTTTGAGAGGAAAGTTAATTCAGTCAAAGTCTGTTGAATTTTGTGGTTCCTTTCCCAGAATATCTTTCTCTTTGACAGAACATTGCCAGACTACAGGAGAAATGGAACATGTTTTAAAGCTACTTTTGCAAACACTGGGCAACTTTTCTGTCTGAACATTTTAAATTACCCCGAATTCAGGGTACGGGTTGCTCCCTTTTAAACAAAACGTCCAATTTCTGATCCCGTTTACGGTGGCAGGTTGTTGTATTGTGTGTGCTGTGCGCTGAATGAGTAAGTGCTCTCTTGGGAACAGTTACAGTTCCATACAGTGTCTCTGTCAGCTTCCATTCAGTAAGGATCAGCAGTTACCCATCTGCCATCAGCTGCGTCGTGTCTTGCATCTTACCGTGGGTGAAATGGGGGTGTGCGTGTGTTGGAGATATTTAAAGAAAGGCTGTTGAATTTATTTTTGACGGCTTTATAAATGGATATGACATTAAAAAATATCTGCTATAGGTGTTATATCGGTATGTGTCTAATGGCTAGGGTGTCCACTAACTCCATAAAACCTATAGCTCTCTTGCAGTAGGCATGGTCTAGCTGTGGCGAATATGAGGTCAAGCTTTGTCCCATTGATGTGGCCAAACAAAGCACCAGGCTATTGACGCTACACACTGCACACAGAGAAAAGTAGCGAAAATGTAGAGTAAGTGTGCCATTGTTGGCTGTTCCAACTGGCCTGACCGAGAGAGGGAGAAACGATTTTACCGTATGCCCGGTATTACACGGAATCAGGGTGAAAAAACTTGGGATTTGTCAACAATTCAACGAGCTAAATGGTTCTCAAGCATTTCCAGGGCCGACTTGGACATACACAAGAAGAAAATTCGCATTTGTAGTGACCACTTATTTATTAAACTTTGACAGCAGTCAGGATGCGATCGCACAGGTGACAAGGCACCTATAGTGATCAATCCTCCAATTATGTATACAGAAAATTGCAATGAGAAAAAGACAATTAAAAACAAATAAAAGAAGCCTCAGAAATACAGAATAAAAGTGGCCACTTCATCTGTGATTAATTTTTTTGTGATTTTTATACTTGAGACAGTTTGCATTGGATTATAGGTGCAAACTGATAACAATAGGCCTATTTAAGAAAACTTTTGTTATGACCGCTCGGTCACTTCCGCATGTGTGTTCGCGTGTCGCGCGACTGGAAGCACTCCTGATTGATTTATTTGCAGTAATTCTGACTGGTATACTTCATACTTTGGTTACTTTGGTGGAAAGTGGAAAGGTGTTGTTTCTGTCTAAATTGGGCTGGTAAGGCTGCAGTTAGTGAAATGATCCAGCCGGGAACTTAGCCGTCATGCACCCTTACAAAAAAATGCAATTTGATTTACCACTGGATACCATTCATTTACCATTGAGAATTTTCGTTAGGGTGGGCTAGCTCTGATGCTAAAGCTGTGTCTGGTATAACAAACGATTTCTCTGCATTGCCGTGGCGGAATTTTATCCCCTTTAAAAAATGTTTTGGCGAATTACAAGCTGAAAAAATGGAAACTGGATTTGGAATTTTTCCCGGTACGAGTTACCGATTCGCGAGCTCCACACAAGCAATGCTTTAGACCGTTTGCATGTTTCTGCTATGAGCTCATTTTATGACTTGCTGTCGGAATTGTTTCGTTTTAGAAGAAATGGTTATCAGGAGCATATAGCAAAGTAACTTCAGGGAAAGTTTTTAGTGAAAAGTTAGAGTTTAAGGGGTTAAACAAGCGAGTTCTCCAACTTATTTGCGCGTTTTGCATTCCGATGACAGTGCTTTGGTTTTCCTTCCATCTTCTCATTGGCTGGGGTTGAGCGGCAGTGACCAGGTGCAGTGGAGGTGGTTTGTCCTTGTTTCCCACGGCGTAACTGTTCAGTTTAGCGTGAGATGTACTAAGGCACAGTTCCTTTCATGATGTCTTTCAGATCCCCCCAATGAGCTGGACCCTCAGTTACGATCGAGGACCAGGCCCAGGTGAGTCTGTCCATCGATGCGTGCATCACGGCAAACATTAAATGCTGCACACGTTGTCAGAGCATGGAAGTCTTTAAAAGGTAATGATAGAGAAGTAGATGTCTTGTTTGTAAATTATGAATGGTTTTACCAATGGTTTTACTTGACTTTAACTGAAATATTTTTGATTCTAACTAGCTTTTTTTGCAAATGAAACACCCCATTGTGTGATGTTTGTCTTTCTTGCTTTGATGACATTAGCTTTTTACCAACTATGTTTTTTGTGGGATTATTGGCTCCAAGTGTAAGCGAGCACAAAACTGAGCAGACCCATGGTGCATCATGTGCATACATCCCACTCAGGGGGGGCAGCTACCCATTTTTGGGGGGTTACCCTACGACAACAACAGCAACCCCCCAACACCTAACTTAATTATTCAATGACTGGGTGGTCTTTTGCGAGCGGGTGCTGCACGTTTCATTTTATGAAAGGGGGGGTGGGGGGCTAGGAGGAGAGTGATTCGGTTTATTTCGTTGGGGCGGGGGTGATGACACGCAGTTAATTTTGTTGGGGGGGGGGGGGGGGGGGGGTGTGGTTTATTTTGTTGACCGGGGGGAGGGGGGGGGGGATGCGTTTTATTTTGTTGACCGGGGAGAGGGGGGGGGGGATGCGTTTTATTTTGTTGATATTGTGCACTCAGTCGAGCGTCTTCCAGTACTCTTTGAATTGTTTGGCCGTCCCCCTTCCCCTAGCGGCCCATGCACTGCATGCACTGCACACCCACGTTTTTGCGCCACTGACCCCACTAGACATTCCTAATAAACGTCCATAAGTGAGTGAGTGAGTGACCACAGTTTACGACGGCTTTGCCGCTGCAGTTTGGTGTGTCGTGGGGAAAAAAATGGCATTGAACGGCATTATTCTATGATGCATTTCCAACATGATATGGATTATAAATGTGCACCACTGGGGTATGATCTTTGTAAGTGGACATTTTAAATAAAACTGCTGTATTTGTATTACTTTTGACTATTTGATTTCATTTTTGTCCTGTTATATTAATGGGACTGGGAAATGAACTCTTAGATTTAAAGTGCGGTGTTGATATTGTTTCCTGGGTTACTGCTTAAGTTTATTTTTTTCTTAACTTTCTCTCTGGGCCAATGCAAAGCTCCGAAGCGAAATAAGAGCATGAGAATCAAAGTCTCCGCTTTAAACTTTCACAGACTGATGTGTTCGCCTTCTACTATGAGTTCCTCTCCGCAGTACTTGCCTGATTGTGGTTACACAGTTGAGAATGGAATAAGTGATGAAATTACGAGGCATGATTGTATCCAAAAACATATTACTATTCACCATAGATGTTGAAAAAATTAAAAAAATCAAGGAAACTGTGAATGTCTATCAGTGAACAGTAAATGTATCATAATCGAGGGCCAGCTCGACTCATGATTTGGGTCATGTGGTCCGATTTTGAAAGCCTGTGAGGGTTATTGTTTTTGAGTCATGATTTTACTTCTCATATGACTTCTTGAAGTTCACTGGAGAGCCTCGGAGGCAAACGAATTTCCTTTGCATTGAAAAATTGAGCCTTGAGTCAAAGGCGTCTAACCACGTGTCTCAGTGGTCAGTTTGTTCTTCTTCTGTGATTACAGCTGAGCGTTCAGTGTGCTCCAGCCCTCCTACTTTGTTCATTAACTCCGTCTGGAGGCTACCTGGCTCGACATCTGACGGTTCTGCGGTTCTCTCTGGTGCTCAACAGGTCCTACTCCAGCACCTCCATCGATGACGCCATGAAGAAGATCGAGGAGCCCCCGACTCCCCCGCCACGGCCCCAGAGGACCCACTCCCGCGCCTCCTCGCTCGACCTCAACAAGCTCTTCCAGCAGGGGGGCCAAGGTAGGGCCTGGTTTGTGTCCCAGCATGCACCAGGGGCCACAATCCCTTCTCCCAAAAAAAAAAAAAAGAAAGAAAAAAAATGGTGCATAATCTGCCTCTTTCTCAACACAGACTACAGAATTGCATTTTTGAAGTGTACCTTAGCTTCCCTCACTCACTGTTTCTTTTTTATTTTATGTTATTTCTGAGGCTAATGGCATAGTTTTGGCTATGGTTCTCTTCAAATATTGTATAATATGTATTTGTATAGTGGTTGCGAATTGTTCCTTTGGTGCTTTTTGTCATGTTGTATGTGCGTATTTATTTGGGAGTGACCATAACCTGGATTTGGTCTTTGTGGTGAAAAACCAATTTTGTTCACTCGCACTGTAGATTTCCCTGTATTAGAGAGACTTGCATCAGCTTAATGGGCGAAGGAGACGTGTAACAGGCGAGGGGGGTCCTGACAGTTTGTTTTATTGAGAGTCAGAGTGGCTGGGAAAGCAAAGGGAAGCTTGGGCTTAGACAAACTGAGCAGAACATGATATTTTGCTCAACCGACACATTCTCTCTGTGCTTTAGAAAGGAAAGCAGTGCTGTGGGGATTATATTTTGTGATTTGGAAAGACAGTGCTGTCGAGGGTATATTTTGTGATTTGGAAATGACTGTGGAGTGTGTATTTTGTGAAATATAAACACACTGAAGCAGGGTGTATATTTTGTGATTTGCAAACGCGGTGCTGCAGGGTGTATATTTTGTGAGATGGAAACACATTGTTGCTGAGTCTATGTTTTGTGAGATGATGCCCTTTATTAAATTGGATTTTGTGTAAAGTATTGTTATTTTATGCAGTGTAATGTTGCCTAATGTGTAATACAGTGTAATTTAGTATAATGCAGTGCAATGTAGTGTCATGTAGTGTGCACTGTGTAATTCCGTGTAATGCAGATTAATTTAGTGTAATTTAGATTAATTTAGTATGTGCTGTGTAATGTTGTGTAATGTAGTTTAATGTACCACCCCAATTCCGAAATAGTTGGGACAAAGTGCAAATTTTGAATAAAATAAAAATGCAACGACTTTCAGATCACATGAGCCAATATGTTATTTGCAATAGAACGAAGATAACATTTTAGATGTTGAAACTGAGAATTTTAACATTTTTATCCACAAAATGAGCTTCTTTCAAATTTTCTGGCTACAGCAGGTCTCAAAAAAGTTGGGACGCAAGCAAAAAAAAAAAAAAAGGGCAGAAAAAGCCATTAATATATAAGAGAATCAGCTGAAAGAACATTTAACAAGTAATTAAGTTAACTGGCATCAGGACTGGCTATAAAAGGGACGTCTTAGAGAGGCTGAGTCTCTCAGAAGTAAAGATGGCCAGAGCTTCTCCAACCTGTGAAGGCTTGCGTAAAAAAATTGTGGAATACTTTAAAAACAATGTTCCTCAACGTCAAATTGCAAAGGCTTAGAAAGTCTCATCATTCACAGTGCATAACATCATCAAAAGACTCAGAGAAAATGGAAAAATCTCTGTGCATAAGGGTCCAGGCCGAAGACCTTTACTGGATGCCCGTGATCTTCAGGCCCTCAGACGCCACTGCATCACTCACCGGCATGATTCTATCATTGACATTACTAAATGGGCCCAGGAACACTTCAAGAAACCACTGTCTGTAAACACAGTCCTCCGTGCCATCCACAGATGCCACCTAAAACTCTATCATGCAAAACGGATGCCATTGTTGAGCATTATCCAGAAGCGCCGCCATGTTCTGTGGGCCAAGGCCCATTTAAAATGGACTGTAGCAAAATGGCAAAGTGTCCTGTGGTCAGACAAATCCCAAATTTGACATTCTTGTTGGAAATCATGGGTGTTGTGTCCTCCGGGCTAAAGAGGAGAAAGACCACCCCTCCTCTTATCAGCGTTCAGTTCAAAAACCAGCATCTCTGATGGTATGGGGATGCATTAGAGCATATGGTGTGGGACACTTGCATGTTTTAAAAAGCACCATGAATGCTGAAAGGTATATAAAAGTTTTAGAGCAACATATGTTCTCCTTCAGATGACATCTATTCCAGGGAAGGCCTTGTGTTTTTCAGCAGGACAATGCAAAACCACATACTGCTGCTATTACAACAGCATGGCTTCGTTGTAGAAGAGTCTGTGTGCTGAATTGGCCTGCCTGCAGTCCTGATCTTTCACCGATTGAGTGCATTTGGCGCATAATTAAAGGAAAAGCCTGTCAAAGGAGACCCAAAACTCCCCAGCAGCTGTAAGCCTGTATTAAACAAGAGTGGGATCAAATTCCAAGGGCTGAACTCAAGAAACTTGTCTCTTCAATGCCCAAACGCCTACAGACTGCGTTAAAAGGAAGAGGGTATACTGCATGTTAAACAGGCCCCTGTCCCAACTTGGGACCTGTAGCAGCCATCAAATTTGAAATTAGCTAATTTTGTTGATTAAAATTGGAAAATTTCTCAGTTCCATCAGCTATGATATCTCTGTTCTATTGTGAATAAAATACTGGCTAGTGTGATTTGAAAGTCATTTGGTTTTGATTTTATTCCCAATTTACACTTTGTCCCAACTATTTTGGAATTGGGGTTGTAGTATAATTTGGTGCAATGTAATGTAGTGTAATTTTGTGTGCCGTGTAATCCAGCGTAATCCACTGTAATGTAATGTAATCCAGTGTAATGCGGTGTAATTATTATTATCTCCTCGCTTCCGAAAAAGGGAGATCTTGTAATACAGTTCGGCGCCTGTCTCTCCGTCTGACCGTCCGTCTGTCTGACCAAAACAGTAACTCCGCTTAGGCCATTAGACCAATCAAGCTGAAACTTTGGTGCGTGTAAGGCAGTGACCTAGAGGGGTGCACAACATGTTTAGAATTTTAATTCATTTCCTCCTCTGACCACCAGGGGCCTTTTTGTGAAAAAAGAAAAATGGCCATACGTTCCTTATGCATTGAGCTGGGACGCTCAAATTTTTATGGGAGGTGCATGGGATGACTCTTCATTACATATCAGACAGGTTTTTGATTTGATCTCATTTTGACCGTTTTCTAGGTCAAATGGCGTCAGGTGTGCCAATCGTTGAAAAAGATTGCACTTTTTGTTATTACTCTATGTAAAAGGCTGCAAATTGGTATGGATATGTATCTTGGTGATCGCAACCTGCATGCCAAAGGTTGCCATCCTGTGATTCTAATGGCATCAGGTGTGCCAATCGCTGTACCGTACGTCCTTTCCTTTCATAATACTCTCATTTCAAAACAAAGAGTAATTTATGCCCTCAACAGACACTCAAAGAGTACTCCATCCAACTAACCAACTGTATCACATTGCTATAACTCTGATCAGTATCAGTGCTTTGTCACTGCAACAAGCAGATTATCATTTGTACAGCAGACTGCCAGTTCAGTGAATTGCCCTCTGACACATTACTACTACTCCCATAACATTTGTTGCGGAGCTCCGAGATTTGTGATGGCGCGCCATCGACATGAATCTAGTTTAATATAATGTGCAATACAGTCTAATGCTGTGTAATTTAATGCAATGTACTGTAATGCAGTGTAATTTTTGCATCCTTTTTTGTCAATTTACTTGATTTTCCTGTCCCTTTGTTACACTTGACCTGTTGCCCTTTTATTGCACTTATTTTATTTTATTGCCCTTCTCTTACACGTGACTCTGCCCCTTTGTCGCACTGTAACAGTGGAACGTGTTCTGTCACTGACTGTTAGCACTTGTACTTGTCTCCGAGGAGGTCTGCACTTTTGTACTGTTCTTGTGCACTTTTGTATGTCGCTCTGGATAAGAGCGTCTGCTAAGAACCGGTAATGTAATGTAATGTAGTGTAATGCAGTGTAATGAAGTGTATTATAGTATAATGTAGCATAATGCAGTATAGTGTGATGTAAGCTGTGCTGTGTAATTCAGTGTGATGTAGTGTAATATAGTGTGCCCTGTGCAATTCATTGTAATATAGTGTATTGTAGTGTAATGCAGTGTTATGTAATGCGTGCTCTTTCATGTTTCAGGAGTAAAGAGCGGCTGGCTGCCCCATCCGCCTGCCCTCCCCCCTCGGCCCCTGGCCACACAGGTACAGTATCTGTCCTTCCAGAACATTCTGTGCCCGCTCCGACTGCTGGGCTTGTAGCCTGATGTCAACTCCTCTGTTTCAATTTGTTGCATTCATTGCCTTGTCTTAACATGTGATCAGACCTTTTGATAGTGTGTGGTAACCCTGCGATAAAGGATAATGATTGTTGTTATTTAATGTTTTATGTGTAATATGGGCTGTGGTAGATGGCAGTGGGTGCAGTGGTGCCTGATCCTGCATTTTTGCTGCTGTGTAACAATATAAGTTTGCCGTGGTTTCACATTTCAGATCCCAAACTTTACTCCCGCTGGGGAACAGGGCTCCCAGAATGCCGTGCAGCAGCCTAACTTTGCTGACTTCAGCAAATTCAGGGAGGAGGTAAGTTATATTGCACTCTCTCTCTCTGTAATGAGAAAGAAATGTCAGTGCTTCATTGCGCCATTTTAGCATGAATAAATATTTCTGAATTTTTATGATCATTGTGTTGGACAGTTGGAAATTAATTGGAAAAATTATTGATTTGGTTTTATATTTGAGTAACAGCTCTTGGCAATTTTTTTTCTTGCTGATTTTGCTCAGTGGATTTCAGTCGGTTAGCACAGAATCATTCGGTTGCCTTTCTCGCGAAGAGGAGAATTTAATGATTAAAACTGTAATTAGCCTCAAAAGGTCCCAGTTCTTCAGACCATGTCTCATTACTCTTATTCACTTTTCTGAATTGTCTTAGTTTGAGTCTTATGCCTGCTGTGGTACGTGGTGGCATGTGAGAATGGTGCTGCTCTTTAGGTTTAGCTCAGCGCTATAACACTGTATTCAGCAAATCCAGGTCTTCAGAACGTGAAGTTGAATCAGGTGTTTTTGTTCCCCTAAACTTTTTGAGCCAATGAAAACCACTCCTCCCCTCAGGATGTGTCCCAAACTTAGCAGAATTTATCTTGGACTCAATACTCTGGGTGTCAGGTGCTGCACAAAAAGGTTGTAGATTAGATTTCACTCTCTGCAGGCAGTTTTTTGAAAAAGCAGATGTGGACTTGCTCACTGCTCGCTTCTCAGGCCTTAAACAACATCAATTACCTCACCGGGCAATTACTGAGGCAGCAGAAAAGCCCTCTGTCGGGGCAAATAACTCAAAGACTCCATTTCACCCGGTCCTCGTCCCTCTTTAGTTGTGTTTGAAGGCTGGGGCTGGGGACCCATAAATGTGTCACTTTGCCTGTTGTCTTTAAGATGTAATGTTTCCTCAGGCTGACTGGTAGCGCCCCAATTGCGGAATCTGTCACAGGAGACCGACAGCTACATGAATCATAGCGATAGGCCACCATACCTACACGCCGTTAGCTGTGAGATCTGTTTGATCAAAGAGCTGCGTTGAGCAGATCTCACACCATTTTGTGCCCTTCCATCTTCTGTTCATTCTCACCCTCGCACATCTTGTACGGAATTGTGCGAGTTTTTTGGCGTGCCGATCGTATTGGTCGCCCCTAAAAACATGGCCTTGCGGTTGGTTTCAGCTGAATGTCTTTTGCCCGTCTATCTCATGGCTAAATTTTCGCCCTGGATGTGAACGCAGTATTTCAGAAACGATCGATACCTCCTCCACGACCTTCCCTGACTTCCTCTCTCAGAGTGATTGTTCCGTGGTTGGGTAATATCAGGCCTGTATATGTGAAGAATTCATTTGCAAAAATAAACAAAAGCAATTCTTAAAATGAATAAACCGACACCAGTTTGATTGATATTCATTTGACTACACAATTAAAAGCTTGATTTAGGAAAAGTAAAAAAAAAAAAAAAAATCTATATAACTGAACAACTCAACGCCAGTTTGATTAATATTGCCTGGAGTGCACAATTAAAAACATGATGTTTGAAGATAAATAAAAATTGATTAAACTATTTTTGTGAAAGATCCCTTCATATATTGATTTTTTGATATAGATATATATTGATATTGATTTATATTGGGACTATCTGTTCTGTAGTAGTTATTGCGTTAGAAGAATGTTTTTGGGTTTTCATGTATGCAAGACGGTTGAGGATGTGTGCCTGAATTAGAGCTGCATGTATTAGAGCTGTACGGCTGTGTACTGTTGGGTATCTGCGTTACGCGATGTTGAAGCAGAGATATTTACTGCAGCTGAACATCAGAGCCGTGCACGTGATCGTGATGTGCACTGCTGCTGAGTGTTAGAGCCGTGCATGTGCTGGTGAGGTGCACTGCAGCTGAACATTAGAGCCGTGCATGTTGCTGGTGATGTGCACTGCTGCTGAGTGTCAGAACCGTGCACGTGATGGTGATGTGCACTAAAGCTGAATATTAGAGCTGTCCACGTGATCGTGATGTGCAGTGCAGCTGAATGTCAGAGCAGTGCATGGTGCTGGTGATGTGCACTGCAGCTGAATGTCAGAGCCGTGCACGTGCTGGTGATGGGCACTGCAGCTGAGTGTTAGAGCCGTGCACGTGCTGGTGATGTTCACTGCAGCTGAGTGTTAGAGCCGTGCACGTGCTGGTGATGTTCACTGCAGCTGAGTGTTAGAGCCGTGCACGGTACTGGAGGTGTGCACTGCTGCTGAATGTCAGAGCCGTGCACGTGCTGGTGATGTGCACTGCAGCTGAGTGTTAGAGCCGTACACGTGCTGGTGATGTTCACTGCAGCTGAGTGTTAGAGCCGTGCACGTGCTGGTGATTTTCACTGCAGCTGAGTGTTAGAGCCGTGCACGGTACTGGTGGTGTGCACTGCTGCTGTAACAGAGCTGTGCTTACAGTCATTAATCATCCTTCATTTGCGCGTCCGTCACTCTGTCCCGCTGAGTCTTACATCCTGTATTAATCGCCCGCTTTTGTTTGCAGGTGTCACATCTCACCGGGCATCATCTCCCTCACGGTGGGCCTCTCTGAACGGTCTGCTCTGACCCATATTGGGCTCTCATATAACATTTCTATGATGCGAGTGAGGGAAAGGACTTTCTCAGCGCGTCATCCTAATGGGAGAAATAAAAAGGTCCTTGCTTTGTGCAGCCTTCATGCAGGGCATTTAGTGCGAGACCGTGACTGCAGAAGGCTTGTTCTTTCTTCAGAACTGTTTGGCGTGTAAACTTCAAACTTGAAGGGTCGATAGTTTTGAGTCTTAATAATATGCTCAAAATCTGAAGCTAAAATACATTGTTTACTGTCACCTGTTTTGAATTGAACACGTCATGTATGTGTTTTAGAGTACACTTTTATTGTAATTGATTCATGAATCAAATGATGAATCATGATTCATCCTCATCTCCGTGGTGTACAGAGTCTCACTCTTCTACCGTCAGGTAAAGGATAAAGGTAAGACTGACTCATTGTATCCCTTGACCAATTCTGGGAAACTAATTTACATTCCTTTTGCAACCGCTGCCATTTCTGACTTATTCTTGCGATCGATCTGTAGGTCAACATTGTCAGTCAATTTTATTATTCCCGCCACAAAGTGAATAGATGACGTTGTCCTTGAACGTTTGTCTGTCAGCCTGTCTGTCACACTTCTTTTCTGGGCCAAAACTTTGAAACCATTCAATATTTCTCAATAAAGTGTACTATACTGATAAATCTTATTATTTGCTTGTATCTTTTCACACTGCCATCCGTCCTACTGTCCGTCTGTCAGTCCCTCCCTGTATTTTGTTGTCGGAGCAGATATCTGCCATCTCGTGGCGGGGATCGGAGTATTTTATGCTTGTTGCATTCAGAGCTGAAGGCTTGTTCCAGGGACTGACAGAAGGGCTATATTATGTATCAGTTTGTGAACTTGGATTTGACCTTTGACCTTGGCTTGAACGTCAAATTCATTTAGAGCTGAAGATTGTATCAGGGGCTGATAGGCAGTCATGTACTGCACATCAGTTTGTGATCTTGGATTTGCCCTTTGACCTGTAGTTCAAGTTCCATAAGAAAACTCTCTTTATCTCGCTTACTGTGCAAACCACTCAGTACCGCCTTTGGCACCCACATTCACGCAAGACTGAACTGCATCATTCTAAATTACTTCACTTTGGTAAAGCTTGATTGATTCAGTCTCAAGCTATCCTGTCCAGAGATGCATATCAATTATCAGCCTCATTGGTTGCTTTTCCAATAACTCATGTGATACATGTTATTACAGAATATATTACTGCGTTTGGGGCCAAGGTTTGCATTATGCACTAATAGGAATATATATGTTTGTGAATTAGTTTCTGACCTTGTGTTGAGCTTTGACCTTAAGATCAAGGCCAAAAGATAATATTTCATTGCTGCTCGGGTGATTGAGTAATACGAGTGTCCAGGAATGCACTTATTGGTCATTGGCGACTGAATTGTCTAAGTCCCTCTTTGAATTGCTATGCGGCACTTTCCTGCCAGACATCTGTGTGGTGTGTCTGCATGCAATGTGTATGGGTGTCGTTCTGACTGTGGAATTTAGAATATTTTAGGTTCGCTAAGAACACATCTGTGTGTTTGAATGCATATTTGGGAGTTGGGCAAAAGTGGTGGTGTTTTTTTATTTATTTATTTATTTACTTTTATAATATTACTTCTGTCCGAGATGAATCTGACATCATTTTACCTTCACCATTTTTTTTTTTGGGGGGGAGGGTAATTGCTTGAATTTGGCATCCATTTCTTGTCATTGTTTACCTGAAAGTTTTTCAGTCTCAAAATTTTGTTTCTTAATTTCTTAATTTCTTCCCTAGGATTAATTTTTTTTAAACAATTTTTCCATTGGATTATTTTTATTTTTTTTTTTTAGAAATGAACATGAACATTGGTTGGGGGTGGATGCTTTAACTTGGGGTGCTGTGGTGGGGGTGCATGTGTTTTGGGGACTGAGGGTGGCGCATAGCATTCACTGACATGAATCCTGCTCCATACTGCATACAATGTGCTGGCCTTGGGCCCTTTTTTTTACTCAGTGAGTTTGAGCAAATGCTTATTTAGCGAAATTGTCATACATAGGTTATTATACAACTTATGTCATTTTAATCAATTGTTGCCTATGCTAGGTCTTACAGCTATCATGTCCAAAAGTCATATGCAGTGAACACACAAGGTTGCATATATATATAAGCACATTTAACTGGTAAATAAATTATTAAGCACCGCGTGCAATAACATATTCAAATGTGGGCTACAGTTTAACAGCTTAAAAAGCCTATTGTGAAGGCAAAATGAACAAAATTTCAACTGGTACAAAGAACTGATGTGCTCAGGACACAAGAACTTGTACAAGTACCCACACAAATCCAAAAGTGTTTTGTAAGGAATAGAGAACACAACTAAAAAAGCAACGTGCTGCATTTCAGAGACTCCAAAAGTCCATTGAGCACTGCAGACAAGAACATAATGAAATGCATGTTTTTCGCTTCTGAAGTATATAACTGCACTGACTGCTGTATATCTTAAACTCGGCGGTAGCTTGTAATAAAACTTTATCTTGACCTGTGGGGCAGGTGCTCCTGTAGTTATGATAATCCAAACCTGGCCGTATGTTTTCTGACTCATGCTCGTATGAAAGTATGACTGGAAGTTTCAGTCCTAAATAAATGAAGTCAGTGGGCTGGAAGGGCTCCTTAAATGCTGGGAGCTTGAATCTCGCACTGACCGCACAGCCCGTGGTGGTGCACTGACTGATTCAGAGCTTGTCGGTGGTGCAGGAGCTGATGTTACTGTGGTTGTTGTTTGGGGGGAAAAATGGCCACCCGGTGATGCAGGCGATGCAACTGCTGGGACAAACACTTTGCAGAGTCCGTTGGGCCTCAGGTGTAGCTTTTAATTGGATGGTTAATGGAAAATATCTTTAACCCGTTTTTGCACAGTTGTGATGCCCTGCTAAGTTTTGGGCTCACGTGACGTCTGTGCCTGTGGTAATTGACATTATTATCCCCCGCCAACACGAAGTGGGAGGGGGATATAGGTTTTACCTCCGTCTGTCCGTCTGTGCGTCCGTCCGTCCGAGATAAAGGGGACAGCTTTACTCAGAAATTACTACAGATACAGTAACCAAATTTGGCGTGTAGCTTCAGGCCATAAAGGCCTTGATGGAGTTCGAAAATAAGAAGCACACGATTGGCGGGGGATGTTGTTGACCATGTCGACTTGTTAGTAAATAATTAAAATACCCAGTGTTCTTAATTATCTCTCAAAACTTACTTTCCTAAGCATGCAATATTCAGATGAATAACAACAAGAAATCTGTTCAAAAGATTTTAATATGTTTAAAAAAAGAAAGAACACAGGGAAAAAATTGTCATCTCCCTGCTGCTAGACTCCTACTTACTGCAGCCTCAGACACGAAACCGCCTTTTCATGAGAATAAATTTCAGTTTGCCATTTTTATCTGCCTCTTCAGACATGAGCTCATAATTTCTCCTGTGGAATCTCATGGGGAAGTCTATTACTGATTTCCAATGAAATAAAACCAAGGGAAAGCTTTTTTTGGCCATATCAATATGATTATAATTAGATTATAGAGCCAAATTTACATGTCAGCTAAAACTGTTCCACTGAGAAAGTGTGCATGCAAATTCAAGCACATTCCCTCATCCTTTAGTTAGTCACCAAAACTTCCTCCGGTGTTTGATTTGGTGCAGAATGTGCCTGGTTTTATCTCTGAGGATGTTTTGCTGAATCCTCATTAACCCTGAAATAAAGCGCTGAAATTAATAAGAAAAATATGTAAGTTTAATTATCTTGTGCTGTTGAAAACCTGTCACGTTGCCACATGATTGGTTTTCAACAGCTTTGATTTTGAGATCTTGTGTCATTGGGCAACAACAGCTGCATTTAGTGCTCTAAGGGAGAAATGCTGGTTGTTCTGTGGCACCATATATGGACATTATATTTAAATGTGTCTTGAAATGTCTCAAATAAGGCGACATCTTCAGTTCTCATCATCTCTCTGATTCTGCTATTATGGCAATAACACATATAAATCGTGGTGATGGATTCGGAAAAAATGATTACCGAACTGTCTGTAAAAGTTTGGAGTTATCTCATTGGCTCTCGGCCTGCTCTTGCTGCATCATTAAACCACAGACGATGAAGTCATCCCTGTTCTTTATGTAGTTTTTATTTTACTGTTTTACTGTGTCTTATGTAACTCTGTGAAGGACATGTTGACACCATAATCTCTCTGCGGTCGTAAATGATGAGTTGTTGGAGAATCAGGGTCTTCCCTGGCGGAGATATGAGTGGAGATATGCTCACCGCGGGCACCGACCACCTGCTCGGATCAATGTCAGGGATACAGCCTCACACTCCATCTGAACCTGATCACGCTCCAGAGCTGTGTGTGTGTGTGTGTGTGTGTGTGTGTGTGTGTGTGTGTGTGTGTGTGTGTGTGTGTCATGTTTACCTACCCTTGTCCCCGCAAGACATGGAATTCCATATATCTTTGACTTTTGTGGACATTTTCAGGTCCCCATAAAAAATGTCCGCGTGCTTGTCTGTGCACAGTCAGGTGCCGAATTATTAGCACCCTTGATGACAATTTAAAAAAAAAAAAACCCTGTCCTGCTTAGTTGGCTAATAATCTAATTGTTAAGTTCAAACATTTAGGAAACCACCGTATTTGTATTTAAATGCAATATGCTGTCGCTCCATAGTTGTTCTTTATAAAGTGATCTTACTTTTCTGAGAAGGCCCCTGTTCTCCGGAGCCTGTGCTTATTTTATAGCGCACCTGTCACTCCTCCGCTATCTGCAGATATCTGTGGCCTCTCTTTCTGCATTCAGCGCAGTTTTGACAGCTCTGTCGACCATCTGTAACGGCTCCCTCGGTGCTGCTACTGTTTACATAATGTAAACATAAATATTGTAGCACTTGTGGTTGAGACTGATTAATTTCAGCGTTGTGGTGGACTCATCAGTAGTTGCATTTTGGACATGGATGATGAAGTCGCTTCAACTTTGTAAACTAGTTTTAAGTTTTCTCGTTTATTTAAAATGTTGATGACCTTGCATGGACCTTGCATCTGTCAGTATGACTGAATTATTGCAAAATGTGTTGAAACCATTTTACCAAGCACCATTTTTTGTTTGTATTGCTGATTATATGAGAAAATCAGTTTTTCTGTGGTTTATGTGAAGCTGTAATCACTGCTGTACACTAACGGGCCTGGAGCTGCAGTTAATTACCAGCCAAAGTTTAAGCATTTCTTTATTCATCTGGCGTAATTAATCCAGTCTTATGAAACGGATTTGCATTCAGGTGCCCCTGGTAGTCCTCTATTATGTTTTATTGCACAGCAATTATTTATTTTCGGAATATGTTGGTTTTTTTGGTTAATTATATTTACATTTTACAGGTTTGACATCTGCTCACAAGCCTGTTTTAGTGTGACTGTTCCTCCACAGACCTCAGCAGTTTTCAGTTCCCATCCTGAGTTTACTGCGTGTCAGAAGAACAATAATGTAATAATTTACTTTACTGCCTGTCAGACGTACAATTAGATAATTTTTTATGGGTGCATAAACTCTGAGAATTATGTGGAATCTTGCGTTTGCGTGGGCCGCAGTGGCAGGTAAATCAGCTGCGATATGCACGCCTCAACGTCATTGTGTAAGTACTGAGGAATGTGACGTGACCTTTGCTGAGACGTGCACTAAATCTTTGCTAGTGTGCTGGATGAACATGATTTATTGCGTTAAAAAATGAGTGGCATTTCATTATATGTCATTGTTCTTACCCATCATAGCTGAAAGTGCCCTCCCCCCACCTCATACCAGCCTACAGTTGGGCAAATGGATAAATGAGGGGTCTTTGACGAGGGCCGGACCCTGGGGCCGTGTGTTTATTTAGTAGCAGAGTCCAGGGGACCCGGAGACCTCAGTGACCGTGCGTTCTCTCTGATCATCCCACAACAGGAGGAGGGTTCGGCTGGCACCGGAGAACATACCCCACCCAGCAAGGGCACCGCAGAGGATGTGACCCCAGGCAAACTGGTCAGAACCAATCCCCGCTCATCACTGACCGCAGTACTGACAAACAGATTTCCTTTGTCCATTTGGGTCGGGAAAATGTTTATTTCAAACCTCGGAGTGATCCGCCCATGCTAAATAGCTATTTATAAGCGCTGTTATTTCTGATGCGGTTTCCTGCTCTGATTCTACCGTTGCATGCGGAAGAGTTATGGCTCTTCGTCATTCTGAAGTTATAATTATGGAGCAATTGTCCGGAGAATCTCGTATTGTTTACACACTGGCACAGCTGAAATGGCGGTGTGTGTCTGTGGTGCCCTGTGCGCTGTGTTATAGGAGGGCGCGGTCTCTCAGGCTCCGCAGAAGCCATTCCGGAGGAAGTTTCGTCCAGACAGCCAGACCCTGGAGCCTTCCCCACCCACACTGCTTCCTCCCGGCCCTGCCTCCGCCCCGGCATCTGTCCCATCAGCGGGTGCCACCAAACCATTCCAAAAGTAAGAGGAGGAGGGTTAAAACACTTGTGCTCTCACAGTAATATTGTTCAACTGAATTGAATGGCAGTTTAGTGTGACGATTAGGGAACTGTCTTGTGCAGGGTTGGGTTCAATACATTTTCCAACTACAATTACAGTAATTGTAATCAATTACTTTTGTAATTGTAATTAAATTTTAATACTTTTTTATTGAAAAGTAATTGTAATTGAACATTCTGTCCATAAAGTAATTTGAATCATTTGTAATTGAAAAAAGTAATTGAACCCAACCCTCCTGTGCACTTTAAAGAGCTGAAATATTTCTTGGAAAAAAATATGGTTTTATTTCACACATTTGAAGAATATGTTCAGTATAACAAAATACTTTTTGAATTTTTAAAAAATTCGATCGTGAAATCTCTAAATTTGGGGTTTAAAAAGTGGGTTTTGGCACTCGAGAAACTTGATTTCTATCTAGTTTGTGAAACGATCGCCAATCCCCGTTATATGCAAATTAGCAACCCCAAACGTCATCGTACGGAGTCGTGCTGAAGGCAATGTCATCAGCGACCAGTGGCTGCACGTAAAACAAACAACACACATTGATTGAGTCGATCGAACTTTATTCCCCTCCTCAACCACGAGCGATTTCCATGTGAATTTACAAATCAAGCTTGCTTTCAGGAGAAAATATCAACACTTACATGAAGGAAAGTATCGTGATCACAGTAGAAAATGAAATTAGGTATCCACTTCGCCTTTTACCCGAGCTTTCAGGACGAATTTGCCGGGGAATTTGCACCCCTGCATCGTGCTGAGATGCTGCATCGCGCATTGCGCTGAGATGCACCGATACATTGCATGTGAATTAGAGCTGGTACCGTAGCTGCCCTATTGTAGGCCAAGTAAAAATAAAAAGGCGTTTTTCGCCTGGTTTTTCGTCCACTAGTCGGGCGAATTTTTTTCTTTCTTTCTTTTTGTCTGAGCTTCCTGTATTTATAATTTTCTCTACTACATCACTTCCCGAATCAAACAAAATGCGATCAGGTTCGGTACTGGTCCTGCTAGTCAAGTTCAGATTATACATTATTGTTGCAGAGTATGTCCTAAACTGAGAGCTAACCCAACTAAGTAACTAACGAAGTTAGTAACTAATTAACTAACCAAGTAACTAATAAACTAACTAACTAAATCTACTAACTAACTAACCTACTAACCATAACTATATAGGGTGTACAGGCGAACTGATTAAATAAATAAATCGGATGTTATTTTATTTGGTTATTTATCGTCAAAGACTGTCAAAGGTAGCCCATTTGGGCTACTGGATCGCTGTTGTGGCAACTCTGTGACAAATCCCATAATCATGATGCAGTCAAGTGATTCCCAAGTGATGTTGTTGTTGAACTCATGAACTAGTTAATGCGGGAAAAAAAAAACAACACGTTATCACTACTACTGCTTTCTTCAATGGCGTGCTCGAATCAACTTTCCTGCCCGACACCTCTCGAATTTGAGGTCGACACGGAAGAAGCAAATGGTTTTTTTGAAGGAGATTGTCAGGACGTTCGAGTATGAAGAGGTGGAATCCGAGTCAAATGAAGACGAGATATCAAGTGATGACGAACATAACAACTCAGTGCTGGAGGAGGGTGAGAATGAGGCCAATGACGGAACTGGGGATGAGGGGTATGAACTTGGTCTTTGGCTTTGCTTGGAAATCCGTAAAAACTCGCCGATTTGTCTTTGGATGTCTGGCTACAGCCTCCAACAACACAATTTGTTGGCATTTTGCCGAATCTAAGCTCAAACGCAGCTTTTTCTACGAGCCGTACGGTGTGTTCAATTGGTATTTCTCGCTGATTAATGGCGACCTGCAGTATCGACTACCAACAGTGACGTCACACCTTTGACCTGCTGGTCACGTGACCGTTCACTAATTTTTTCAAAAAAGGACGTCTAAGGTCGCTTAAAATGGTCATTTTTAACTCTTTTTAAAAAGAAAAACTGACACATCATAAAATTAAATGCATTCCATTTACGTATTCTATATATATTAAAAATTAAGTATGCACCGTTCCATACATTTTTAAAGACATTAAAATGTGTCTATTTCAGCTCTTTAAATTTGGTAAGAATGATTGGCAAGTGGTCTTTGCACCCATGAGGAACTGTGTTGAGTTGGATAACATGTCAGAGAGCCTAGAATTGCATGATGCATTGTTGGTTACTTAGGCAAAAAACTCAGCGCAGACTTCTGCATACATAAAGGAAAAAAATGAATTAATCAGATGAGCATGTCTGTTTCAGAACGGTACCATCACCAGTCAGTTCATGTGGATTTTGCATTGTGGTTTTTGGAGTATTGAGTGTGTATCATTGTAGCGTGTTTATTTTTGGTATTACATTGCGAGCAGAATGTCCCAGTTATCTGAGGTGACGAGATGTGTGGAATGCTTCGATATCATCTCTGGGGACACCAGTTATGAAGCAGATTATGCTGTATATTTGAGAGGACAGTGTCTGGTGCCCTCAGCTGCTGAGACATCAGATTTAGGGCTCTGATAGAGGTGCGTAAAGCGTAGATGTAACAAAATGACTGTGGCATATGTTGCTGGGCTGCCCTAACTGGCTCAGCTGGTACCAATGCGGGAGTCTTTAGACGCTGGGTACTGGTTGACTGGTGTGGGTGAATACATCAGCACCTAGTGTCCTGTTCTATGGACAAATGTTGTCTCTCTCCGCCTCTACAGGCTGCCGTCGAGGCTGAAAAAGGAAATTCAGACAGCTATTCGCAAAAACAAGGAGACCAACGCAGTGCTGACCAGACTCAACAGCGAATTACAACAGCAGCTCAAGGTCAGGGCATCCCTGTGTCTCTGACTGAGGTCATCTCTGTGGGCCTCTCAGACACTGAGGAGGTCATTTCTGTGCACCTCACAGACATCAATGAGATCATCTCTGTGCACCTTTTTAGATACTGATGTGGCCATCTTTGTTTGCTCTGAGCAACACTCATCATGGAGACAGAAAAAAAAAATAATACGTGAAATAAGTTCACTGGACCATCATTCATATGTCAGCCATTCCTGCAGGTTAACTCTTTTCCCCTCAGTAGCGCCTCTCAACGCCTATCTCTTATAGGCTCAAATGGGGATGAGTGGAAATTGCTGATGTGTTTTTGGACTTCAGTACCCAGAGATCCAAACAGTGTCACCTGTGTGACATCAGTCAAAAGTAATGTCATGTAGTTACATACACATTCATTGTCTGACATTAGCTTAAGCTATTCCGATCATAATTAATTCATGAAGTTGATAGAGATCTCAGTGGCGCTGTTACATTACAAGTGGCATTCCTGTAACAAGCCGTTGATTTTAGAGATGTTTCCTGAGGTCGGTAGCATTATTTCACTTTTTTTTTTTTTCTCGTTGTGGCGTGCTAGCTGACAGATTGCGTCAGCTACATTAGCCGATTGGGTGATGTAACAGAACTTTAATGGAGATGGCTTCAGTGCACAACGTTGGGTATGTCTCAAATCTAGTGTGCTGCCTTGCAGTCTACTGCCCTCAAAAGCCAACATCTACACAGGCAGTGTTTGAATCGAGGTGGAACTGTGTTTAGATGGGTATATAGTGTCGCTGCAGTTACGTAACAAATTACCTCTGGAATCATTCCTGCTCCCCACACAACCTGAGTTTACTCAAACTGATAAGAACACTAATTATCGCCTTCGTAAAAACGTCTACCTTCAAGCAGACATAACAGTCACCTGCAAACAGTCTTCCTCTATGCTCATAAGCTTCTAAAGGTTTCCAATGCAGCATTAGTCTCTGATCGGTGGAAACAGGCCCTTATTGTGAATACAGGTAACTAGCGACACAGATATGAACTGCAATTACAAGTAATGACTTCGGTGTTCAGGTCCTGTTGTCAGAGCTTCTCCTATTCTTTTGTGCTGACAGATGCCAGGGTTGTATTTGCGGTTAGCACGACGGCTCTGAATTTGTCTTTGTCGCCACCTGTACCCCGACCATCACCAACCTGCATACTTTGAAAGACTAAACAAAAGTCCCATTACTGTAGTGCAAAATAACCACATAGTCCAGGTGACGATAGACAAACGACTCCACCTGAAAGATGTGACTGCAGGGGCGATGTTCTTTTGAATATTATTGTTTTGGTGGAGCGTTGAATGTTTTTAAGAGCACCTGTTGAGTTGGGAGTTGGACAGGAAGCATTTTTGGCCCCTCGTACCCTTGGTGGTAACCGTGCAATAAATTGGGGGTCCTCTTCAACAGTTTGGACATGTCATCTTTCCACTGGTAACGATGAAGCCACGAAAAGACATTGCATGCCTGAGTAAATACGTATCCCAGCAATGGCGCCACTCTCACACCCAAATAGCACCCCAGTGTGACAGCCTCCAATGCCCTTGCCTGACTAGTGTCTCCCAGAGCTTCGATCTGCTGCGAATAAAACAGCTGTGGTATTGCATGAATGCTGACTCCTGAAGTGGAAATATGATGAAACATTTCTGTATTTAAGTATCTGCATTCATAGATACTGCGCATGCAGTCACTAAGGCCGGGTATCGTCCTTTCAAAAGCTCGTTGAACAAAAATATACATTCCATGGCTTTCTAAAGGGGGCGTGGAGTTTCTGTAGAGTGCCTTCTTAAAATACCCTGGTGCTGTGGCCTTTTTCGACTGCAGGACCCCCCTCAAAATACAGTCGAGTGTTGGTGGCTCTACTCCGCATGCCAATCTGAGAACTTTTCCAGAAGTTCTCTGCGGCACTTGAGACATGGTGATTGGTCAATTTCTCAGTGTATACATTACTGTAGGTGTGGTGCAAAATCACTCACCCGCTCATGGCTGAGATTGAGTTACCAGCGCTGTTAGCGCTTTCCTTCCTCAGGTCTTGCGTGAATCCAGCTGGTGTGGCACCACGCAGCTCTTTCCTGGAATTATTTTCTTATTCATTTCTCGTATTTTTTTGTTCTGAGAAAAATGTGATATCGGCAAGGAAGGCCACGGGCCGCTGTGAGGGATTCGAGCGACTGCGCCTCGTGTTTCTGGTGTCCCCGAATCCTGTGGGGCTGGACTCCTTTCCGAGAAACACGCCCAGAATCGTGCCTTTGTGATAACAAACATGCAGGGGGTGTCGTGCAGGGTCGGGGCGCTCCGTGACCCGACTGTAACCCCTTAAATTGAAACATATGTTCCAAGTCCCTCTCTCCTCTGGAGTTTCGGGACGGGGTCAAAGGGTCAAGTGTTGTTTGTTTTTCAGTTGACTGAAGCGAGGTGTTGTCACGTTTGTCTGTGCGTGGGTCATTTCTCCCAACGGCAATTTGAAGAAGGATCGGTGAAGGAGGGATCGGTCATTTCTGGTCGCCTTCAGCACCTCACGACAGGAACAATATGCAGGTTTCAACAGAACACAGACGGGAAGAGGGATATTTATCACAGAATATCATTGGGAAAGAAAAACCGCTTCGAGCCCAAACCAAATTTCACGATTCAAAGAGAGCTGATAACCATTCATCACTGATCTGAGTTTACAATCCAACCAAAATATAGAGGTCAGAGGTCAGCCAACCACCCCCTCCCCCCTTCAAAACTCTCAGACGCTCAGTCATACAAACACAAACTCACACATATACATGCATGCACATATGTTTTATATTAGCTGCTATTTATTTTAATTATGTTTGAGTTATGTTGGCTGTAACCTACGCTCGGAGATGTTTCATCTTCATGTTTTTCTTTTGATTTCATTAAAAATCAAGTTGACCTCTGTAGTGGTGGGCAGAAAAAAAAACCGCAGACGGCAGGTCCTGACGCCTCTCCCCGTGCTATTCCTCCATGTTCGGGGTGCTTGTGTATTAGGTGAGGTGCGCTTCTTTGGGAAATACGGCTGGAGAAGAGATGGTGCTCGCAGCACCTTGTAATTTACTCAGGAAATCGGGGAATGTTGTCGGTTGAATTCAATACAACAAGTGAACATTAACTTACCAGGACAGAAGTAAGGGTTTCCATTTGAAATGCCAGTTTTCTCCCAAGAAAAAGTCCACTCAAAATTCACTCTAAAGAGATAAACATTTAAAATGGTGTCTGGGCTGTTTACGGTAATTGCAGCTGGTCTCATTACGATTTTTTCTATACGGTACTCGCTAAGCAGCTCGCTAACCTTCAGCTGGTCTCTCTCTCTCTCTCTCTCTCTCTCTCTCAGGACATTCACCAGGAGCGGATTACTCTGGAGACCCAGCTGCAGAGCCTACGCCCTGTCGCACTCCCGGACTCGTCCTGCCCCACCTTGCCCTGACCCCCACCCTCTCTCGAACCTCACCGGGCTCCTGAGGCCGACCGGGACACCTGCTCTGCCTCACACGCCCCGTCGAGCTCCAGCTCGCCAACAAACTTGGACAAGGTTTCTTCATTTTGTAAAGGAATTTCAGTCCGACAGCAGGGCCTTCAGCTCCGCGTTCGGGTGGGATTGATTCGGAGGGTGAAGGTTCGAACGGAAGTGTTATGTACTCTGATCTCAGATCAGACCCCCGGTTGCTGTATTGCTCTCAGCTGTGGTAGCCTGAAGATTTAGGTGCATGTGCCAACGTGTTTTACTGAACTGAATTTTTGCGTCTGTCTGTTTGTGTGTCTGTGTTAGTGCATTTCTCGAAGGACATCAAAGAGCACAAGTGAGATTTCTGAATGACCCCAATAAGCTTAAAGGTGAAAGGTCACTACTCTGTCACACAGAGTATGCTGCTCTTTATCTAGCGAGTAACTGCATTAAAGGCAACGTAAAACCCTTGGACTCAACACTACGACCCGAATTCTTCATTCCTGTCATTTTCTTCTTGTTTTTGGCTTTCACGTGATCCCAACTGGACCCAGTTTTTTTTTTTTTTAATGTTCTTTTGGAAATTCAGATTCAAGTTACTTTGGAGAGTTTCCTGTTATGGTCTAACTCCCTTCCTGAAATTAACTGTTCCTGTTACCCTGGGGAATTACATGATGTAGCGCGCAGAACCGTCTGAATAAGTTTGTAGGCGACCTACATGGAGATACAGTGGCCACTCTGAACTGCTTTTTTTTCTAATAATATGTCTTTGTTTCCCTGGTGAAGGAGTGGACAGATTGAGGAATGAATTCCTGGAAAAAATTGTGAATGAGCAAATCCTATTGCTTGATGAAAGACATGGTGTGTCATAATTGGCTGCAGTCTGACCAATCCTGAGGCTTGCTGGCGATGAGGAACACGCTAAAGACCAGCAGTATGGTTGGATTCTGATTGGTGGTCATCTGATTGACATTTAGCCACGCCCTCTGTTGCCTCCCACATTTAAGGTTCTGGTCTGAAGTCTGCTTGCGATGCCTGACCCGTCACTTGCAGATGGAGTACCCCCCCCAGTTTGATAGTGACATGTCCGAACAGTGTGTTTTGTATGAACGGAGATGATGACAGCCAGTATGTATATTGTTCATTCAGAAAATGTCCGAAAACCGCATGAATTATATTGTTGCAAAGAGACATGAGATTAATGGTTTCACTGCAAAATGAACGGCGCTGAAGAAGACTGCTGTCTATGTTTAAAGATGTTGAACACGTGAAATTGGATGTTACATTTGCACTTTGTATTTCGATCACGCTCCAATTGTGTTGCCTAATATTTTGCCCCAAAGTAAAAAGATTAAAAAGCACATCGGACTGACGACCACAGGCCTTGAGAGACCTGGTCCTGTATCGATTTTTGAGCACATTTTTTAATGGCGGGACACAGTGCTGTCATAATGATGGAACTTTCTTTTTTGGTTTTGAAAACTTGGAGGACGACAGAGGACATTAAACGCTCCTTCTGAAATGAATCTCTCTCTTCGGCCTTGACTGGTTCACCCTTCATGTCTGGCTTTATGTGGGTTATCAGCTGTTCTCAGGACCCCTGTCAGATGTGCCAGAATAGTGGCTGCCATTATTAGTTAATTAAGTTAATTAAGTAATCAGATTCAATTGTCTGTGGTGAAAAGAAGCACAATATGTTGCATTGTTGATGGACTGATTTTAAAATTGAGTTGTATTATGAGCAAGACCAAGACATTTTAAGTCCACATCAGCAAAAATGTCTGACTTTTTCTATGCAAAACTGTTTTGCTGGGCAAACGTGTTTGGCCAGGTTTTTGATACATCTGTAAAATCGCACTTGTATATAGGAAAAAGAAAATGATCTTTTTTTTTTTTTTTGCCTTTTACTTGCTTAAATTAAACTGTTGGAACCCGTGAGCTCTGTACCAGTGTGGAATTCAAAATTGATTAATCGAAGTTACCATTGAGAAGGTGATTCAGTGTCTGGCTGCTTAAGTGAATGGTTTTTCTCAGGAAATCATCTGCACCAGAGGTACGTAAGTTTTTTCCCTCCTCTCAGATTTTCTTAAAGGTGACATAGAATGGTTGGACGGGGTATTTATCCTTGTTCTGTGATGTGACATATGGACAGTAATGCCTCAGAAGCTTCCTAAAAACCTCTCTCAAAAAGCCATGTTAGGGTGGGGGATTTTAAAGGCATTGATTTGCACCTATTTGGCGACGTTTCGGGCTTAACTGGCAGCCTCATTAAGAAATGCAAGCGCTTGATGCTGATTGGCTGGCTTTGCTGCCACTCAAAAGAGCGTAACTTCCCCCAGAGTGGTAGGGAAAATGGAAAACACTCGCCAGCTTCGGAACACGAACAGACCAACTTTATGCAGCTACAGCATATTCAGAGATTCAGCCTTATATGTTTGAGCCTGAATCGAATGAGGACACTGAATTGGGGGCAGAACCAGTCCAGCAAAGGCTGGATTTAAACATTTCTGAATGGTAAGTACAAAAGTATTTTTGAATGTTTTTTTTTTTTTCAAACGTAATAACCTTTTCTTGTCCAAAGTGTCCAAACGAAGTTATAGCACGGACTACCCCTTTGGACATTAGCCTAATCCTTTTGCACCATTAAATCGAGAATAAATAATAATTCTACTCTAATGCATAAATATGCGCAGAAGCTCCAAGTTTGGGTCTAAGGCTGACAGTAGCTTACCATTCGAGCAGAACTAAAATAGAAACGTTTCAACTAGGCCTATTAGTGATAATATGAGCATCAAAATAGACAGAGGAGGCTCGCTCAAAGGATGATGCTAATATGGTTTGGATTTAAAGTTGTGTATATAGATTCTTAGCACAAAAGTTGGAATGCTAACTATACAAATATATCCCATTCCCAATGTCTTTGAGACGGCTAGACAGGCTACTTCAGAGCTGCCAAGGCTTATGCATTCGGAGTGAGTCTCTCGCATTGAAGTTCCTGTACCGTAGTCAGGGTGTATTCAAATTATTTTGAAGGGTAGGAAATGGAATGAGAGTGAGGGGGCCGTGAGATGCATGTGACATCATATGTATCAGTTGTTCAGATTGGCCCGTTTTCTAGCGATCATTTTTAAAAGAGGAATTTCTATGAAATAAAGATGTTCAGAAGGTGTAGCACTTTTTGTATGTTCTTGAATGCGGGTAGACTACCATTATTCAACATGGACAAGGTAAAAATGGTTTTTGATTCTATGTCACCTTTAATTTAATGGGGACAGAGTCAGAGAGCGAGTGACTGGACCAGCATCATTCCTGCAGAACCAGCAGTCCACTCGTTTTCCAAATGAATCAGAGTCACATGATGAAAATCACAGTGTAGTACTCGGAATCATCTAACTGTAAATAGAAGTCCGATGAATGAATCACCAGTCTGATATCATTGGCTCTCAGAGACTGCTTTCCGAAGTGTTAGTAAACCCAGCAGTTCCTTTTTTGTTAGTTCATTCAAAATCGTGGCCACGCAAGTAAGCGTCTGACAGTGCAGTCATGGTGTGAGATGATACTGGAACTGATAACTGATGAAAAATGAATGGGCTGCAGCGTCATGAAATAATGTCTTTGCGTGCGTGTATGTGTGTGCGAGCTTGCCTGCGGTGTGTTTGTGCGTGCGTGCATATGCATGCCTGCGTGTGTGTGTGTGTGTGTGTGTGTGTGTGTGTGTGTGAGTTTGAAGATGTTCAGATAAGCGATGCATAAATCTAAAAGAATAATAGAACTATACAGCAGAAATGCACTGCAAAAAATGAAAAATAAATCCATCTTTCCAAGCATTTTAATTCTGCCTTAAACCACTAATCATCCCATGAATAACTAAAAGGCGCAAGTGACATTCCTGATGAAACCTGTTTTTCTGCACTACATAGTATAGCCACTGTAGTACTTTGTGGTGCATAAAAACAGGTTTCATCAGGAATGTCACTTGCGACCTTTTGTTATTCATGGGAAGTTATTTTTTCATTACCTTTTTTCTCCGTGAGACTAAACTTTGCCAACGAGGTGAGATAATTTTGATTCATTCCTAGATTTGCCAATTGAATAAGAAACTTTCACTTATCAAGCACATGGTGACTCAAAATAAGCCGATATTTTCTTCTTTGGAGAGAAAAATTATGAAGTGAAGTCTCATGATTAAAAGGTTTGTTAAGACACACTTTTTGCAGTGTGGACAGAAAAAATAATGTAAGAGAGGCACCAATAGAGAAAAAATGACACAATCATCGAAAGGCACTTTGTTTATGTACTGTCGCAGGGATTATACGTCAGTGCCCAGTGTGCTAGATATTCAGTACTATTTCACTTCATAAAAATTGTATTTTTTCTGTAATTCACATTATTGCTGAAATAAGGTTTGGAGATTATTTTTTTTTTAAAAGTAATATATTTGTGCTCAAATGTGTTTAGATTTTGCAAAATCTATTGTACGTATTAATTTCTATCCCTGCACTTAGGCTGCAGTGATTTGGGCGGCATTGTAGTTAATCTGCTTGAAGTATTTATCATATTAATGAGCCGTGGTAATATCAACATGTAACTTAACTCACCCTGTAGTTTCAAATGGGTCAATGAAGCCAAATCTAGCGGCTGTACATCAGTGAAGGTCAAGCGCTGGCTTTCCGTTCGATAAAGGAAGCTCCCGTGTGACACCAAAATGTAGAACAATGACCAACAGCTGCAGCGATGGTCACCTGGCCTTTGTCATACCGCCACAAACATAGTGCAGGATGTAGGAGATCTACATTTTATCAGTATTTCTTCCCCTCTTCAGCTGGAAAACGGGGAAGGGAGTGTTTTAAAATCATGTCACGGCTAAAAGGCTTTTCACTGTATCTGCCGCGCATCGTATTTGCATGTGTTTTTTATTCTGGTCCCAGTTTGGGAAGATTGAAGGAGATAACCTCTACAGAACAGAAACCGCTCCGTCTCTTTGAAAATTCGCAGAGCTCTGAAACCATCTGTTGACGGTTGAATTCAATATGGGCTTGTGCCTTGTGCTGGCAGGACATTTTATTTACGTAAGCTGCCTGTTCAAGCGACTTGGCTTGCCTCTACTGCTTGCATTTTTATTGCCTCCGCCAAGGAGGTTATGCTTTTGCCCACTTTGGTTTGTGTTTGTCTGTCTGTTTGTGTACAAGGTTAATCAACTCAAAAAGTAATGAACGGATATCTCTGAAACTTTGTGGGTGGGTTGCTATTACATCAGGGATGGAACCTATTGATTTTGACCACGATTGGTCAAAAAATATGGCTGCCACGGCAGCCATCTTGAAATCCTTTGAACACGCGAGAATTGAAGTTCGCCTCAAACAATATGGCCACCATTGGAGCCATCTTTAAATCATATGTTGCAGATACTTTAAAACTCTTGTGAGCCATCTTCACTCAGCAAGATTTCAACTGTGCTGCGGAGGTTTGCGCTCTCAGAGTGCCTCTAGTTCGCTTTTTAGATTTACAGAATTACCAGTAACTTCTTTTAAATTATTATATCTTAATCTAGTACTATGATTTACAGAAGTATGAGCAGGTTTGGGGTCAATATCTGAATTGGAACTGGAATCAGGGGTGGAACTGGAATTGGAATATATTATTTGAAATTGATTCAGAGTTGGAGTTGATAAAATGCAATGGGCCCCAGCCCTGACTGTAAGTCTAAAACGAGCATGTTCGTCACTGCTAATTATGTCCCAAAGACAGCAGTGCAGCATTGGGGGTTGGGATATATGTCTCAGATAGATGATGACAGCAAGTTAGTTTGAAACTCCTTGCTGAAGCACAGAAGTGTTGTGACTTGAGTAATTGGAAGGCCCACACAAAACTCGGGATGCACCATTCAGGCGTAGACCTCAAAACATATTGTGCATATCATGCAAACACAAGGCCGCTATTTCTGCTTCTGATATTGCTGACAGATTTAAAGTTCATTAGTAGGATAGTCTGAGCGTTAATGTGCTTTATTTATGAAAAACTATTGGCAAATATTATTCAACCAGGCATTGCTCTTAGAGACCTGTTCGTGCACAACTTTTCACGCAATCAGAGTTGAAATGTCAGTCGTACTGTAGCCACCGTACGAAATCGCAAGTGATACTTGGTGTGGGCATAAGTTAACGGTTATGTCACGACAACTGTCGATTCTGGTTGCCATGGCAACAGAGTTGGCCAAATAAAGTACAATTTCATGGTGAAAATGTTCCCGTTCCAGTGTACGGCTTGTGAACGCTCTCTACAGGTCAGAGTTTTCAAGACGACGCCAGCAGGTACTTGGAGGTGGGGGAAGGGTTTGGGGTGGTGCTACATCCATGTGGTCAAGGTCAACCACACTGTCTAGTTATACATGTTTCTCCCTCATGGATTCCCATACCCTGCTGTACCCGGCCTGCTGTCAGCCTCACTGTGGATCTGCTGGGTAAATGCCACACGTGGACGGTCTGGGTGCTGCACATGAGGTAGGAGGTCTTTGGTTTGGGCACAGATGTGTTTTTCACTAAATCACAATACAGTGTCCTCCCGGCCAGGCACTGAATAGGACAGGAGAGAGAACAGATAGAGGGAGGAACATTTTACTCTTTCTTTTGTTCCATTTATTTGATGTCATTTCAGGTTTTATTTTAGCTCTGTAAGTGTTTTGTGTGCTTGTTATTCTCATAAAGATTTAACGTCATCGGAGGGGGGGTGGGGGTTGTACTCTAAAAAGTAACCCCTGATTTATGAGGCCACATCTCCCTTCATGTGTTTCCAGCCTATAAAGCATTTTTAAGAGGGTGGGGGAGGTGCCCATATAGAATGTGCAGATGAGTGTGTGAGTATGCACCATCCCCGAGCACATGATGCACATACACCCACCTGAGACACACACACGCACACACACACACATGCATGCGCACATATGTATACGCACAGAGAATGCACACACATACACACACAAGTGCATACACACGCACACACACATGCATACACGCAGAACAGACACAACAAACACATAGGCACACTCACTCATATGCATATGCGCACACATGCACACGCACACCCAAGACACGTACGCGCACACAAACACATGCACACATAGACACACACAGAGAAACACATGAAAACATGCACACACACGTGCAAATGCATACACGCATACAAATATGCACACACATACTCATACATGCATACACACACATGCACATGCATGCGCGTGTGCACACAGAACACAGGCACACACATGTACAGAACACACAAGGAGTCATAGAGTATGACTGTTCAGATTAGCTATTATATTTCTCTCTTTTTTAATTGTGCATCATGTGTATGCAGAGGGTGGATGTTGGTCACATGGTTCGGCTCACACTCTCTTCCTCTCCTGCCTGAGCACAGTTACAGGCCCCAATATCCTGCTGGATTAATTCACGGGTTCAGGTGTAGTTCAGCCTGTTTCAGGACACCGCTGTGCATAAGACTGCAGAAAAGCACACCTTTCATAATCTACCCATGCCTGGGAACAAGTCTTCCATTCAGCACCTGAATTCTGTAATTGACCAAGGGCAAGATCTCATGCTGTCAACACATCTTTTTTGCAAAAAATATACCATCCTGCCTGTGTCCATTTAAAGGGATTTTCCCTTACTGCACCAGTTTCCATGCCATGCTTTATTCTCGCAGCCATTCATGTGCCTTGAGAAATGTACTACAGCCATTGGACCACTGCCAGTCAGTGCTTCTCTCTGCTCTGCCATTTTCCAGCAGATGAAGGTACCCAGAATGCAGTCCCCCTAGTGACCACATGGGGCACTATTGAGCGCAGAACTGGTGAAAACCTCTCAAACAGAAACCCCACGATACTACGCTTTGCCCTCCACAGCATGCGGTGCAGCATTGCCCGAAGAGCAAAGGTCTCACCTGTCCGAGCAGCCCCGCCCCGTCATGACACCACACCCCTAAGTAAGAGGTTCAAAAATTCCTGGAATAGATGCCAGGGAAATTTCTCCCTGCCTGGGATTAGATTAAAGGATATGTCTCCAGGGACAGCAGACTATAAATTCCTCAGTCCGTAAATTCCTGACAGACAGCTGGTCTTTTCATAGACACAATACTACTGAGCAAAGGGGTCGAAGGGTTCACTTTCACAAAACATAACCAACCTTTCCTCAAGAATGAGACAGTTTTGCAGTATGCTCAATATGTGGGAAACAAAGAAAAATCATTGGTGGGGTCAGAATGTGAATGAACTATTCCGATAATGTGAGTGTGCAGGATATAGAATGTGGTTAATAGTTAGTTAATAGAGGAACCCATATCTGAGGAAAAAGGTACTGAAATTTTTTTGGTGAAACGACCAAGATTTGATCACATGGTCAAAACTGACCTTCAAGTGTTGAGACGTAGAGACAGGGAAGAGTAGCAGTCCGCCCCATGCACACATAACTACGTTAAATTGCCGTGTGTGTGTGTGTGTGTGTGTGTGTGTGTGTGTGTGTGTGTGTGTGAGAGTGAAATATATGCCACACAGAGAGACTCTCAGGCTGTGCCCCAGTAATTGCAACAGGTCTGTCAGGAGAGAGCGAGGTGGAGTTATGTGTCTCTAAAATGATACGGTTTGGCAGAAGGAATCCCCGAGCCTCTCTATAAATACTACCAAGTGCCCTGCAACTTGATTTGTCCATGGCAGCTGCATGTAGTGTGTGTGTGTGTGTGTGTGTGTGTGTGAGAGAGAGAGTATGTGTGCATGGGTGTGTGTGCATGCATTGCATGAATGTGTGTGTGTGTCTGTGTGTGCGCGCGAGTGTGTGCAAGGGGTTTTGATACAGAATGATTGGATTGACAAAGCCTATCATCATATACAAAACGTTCTAGCCTATACAAAAGTGATATAATGACCGATTACTGATGCAAACAAATACTCTGGTCAACCATTGGTCATGTTATTACATTTGCAGGTGGTAGAAAAATTTTCGCATCCTAAAGGTCTTAATAAATCAAGCCATCTTATACATGGCAGGGGATGGCCGTCTGCCTGCGTTGAGCAAAGTTTTTTTATTTACGTACCACTAGAGGGAGCTTTGGAACCTCTGGAATTTGAACCTTCCTTTGATTGAGCAGTTGAATGAGTGGTCTCTTTCATCAGAGGCATCTGGAGCACATCTTAACGTGCCAATTCACTTTACGAGGAGGTGACACATACACACGGTTGGGGGGGATTGAAATGAATTGAAAAACATAACAAATGCAGATGCTTCTGATCATTTTCCTGATTTAAGGCCACACGTCCCCTTAAAGGTGGAGTGGTCACCGCAAATCAATGCCGAGTTATTCTGAGTCATCACCTTTTGTCCTATAATGAGGCATTCCAACCATGACATGAGTGGTCAATAACAGGAGGACAATTCCCCAAGCCTCACAGGGCACAAGTGGACACTGAATGGTTTTGTGGATGTGAAAAATGATCATAAGCATTAATCTTCATGCACTTTCTAAGTCACTAGATCTCAAACCAACCAAAATCATATGGGAAATTTTGGACCGTGATCGACATCGCTCTCCATCTCCATCATCATAAAAAAAAATCCAAGAGGGAATACCTCTCGGAAGAAAAGTCACTCCTGCAAAGTTTTTCCACTTGTAGACCCTATGCCTAAACATAAACGGTCTTATTCAAATCATGGCCCAAAATTGATTGAATGAATGAATGAATGAAAAAAATAATGCATGAAAGGAATCTGGCAGCACCTGGTGCCAGACCAGTCAGCATGCATTCACTCAACAGGACTTTTTGATGCCCCTTCTTTTAAAAAGCACTCCATATGTGATAAAGGCAAGAGGGGCATTTGCTCACAGCGTGTCAGAGGAATTGGGGTAATTTTTTGCGAAAGTGATTATCTTTACAATGTACGCGCAAGCACAGGTATGGATACTTTTAACTTATTTTTAACCTTTTGGCAGATTTTCCAGGCCTGTATTGGCTAATTACTTGTTTCACTCAAATAATGACTCGTTGAACATGCTTGGAGTTTTTCAGGGCTGTGAGACAATGACATTTGACGTTTTTGCTTCAAACATTAAGAACGTTAGTTCTCCCCTTTCACAGGAAACTTGTCCTGGACGGGCCAGATCAATTTGCGCTTTACTGACTCCGCGCGGTCTGTTACGTGAGCGAATCCAGTTCCCGATACACATGACTCCATTCCGTGTTCTCGCGATCTCCCTTTTTAAAAACCACCTCGACTTTCATGCATTGAAAAATAGCACCAATAGGCAACTGATGTAGCCTGCGAGTCTACAGAGGAGCAGCGAGGACCGAGTTGGAGGGAAGGCTGCGCTGCTTTCACGCCGTGTGTGATCCCAACCACGAGACAGAGAGAGGATGGAGGATGCGAACCTGAATTTAGGACATTTGGATTGAGGGGGGCAAGAGCAGGAGCGACTGTTTTGTTGGATCTTATTTTATATTTCAGGGGGTGGGGGGATTTTGGGGTTTGCGCGCAAAATGCCATTTGCCAAAAGGATCGTGGAACCCCAGTTACTGTGTAGGCACCCGATTCCCAACGACGATGGTCTGCTTTTTGAGGATTTGTGCTCGATCAACAATGTGTCACTGTCCCGGACCCTGCGGCAGCTGTCCGACCTGGCGAAGCACGCCTGCTCCCTCTTTCAGGAGCTGGAGACCGAGATCATATCCACGAACCAACGGGTTTGGGCTCTGCAAAATAAAATTGGCCGAATTCAACACACCGCTAGTGGGCTAGACCCGAAACAAGAGGCAGTGCGTGAGTATCAGATGCTGGAAAACCTTTCTTGATGTGTGTGTCCACATCCTATTGAATAAATGAAACGCGGCTGGGTTTTGTCTCCCTTGTGGATCGGTTTCCTAGTATTGCGGTTTATTTTATTTTATTAATTTTCTCACCAGGACTGAGTTGTAATAGCATGTTGAAAAGGGTCATCCTTTGCGGCAGACAGATCGGTGTCACACGACTGAGTTCGCTCCTCTGCATCATATAGGGCTACCATAGACTGCATCATTGGCTTAATGGCCTATTTGTCGTTCCAGTACGCAAATATTATGGGATATGTAGCATCACTTTCGGAGACAATACATTGTGGGGTAAAATAGACCCGTGCATTCATCATTTGGAAATTGACCGTTTCCTCATTTCTGCGTGGACGGCCATCGCTATCGGTGTCTGGCCAACATTCGCCGTGCTGTACGTTCATGATCACAGGCAAATCCAAAAGCAAATGATCCAGGCGTGAAATCTGGTCAAAAACCGACAGGCATCTGTCCCAGATCGGAACTGTCGGTCACATCGCCAACCTCAGCGGCTCGTTCCTTCCCTGTCTGGAATGGCGCCGCTCGCGACGCATTTGCACGGTCACTATTTTATGATATTCATATTTCAACTGACGCTGTAGTGGAAATTTTGACAAATATTAATTCAATGCATTTATTCAGCGGAAATTCTGCGTTCACTCGTAATTACTCGTGTAGCCCTGACGCTGCCTGCTGTAGCCTGAGCTGTACGCGGCGAATGAATCAAGCGGAGCAGCGACTATTTTGCCAACCTTGCGACACATGGCTGCCTAAAGAAGATGAAGGTTGTCTTTAAAACTCAGATGACACTACTGACAGGACGGCATTCTGTAGTCTGCGGTCCATGGCGTAGTATCATAAATTTAAATTATGATTTGTGCAAAACTAGACCTTACAACATTAATTCAAAGACCGATAAATCCTCTCCGTCATTTAAAAGGATTGGTTTATGGTGGGGCGGTGGTATTAGAATTGCCAATATGATATTCATTCCCTTGTCATGAATAAATAAAAACATAGGCCTACCAGTTGCGTCAGTAGGCCAGATGTGTTCGCATATTTTGGATTCGATCTCCGGTATTGTTTAAGGTGGACATGTTACGGGTAGCCGTTTTATTAGTCCGAGCCTTCATATTATGCTGTGCATGGCAGTAATGCGGTGCTACTCATTTCTGATTACCGTTAAACTCCTGCGGTATCCAGTTTTACCTCAGCCTGCTGTCTGAGCCAAGGCGTAAACACATTTCACATCACCAGCACGATGCATGATACAGATGGCATAAAAACGCACCATCTTTCGATGTGATTTGATCTCCCTGCTCCCCTGTTTGTACTCAATGGTCATGTGCAAGACAATTAAGTTTCGGTTTGTAAGATCGCGACAATATTCTGGATTGCCCTTGTTTATTCCGTATCAGTTGCGGTAGAGGCCAGAACTTGGGACAGCGTTGGTCGCCGACTGTATGCCGTGACAGATGACCGGGCTGCAGGTAGCCCATCTCTGCAGGCGAATCATGGCCGCAGCGCATTTCCTTGCAGGATGTGAAATGAACCAGTTTGCTTTCGTCCTATGGAGAGGATGCTCGGCTGTTTTGCTAAGTCAAGTGAATATTTGGCCCTAATTCCGAATTATACCTAACCAGAGATTTCGCTATCGATTATTTATCTTAAGGTACAGTCATCTGAAATGCATTTCTGATTACGGGAATAAACGAATACTTTCGCTTATTAGCGAAATGTTTAGTAAAATGCGGTTTTTTCACTGGCCTATGCGTGCCGGGTAATATTCCATGCATTAATATTGTCCAATGGCACTCATATCATGGCGACATTCTTGCGGATTGACTGTCATGCAGTGGAGGCCCAATCGCAAACTTTTTTGATGATCAGTTCCACCTAACTGGCTGACGATCAATGTGGTGTTTGCTTTTCTTGGCCTGATTCTGATGGCGGCGGTTAAGTTTGGGACCTATCCCGTTGGACCGATGTCTACTGACTCTTAGAGAGGGACACTTAGGTCAAGTTTAGATTTCATGTAACAGTCCGTACTCTTATCCCAACGCTCTCCAGGTGGCCGGGTAATCATTGTCTCTGAATGCCCAGCACGAGGTGCTAGGGAGGAGTCAAGAGTCCCTCCCTAAGTAGGCAACAGACGTCCCTCCCTAAAACCGCATCTCTAATTGTCTGAATAGGATGCAAGTCTTTTTCTTGTGTGCAAGTTTTGACTTGTTTGGCCCCCTTGTCTCCCTAGGATGAGTCTGAATTGTTTCCTCTGCACTTCCCAGTAGGTTTCATTGCCTAAGGGGAGGGGAGCTTCAGCGTAAGTGCTCACTGAAACCCTCAGCTTTCTTAAATGCCAACCAGGTGGCGTCATGCCCTGGGCCATTTGTTAATTTTTTGGGGGAAAAAACCAGTCAAAATGCCATAATTTATGCTGGGTTGAAGATTTATCTAACAGGGATTTTTTTTTTTTTTTGTTATATTTGAGC
Organism: Gymnothorax reevesii; assembly: GCA_029721435.1. NCBI lineage: Eukaryota > Metazoa > Chordata > Actinopteri > Anguilliformes > Muraenidae > Gymnothorax > Gymnothorax reevesii. The sequence goes on along the minus strand of CM056587.1, from coordinate 63,093,046 downwards.
CCGGACTCGGAGGCCACACGTCTCAGAATAAAGGTTTGATGTGTCTGACTTTTGCATAGAAGAATACACTGGCAAACCTTATCTCCCTATTGTGTTGTGCAGTTGACTTTCAAACGTGTTCTGTCTTTACAATCTCAGGATGAAATACTGCCTCAATGGGGATTGAATGAAAGGATTATTCATTTAATTTGACTGATTTATTGCAGTTAAGTCTTATTTCATGCATGGTAAATGCGTTGCATGATTGTACCGCAAGCTTCCTTGACACTGAAGGTAAATACCATTACTCTGTTTAAACATGTTATACTGTAATTGCATATTTACTCATGGGTACTCAAATGGGCAGAGTACAGATGTGATGATAGGAAACAGCTGTTTTGAGTCTTCGACCTGGGGACACACTGTGTTAGGTATAGACCCAGCTGGGCTGCCCGTGAATTAAGTATGATTGAGCGGTCAACTGACTACTAACCTGGATTTGATGTTGCGTTTCAAGTAGCTGCTGGTATTTATTATATTGCAATAAATGGAAATAAATTTTTCTGGAAAGTTCTCTTGGTTCTTACCGAAGCTCCTTCCTGGAAGGTCCTGATTTTCATCCGTTGAGTTTCGCTGTGGTTGTTTTTTTTGGTTTTTGCTCTCTAGTTGATTTGGCTTGCGTTTACTGCTGTGCCTGTGATTTACGCTCATGATTATGAATGAAGTGATCCATTACAGTAATCGATCCTTCCTTGACCTGTGTTGTTTTGCTGTTCTAATGGCCGTCTTGGACTTAATGCCAGTCATATTGGATAAATGCATTGGCGAAGAATACAGTGCTATTCATTTGAGTTCCTCAGATACCTAAAGAAAGATACCTTTGAAAGCTAAATGCAGCTACTGTTTCTCAGTGATGTAAGATATCAAAATCAAAGCTGTTGAAAACCTATCATGTGGCAACTTGTTTAAAAGAGTTCCCCTGTGTGCGCTCTTTTAAACAAGTTGCCACATGATAGGTTTTTAACAGCGCAAGGTAATAAAATTTTTATATTTAAAAAAAATTATTTCAGCGCTCTAAGGGTTAAACTTTAACACAGCAGACCAGTATTCAACTTTATTGCACAATTTATTTCCAATTAGTCTGGGAACACATCTATAGAATTAACCTGAAGTCAGATAGCTGGCCTAGATTTGTTCATAGCAGTGAGAGAACCATTATAAAATCAACTTTATCTCTGACTATTGGCTCTTAAAGAATTCATTGAACATGCACACACTAAGAAATCAGATTTTCAATTCTGCTTATAATCATTCTGAATCACTCTCTTTTGGTCAGTCCTGGTTCTCTTATAAATATGTCGGCATTTCAAGTCACCTGGGATTGCTGACTGTGCAACGCACCTCATATTTTATGTTAACAGCAGTGTGCGTCCACTGTCACTTGTGCTACCCACGTTGAATTTCATACAGGCAAGATTGAGAAGTTATAATTGAAAATACCTCTGTCTTGCCCTGTTATATTCAGGCCTTTAATCACATGAATGTTTCTGTAAAGGCCTCTAATCTTGCAATTGCCTGTAATTGTGTTTTTTATGGTCCGAGGTTTTTTTTTTTTTGGGAGGGGAGTTGGGGGTGGGGTGGAGCTGAGACAATGGGGTATGTGCCTGAGTGATAATGGGGGCAGATGTAGCCCTGCTGACCCCAGGGGCATGGCTGCACTGAAGGAATGTCTTTATAATGCAGAAAATGACAGGTCTTTAAAGAGCCCGGACACCACGTTTCAGCAGAGCGGATTTGATTGAAGAATTCAGAGTCAGGGATGATGTATGTTTGCATGCTGGGGCCACGCTCATGCACATATTACACCCATATGCACAAGTGCATACACTCACACACACGCACGCACGCACGCACGCACACACACACACACACACACTCTCACACAGACACATCCTTATACTTCTAGCCTTGTGTAGGCATTGATTGATTTCCATGCTTTCTCTCTGTGTCTTAGCAGCTTTTCCCTAATCTTAACCACAACCAAGCATGCCTGTCCCAAATCCTCACCCTAAACTTAACCTTTTCCTGATTGTAATCTTAATGCGGTCATGTGATGCTCATTGTCCAGTTTAATAGATTTATTTTTGTGGCCTTATCACAAGAATTTGCATGTTTTCATCATCAAAAAGCATTAAGATACAGTTGTAAAGGCTGTGTGTGCAGCACCTCTGGCTCACTCACCTTTAAATAGGTTGTTATAGTGCTGAGAGATTTGCTTCTTCTTGATTTCTTCTAGTATTGTGTATTTGACATATTAAAGGGCATCTAAAGTCAGTTCCCATTGTTTTTGTTTATCGGCCAATCAGCGAGCCACACCTGCGCAAATGAACCAAAATAGAAGGATTATCTAGGCAGGTACACAAAACATTGGTTTATATGAATGAAATTGGTCATGTGACAATGCAAGATGTCAACAAAAGCATGTGATTTGTTTGTTAACATGGGACGTTCTACGTCCCGTCTGAGAATCGACTTTAGATGCCCTTTAAATGTTTCAGATCATCCAGCTCACTTAAATACAGGACAGTGAGAATGTGAGTGAACATAAAATGCAGCTAAGTAGCCCAAAACTGTCACACTACCACCTCTGAGTTTGACATTTGGTATGATGTTCCATTGTAGAATACTATTTTAGCTTTGCGCCAAAAGTAATGGGACCCATATCTTCCCAGAATTTCCACTTTTGACTCATCATACTCTTCAGAATATTCCACAAAGTCTCAGATGTCTTTAAGCTGTTTTTTGGCAAATGTGAGACAAGCCTTTGGGTTGTTTTTAGTCAGCATTGATCATCACATTGCACCTCTCCCTTGGATGAAATTTTTGCCCAGTCTCTTTCTCATCACGGAATTGTGAACGTTGACCGTAGCTGAAGCAAGTGAGGCCTGCTGATGTCTTGTGGTATGACTGAAGAATGCTGTTTGTTGTATGATTGCAGAAGTTAGTCAGGGATGGTATAAGTTTGGATGTTAGGCCTCTCTTTTGGAGTAATAACTTTCATTTTTAGAGATTTTTTCACCCACATACCTGTGTGTGGAATAACTGCTCACTTTTTGCACAGAAATTGCATGAAAGTTCATATTTTTTGCGGTGTGGATACAGTTTTGTGGTCAATCACCTTTACAATACGCAAAAATGCATTTTGATTGCTGAAGCTGGCAATTTTAAATCAGTTTATTTGTCCTGTCAGAACCCCACATGATTAACTTTGATAGAGAATATACTGAAAAAAGTGTCTGTCTTAACAAGTCTTTCAATATTATTATGATGCACAATTTCCTAATTTTCCTCTCTAAATTAGAAAATGAGTGTATTTTAAGGCATATTTTGCTTGACAGGTGACATTAAGGCATATTTTGCCTTTGACAGGTGACATTTTCTCATTCTCATTTCTCATTGGCATATCTAGAAATGAGTCAAAATTATCTCACCTCAGTGGCCATTTTTTGTCTTCCTGTGAAAAAAAGTGAATTTAAATAAGTGTTTTAAGTCCTAATTGTAATGGTGGAAATTCAGAGGCCAAATTCAGCAGACTGGCGATCAAAAGGCCAGCAATAACGATTACTTAAAATCACCAGAAGGAGGAATAGATGTCAGGCAGCAAATGAACTCACGCGCTTCCCAAAATACAAACTTAACAATCAGAACCCGGAAGCAGAGAGAGAGAGAGAAACTGGCAGAAACAAAGAACAGAACCCGCATGCAGCGGTGCAGTAACAGCAACCAAATAAGGTCTAGAGAAAAGACAATGCCACAGCACCTTAATTGGTGCAAACCTTACGGGAATGAGGGATGAAATGAAAAGGAAATCTCTCCACTAATCAAAAATCACAACGAAAAGTTAGCAAAAATATCCCTAATTAGAAATATCTTCTGGCTGAAGTGTTAGCTAAAATCAGACACTCTAGCAAAGGAGGCGTGGTGGATTTCCGGCTTATATAGAGTCCGGGGAAGGCGCCACCCAAGTCCAATCAGCCAGCTGGGTAAAGAATCCGATAGTAAAGGAATTCGATGTTGACCTGGGTCGAGAGCCACAGAGAAAGTCCTTAACACACACACAACCTAAACCATGACACTAATGCAAGATGCTTGGGAAGATTGTCTGATTCTTCATTTTTCAAGTGTATGAATGTGGCGAATAGATTTAACTTGTTTCAAAATTGATATTGTTTAACTATTTTTCAGCTTTATCAAAGGGTGAAATAGTAATTAAATGGAGAACGTGAATTTAGTTTGTGGAAGAATTTGATTAAAAACACACTATTTGCCGAGTGCCTGTCTAAAATCAAGAGTCCTCACGCTCTGATGAATTTCAGTCTTATTCCCGCTGGGGCTCTGTTATTACTCTAAATTTGCCTGGCCCAAAGAACGGGTGCTGGCAGAATTAGATCGAGCACTGCATGCTGAAATCAGAAATTTCTCGCTGACTGGGTCGGTGGCTAAAAAAAAAAGAAATGTTGCCTCAATCCTCTCTGAACAAGAGATATAAAAAAAAAACCCTTAAAAAAACCGTTGGAAAAAAATCTCCAGTTGGGATGAAGATTCCGTATCCTGATCGGTTCCGTGCTCCGGGTTTTGAAGGGTCTTGTGCCTTGCCTCTCCCTACCATGGATGAACAGACTGAATTAGGTTTTGGTGAGCCCCCCACCCACCCCCCTTTCTGCTCGTCTCTCGCTTGGTTGGTTTCCAAAAGGTTTTATCTGTCTGCTTTTTTTCGTGAGTGAAGCTAATCTACGACGGTTGTACGATGTGAATCTGAGCGAGTGGGGGGGTGGCTCAGGATAACCAATAAAAAGATTAACGGAGGGTCGACTGTGTGGGCTGGAGGTATCTGGGGCTTTCGAATGCCTGCGAGGAACTGACTGGTGAACGGGGGGGCTTCTTCAGATTAGCGTGTGTAGGAGTGCGGTAGCTTGCGTGTGATTCTAAAGCGGGAGGAAGCAAGGGTAAAAGACTATCTCGGGACCTCGCGCCGGCCCTCTGGGGAATGTGAAAAGAAGGTCACGGCCGAAGATCTCCTGGTTGTATGCCTTTTAAAGACTTCCTTGTTAATCTTTCACAAGCGCGCATTAGAGTGCTCTCACTCCGTCTCGTTCCTTGCTTTCGGCCCAAAACTGCATCCATTATTCAGCTCTCAGACGGAGGGTAGCGACTCCATCACAGGTTCCCCGTTTCCACGGACTGCTGGCCATCCAGCTGGTGCTGAGAGGCGGTCGTCTCTCTCCTGCTCCCCTACGTGCGGCAGAGAAGCGAAGAACTCTGTTTATGTTGCGCTCGCTGTCCGCATCGATCACATTTGAGGAACAGACTTAGTCCTTGTTTCTGTAATGTTCTGTTTTTAGCTCAGGTTTGAAATGTTGGTCCATGTTGAAACACTTTGGGCTGATTTGGGCGAATTGTGGTTAGCTGGACCGATGTGATACGGTAAATATCAAATATTCCCGCCTTAAAACTTGACGTCTATCCCCCAGCACTCCAATAAATGTCCACTCTGCATATCCTGACCCTGTACCTCGTCTCTATAGAATTAACTCACGTTCTCGTGTGTTTTATGTGAAGTCATATGCACAGATTAAGGCCACTGAACCCATATCCTCCTGACGGAAAAGCTAAAGGGAGATTGTTATGGCGATGTTGGTAAGGGGACAGTGTTATGGAGGTGTGTGAGAGTGTACAGGAAACCTGCTGCACTGGGAGGATGCAGACAGCTTTGCTAATGGGGCGAATCTCGCTGCAGGTGGTTGGCAGGGTGCCATTTTCCATTGCTGGGCAACCTGTATCCACCAATGTTGTTTTTTCTATTGACTTCACCCTCCTCATACCTATCGTCTCCTTCCTGTCTTCCTGTAATAACAGTGTGCTCTCTGCTCTTCCTCTACCACTTGGAAGTGTCATTCACACCTCTTCAGTCACAGCAGTGCCACCTGCAGATTGTGCAAAGTCACTGCAGAAGAAATTTAAAACACCTGTCCAGTACCCTTCTTGCGGAGCTAGCTGCACAGCGTTCCGTAAGAGTCTATACAGCCTATTGATAGCTGGAAGTCTATGGGTGCCTAACATACCTGCTGGTCCGAGCTAAATCCGTGGTAACCTTCAAAGCAGAGATGTTTGTTTCTCCAGGCTGTGTTTATGAGCTGGTTGATTTTTTTCCTTGTCAGTTCTCTGAAGATACAAGCTTTTCATTCCCATGGACCTCTGTAATAAAAATTGTCGTGGGAAGTCGAGCCACTGTTTTCTTAAACACCAGCTGCGTGGCTATTGAGAATATTTGCAACAGAAATGAGATTAAGTATTTTGTTCCTGAAGAATATTCAGGTAGTATAAGCAGGTACCAGCTCTGGAGGAATATCGCTGTGGTGCGGAACGAAGAGTTCCTGTAAACACGCCCGGGTCGTAGGATGCAGCCAAACCTGTCGGCTGTATTTGTGCTCCTCTGACTGAGACGGGACATTTCAGACTCACGCCCTTGTGTCAGCTGTCTCGGAAGGAGCCGGGCGAGGCAGCTGATTGGTGTGGAGTCTCCCTGGTGTCGCCGGCAGGGCTTGGCTCTCTTCTTGAGGCCGTTTCTGGTGGATTTCTGAAAGGGCGCTATAAAGGGCGCTCAGGGAGCTCTGGAAAACAACCTACGGGACGGTCCTGGCTACAGCCTATAAATGGAGCCAAGCTGGCAGGTGGCCAAAACCGCCATCCCACCACACCCAGTGTGCATAGTAGTGCGTTCTTCGGGGCCGCAGGAATGGCAAGAGAGGGTGAGCGATCAGAGACGCAGTCTCTCGTACGCTCGAATTGCATCATCGCATCGCACCTCAGCTACAGCCGTCAACCGGAGTTTCCACGGAACCCATGAAAGGGTTCCTAGCAAGCGCTGAGGAATGCTTCTCTAATATTTGCAGACCTTCTAGCGTGACAGAGGCATTTACGCATGGGAGACCTTAAATTGCGGGAAGATGCCACTGAGATGTTTGCATATAATACATACATCGTGGAGGATCCCACATTTGCCCTGCCTGAGTAATCATGATGTCACTCCAGAAGCGTGATTCCACGAGAAAATGAGATCTGCTGTGCATTTGAATCGCTTTTTCAATACATCTCCTTAACCCTTAGAGTGATAAATGCAGCTGTTGTTGCTCAGTGATGTTAGATATCAAAATCAAAGCTATTGAAAACCTATCATGGCAATTGCGGGAGCTCTTTTAAACAAGTTGCCACATGATTGGTTTTCAACAGCACAAGATAACTACATTTATATTTTTAAAAAAATTGACTTCAGCACTCTAAGGGTTGATTTCTTTCATTTAACGATGAGTCCTGTTGCAATGGCGTGCTAACGTTCGATACAGGCTTTAATGCCACTTTTTGTATCTGTCGGTTTATAGATGCAAGTGCTTCACGACATTTGTACAGTTCTTGTGTTGTGGTGTAATGCAGATATTATGCAGCCTGACATCTACTAATTTGGCAAAAGTATGTGAAGACTTCCTCTTCCGCTATTGCAATCCAAAATCACTGACATCGTTGTGGAGGTTCATCGCCCTTTTTCCTCTAGAACAGTCCCTGCCCCCCTTGGAAGGCTTTCTGCTAGATCCAAGGGCAGTGATACTGGAATTTGCTTCCATGGCAGGCTAAGGAGTAGCAGTGAAGTTGAGCTGTGATGTTGGCCAGTTTGGAGTAGCTCAAAACAAGTTTTTCCAATGATTGATGAGGTAGTGGTCAGGGCTTCGTGCAGACCAATCAAGTTCCTCTGTACTGATCTCAACATGCCATGTATGGACCTTGCTCTGCGCTTGGGGATCAGTGTTATGATGAAATAGAAAGGGACACTACTAAACTTTTGGAAGCAGAGAATCTTCTGTAATGTCGTAGTAGTATTGTCGTGGCTCAGATTTTATCATTATGGTCTGTGCAGGCTAGGCCTCGAAGTTATATCGAAGAACAACCTCAGACCAAGCAGTGTCCTCATACTTCTGGGTTTGCAGTGCCTGTCCAGTGTATTTTTCTGCCAAAGTTGAAGTGCCTTCAAAAAAAATTCTGGCAGAATGACAGAATTGACATAAATGACAGAATTTTTCATAATTGTATTATGTTTTTGGGTAGTAAAGCTAGCCATAGCATCTGTCCAGTGCTTTTGTAAAACGATAGGGGTTATTTCCCAGTGGAGGGCGGTGAGATTTCTGGTGTCGTGTTCTTGAGCGGCGAGTACAAAAGAGGTTTTTAATGTATGGAGCGTCCTTGCTGGCAGGGAGAATGTGGAATGCCGAGTATGTATGAAGAACCGCGTCCTCGCCGCAGCAGAGAGACAAATTCAGAGCTTAGCGGAGTCCCTCTGAAACTCGGCGCACCGGACAGTGGGAGAGCTCCGGCAGGAGCAGGTGTATTGCTGGTCCCGTGCCGGCTCTTTCACAAATGTCATGCGCTACGTGTTGTTTTTGGCCGAAGCTCTGGCCACACCCCTCCCCCTTCCATCACGGAAATGTTATTGAATCACTCTGAAAACATCTGTAAATCTTGAGTTCCTGGGAAGATTTTTTTTCCGCGTAAAAACACAAAAGCACCCTCTCTCGTTTCCCGTTTTTCCCAGAAGTGTGACTCATTGGTCATGCTGTGGTCACAATGCGGTTGAGTCTCAGCACTTACTGTTTTTGTATGAAAGGTGAATGACACGCGGGGGTTATGGTGGAGGCTTTGCGAAACTGTACCCTTACGGGGCAGGAGTGTAACTCAAACCTCTCAATTGTTGTTTAAGTGGGAGTCTGCTTGACCCCTTCAGTTTCCTGGAAGTCAGTGCTGAAACTTGTTATATGATGTTTTCGGTAGAACTATAGTGACCTCTGACCTGGACGAGGATTAGCAATTCACTTTTTAAGGGAGGGGCCACTACCGTACTTGGACCGTGAAGGGTAAAGTTTGGCTCTGGCTCTAAATGTTATCTATCTGAAAATGCTTATACTGTTGCACCATACATGAATGAAATATTGTACTTTTAGAAATTTTAGTGGCCTAACTGACTCTGGTGTTTTGACATTTTTTTATTGCTTACCTTTAATTTCTGTATTCATTCTCTCTCTCATTTGCCTCGGCATCTTTTCTGTATCAATGCTGAAACCAAATTGATTTGGGATTTCATGTTTACTCCAACTTTGATCTGAGAGAAACCACTAATAAAGCTGCAGTGTCTTTGAAGCGCAGGTGAACTGGATTAAGTAAAAGGCGCCACGTTCTGCAAAAACCAGGAAGAGTGAACCACCTATTTTAATAATGCAAACAAGGGGATTCAAAATAGGTTATTATCTTAAAACGAGACAGTTAGAAATGGTGCAAAATTTCCTTGTACTAAAGATGCATAAATCCTGTGGTTTTCGTTTACCTGCCATTGCGTTGTATTTCTGGTGTTAACTTACTCCTAACCAGTCTTAATAACTGAGGGTGTAATTTAAGCGTGCAGTTGAATGTTTTCACATGCAGTATAGAGATGTTTGTATTTTGTGGTTAGGAGTTGGACGATTCCTGCTTTGTTGAAGTAGTTAAGTCTGTTTTTGACCATAGTGCTGATAATTACTCTCATTTTCCTTTGGAGGGAACATTGTTCTTTTTTTTTTGTTTGACCAGGAAAAATACTGAAAACATCTCTGAGTTCATTTGATTCTGTACTTAAGCCTGACGACGCCAAGCAGTGTTTCTCGTACTTGGCTTGGTAGTATTGCTGAACTATTGCATTATAGTTTTGTTTTACTCTGGATTGATGAATAATTTCTCATTTAAATTAAAGATAATGCAGTGGATGTTTAGTGCAACATTAGACTGTGGATACATATTGTATGAGAATATTTTTGATATGAATGCATCATGTGTTTAGAAAGTCTCTCCAGTGTGAAGAAATTGCAGTTGCTTCTGTTTTTTTGGAAGTGTATTCTTTATTGAGTTTGGCGCAGCTCAGCAGAAGAATTCTTTTCTGGAAAAAAATGTTTTCCGTGATTTTATCTGAGACGAAATGAATCGTCTCCTGTTCCCGCGAATGATTTTGGCGGCAGTTTCCTCGCGCGGTGTTGCCATGCGTTTCTGGGCTGATGCGCTAATCGGAGGGGATTTTTTTCCGCTCTTCCCCTCGCAGTCGTATTTGTCATGCCGCGCCGAGGATGGGCCGCAATATCACATTCTGCATAGTAACAGCGGCCGCGTGGGGCGGGTCTAACCTTTTTGTGCAGTTTCGCAGCGCAAATTTTTTTTTTTCTTTTTTTCTTTTTTTAGTATTCCGTCGGAAACAGCCCCCCGAGTAATATTCCGCATCCTCTGCTTTTAATATGGTGCACTCCTCACAACCTCCCCCCACCCCTACACACACACACACACACACGCACACACACATACTCAGCACCCTGATGCCATTCTGTATGTTGGTTGGTTTTAGTATTTTGAGATTTGAAGGATGAGGAACGCTGTGAGGATGGTACAGAAATGTTACTAACCGCTGTACCGTAATGATCATCTCACTGGCCCGAGAGGATGGGAATGGGGTTGCTGAGAACAGCACATCAGCTCTGGTCGCCTCTGGCATTATATAGGCTGTATGACGGCACCAGGGAACTTTCTCTATCCTCTGCTAGACTAAAACACAGGCAAGCCCCTCACAGTCATCTGACTGACTCTGTGCCGTGCTGGATTGATTCTGTGCCGGCCAGACTGACTCGGTGCTGTACTGGCTCTGTGCTGTGCTGGACTTGTACCCTGTGCTGTGCAGGACTGACTCTGTGCAATGCCGGCTTGACTGTTTTGCGCTGTGCTGGCTTGACCCTGTGCTGTACTGATGCTGTGTTCGGCTGTTGTGCACATTTATGTTTATGCGTGCTATCAGTGTAGCATTTCACCAGAAAACAGCACTTGGAGCAAATTCTGTGTTTTTTGTCTTATCCTGGTGGTAGAAAGCACAGAGTTTTCCTTCATGGTAGAAATGCGCTAATTGTGAAGGGGCTCAATCCACTCTAATTTTGGATGTTTTTGGGCCTCAAGCAGGAAAACTGTCTCTTATTTGGTGTGTTAAAGGTCCCCTATTATGCCACGAGGTGTACAGCCAATTAGCCATTATGAGCCAGTTCAAAGTCTCCCCTACCTGACGTCACAAGGGGGAGTGACCACTCAGAATGATGAAATCTGATTGACTGCTTGGCTGAAGGTGATCAGGTCTTCTTGCCTCTGATTGGTTACTTCCCCATGTGATGTTGAGAGGGAAAAGATTTTGAAATGGCTTGTAATAACCAATTAGCTGTGCACCTGGTAACGTAATAGGGTGACCTTTAAAGTATGAACAGATAATCTGGAGCTTCTGCTTGTTTGACATTGCATTGATTGCTTATAAAGTAAGAGTTTCTACTTTCTGTTAGTTTGATGGAGATCAACATAAAATGAATACAGAAGATAGATTTGATATGTATTTTAATGGAATTTTATTAGATTCTTAAACCCGTTCTGGACACCAGGAATTTGAAGGTGCATAAATAAGAGCATACCTGGCTCCAATAGTCTAGTAGTGGGTTATAGGACTCTTTGTCACTGGCTTTTTCATCTCCTAATGATAAAACATGTGCCACCATTGTTGACAGACGGATGGACGGACGGAGGACTGACAGATCACCATTATATAAGGGTTAGGATTAGGGATAGAGTTATAATGTAGGAAAAACATTATTGGGGGCAAACAATTTTGGGACGTAAAGTCGTGGACGGAAGGTCCACGGGGATGAAAAGTCTGACAAAAAGTCTGGGGACGAAAAGTCCCTGGACAAAATGTCTGGGGACGGAGTCCTAGAGCCCTTGTCGTGGAATTGAAGGACTATATATGTCAAGTAGGAAGTTCCAGCTTTATAAGTTGGCATGATGATATTAAAAATTAAGCTTATATTTATTTTTTTTGTTTAGAGAGATATGAAGAGTTAGATTTCCTCACAGATTTCGCAATGTTAAAAATTATAAAAATGTCACATTGTGTACGTAATTGAGGGAGAAACTGGTTTTACTGGGGCAAGGCACATTTTATCGACTTTTCATTTGTAAAACCATTCTTGCATGCATCCTCACATTGCTCTTTAACAGTGCAGGGACAGGTTTGTGTGATTGCCGGAGAAGAATGAGGGGCGAGTTTAAGTGACCTAGTTGTAGGGAGGCCTTAAGGTGGATCCATTAGCCCACTGGGTGCAGTGTGTAGACGACGCGGGCGGAGCTGAGTCTTTTCAACCCATCGCCCGGAGATGAACCCATTATCAGGACACGCGCTGTCCCTGTCCATCTCGGAGCAGCGCTGCCGCTAAAAGCCTCCCCCATCAGTCTCCATCCTAGTTCTTACACATGTAATACTGCCCTCTAGGGGCTGGGAGGGTACATGTCGTAGGTTTGGTTCCTTTGACGCAGAGTAAACCCCACTAGTGATTGTTCCCGAAGGCTGCCTCTCTTCTGTCACTGGTGAGCTTTATTTCAACAATCATAGATGAGGAGCCCTGGGAAAGAAAACACAAACGCACGTCTCAAGTTTGCTGTGGGTTATTTGTTGTACTTCATTCCTGAACCTTTCATTGTTATCAGCAAATGCTCTCACCATGTCCCAAATTTTTCTTAATGAAAGACAACCTGAGGCATGTGAGCCATTATGCCGCAAATAAAACATGTTGCGGTAAAAAAAAATATGTAATGGGTCGGCATGGTTTAATAGTGGTTTTTTTTAGATCGGGCCATTTCTTTGTGGACTTTCTGGAATCTCCTTGTGTTCACTCAGGTCTCCACCAACTGTCCGTTACACCATTATGTAGGGCTGATTGGAGACAGTAAATTGCATGATGGTATGAGGGCGTGATTGAGTGAGTGGTTTGTGAACTCTACACCTTGCGATGGATTGGCTGACTTTCCGCAGCGTGCATCTGCCTCTTTCGCATTGCATGCTGGGATATGCTCCAGCCTCCTTGTGATCTTGAGCAGCAATGAGTGGGCTGGATAATGCATTCGAGTAATGGAAAAATGCAGTATGTCAGGCATATCATTCACTGTCCGTTTTGCCTGTGGCGTTACAAAATAAAGCCTTTATCCAGACGCACGTGATGTACGGAGCTGGGTTTTACAGTCCACTGCTTGCTTGGATAAAAGACGTATTGGAAGATTTCAGCCGTCTCCACTGCAGTGAGAGCCGCGGAGGTTCGTTGGATGAAGCCCTATCAGATATCACTGTGTGAGTGTTTTTCTGAGATTAACAAAATACTGCTCATCCTGGAGTTGCATTATAGTCCAGCAATCAGTAGCAGCTCTGCTATGATGATGTCTTGAAACCACAACATCTTTACAAACATGGTTCACCGGCTGCTAGCAAGGACTTATGGCTAGCAGTTCAAACAGTGAGTGAAAGTAATGCAAAAATTTTGTGAAATTCACAAGACAAAAGCTATTTTGGGTTTTCTTTATAACATGCATCTCTGCAAGTCTCTGCTCATCTGCGTGAAACTTTAGCTTGCTAACTTTAGACTGCTAAAATGTGTGACCTTTCTAAGCACAGCATAAAGATAACATTAGTTGGTGGACTATACTATTGCTCCTGGATGGGCATTAGTTTATTGATCCCAGAACAACACTTTTGTAGCGATACCAGATTGTGAACTGAATAACCATCATGCCCCACCATCTTTGCTAAATGGGAATTAGGACATTGTTAAGACACTACTGACACATTAAGACAGTAATGAGACATAGTTGAGACATTATCAAGACATTATTGAAAGTATTAAAACATTATAAAGGCGTTATTGAGATAGCCTTAAGATATTATTGAGACATTATTAATACGTTATTGAGACATTATTAACCCCTTTGCACCAATATAGAGGCAGGTGTCCGTAAATTCCCAAATTTAATTCCTAAATAATTCTGTCATTGAAGTTCCAAGTGTGTTGCTTCACTGGAATACTTTTCCAGAGTGTCTGTAGCATGAACACTGAGTTATAAAGCCTGAATGGGCTCATGCACAACAGGCAAAAATGGCATTATTTGTTTTGTATTTGCACAAAGGGGGTTAAGACTTATTGAGACATTATTAAAACATTATTTGGCTGTATGTGCTGGCTCTCTAAGCCCTTAGCTGGAGTGTGCCGGCTACCACCCTCCCCAAAAAAAAAAAAAAAAAAAAAACCTGTGTTCAATCAGACCTGTACCCAGTGGGAAACCACAGAGCGCCCTGAGTCATGGGGAGCGTGCCTCGCTGTGTGCCCGGCTCACTGCCATAACGGGTTGAATATCAGGAATAATTGGGGAGAGCTGTGCAGGATCGTGGGCGGTGGTGGTGGGAGGGTGTGGATAGAGGTGTGTGTGGGGGGGATGGGGTTGTGGTTGGAGAGAAAGTTCTGTTTGTTTTACCACCATGCGGCTGAGCTGGAAGAGTCTTTGTGAGTCATTTGGGATTCCGTCAGGAGGTCCTGACGCTGGGAGAGCAAGTGCTGTTCGGACCTGGCCCTGTCTTTGCTGCGTGTACTGTGTTTACAGTTAGGCACTGACCCTGTCCGTGCTGTGTGTGCTGTTAGGCACTGACCCTGTCTGTGCTGTGTGTTCTGTTAGGCACTGACCCTGTCTGTGCTGTGTTTACTGTTAGGACCTGACCCTGTCTGTGCTCCTTGTGCTGTTAGGCACTGACCCTGTCTGTGCTGTGTTTACTGTTAGGACCTGATCCTGTCTGTGCTGTGTGTTCTGTTAGGCACTGACCTCGTCTGTGCTGTGTGGTCTTTTAGACACTGACCCTGTCTGTTCTGTGTGTACTGTTAGGCACTGACTCCATCTATGCTGTGTGTACTGTTAGGCACTGACCTCTTCTGTGCTGTGCAGTCTGTTGGGCACTGACCCAGAGTGTGCTGTGCAGTCTGTTAGACACTGACCCTGTCTGTGCTGCTTGTGCTGTTAGTCACTGACCCTGTCTGTGCTCTGTTTACTGTTAGGACCTGACCCTGTCTGTGCTGTGTGTTCTGTTAGGCACTGACCTTGTCTGTGCTGTGTGGTCTGTTTGACACTGACCCTGTCTGTGCTGTGTGTGCTGTTAGGCACTGACCTCGTCTGTGCTGTGCAGTCTGTTGGGCACTGACCCAGTCTGTGCTGTGTATACTGTCAGTCACTGACCCTGTCTGTGCTCTGTGGTTTGTTAGACACTCACCCTGACTGTGCTGTGTGGTCTGTTAGATACTGACCCTGTCTGTGCTGTGTGTACTGTTAGGCACTCACCCCATCTATGCTGTGTGTACAGTTAGGCACTGGCCATGTCTGTGCTGCATGATCTGTTAGACACTGACCATGTCTGTGCTGTGTGTACTGTTAAGACACTGACCCTGTCTGTGCTGTCTGTACTGTTAGGCACTGACCCTGTCTGTGCCGAGTATATAGATAGGCACTAAGCCTGTCTGTGCTTTGTGTACTATTAGACACTGACCCTGTCTGTACTGTGTGTTCTGTTAGGCGCTGATCCGGTCTGTGCTGTGTGGTCTGTTAGACATTGACCCTGTCTGTGCTGTGTGTTCTGTTAGGCACTCACCCCATCTATGCTGTGTGTACAGTTAGGCACTGTCCTTGTCTGTGCTGCATGATCTGTTCGACACTGACCATGTCAGTGCTGTGTGTGCTGTTAAGACACTGACCCTGTCTGTGCTGTCTGTACTGTTAGGCACTGACCCTGTCTGTGCTGTGTGGTCTGTTAGACACTGACCCTGTCTGTCTTTACTGGATATAGAGGAATCCTTGTGGCACTTATCTGGAGCCCAAAGGGCATTTCAAGCCTTCAACACTCTGGGCTCTGCTTTTAGTATGTATTTTGAAAAGGCCATGTGTAGTGTCTGCTCTAAGGAAAAACCCACTTTTAATTCCAGTTAATATTACTGGTTAAATTGCTGAAGTGGTTTGGTGTTGTTTTTGGCTCTGAGATTATTTTAAGTCCTGCATGCTGAAAGTGCAGCTGTGTTTGGTTGCATTGCCTATGTGTCGTAATGCTGAAGTCGCATATTAGCCTATTCCATGCCTGTCTCTCCACAAAGCATGTCAAATCCCTAAAAGTATGCATTTCCACAGCTTGACTTTACTTACTGTTGAAACAGAAGCATTCAGTGCAGGATGCGGTACACCACTCCTACTTTCCCAAAGGATTTCAAAATATCACAAAAAAATGTAAAACCTTGCCCCAGAGAATTTCTTGAAAAATATTGAGGTAGCTATTGCTCACTGTTGTGGCAAAAAATGGTGCAATAGTGTGCTTTATTGTTGAACTGAGAGCTTGCTCTTGTGCAATGGTGGTGCTTGCCCACCTCTTATGTTTGTAAGGATTGCGTGTAATCACTGCATGAAGAAGCCTTGCAGCACTTGTTTTGAGGCTCAGAGGCAAACTAATGTTCACCACTTAGAGCTGTGGGGCGGAGTGTTTGTGTAGAGTCTATGCTAAGCTGGATCATGGGGAAAGTCATTCATTCACGTGGATGGTTTTAAGCGCAGTTAGATGTTGAACCCAGCGAGAGCAACTTTGCACATAGACCGCACAGCGATTTGACCAAACTGCATTATAAAACTCGCTGGCCTCGCAACTGTTGGTAGACTGTGGCAATAAAGAGTCAGTTATTGGTGGCATTTGGGTTTGGAATCGTTAATAATGTTTCCACTGCTCGTTGCGGCATAACTGTCACACTCTTATCAAGCTCTTCTCACGGTACAAACACAAGTTCTGAGGACAGGGATCAAATTATGGTGGAAGGTTGCAAGTTTACTGCTGACTGACACAGACGGTGCGAGACGTGATTGACTCCCACTCTATTAAACAGTTATCTAACTGATCCAAACAAGAGCAAAAATGCATTAACAAGCATTACATCACAGTAAATACAAAATTACAAAGCACCACAAGCTCTGAAAATGAACTGAAAGAATGGATTTAGGCCAGGTGAGATGAAGTTAATGTCATTTCGCTGTTACTGTTCTTAACTCTGTAAAATCAGCTGATGCTATTGATGCTGCAGAACGTTATGCTAACATCGGTTGCAGACACCTGGATGCCACTGATATGTTTGCCAGATCCAGGCAAAAGCGTATGCAAATTTACATTACAGTTCTGCTGCATTCTCGGACAACGTCACGTGCCGCAGATACACCTTTGTAAAACGTAAAATCCAGGCTTCACCGTGGCCTGAACTGTTTCAGTTGATCTCAGCTGTGAAGATTACTATTCAGCAGCTACATAGTAAAAAATGCCAGGTTTTGGAGTTTGTAGCCAGTTAATAAAACGTTTGCAGTTACGTTCACTGATGTAGCTGAAGTTTTTATGGGCCTTGCCGTGTCTGCCAAAACTGGAATTAATGTGTGAGATCTACTATTCCCACGATGCACCTGGTTTTGTAGCAATCCATTTAGAGTCCAAGTCATATTTATCAGTGAAATCTGCTCAGAAGTACGCATATTGATGTATACAGTGCTGTTATCAGGCAGCTGTGTGTGTGGTAAGTGCCGAAAATTGAATTTTTTGTTTAAGAATGTTTTACAGAGGCAATGGAATGCTTGTTTCCTGTGAAACTTTGTTTAAAATGTTTTTTTTCAAATATGCGGTCTCTGTGTCGTTTACAATATACAATAGATGGTCTGGGTTTCTGCTATTTTTCTGTTTTCCCTCCTCAGTCATTTCTTAAGTTTTTTTTTTCCCTCCAAGTGTAGGAAGTGGGATGCCTTTAGGCTAATTTTCAGAAAAGGATAAACGCTGTGAAAGAGTGCTGTTGAATGCTGGTCAGTAATATAGTGCCCAATAATGAGCCAGAGGAATGATGGTGATCTTTGACTGTCTTTACCTCTGACCTCTGAATCCCTCCCTGGATTTTTCACAAAGGGAGGAGAACAAACAGACCGGACCTCCTGCAGTGGGGATCGTCGAGCCGTGGAGAATGGGCCGGTTAATGAGGGCGAATTGCCTTTTGACCTGACGTTGAATGCGCTGGGTGTCAGAACCCAGACTTAATGGCAATTCCTGGTGCTCATTTGCAGAACAGATGATGATGGAAAATCTTCTGACCAAAAAAAGCTTTTTTTTGGTCAGTTCTCACAAGTTTGTAGGTTAGCTGATTATTTTTCCCTGGTCTGCGTTCTGGTGTGAAGTGCAAATCTCTTCGCACATATTTTGCAATGTCCAAAGGATAATGGTGCAGTACGTGGTGTTTAGACTAGTTTATTGCTTTAAAAACCTGACGCCTCTCCTGCATTTTTTTGGACACGGAACCTGAAAAGTCAGGTTTTTATGCTGGGTCGGCATTAGCCTTATCTTTGGCTGTCAGCTTTTTATCACCAAGGTGTGCAGTTTGCATAGAGTTTTAGTTTACTTGTGTCATGCCAAAGCCCAATGATTTTAACATATGCTGTCCAACAGGATATGAATGGTTGCTGAATAATTGGTGTTTTCACCGAAGTGTCTCAGAAATGACCTCATATGACCCTGTGGAATATTAACTTATGGGTCTTTGTGGCAGAGGCATTTCACGATAAAGGTAATCAATCACCTTTTCTTTTACCATAACAATTGCTGTTAGCTGTATGCCGATGGCGGGTAGTTACCTTCCCTAAAAAAAACCAACAGTTTAGCTCAAGCATTCGGCAAGGTTGAAGTTTGCTATGTTTCAATTCAAATGCGCATGATAAGTATCTGGCTCCGTTTATCTGTAGAATCAGTGGATGGATCTTCTGTCATTGTTCTGGCTTTTCAAGCAGACACCCTAAGCAATGCTTTGTTTAAATTTTTTCCTCTGTGCCTGGTGGCCAATCAGGACTCAGGCACCCCTCCTCTTCTCCGCCCACCCCTAAACTGTTCTACCACTCAAAACGTCAGTCGTTTGCTCAGTCTCAGAAACGGGGCCTGTTAAAATCGAGCTCCTCAAATCCTTCGGGACAGAGCAGGAGTAATCCCACTCAAGCGAAGTTTCTACGCACGCACGTGTCCATCTCGCACATTCTTTTCTCATGAGGTCTTTAAATAGCAATATCCCTTGTTTAAACCTCTCGGTTTGCGTGCTTTTCCTGCGGACTCAAGTTCTGCTGGGCAGTCATCCTGACAGAAATGCCATTAGTTGTGTTGCCTGCTGAGGCAATAATCGTGCGAACGCTTGCGGACGGCGCTCAAGACCACCAAGGCAATGGCAGCGGAGGAATCTTTAGCGCATTTCATGGGCATTATCGTGGCAAGGACTGATATGTTACAGAAATGCTGGATCGCTGCTTTAAGCGCAAGAATTTATTTACGACCCTAATAGAGCTCTTGCAGCATCAGGTCAAATGACCCATCCCCTGACACCAGTATTGTATTAACTCTTACCGATATACTTCCTTATTCAGGAATAGAGTTTTTTTCTTAAGTTGAAAACCAATGCCAGTTACTGTAGGGTCTTGTGCTTCAAATAGAGGCATCTTTTTTATATTAAACAGATCAATTAATCAATTCAATCAATTTTTGTTCTGAACATATTTGAATATCGTAAGTTGTTAACGTTTATGTATATGCCAGTTTACAGCTGACTCTCACTCTCTCAATCCATGCTGATTTTGTTCAGGAAATTATCCAGTTTCCTATCTGAGTGAGTCTTTCAAAACAGATCACTGTGACGTCTGTGCCTCAGTGTCATCTTTTGTGTTCAGTCTTCTGTGTTCATGAGGAGGTTGAGCCACTCATGAACATTTCG
This sequence comes from Gymnothorax reevesii, assembly GCA_029721435.1. NCBI lineage: Eukaryota > Metazoa > Chordata > Actinopteri > Anguilliformes > Muraenidae > Gymnothorax > Gymnothorax reevesii. Next base: position 63,073,304 of record CM056587.1, on the reverse strand, counting down.
GCTGGATTCTGCAGTTACTCGTTTCAGATTTAATGTTCCCTTATTTCAATCCCTATTGCTTCCTTTGCTTGTGTATTTCAGAGGAAGGGTCATCAGTGTTTCACTGAGGCCCTGATCATTTCTCCTGTCCCCTGACCCGGGGTAAGGGCACTACATTAGAGAACAGGAATTTGATACGTGGCACTGAAAGGATAATAAAAGTTTTGTTTTAGTACAGCGATGGAGATGGGAGTTTAATCTGAAACAGTCGAATTTGTGCGAGAGAACAGGTTTGTAAATGAGAGCTGACTGTGTGTGTGTGACTGTGAATGTGAGTGCGTATGTGTGTGTGTGTGTGTGAGTGTGCATGCATGTGTGTGTGTGTGTGTGTGTGTGTGTGTGTGTGTGTGTGTGTGCTTGTTTTTGAACTTCCTACAAAGTGTGGACCAGGAATTTTTTTCCTGCAGTGTGGGGACATTATTGGGAAGTGAGGACATTCTCTCCTATCCTCTCAACTTCACTGGCAAATTGTGACTTATTGGCTAAGGTTAGGCGTTAAGTTAGAATTAGGGATAGGTTAAGGTTAGGGTAAAGGTTTAGGTTACGCTTATGCTGCCTATTGTGAAGATTAGGGGAAGGCTGTAAAGACACATGAGGAATGAATGGAAGTCAATGTAATGTCCTCAAAAGGAAGGATGTACAAGGATGGGTGTGTGTGCATATGTGTATGTGTGTGTGTGTGTGTGTTTGTGTGCGCGCACATGTGCGTGGAACCAGAATCTGTGTGCGATCCTCGGTCTTCAGGCAGGCCTTCAGACATGGATATGTTTTGCAGACATGACTAAACAAAACAAGCTTCACGCATGAATACCAGCCAGGAAAAGTAAGCAGAAAGTGTTCGTAAAAAAACGGGCTGTGATTTCGCCCACTGAATCAGGAAATGTTGACTTTCACACCCTCAGAAAAACTCCACACAGAACTGAGGGCTTCCCTGATTAGTCAGGAAAATATTGGAATAACGTCAGATAAAAATTAAAGAGAGAAAATAAGATGGGAAGTGCAGTGGTGGAGTTGCAACGGGGTGTGAACGAGGCGTCACGCCAGGGTTCACGTGTGAGTTCTTCTCGACTGCTCTTCCCATCAGTATTGGAGGAGGGGGAGCTCTTATTTAGCGTAAATGGAGCGTTACGGTCGCTCTGTTGTTGCTCTGGCCCTGTAGGCGGTGAGCACCTGTGCGCGTTTCAAGCGCGGTTTGGGCTGCTCGCCTCGGGTGGACTGTTGTTCTCCGCTCCTATTGTCCCTGACAAAACACCTGAGCGACACCTCCTGCATGGGTTTGCTTTCGCACTGAGCATTTGAGGGTCAGATTTCACCCAGTTAAAGAGGAGCTTCTCATCTGCTATATTCTGGGACGCTCACTGATGCCATCCCCTAGATCCCCAGGGGAAAGGTCCTTAGGCCATTTTTAAGCCACTGTAAAAGAAAAAAAAAGTTGTTTTAACTTAAAAAAAGTTAGTTACTGTCAGGGTTGCTTTAAAATTGCAAGTTGAATGAATTCAAGATGACAAGTTCAGGTTATTCTCAACTTATCCTCTTAACTTCATCAAACTAAAAACTTAATGGCAGTGCGGGCACCAACTTTAAGTTAAAACAACTTTTTTCTTTTGCAAAGTTTTTTTTTTTTGTATAGTCCATCTACGTTACCTGATTTTCGCAGAAGCGTGTCAGCTCTATCAAATAAACCATTGCTTTCTTTTCTTTCCATCATCTGAAAAGCTCCTTTTTTAGTTTTTCAGGGCCCCTGTTGATCATTTTATCTACATATGCACGTTTTTATTCATGTCACATACGTGAACGCATCAAGTAAAAATAGACGTTTCATGACCCTTTGCGATTTTGAGATGAAGGTAGTTAAAGTTGGGCACTTTTTAATTGGTCTGCGATAGCGGTTTACTTCTTTCATAATTCCATTGATACTAACAGGTGAATCGCTCAATTTTTTTTTTACATCAAATACTTCACAGTTGCAGACAACAAACTATGGCAAAAAGTCAAAAGAAGTTCAAGTGTCATGAATGGCAATTTTTACTTGATGCGTTCACATATATTCTCCATTGCTCAGTTATATGTTTGACTCTTGAATTGTGATTGGGAGTCAGCCCACAGTGCAGAGTTAGCCCTTGTCTCACCCATTCCTCTCAGTATAATTAGACAGCTGTGTCAGCATTGCAGTGACCACTGTCAGAGCCGTGTCCTGAACAATAGCAGGCCCGGGGGACAAAAATGTGGAGGTAGCACTTCCTGGTTCCGGTGCCAGCGGCAAAATTTTGTGGCTTGAATTAGACACCTCGGTGGCATCTTGCTGCACTTGGCGAGACACCCCTCGTCGTGCTGTTGGGTGATACCGTACCGCGTGGCGAGCTGGATCAGACCCTTTAAACGGCACCACCGTCTGTTTATTCTTCTTTTGTGGAATTAGCGGTTGTTTGACTCTGGGGTAGGGCTGGAGTCTGTGTGCAGACGGTCTTTGCGCCAAAGTCCACACTGATACATCAAGGCGAGATGAAAGCGTTTTTGGGGTGAAGCACATTTTGTGCTCGATGTCTATGTGCTGTTCAAAGAGGCAAAGAGACTGGAGGCGATTCTGACTTTTTCATTAACCCTTACAGTGCTAAATGCAGCTATTGTTGCTCAATGATGCAAGATATATAAATAAAAGCTGTTGAAAAGCTATCATGTTGCGACTTGGGAGCTCTTTTATACAGTCGCCACATGATAGGTTTTCAGCAGCGCAAGATAATTAAATTCTTTTTTTTTTTTTTTTTGGCGCTCTAAGGGTTAATCTAAATATGTAAAATGTGCGAACCCCTTACCTCACGGTTCAGGAATTCTTGCTCTGTGTATTTATATGGATTGTTAAAGAAAAGGTCCTCGTTTTCTGCGGCTGGTGAAATGAATCTTTTTTTTTTTTTTTCTCGTTTTGAACGGATAAGTGCAGCCAGACCCCTGGTGTCATAATAAGAGCACAAGGTAAGCGCATCTGTTTCTGCTCGGCTTGCCTTGGCTCTCAGCCAATCTTCTCTCACGCATGGGGTCAGGCCAGGGATGTTTTCCGCAGAAACGCTGACCGCAGGTGCCGCTCGCCTCAGGTGATCTCAGGTGAGGCCGCCACAGGTCACAGGAAATGGACCCCTTTACGGATTCCCCCACCAAAACGCATGTAGCGCACTTCAGGTGTCATGTAGCCTAGCCTTAGTGGCTTGCCTTGAGTATTAACCCTGAGTGTGCTAAATGGAGCTATTGTTGCTAAGTGACGTAAGATATCAAAATCAAAGCTGTTGGAAATCTAGCACGTGGCGACTTGTTCCGGAGCTCTTTTGAACGAGTCGCCACATGATAGATTTTCAACAGCACAAGATAATTAAATTAATATTTTTAAGAAGTTTATTTCAGCGTTCAAAGGGTTAATGATCGTGACACTTGCATTGTGAAAGGGGGTTAGCCCATGATGGATAATCGGCCAACGAGTCGCCCATTTCAAAGGAAAAGTTCTTTTTTCACGTACGTGTAATGGAGCTCATATATAGATTCATCGTAATAAAAAATTCCCTGCTGAATATAGCGTAGCTGAAATAAATCGATAATTAAAAACCTGCTGCGGACAGGCTGGTGTTTTTCTGCTTTGCTGCAGTCTTTCTCCCTGCCCTACTTTTTCCTTCACAGTTGAACTAGTTCTGAGTGTTGACAGCACTTTTAATGTTTAATGCACTTTGATTTTTGCTGCAGACACATCAAAGCCCTCCGCCAGGCATTTCTGAGCAGTGTGCAGCGCAATGGAGCAACTGTGCCTGGTTCACCATTCTTTTAAAATGAAATGAGAAAGATGAGCGTAAACTAGGCGCCGTATTTGCAGATTCTAGCCTCGGCGAACGAGTGGCTTGTAGCCAAAGCCAATATAATGTGGGCTACATATGACAGACACACTCATCACCCACAAAATTGTCTTGTACTGTGGGACTGCTACCCCGCATTTTTGGTTGACGTGCATATCTTGTTAGATGTCCGTGTATTACAACTGCGGTTAATGGATATTAACCGTACGTTTAACTCCTTCATGAAGTCCAGATAATAGGACCTGGGACAGTCACAGTTATGGACAGTCTTCCTGCACTGGGGAATGTGCCCAACATGGTTTGATGTTGAAGCAGTAATGCTCATATCGAGGTTTTGGAGCGCAATGGTTATATGTCCATTTTAGATGTTTTGAGAAAAATTGATTTTTAGGTTTGAAAATGTTCTCTTAAATCAGGTACATCATTTTAATATCTGTCACTCTTTTACTGCATGGTTCAGAGGTATAGTGAACATGTAAGTTTTCATAAGTGTTATACTGTGACCTCACGGCCAAAATCGCCAAAATGGACCTCACCTCCGTACTCCAACAATTCTAGCACTTGATGTGACGTAATACAATGGTGATGGATTGAAGTTAAGGTTGTTTGCAATGGAAGACAGTTGATTCTGTAATACTATTCATGTTTATTCATCAAAATATGAATGTTTCATTCATATAAGCAGATTTTGTTAGACATACCACAAAATGAAAATGTGAATTCTGTTTAAAACTGAGGCGCATGGACATACAGTTATTTTGCTCCAAGAATTAGCTGATAGAAATTTGTGACAAGAGGTAAAAATCTCAAAATCACAAAATTTGGACATATAACCATTGTGCTCCAAACCCTCGAGGTGAAATTTATATTTCTTTTGTTCATTGACATGCATAAGCATTGTTAGGACATACTATTCTATTGAAGTTGGCTGAAGTTGATTCTGGTACCCTTATATAGAAACTGGAACAATTGGACTGAGTGGTCAGTTGTCCCGGAAGGATTTGATTCAAAGTTTAATGTTGCATTTGTGCTCTTGAAGTCGAAGTTACTGAGCTAGTCTTGTAAAAGTTGCTCTAAAAGAATTTCCCGTCATTTTCTAAGCCTGAACAATGATGGTCCTTCGCCTGCCGTCACGGTCTTTCATCGGCGGTGAGATTTACAGTAAGAAAGCAATGACGGTGATAAATGGCCTCTCACGCACACGTCTTCTCACTCGCCAGCTGTGCGGCGCGATTCGGCCGATGTCATGTGCTTGCAATGCGCATGATGACAGGGGCGAAGGCGGCGTTTGATCCAAATGGGGGGCGTGTCTGTTATTCTAGTCCGTCCCCATGAGAGGCCTTCCTTCCCCGGTCCGGATCAGTACCCCCCCCCCCGCCACCCACATTCATGTGCGGCTACGGAAGTCTCTGATCGTTTTTTGGAAATCTGACAGGAGACTAAGGGAGGTGCCCCGAATTTGCTGGTGGTCTCAATGCCTGGCCCGCATGTGCTCAGATCAGCTCAACTCATCCGGGCCAAGGACCCTTCCCCTGCCAAACTGTGTGGTGCCTGTTAGAAATTCCCCCTATGGTACTGTTGCTGCAAACAGCATATTTGTGAGAAAAAAAAGAGGAAAATCTTATGAAATTTTTAGCTAATATTGAAGATGTATAGCTCTTCAGCTCCAAGCATGATGTTTATTGATCCAGCATTTCGATACAGCTATTGCTGAAATCCTCACTAACTTTTTGCTTTGAGGCAATGCAGTGTTCCTCTGGTAGGAGAATCTGAAAGCTAGAAAACTGTGCGGGAAACTTCAGCTTGTCCTGCTGGCTACTAAGCAGTGGATAAAACCATCTGCTGAATATGTATAATGCAATGTAACGAGCAGTCACCAGACTCAATTTTTCATCAGAGTCTGTATAGTTCAGTTGTACCCCTCCCTCGCCTTAAATGGCAAAAAATTGGAGAATGACCTGTCCCAAGGATGTGCTAAACAGAGATTGTTTTGGTCTTAAAGTCAAGAGTCAGATGTTGGCTGTTTACTCTCTTGTTCAACACGTGTTCTCCATAACTCAAGTGCATACCACAGTTTGGTTGTGTTGCTCTTTTCTTGTCACCAGAGAATCACTGAATCGCTGGGTCAGCTCTGAGGCGCTGTGTGAAATCCTGTTTGTCAGAGTCGACACACAAAGAAAAGGGGCGTCTTACTGGTTCAAGAGGCGAGTAGTTTTAGCTGGCGTGGTAATAAAAAGCACTTCATTGCCTCTCTATAGGACGTCCATTGTCCTCTGCTCTATATTTTTCCTTCAAATAACCTGCTCTGGCAGCTGTTTGTTGAAGTACCGGAATGGGGGGGGGGTTTCGCAACCAGCTATAGACTAAACGCAAGTTCCGTTGTTTATTCCTCAAATGTCGAGGGGATGTTATTCGCCATGTGCGTCATCTTCTGCTGAATCAGCCCTGGAGCATGGATGGTACGTCTAGTCTGACCGCACTCGAGTCTTGGCATTTCCACCACTCTGCGGAGATTCTGAGCAACTGCTTGGCGGTTTATATGAGAAACCAAGTGAAATGGTTGATGGACTAGTATTTAAGGCTATTGCACTGGAGTATACAGTCCTTGCTAAGCTAAAAAAGTTGTGGTTTTATCTTATGCTGACTTCTTTTTCATGTATGAAACGTTCAAGGTGAGTTCGACTCAGCGACTGAGGGCTCTTGGTGGAGAAAGGACTCAGGCTGGAGATGAAGGGCTTTGTAAATCCGCTGTAAATCCAGGTGCGGGACGAGTCCCTGCTGTCTGCCGGATTTCCGCAGTGTGAGGGCTGGCACTAAGGGCGCTGTAAAATCAGGAGTGGGGAAGCGCCAGAGATATGAGCGATGAACCCTGCAGACATCCCTCCCCCCGCCCCCATCTCCTTGCCCCACCTCCACCTTCCTCATAGACTGGCGGGCGGCAAACTTGCAGTCCCCAGACGGGCATGAGCCCAGGTCAGCCACGTTCACTGAGGAAGAGGCTCGGCGAGGTTAAATGGGGCCTCTCAAAGCCATAAAAGTCAGATGTCGGGCAGATGTGTTGCAAGCTTGCACCTCTTTGTGCAACAGGTACCGCATTTATACCATCTATGGTACTGCGCTTATACAGTCGATGGTACTGCTCTTACACAGTTTATGGTACTGCTCTTATACAATGTATAGTACTCCTCTTCTACTGTCTATGGTACTGCTCTTACCCCATCTATGGTAATGCTCTTACACAGTCTATGGTACTGCTCTTATACAGTCCATGGTAATGCTCTTTAACAGTCTAAACGTAGTACTGTTCTTATATAGTTTATGGTACTGCTGTCATACACTCTACGCTACTGCTCTTACACAATGTATGGTACTGCTCTTTAACTGTCTATAGTTCTGCTTTTATATTGTTTATGGTACTGTTCTTACACAATCTATGGTACTGCTAATATACAGTCTGTGGTGCTACTCTTATATAGTCTATGTGGTACTGCTAATATACAGTCTATGGCACTGCTCGTAGAGGGAGGCTTCCTCATTTTCTTGCCTGAGTGAAATCAAGGTGAGCCTAAGTCGCAACATCCCTGGGAAAATTCTGGCTCCTTTTAATTTGATGTACTAAAAAATTGTTTTGCAGAAATGTGTGATCCAGTTACTTTTTTGTGGAGATAGTGCACAGTACTGAGAGTTAAGCAAGTTATCCAAATAGCTTATTATAGTTTTTGACTAGAACTGAAAAAAAGTTAACATCCCCTGCTGAATAAGCTTCTGATTCCTTCCGAGAAGAATATGCCTTAATTTGGGAGCGCTGGCTGGACTCGCTTGTTTGTATATAATAAGGAAGCAAACGCAGAAAAAGGATTGAGTTTCTCGAGTGAGATCAGGGTACACAGTGCGCATGTCACTTAACCGGATGCAATCCTGACTGGGTCAGTGAGCAGTTTTGTGAAGAAGGGAGTTTTTTTTTTTTTTTTTTAAACACCTTGCAGGAAGTAAAGTGAAACCAGGGCATGCAGAACAGGGCTTCTCGAAACATGACCTTCCTGTGGATTCATCTCAGAGCCTCCACCCGTCCCCCCACCCCCCCCAACCCCCATAATCAGCCCTCCCTTACGGCGATGTCAGTGAGCTGGAACAATCCGCGGCATCTTCGTGAAATGGGAAAAAAAGGGAATTTTCCTTGCGGCCTCTGCTTCCTTTGACTGCTCTGAAATGGCTGGCACTACTCAGTTGATGTCAGATACGACAAATGGCTTACGTGTTTATGAACGTGTTTCTGAGTGCTGCTAATAAGCAAGTAGATGGTGTCCCTGTTTAAAATGACTGCAGTTCACATGTTGATTTACACTACATTCAACATTGATCGCAAATTAAAGCCCACAGTTTTAACTCATGTCTATTCTTTTAAAATCCCCTGAGTTCACTTATAGAGCTAAGAAAAAAGAATACTCGCGGACTTCCAATGTTTACAAACATTTCCCGTAACATATGACTGCATTGCGTGCATTTTTTGGTCCATCTATGTGAAGTGCTACATCCACTTTAAAACAATATTTTGTTCCACTGAACATAAACTGTCCAGGCTTCCGATAATTTATTTGCATTTCCTGTTCGGATAGAAGATGAATTGCTTCTGAAAGTCTGTGAGAGTATTTTTTAAATTGGCTACACAGGAAATTCTATGTTGATTGCACCTTTTAAGCAGCTTAAGAAGCCTTGTCGATGAAATCCGATTAGTTCGTCCTGCCAAACACTTTCCCAGTTTTTTTTTTTCTCAAGCTGCCACCGGTGTTACATTTGAAAGGAAATATTGTCCGTCTGAGGCTGTCACAATAGACCAGAATCTATAATAGTGTCTCCCAGAGTGGATCCAAGTCCTCGTGAAAGTTTCCCGTAAAAGGTCAATGAGAAGAGAAGAAAAAAAAAAACTTGCCAGACTCATGTTTCTAAGTCATTAATCCAGCTGTGCAATGAAGCATCGTAGCATTAGCTGTGGGTGCTTTCCAGAGTCAGGTGCAAAGCTTTCTCAAGCAGGAGGTCTTGGATTCTCCCATACAGCAGCTAAAATTGGTCAGTTTTCTATGCACCATGTATTATTAGAAAAATATCTTTTTAGAAAAATAAAGAATACATATAATTTTCTTCCCGTGTGACAAACAAAGTAATAGTCCTGTTGTACTCTTCTGTTAACCACCGATTAGCAGATTAGATTTTGTGGAGGAAAGCGACCAAGAGATAGCTGACCTTGACATTTCATGTGTCAGGAAAATTTGATTAAAGCGGTACATGTATGCACAAGAATTCAGTTGACAATGAGCCACAGTATTCCCTGTTCGAGGGTTTCCTGTCTGCAGGGATGTTGACCTTCAAGGAACACCCTTGAGAGCACATCATAAACATGTCTGTGCATGATGGTTTCAGTGTAATAAAATGCACCACAGTGCTCATTAACTGATTGATGCATCTTTGTAATCAGCGCAAAGGATCTGTTTCCATTGACAGTGTGCTTGGATGGGACTTGCAAATAAGCCCCACTCTCATCCATCACTCCATTTAAAATATATTTTATATCAAATAACATAGTGTTTAAGTTAGCATTGCACTCTTTTCTTAGTTCTTAGTTTTCTCTTTAAAACTAGGAAAAATAACTTCAACAGATGTGCTCAGAGATAAAGTGATTCCCTCGGAGTTGAATTTAGTTTTACGATTATGCTATACACTTTGAGAACTCAAATGCATCGGACAGCTAATCCTGAATTTAAAGCATGTACATCTGACACCAGACTCCATAATTAAAGATCTTCTGTAAATAATAAAAGTGTTATGATGTTCAATTAATGAGTAAAGGTTTTATTTATTTATTTACTTACTGATGTGTACTTTTCAGTTTGGGAAGCAAATTCTTGCCTTTCCCAACGAGCCTAATTTAATACTATGATGGGCCCTACTGTGGGAGTCTTGAAAGCCAGACTGTTTTCCTTAGCCGTTTGTTTGCATTTATGTCTTTTTATAAAATTGTTTTTGTGTCTCAAAGCCTGACATGCAAACAGTACCAGGGCTTTGATTTTTTTGAACCCTCTACAGCATGTCCGCCGTTCTGTTGAGTGTTCATTCAGAGGGGGACCTTCTTGTGTACTTGACAAGTCTATTTCCTAGTGCTGTCATAACTGTTACATCGACTGTGTTCATTCTCTACCCTTCATTATCCTCCGTGCTTCATCTTTTCATTTTCTGTTATCTGTCTCGTCGTCTTTGAGTTTGTGTCCGTTGGATGGCACATGCTGGGTAGATTCATCTCCACCTCGTTGGTTGTTCTCTCCACCGCTGGTCTGCCAGGCTCCTGTGATATGGGTCCTTTGTCTGTACAGTCCTCCAGCGCCACTACTATAGCACCTTGAAACACGGGTCTTCGTTTCATGGCTTTAAATTTCAGTGCTCGAAAGCTGCAGTGTTACTTGGTTTACAGTGTATTTTAGTACCATCCGCTCGCGATCTATTGAAGTCATTGATGGCTGCAGATCAAAATTAGCCGCTGGTTGGACTGAAACCGTAAAATCCTGTACACACTACATCCTCCTGAGCCAGAGATTCCCCTACGTCATGGGGGATTTTGGCCTATCATTGCTGTTAATATTGATGCAGTGCTTATGTAGCTCTTTTGATGAAGATTATGTCTGTTACAGGCACAGGCCTTTCGCCAAAAACATTTAGGAATGACCTCAGCGGTGGGGCACTGCTATATTCTCGAAAGGCATGGAGCTGCCGCAGTGCCCCTCTCCCTCTGTAGTGATTATAGCATGTGAGGTTTTCCCATCGAACACACGCCAGCGCTTGGAATAAGAAGCAGTGAAATTACGCAGGACTGTGGGATGCCCACACTGTAAACGGTCCCATCTGTCGGTCATGGGAGCCAGACTACGCATGATGCTGACGGGATATGAAGTGGTACGCCTGGCTGCCTGGACACGTTTTCTTGAAAATTGTATTGAGTCCAGGGCCAGGGGTAAAAGTGTGTCATCAGTTGGGGTTTCAGTAAGTCCACTTTCAGCCTGTCCAGCTTTTACATCAAGTGAAAGCCCGATCTCATCCAGACTCGTCATATAGTGACGCTACCTGACTAAGCTTTGATATACGACAGAAAAAGAGGTTTTGAGGCTACCCCCTAACCCTTAACCCGAACCCTAACCCTAAGCGTTAAATAAGGACGCCAGAAGTATCTTTTTCATTGTATATCGACGCTTGGTCAGGTAGCGTCACTATATGACGAGTCGGGGCGAGAATGTGTTGAACATGGGCCGAGTCTTTGGAATGAGCACGCTCACTACGGAGCCAGCCCTGATTCTGTGTTCAGCCCGATTCTGTACCCAGTGCGCTGGTCTGCATAAGTTCTGGCATGGCGTGACTGTTGAGCACTTAGGAGAGCCATTTCCATCCTATCGGGCAAATTATGTTCCACTGAGATGTGAGCTTTGAAAATGTATTTTAAAGATTATTTTTTGGGGGGATTTTGTCTTTTATTAGACAGTTGTATAGTGGAGAGTGACTGGAAAGTTGGGGAGAAGAATGGGGGAGACATGCCGCAAATTGCCCGAGCCGAAATCGAACGCAGGTCGCTGCAGCCTTTTTTATGTTGCGCGCGCTGAGACCAATGAGCCACCGGGGCGCCCCCGAAAATGTATTTTAGACTTCAATGTTTTGCATGCCTACGGGATCATGCAAATAACGGCATTATACTTCCTGGACAGGGACAGTAGACTCCAGTGCTGCACATTTTACTCCTTGGACTCTTGATTGTAGCCCGTTCCCCTCTCCCTTATACTCTTACACGCTTGTAATCACGAGTATCACAGGTCAGGCCAGACTAACACGAATGCTGTAGAGCCGTATCGGGAAGCATTAGAACTGACATGAGTTGGCGGTGTCTTGACTAATGTCGAGGCTAGGCTTCATTCCCAGGTTCCCCGCGACCACATCCACCCATAATCCCTCCAGCGATGTAAAGACACTCTGAGACGGAGCCACGGTGAAATCTGAAGGACTGGCTGGCGTTTCAAACGGCTTCTGATATTTAGTTTCTTTAATGCGGCTTGTTGCATATTTGCGTTTGGACGCTTGCACTGCTGTTCTGGGAAGCCTTCGTTTTTCATTCATCCGAAAGTGTTTACAGGAAAGCCTGTGCCTCTGTGCTCATCAGAGGGGTGAATCTCCGGTCGCCTCGTCTGTCTCTGCTGTCAGTTAAACCCTGCATTGTGAAATTGCAGTCGGGATGATGTGCATTTGGGTACGTACTTTTGAATTTAGCTTCGGGGAGTAGATCTGGGATGTTGCCAGACCAATGGGGATTGTTCTGGAATGTTCTATCACAGATCTGATTTGTATAAATTTGAAAATGGGAGAAGGTCCCAAATAAACAGACTTTTTATGGTAAGCAGTCTGACTTCTCTGTGATGGAAAGTACCAAAATGCGTGGTGACCAAATTTGGGTTTCCTCCACTCGGAGATCTGCCCCCTCCTGTCCAAGACCTCTAGGGACATACTGCAGTGTGCTGTAATTATGTCTTGTGTATCTTTCACGCGGAATATGTTTTCATCTGTTCTTACCTCCTTCATGCTGTTAATCTGCAGCTTGGTGAAGGATGGCCTGCATCCATGTCTGTGGACGTGTTCTGTAATCCTCCTGTGCCGTTCAGAGCTCATGGCCTGGTCGAGCCCCGTGGAGAGGTGACGCATCTGAAATGTTCACCTCTTCCTGGTTTCTGAGGTGAACAAACCATTGCCTGACTGGAGGAGTTCCTCCAGCTACTGTATCCACTCCCTTACTATGAGGAACTTTCATATTAATTTTTAATTAGACAGCAAGTACATTCTACGCAAAAAATTGACGCGCTTGCGTACACACGCATATTCACATGGACCTGCGTGTATGTGTAAGAGGTGTTAATGTGTCTGTGTCCTTGTGTGTACATTTTCAGATTACGCATCAGAGCTGTTTGTGAAATTGTTCTGTCAGAACTGGATTGCGTTTTTGAGCTGTGCTTTCATGCGCAAGGTTTAGGTCATTTAGGTTTGTGTTGCACGTGGTCCGCACTCCTAGCGTAAGGATGGTACGTCCTGATGTTGCACACTGAAAAAAAAATATATATTCCTTTGAAGGGCTGACGAATATCTTTCCGTCCTCTGAATATGATTTCCAAACCTGAGCGTCGTAAAGAATCCCTTTGCTTTGGAGCTGCAGATCCCGCTGTGAGGAGTCGCTGGAATCTGGCCAAACGCCCGATTCGTCACGGGACCTTCCTGAGCTAACCCTGCTGGAGAGGAAAGATGTCTTTATTTGGCCACAGAAATGCAGCGTGGGTTCGCATCCAAACTCCAGCATTTCTGACTCTGCAGACTTATTTTTGTGCTAGACTGCTTGGAACAATACACCATGATGCAAACAATTTATATGAAAGAGCATAAACATGTATTTTCACAAAGCAATTATGATTTTTCAAGCATTACAAGGACTTATTATTTCCAGACATTTATTTTGTGAAGCGAATGGAAGAAAGTGAATGACCACATAATGTAATAAATAATAGCAGAAATTCCTGCCAATAAAAAGATTAAAAAAAAGACTATGCAAGAACTCTAAAAAAAATGTTACCACGAGTGGCCCTTTCTTCGGTGATTATTCAGACGTTTAGCGGCCATGACGGATCTTTAGCCACGCGCCTGCGACTGGTCTTCGAGCAGCACCTCACGCACTACCTGCCACTTTCGCACTTTCATTACTGCCTCGCAGCTTTTGGGAAAATCCCCCCGTGTTGTCGGGAAAACAGACGGCGAGCTGTTTGAGTTTGGCGACGGCGCAAGTGCGCAGGAACTTGGCCGCCGGAGGGAAGCAGGCGGATGGCGGTTACGCAAGTTTAATTGAGAGCAGTCCCCGAATTATGTCAGCAAAAACGAGCGTCGATTCCGATCGCTGTGTCTTGTGCCTTCTCTTACCACAGAGGCGGATCAGGGCGGAATGATTTGGGGGTGGGGGGTTTATGGGCGTGGCAGCTCATAAGCAAATATTAGTCACTGTCAGCTGAGGAACACAACGCCACTACGCACTTTCTGAGTAATACGGAGTGCAACTTTATCTCTTGCTTGTCAGCAGTCCCCGAATTATGTCAGCAAGAACAAGTGTTGACTCTGATCGCTGAGTCTTCTGCTTTCTCTTAACACAGAGGTTGATCAAGGAGGGAGGATTTTTTAGGGCGATGGGGCTGGTTTTATGAGCGTGGCAGCTACCCGTTACTAAGTAAATATGAGTTGCTGTCAGTGGAGGAACGCAACGCCGCTACGGATTCTCTGGGGAATAAGAAGTGCTGCTCTATCTCCTGCTTGACGCCAACAGAATTGCAAAGTTAAGGTGCATTCTAATGAAATAGCCCTTATTTTACCAGCTCATTAGTCTCTCGATGACCTGGCGGGGCTGTGGTTGAAGCACATGGTTTATTTCGATGGGAAACTCCCCACCGTTTATGCTGCCCCGGTTGCCGTGGTGACACTCGGGGCATTAATGAAAGAAGGTTTCACTTGAGTGAATTTCAGTGGCCTGTTGGTTCCTGAGTACCAGCCCTTAGTTTATACAATCAGTGCAAACAGCGGAGACCCAGCTGCCCTTTGACCTTGGTTTCATTTGTGCCACTTTCAGTGTTTGTGACAGCCTGCTGGAGGTAGTTTGAATTCGTTTTGGGACACTTCCATTTGGGAGCAGAAATATTATCATGTGTGGAGGTTTGAGGCCCGTGAAGATATCGTAACCAGGTTTAGTATCTAAAAGTGATTTTGTTTAAAAGTCCTGGCTGGAGCAGGTGCACTGGCTCACTGTGTCCTTTGTTTTTGGAATGTCTTGTGCCGACATTATTGCGTCAAACAATGACGCAATAAGCATTTCTGTGCATGCAATAGTTTCTATGTGTGGGGTAATGAACCAAATAAAGTGTGCTTTCACAATTTTGATATGACTTTCAGTTGTAAAAAACATGGAAAAGACACAGAATGTAATGGATTCAGATGCTGCTGATATGGGTTTTTTTCTCATTATTTCTGAAATAAAACGGTTCTTCACAACAAACACAAGCTTCTTGTACTGCCAGAAAGCATGGGCTTGGCTGATAAGTGCATCTTGCATCAATAATGTCCAGTTATTCGGATTATCTCCTATCATGTCAGGCCTCATGCGCAAAACCTTTTTGCAAAACTTTAGGAATTTGCTGTTTTTATCTGATGATGAAATATCTGGGAAAAAATGCTATGGGAAGAAGAGGCACCAGCTCAACACCTTCGGTGAAACTTGGATCAGTCCCAGATGGCAGACATTAGGAACTTCTGCTTTTAATCAAATACAAAGAAAAGCATTCAGTGTTTCATTTTCACTCTTGTTTTTTTTCTGTCTGTATCTATCTGCTTCAGTCTCTGGGGACTAGCCTTTGGAACTGAACGGGTTTGAAGTTGAAAAGCTTTTATCGCAAAATGTTTTGAAAACGTCCCACTGCGTGTTATGGAAGGGAAACGCCAAAGACGCAGATTAGAGGTACATTAGATGGAGACACCATACCGACATGCTGATGGTGCGGAGTAACGACATAATCAATTTCATCTGCGACCAATGAAAGGCAAGCCCTGTCCTCGGTTGTGCCTCTTCCTGTGTGGGCGGGGCTAAGCTGAAGGAGGCGGTACGCAAGATGTAGAGTGTGGCTCAAACTGCATTTGTGCACCAATCCTATCCAAGGTTGGTTGTTGGGCAGGGTCACTGTGACCAAAACTGAGCCTTTGCCATACGGTAAGTGCTTGTTTCCATATCTCAAAGGGTGCTTGTGAGTAATTAATCATTGTGTTGCTGAAGATATGGGAGATTAATTTATCATAACAGATGCCCATTCCCCCCGCCCCTTTCCCCATGTAGTCTTGGATCAAAACACACTCGTCAGTAAACAAATTCGGTCAGTGCCTTTTGTAATGTGGAAACTAGCACTTACCTCGCACCAACACATGGCGATAGATGCAGAATGATTCATAATCAGGTGATACAGTTTGTGGGTTTCATTATCTGATCGGTGGCCTCTCTTAAAGTATTCACTTCTTTGCAGCGAAGACAAGAGCGATGAGCTCATCCTTTCGTCCACTCACTTTCAGATTGCTTTTACCAGTCGCGTGCCGTCAGATGTCAGGAAGGCCTTCGGTAACATCACCCTTTCCCGCATAATTGCTCTTGAACTGTTTGCGAACAAGTTTGCCTGATTAACAATCAAACAATTTATTAACTGAACAACGACCACCAATGCATGAGATGTAATGATAAAGAAATGTTAATGACAAAGCGATCGCCTATTGGCAATGTTGATATGATTGATGTGACTCCGCAAGGGTGACAATGTGCAAAAAATCAGAAACATTCCCGGACTTCGCAGCAATTATTTTCGCCGCCACTCAGCTGTACATCGTACTTAACAATGCAATTTAGTTGTCATTTTATTAAGACTGTAGAACGGATTTTCATGGCTAATTGCTCAATGAGCCTCGCAAACTAATATACGCAAATCTATGCTGTTTCAATGCTACAGGAGCACAGAAATTATGAAGACATATTGATATTTTTCGTAGTCATTGATGTGCGAAAGAAAACACTTTATAATTTCGTAGTGCAATGTATAACAAGGCTTTCAAAAATAAATAAGACTTTCTTCGGTTCTACCAATCAGTCCGAGCAACTGTGTCTAATTGGGAGAGGTGAACTGCGAGAGGTGTAGGTCATTAAGCAGTGAAAGGTGGTGTTCTTGCTGGCCCTGTGTTTCTGTGACGGACCACCACTGCCTTTTACAGAGAAAGTCTTTCAACAAACTTACTCTCTACAACCTAATTTCATGAATCGACAACTCTTCTTCAGCCATAATGAAACTCAATAAATAAACAAACAAAAAAAAAAACGAGTATGATTATCAATTGACAGAGTATTTGCAGCGTTACATGTGACAAATCGGGCACAGAACAGTATAGAACTCAATACGTCATGCACACAAAACCACCGCACAGGGATCGTGAAAGCGAGATTTTGGTCACTTTGACTCGGTGACCTCTCATGTGATGCACTCAGTGGATGCCTCCCTGGCTAATATCAAACTCGCTTATCGCACTGGATAACGTAACATTGGCAAATACTTTTTGAGTATTTCAGCCAGAAATCACAAACATTCGTGTAAATCCATCCAAAAAAACAGGCTGTGTTTCTGTTGCAATGTTTGGTTTTGCCAGCCCTCTATGTTTGGTCAAACTGGGTCTCATTGAAAAATGTTCTTTCTCTGTGATGAGTCTGAAGATAATTTGTGAACTTTTAGCAGACTTTCTGTTCTGGTCAGCGAAATTACCCCTGGTAAACCCTGTAACTCAGACAGTACCCGAGCTGGTTAATGCTGGAGACGCACAATGCCGAGGCTGCCTGTACCTCCAGCAGCCTTCTGTCAGGCCCTGTGAATGTGCTGTGTACTTCCAGGATGCCCTGATTGAACCTCAGTGGGTCAACTTTTCACACCCTGAGATTCAGGCCTTGGGTGCCAGGATGGCAGTGCACTGTCCCTCTGACATGTGCCACACTGAGCTGTTAATATCTCTGATGAAGGGATTTGAATTGAATCAACACTGCACACCTTTTATTCATAAAAACCAATGTATGGCACATTCATAATTAGGTCTTACATTATTAATCCAACTGTGTTTGTGAAGGAAAGAGGCTACTTTACGCTTGTGAAAGTAGGGTTAATGACCACCAGTAATTGAATCCAGGTCAATACCTTTTCCATATATTTACTTTGATTGTATCTGCTTTTGCTAAATGAGTTGGTTCATATACAAGCATTAAAAAAAAGAAATGGATAAAAAGTCATGCGTGTGGAGCTACCAGATATCAGGTGTTCTCTGCAACCAGCGAGCGGACGCGTGGCTTTAATATGCATGACGAACGTCTTGTTTGGACTTAACCTCCAGACTGAAAGTATAGTGTTTGGCTGTGCTGAGGTCTTGTACAGCAAGACGTCGGCTTGGTAAATAATAATTAAGAACATGACTGACACTGTACTGAGTGGTATGGATATAAGTGCAGTAACATGCAGTTGGAGTGAAGGAGAATAAAAAAAAATTGGTTTGAGTTCAAAGTGAGTACTTGCGCAAGCCCCACATTTACTGCGCTCGTGTTATCTTAAATTATTGTTTTTCTTTTGGTACATATTTCTGCTCTGGTCTTTTTCCAAAAAAGTATTCCATTACTTCCAAAAAAAATGTTATTCTACTTGGGTTTTGACTCTTCAAAATGTATCGTGCGTTAAAAGAAAAAGTGTCTGTCTCTGTTGACACTAGCTGATGAATGAACTAGCATTGAAGCTGAAAGATTGGTAATAAACCCTCCCCCCCCCCCCCCCCCCTTCTCGGCAGACAGATTGCTGTAATAAGCACTTTACAGTGCGGGTAAATGGGAGTCCATAAACAAGTAGTAATGCTAGCAGCCCCCCAAGGGTTTGACCCAGTTATCATGTTGTGCTGGACTGGGCTTAACGCTTGAAATGGACTCTTAACCATTCCACGTCTGCTAGGCTAACGCTATCATTGCGAAGCACCTGATCTTGAAGAGAAAGCATTTGTGCACTCATAGCTACTGCCATGGTCAAAAATGAGCATTCATGTGTACATACGTATTCAAATGGTGTTGAGAAATAACTCTTAAAGCTGTGCAAAAGCATGCTATGAGCTAAGGTTACTTTCATCATGGTTTAAGACTGCTGTCAATGTGTATAATTGAGTTTACTTTCTGTTTTGCGTTCGGATGACAAGAAAACAATCGTTCTTGATAACAGTGCATTGCATCATCATTAGGATTTTGTCAGCTTTTATGTGGAAATGCCTTCTGTTTTGTCCTGATTTGGAGTGCGCTTGTAAACAGAGGGTTTATACTGAGTGTGGGTGAGGCTTCCTAATGATCCTAATGCCTGCGCACACATGCTGACGATGTGTCATCAATGCTGGCCCATAAACAGCATTACTGGGCAGAATTCAGGCCGACTGTGAGGTTACGTTAGCGCAAATGGCAAAATGAATGATTCTTGTGTTTAAAAAAAAATCCTGCAAGAGTGAATATACTGTATGTATATCCGTTGTATCTTTCTCTTATTTAAAAAAAAAAATCCTGCAAAACTGAAGTGAATATACTGTATGTATATCCGTTATATCTGGCAACAAGATATTAGCAGCAGATCCTTTTAAGTCCTGTAAACAGTTAGATTAGACCTCAGTGATATGACTTGATTCTCCAGCACGTTCTAGCGATGCTCGATCGGGTTGGATCTGGGGTATTCCGAACTCCTGAAGTCTCAGCTATGTTCTTCAAAACATTCCTGAAAATATTTTGAAATATTTGCAGAAATATTTCCGATTAGACCTTAATGCTCATGGAAAGTAAGAATAGGTGTCACAGTCTATTCGTACGCAAATCATCAGATCTAGCGCCCTCTGGAAAATCAGACCATCGGGTCATAAAGAACCAAATAGTTAATTATTTCATCTTGAACATACTGGTCTAAAAAGACAAGTGAAACCAAGTGAAAACTCTCAGTTTCCTTCTTTAATGTACCCTTCTTAGTCTCGCGTGTTCCATGGGGGTATAGACCACTTTATTTGGAGTGCATTTCCGTGAGATCTTTAGGGAGCTTAAGTTCACATTCCAGAGTGATGGTTGTAAGTTAAGTTCAGATGATTACGGTAAACGACTGATCATTTTTCATGGAGGAACCTGAAAAGTAAATGAGCGATGGAGAGAACCAGGGGCAATGGAAGGATCGAAGGTGAGGGAAGGTGTTTTCTTGTGAAGGTGTGTGTGCTTGCTTGCGCGCGTGTGTGTGTGTGTGGGTGGTGGGGGGGATGTTAGCCCTGGTTTATGTCGTTTTCCTGTGGTTGGTTGGCGTGCTCGATTATTTCCCAAGGGGAGCAGCTGTAGAGAAAAAGTACGTGTGGAGCTCTGAATGTCAGAAACCTGAACTGTTGGCGTTGGGGGGGAGTCAGTTTGACTCCATAACCTCTCCTAATGAGACATGACCCATGATCGGAAGCCCCATTGATAAACCTGCACTTCCCAACCAGTGTATGTTTCTGTTTGGTCCTCTGTAATTAGCCCATCATCAATACTAGCTGTACAAAGAGGCAAGCTGATGTGTGCATGGCACATAACATGGTGTTTTACATACCCCCGTGCATGAAATTATCCCAACCTTCTGATTATTGTTTCACATCCATCAGTGGAGTAGATCTGATATGTGGTCATTTGAGAGATGCAATGAAACGGACTGTTTAAAAGTTATCATCTCGATGACTGTTCGTCATTTAAAATTTTACGGGTACTTGGGTTGGGTTCTATCAGAGAAGTTGACCACGACAAAAGTATCTGATTTAACTCACTAACAGGTCGCCACATGGTAGGTTTTCAACAGTACAAGAAAATAAAATTTCTATATTTTTTATTTATTTCAGCACTCTAAGGGTTAATGTGCCTCCGCTTGATCTTGTGTTCTCATATGTAATTTTCCCGTTCACAGTGGGAATGCACAGAAATGCTTTTTAGCGAAGTATGCTGTCGACTTGTCGGCCCTGTTTGCTGTGTAGAGTTTTCCCACGACCGAGTGAGTCTTCAGAGTAGCTTCGTAATGCGCTTGCAGATGGCTGTAGTGCTTCTGCCAAATTAAATTTATTAAATGTCCTTGATGCTTGAAAGTATCACGGCAGTCGGGGAAAGGTAACCTTTTGCGTTTGAGAAGAACCTGTTCGGAGTGTTTACTCAACTCTCCATGGCTTGCGGTGTCCGATATGGGTTTGTGCTGATGTATTATGGTGCAGTCCTACAATAAACAAACAAACGGCTGCTTGTATTCTCAGAGAAATGACAGTCCCTTACTTACATAGTAATGTTGTTGCCTATTTCTGCGAGAACAGTGTCTACATCGATGCAATTTTGGCACACCGAGCACAGAGCACAGTCAATAAGGCTACTGTAATCAGATTTTGTTGTTGGCCGCTGCCACATTCTTCAATTTCCCATACCTCATCGCTGTATCAGGCCTGGCTGTGGAACGCTGGCTGGTTATCAGGCCTGGTGTAAAAAATTAAGATCACAAATGGACTGCATTTATATAGTGCTTTCTAGTCACATGATATGACCCCGAAGCACTTTACAACTCTCCCTCACATTCACCCTGATGTCGGAGGCTGCCATGCAAGGCACCGCCCTGCACATCAGGAGCAGTGCGGGGTTCAGTGCCTTGCTCAAGGACACTTCGACACATTCTCTGGAGGAGCCGGGGATTAAACCGGGAACCCTCTGATTCCTGGGCCGCCCGCTCTACCTCCTGAGCCATGCCGCCCCAAATGGTGAGTATTCCCTGGGTGAATGACAGGGCTATTTATAAGTAGACCATAAGTGAGTTTGTTTGGGGGTTATTAGCTTAATTTACCATCTCCAGCTATTGATTAGCTGACAAGTCCGTACACCACGTCTCCAAGGCCTAACTTTGCCACTGACTGACAGAAAACCTCAGAAACCAGCTAGCTCTATCCCACGCCTTGATACATGAAGTTTTGCATCTCTGGTTTACTTCAATGACAGGTCTACTGACCAAAAGCTTTTTAGACAAATACAGCCCCCGATGGTGGGTCGGAGGCAGGCAGTTTTACGACGGCGAAGAGCACGTAAAAGACTTCATCCCCCAAAATGGCGGTTCCTTATCACCTGATCAAAGACATGTGGCACTTTATTGCAATCTGTTTACTTGGAAGGCATGGTGTGACCCGGTATGTGTCAAAGATCAGTTATCTACAGATTGGATTTAACCACATTGTCCTAATCCCCTTTCAAAGCTGTCCTGATTTATACAGGCATTTAAAGAGAGTCATTACTTTGCTAAGTGGGAGACCTTAATAGTTTTATTGCTGAATTTACTGCTCCAAGGCTTGTTTACTTAGAAGAAATCTGGTGGAATCGTGGAAGCATGGACAGACGGGGCTAATGGCCGGATCTCATATAAGGAGAGTTATTCCTGCGCAATGACTTTCTGCTCTTGAAATCCTCTGCCTCGTTGCGCTATATTGCTGAAGTCTGTTTTCATTCAGTGTCATTTGAAGAGAAACTACCTTTGCTTGAGTCACCTCCTAATAGTAGCCTGAGCGTTTTGTTGCTTGACAATTGAGAGGTTAACTTGCTTCATTGAGGGAGGTCAGTTCAGGGTTGATAGTTTAAGTTGCCAGAATTTCGGGAGGTTCCCCTCTTTCTAGTGGATGTGGAAAATTTCTGCAAGTGAGTCTCAGATGAAAATTATGTCCGAGTCAATGGTAGATGTGGGACTTTGAAAAATAACACTGAGGTTCACATTCCTGGCAACCCTATGTGAAGCTTGTCAGGTTGCAAAAGTCTTACACTATCCAATGACCCATTCGCAGGAGTGAACGGCGGCCGGTGTTTACGTAATTGACCTGTACTTCCACTGCGGTTGCTGACCCAACTCTAAAAATGTATGCACTGTGAAAACACGGAGGGCTTTGCTAAACCTGTTTGTGCTTTGGCAGTATATTCTGCCTTATGGAATATAATAAACACGGCTGTCCTTACATTCCCTTCCTATTAATCATCTCAGTTCATATGCAGGCCATTCTGTGAATGGAAATATGGAAGATGGGTAAGGTGAAACGCTGGGGGCTGTCGACTCCCCGATTCTGGATCAAAGGCAGCCCATTGGATGTGGATGAAAGCTCTCAGATGTAAGAGGAATGCCATCAGCTACAGTGCCCAGATTGACAGTGGACTGTTTGTCTGTGGCTTTCGATGAAACCAAATTATTCTTGGAGCCAAAGTTACTGTCGGGCCATTCAGCACCTCTCTGTCATCCCACTGTTGACAGTCTGAAAACGTCTCCAAACCACAGAGAGTGGAGCGAGATCAAGGATTTAAAGAAACCCAGGTGATGTTACCTGGCATATGCCAGGCGTGTGCACCCCCATGCGCTTGCGACTGACTTGCAGCAACACGATAAATCCAGCTCCAAATAAACCATGCGCGCTGCTGCCGTCGAGGTGCTCGGATCAGATCCGCACGAGCTAGGTGTGGTTCGTCCTTGCGCCGTACCAGCGCATGTGTTTCCCTCGGCGGTGATGTGACACGATCCGCGTGCTCTCGTGAATCATAATTTTATTTTTATAATCCCCCTCGGGCGTAGGGAGACTGGCTGTGGCTTTATGGTGCGAGCCATTGCGGGGAGGCGGAATTCTGCGCATCGTGTGTTTTATGCGCGTCGATGTATCTGCATGCGTAATATTCACCCTGAGACCCGGCTGTCGATGGCCCCTGGTTTGAGTGACGTAGAGTTTGCTGGTACAGGAGGTGGCTCCTGAGTTTTGGCTGAGGCAGGAGTGGGGTGGGGGTTGTGGGGGGTTTGGAGGGGGAGGGGGTGCAGCGCAGGCCCTCAGTCCTGAGGAAAACCAGGCCCTCGTCCTGTCTCCTCCCCGCAGAGACGCAAACATGGTCCATGGGTTTCAGGTTTTCATTGGGGTCGCTGCCGTAACAAGTGTGGCTGATTAATGCATCAAGGTCAGTCAGACGCTTTACTCCTGTTCAGCGTCATTCACGTCCGCCTGCACCTCCTCTTCAAAGGCTCCGGGGCTCCATTACACCCCCCCTCCCCCTCCCCTTCCCCCTTCTTCCATTTGTTTTCTTTTTTGCCATTAACCCTTAAAGCGCCAAAGGCAGCATTTGCCTCTCGCTGATACAATTAAATAAAATCAAAGCTTTTGAAAACCTATCCTGTGGTGACTTGTAGAAAAGAGCTTCTGCAGGGGAGCACTTTTCAACAAGTGGCCACATGATAGGTTTTCAAAAGCTCAAGAGAGTAAAATTTGAAAATTGAAAATGGATTTTGGCGCCCTAAGGGTTAAGGCTCATATTCTTTGCATTTGGTTCCTTTACTTAAAAAAAAAAAAAAAAATGACAGCTGACCCAGGAGGCAATACCAAATCCTGATTAATCGGAACTGCAGCCAATCAGAAGTGAGCTCTACACATTGCTAAACAAAACACAGTGAGTCATTCAATCACTGCCTTGTTTCCCATCTGTCAGTGGAAGGCAAAATAATACAGTCACTATCCAGAGCTGCAGTGTGTCATGTAGGGTATCTGATCTGCTGAAGCTGAGAGGCACCAGAGGTCAGGGGAAATGCTCATAAGTCAGTGACTCGGTTTCCTTTTTTAATAAAACCGTCTCTTTCGGGTATGGCTCTGTGCTTTTCCTGTAGTCCACAGTTTTGGGAAAAATGCTCAATTTCAGGGAAAAAATAACAGGGAAAATAATTCACTGGCAAGTTTTCAACCTGGAAAGATAACTTATTGGATTAGATGGAGTGTTCTAATTTTGAAAATTGATTTTATATAACTGCAGTGTATTTGTTTATTTATTTACTTATTTATGCATTTATTTCATTGGTAATGTTTGGAACTTAAAGTTTTGAATCGTTGGATCTACAAGATGCTTTTGCTGATTGGGATGATGGTTAAAAAAATGAACTTGTTGTTCCCACGTGACAGTATTCGACGGATGGTGACTCACTTTTCTAGAGAACTGTTTGTGGCTGTTTGACTCATATAAACTCATATGAGGGGTTTATTTAGCGCAAAATGTTCTACAGGTTTGGGGAAGGGAAAGTAAGAGTGAATGTGAAAGTTTCCCCCTTAAATCCGTGTGTGGCGTCGCGCCAGACTCCGCTCATCGCTAATCTGCTGCGGTTTCGCTGAGATTTCGCTGGAAGATGAAAACTGGATCCCAACGGCTGACGGCTGACTGGATGAGCGCCACCCCAGTCTCTTTTTCGGGGAGACAGTCTGTCTGTCTGATCACGTCTCCCATGGAAACTAATGGGCTTTGTCTCTCAGCATGTGACACGAGAGCAGTGTCGCCACCCCCCACCCCCAAAGCCGGCTCTGCCCCCGATAACCTTCTGCCGCTCGTCCCTAATCTGTCTGAGGGGAGCACTTTCCCCGTTTTTCTCTCTCTCTCTCTCTCTCTTCATCTCTCTCTCCCCCTCTCTCTCTCCTAGTGCACTGGGCGGTGACCGGCCCATACAAAGGCTTAAGCCCCTGCCTTTATTATTGTTCTCATGGAGAGCGACTCACACACATAGGCACATACACACACACACTCAAAGCCACGGCATTCTTTGACAAAACTTTCCCATCACTCCCCCAGCTTTCGGTGAATCGCCTGAGTGGTTGAGCTTCACTGACCCTGTGTAATGTCACGTACGCACCAAATGCAATCGTATCATGTTGTGTGTTCATTTAAATGTTCCATTTATTGTGATGTAATCGGGGCGGTTGTTTGTGTGCGGTCAGAGCGAGGTCCGTGGGCGTAACCAAAAACATGCAGACTGAAGAAGCACATCAGCGTAACCAAACAGGTGCACGTGCTGGGAACCTCATATAATGTCAACGAATGCATGACGGGTGATTCGCTGATTAATGAGGCTCAAAATCATGCTTCATATTCCTTTCTCCGGTGTCTTCCCAATATTGGGGAGGACACCAAATGTGATCACCCCAATCTCTGATATTTGTTCCAGCAGAACAGCTGACATATTTTTGGGTTCAAAAGAAGAATAAGCTGGAATTTCTCAGTGTCCCCTTGCTGGGTTGATTTCTTGTAAAGGCCATTCCTTGAAACTGCAGGAATTGACTATTTGTAATGTTAGCTTGCAAAGTTTTGCTGGAATGTGCCAGCTTTCTTTTAATCTTGGTTCTGGCTACACAACGACTTGTTTATTTTAAGATATCAGGTAAGCTGTAATTATAGCAGAGAAGTCTTTGAGCTGTACAATGTCTGTAGTATTATTAGATTTACTTTATAATAAGATGTACGGGGAAGTAGCTTTGAAATATTGTTACCGTCCTCATTACTTTCTCAAATTTAGAAACAAAGATTAAGACTATAGATTTGATATTCTTTGGTTGATATGTTAATGTTTTACACGTAAAGCTTTGAAGCGTTTATTTATAGCTTTGAGCAATGTGCTTGCCGACCGCTAGCAGCTCTGAGATTCAGGCATTGCGTAAGAGCACTTTTTTTTTCCATTTCATGCGAGCGTTGGATGATAAATGAACCCTTTAACACGAGTAAATGATGTCCTCAACCTTACCACTGAACTGATGTGATTGGGCGAGAAGCAGTCACACTCTGAGCGAGCAGGGATGACATTTCAATGTTTTTATTTTCGTCTCTCCGTTTCTATCTATCACTCTATCTGTTCCTGCCAGACTTTGCATGTTTACATCTCACTCTTTCTCTCTCTCTCTCTCTCTCTCTCCTCCGCCTTTTCTGCCTTGTGATTTTCTATCAGTTTCCTCTCTCAATCTCTGTCATTCAAATCTTGTTGCATCTTCTTCTTTGGTAAATTGTGATGTCATGCCATAGGCAGCCAAACTCGCCGCCCTTCGATTCCACCTGCCTTTCCCGTGACGGCTCGCTTTCTTTCTTTCCGCGGTGAGAAAACAAAGCATCGCTCTGAAAACAAAACAGAGTTTGGGCCCACGTCTCTGCCCAGGTGATGCTTTTCCAGCGTGTTCATCTCGCCCGTGAAGCGTGGCTCGGACGTGACCGATCGTGCTGTTTTAGGGGGCGCGCCTTTCAGACTGGGGCGAGAGAGTCGATATTGAGGGCAGGTGCTGTTTGCTTATTTCACATGTAATACCACTGAAGCAAAGCCCCGCTGTTCTTTAAGATCTCAGATAGTTCTAGAAGGCGGTGCAGTGTAAGAGTTACAGAGCTGGGCTCATAATTTAGAGGCTGGAGGTTTAAATCAGAGTGCAGTCAGATGGTGCATCCCTCAATCCTCAGTGTGAATTTCTGTAATAAAATATCCCCGCAGTTAAAATGCATAGTTAGTAAAATTGCTTGTGGTTGAAGTTCAGCTGGTTCTCTGCTATTCTTATGAATACTGTTATGTCATGACTGAGAAAACCTCTCCACCTGGAGATTGGAATAGCAACTGCATCAGGACCGTTTTCACAATGGAAGACAGAAGCCTAATTGCATTGGAAACGGTTTCAAGCTTGAAAATATGAGTAAAAATTATGTTGTAGCAAGTGAGTGGCAGCAAATATACTGAGAACCCAATGGAAATCAGATTTGCAGAGGTCCTGAGACTTCCACCCAAACAAACCTGGTTGCATTTTCCCACGCAGAACCTCCCCTGTTGCCTTCTAAAGCCTGTACTTACGCGGCTGTTGGCTGCTCTTCGGTTTTTACTGACCCCACATCAGACTCCAGCACCCCTTCATTACCATCATTTCAGTCACCAGGCTGACTGTACATTTACTAGGTGGCAGTTATAAGCCTTGACTCTTCTATGTGTTTACAGTCTGTTTCTCTACTAAGCACAGTTTAAAAAAAGAAAAAACACGTGTGATAAACGCACACTGACACACAAACTGAACACATGCACAGCCACACATGTGGGCGAGCTTTAATCTTCAACTGCAGCATATACTGTTTAAAATTGCGGTTGGAATATTCCTTCAGGTTACACTCAGGCCGTAGTCTCATTCTTCATACATTGGGAAATATTAATGGTTCACCAGGAATGATTTAAACCATGTACTGTCGGACACGTGTTGGGTGATTATTGTATAAGTAGAAGGATTGGGGCTGTCTTTGGGAACTCAGCGGGGCCTCCGAATCCGAGCCCTGCATAGAAGCCGAATGTGGGAGCCCTTTCAGCTGAACACCACGGTTAATCCCATCTGCTGATGCCATTATACTCTTCACGCATGCGAGGCCTGGTTCTCTGATCGGTCCATGCTGTAGACCACTGTTATTTGGCGCTGGTTCAGATGGTTGACAGAGCTCTTAAAGTGAGTCATATTTTGAAAGGAAATATCCCCGTTTCTTTGAATTTGGGCCATGTGTTGTTATAACAAGGTAATAAGAGTACATGCGAAACATGAGTAAAAAAGTGAAGCGCTTACGCCTGCAGAACAGGCGCTCCGGATCGCGTCGAATGTTGCTATGATGATACACTCGTACTGCTGTAGGAAGCGACACCGCGACGTAGCACTAACCTGAAAAATGTGTGAGGGCGCTTAGCGGCATCTAGTTTTAGAGCGGCAGATGGGGCTGTGATTGTAGGTAGTGGGTACGCGCTTAGAATGAGCCCTTGCTACTCACCGTTAGCTGTAGAGCTGGCATTAGCTCCAGAGTGCGGTGTTTCAAACACGTATTTGGCCCTGGGTGCTTACATAGGCGAGTCCAGAATAAACTCCTGCCTGCTAGTGGGGTGGCGGAGCGCGAAGACAAAGATCTTTGTTCCAGCGATAGTTTGCTTAACTTGGCAAAGACCCGCTGAGAATTTCATTGATCTGCATTGAATTAGGCAGAAACAAGAGGAGAGAACTGTGCGAATGGGACTTAAGCATTGCTTGTTAGTATGATTTGATTGCGATGTAATCGGCATTGCCGTTGCTTCTTGAATGAATGTGCGGGTACAGCTGAGTAATCTTGTGTATTCCTTGCTTTAGAAGCTAATAACACGAATATTGATCAGACGTGTTCTGTGAAACATCAGACACGTTTCACTTTTGTCTTCCTGCGAAACGCAAACCCCTCTGAATTTACTCACACTCAGATACTGACGCGCGCGAAAGTGGAAAACTCTCTTATTTCTATGAAAAGTCAGCTTTAAAATTAGACGCCAGTTTGCACTCTAATTGGCCCGGACAAATTTAATTGGGGGTGAATGCTCGCGTCATCCATTATGGGTAAAGACGTGTGTTATTATATCTGGGTTTTTTTTTTGTGAGATTGAAAGAGGGGTTTTGAGCCGGGGAGTAAGATGGAACCACAGCTGCCCTGTTATAAACAGGCTCTCTCTAAATTAATTTCAGCGTAATTGCCCCCAGATCTCGTCTCTCCCTTTGCCTTACAACCTGCTTCAGTTTAGCCCTTGCGGTTTCTCCCTTTCAGGCTGGGAGCAAAACCCGGGGCGGATTGCACTTACTTCCGGACTGAACTCCTCCTGTAGCCCTGTTGCTGGGCAAAGCTTTGGCTCTGCTGCCAGTTCTCGTTGGAATCGCTCCGGAGTGCCCATTAGTGGCAGCGCTAGGTGAAAACGTGCTGCATCTGTGAACGATAGGCCGACTGAAAAACCGCCCGCTCGAAGCAGCCGCATTAACCGCGCTCTTTCATTTTGGAGCTGGAGTGAGGTTTACGCGGAGGTCGTGCGAAAGGCCCTGGGGAGCTGTGTGCTTTCTTTTAGTAGGGTGAAGTGAGGGGGGCGTGATTGAGAGATGATGGTAACATTATTTCTGGCGGTGTGGACTGGAGTGGAGCGGTAGGGGGGTGGTTGGGGTGGGATAGTGGGGCAGAGGCAGTTAGCATATATTTCTGCTCCTTAATTCGGACACGGGAGCTATGGAGGGATGCGGTTAGGTTAGTAAACCTTGGAGGAGATGAAGCCTAATATGGATACATACAGTGGGTGTTGATAGAGTCGCCTTAGCTTGGCTCCCCCAGGGCAGTTTGAAGGACTCAGTGCCCCATAGTCTGGACCTACAGCTCACCAGCTCCTATACGCACAGCATAAGCTTGTGTGCGAGTGTGCGCATGTTTGGAACGCGTGTCTGTGGTGATGAGGATAGAGGGGCTCACTACTGTGCTCACAAGTGTGTTCGCCTTAACTGATCGCCTGACTGAGTGGAGTGTGTGTTTGTGTGTGTGTATGCGTGTGTGTGTGTGTGGGGGGTGGGGGGGTCAGCAGGCTTTTCAGAAGCAAAATGGAGCAACAGCTGTTTTGTGGTGGGGGAGGGTCTGGTCCAGGGACAAGGAGGTGGGGGGGCACAGCGACCCCAATACCCCCAGGGACCGGGTACTCGTGGGAATCTTTCCCATTTGGGCAGGGGCAAGTGCATTCTCACTGTCACGGACCTCTGCTACGATGAGAATGACTAAAAAATCTGAAAAGAAAAACTGGTCGAGAGAAAGCTCAGTCACGCAGAGTGTTTGTGTGTGTGTGTGTGTACGTGAAAGTGCGAGTGAGGTTTCTCAGAGCAGTTTCTCGGAGCAGTAAGCCCTCTAATGCAGAGGGAGTCTGTTCATCAATGAAAAAATTGACAAGGATCTGCAAAGCCTGTTCTACGTTCTAATGGAGGGTAGACTGCATGGGAATGCTTGTACCTCAGTGTTCTGACCCCTGCTCTGGGTCCGCATTGCATTGTGGGTCTCTCCACCTGCCTGCACACTGTGGGCATGCCTGTGACTGATTTTACTGGGTCCCATTGGGTGACTGAAGAGGAGTTGTGTGTCGTGTTTTCACAGTGATTGTATTGTACTGTAGTCCTTATACGCCGAGCACTTCAGCACAGCCAAATCTATGAGCTGCATATTGGCTCTTTCACTGTACATGAACACGCACAAACAGGCCTTTGTCCGAACACGCACAGATGACCCGCCTCTCCCCTATCGCATTCTGCGCTGTGATATTTATGTGGCTGCCGAAACCCTGCGGTTCGAGCTTCTCGGCATCCGTTAAGGCCTTTGATGTGCGATTTTGGCGTTCAGGTGCTCTGCTGCGCTTTGATGCTCTGCTGAGGAGAGGAATGATCCGGAAAGAACGATATGGAGTCGTGGTTAGGGAGGCTCTCCGGCCTGTCCAATCAGGTGTGGAAATCATGTATTGCCCCGCCCACTATAAGAATAATGTGATTGTTGTCGCTGGTGTTGGCCCCATCCTCAGAAGTGATGTCACCGGTGTCAGTGTCATTAACCTTCCCATTAGTTTGGGTGAGTCTTGTTTCAATGGCTATAAGGACTGATGTCACTGGGGTCAATCTTTCACATTACACACCTCATCCCGAGGCACCACACATGGGAAATCTGAACCCCGTGGGTAAGCCACGTTCCAGCGTCCAGAATTCGAGCTAATTCCTCATTCACTGCAAACAGAAATGAGCATGGTGTTGAGAGGTCAATATCTCTGCTTTATTTCCTATTCATTTTTTCATTTTTTTGCGTAAAAAAAAAAACTTGATCGCAAATGACCGGGTGCTCTCCAGTCGACCAATACAAATTGAGCGCTGAGCTGAAACATTATCCTAGCGTGTAGTCTGTGTGAACAAATCCTCTTCTTGGCATTTCAACCCTATAGTTCACGCAAACATCAAATATTTAAGGATGGACTGTGCTGAGTTCATTGCAGGTAGAACAGTGATGTATAACTTTTGCTTTCCATGGGATCCTTTCCCCCTTATTGCGCACATTATTGTTGTTTGTTACGGTCTCTGTTCAGTGCTGAGGTTGTGACTTATAAAACCATTGCCTTGCTCTTGTAAGGCTGGGCGAAGTCCATCATGATTACAGTATCAGAGGGATGCCGTCAGATTCGGGGAATAGATGCGGTCTACCGTTGTGCAGCTGATGGCAGACCATAACGCCTCCACTGGGGAGGGATTCGGGGGAAGAATAACAAAGAACAGGGATCCTCGAGTATCCGTCTCACACCAGAACCGGAAAACACCAGCAGAATGGAAGCACAAACCGCGCAGCCCGATGTGCGGACGGACCGCGGAATATAAACATCATCTCGAACGCACCGACGCTGTGCTTTCTGCCTCCGTCTGCCTCGGTCTCCTTAGCTAACATCTGTTTTTGCTCAGCGGACGGCGTTTCCACTGGCCCGCGAACGCGATTGGTTTTGGAAGCGGAAAATTTGAGGTTGAAGGTACTTGATTGCGAGTCAGTTTGTGCAATTTATGAAAGCCTTCTGTTCCCGAGGCTAGTATAGGCCGCTTGAGTGGGCTTATGTATACTACAATATTAGGCCATATGAAGTAGTTGATTAGCATGCCTGCCTGTCCCACAAAAGCCCTCCCTCTGCCAATTTTGAAAAATGTCTATTTACAAAATCAGTTGAAATAATGCCAAAAAGAAAGTTTTTTTTTGTTAATTCTGTTCTTGTGATTTTCATTTGTCAACCTCTTATCATAATAAAATATGAAAAATATAAAATAAAAAAACCTGCTCACCGCTGAAAATTGAAATGCAAAGGATGCTAGCCAAATCATTTTTTTAATATGGTCTTATCTTTGCATACTGAAGTTCCCAGACGAATATGTAAACAAATAGACTATTGCACAGACAAGTAGGAGGCTAGTGAGTCTCTTTAAAATGCTCCAATCCCCCCCCCATGTGTTGCCTCTCTTTGGCATTCTAATGGCCTTTCATGCAACCAGGCCACCCAGCCTCCTGTAATTCTATATATACTAAGAGTTTCTTTTCTGAGTTAATTTGAAGTTCTGGAGTCTCCACAACAGAAACACTGGGGTTTAGTTTTAGAAAGGGAGAGTAGGGAGAGAGTTGGTCAGGGGGTAGGGGGTGGTCGTGGTGCCCAGGGCAGCTGTGTTTAAAAAAAGATTAGGGCTCCTTCGGTAGTATACTGTGCTGTGGTACTCCTGTTTGAGTAATTAGTGTGTAAACTGAGAGATGAGCAAAACAGGCTGGTGAGACTAAGTGATTACAAACAAGTAGCGCCGAGGCTATTGTTAGGTATACAGATGCTGGTTATTACTGTCTGTAGATAACTATTGAGCATCAAGATTCAGATTTGGTGATATTTGGGCATCCTGACACTGGTTGGTACCAGTGTCTTTTCTGGTCTTATATTGTGAATTTTGGCGGGAAGAGAGCCTGGGGCTGTTTTTTAGGGACGTGCTGCAGTGAGGCTTGTTGGCTCGGGACCAGGCCGCACATGTGTTCAGAAGCACGTCAGGTCTGCAAGGCTCAGTATTTATGGTAAAAACCACACGGGCCGGGGAGCGGCGTCCGCATTACAAATCTCTCAGAAGGAGCCTTAAGCTACTGCAGACTAAATACATGGCCAGGGACAGGAGTGGAGGCGTCTCACTGGATTTATGCTTTACAAATGGCTCAGAATGAAAAATACACATGTTTACGTGTTTGGCACGATGACCTGCCTGGTTCAGAGATCTGCCTGTCCAAATAAAATGAGAAAAGAACAACTGAAAACAGAAACATAAACTTTAGAGAGAGGGAGGGACAGATGAGGGCATTCTTTTCCTTGTTCTCCACACAGCTGGTTTATGTTGGACTCTGGGTGGAGGGCAGGGGAGTGCTGCAAAGGGAACTGGTCCAAGTTTTGGCCCTGTGGAACGCCGCCACAGTTTTGGGCGGGAGAAGTTTACCTTTATAAGGGAAGGTGCCAGATATGCAGGCAGTGGTTCATGAATAAGATGAAGAAGGGGGAAAGAAGCCAGTGGACTTCGTGAGGGTATCGAGAATTTGCCGACGCTGGCCCGTCTCTGTTTGCCTCCCTTCCTGGCCCTGTCCTCCCTCCATCCCTCCCTTCTTCACATTACTGGTCCTTGTGAAACTTTACCGTCCAATAAAATGTGGTGAAATTGGTACCTCATCGTCCTGGAATACAACAAAAGTCTCCTTGACGACTCTGAAACCACAGAGAAATGAGCTCTGCCTGTCTTTCTCTTTCCTTCCAGAAGCTTCCCTGTAAAATAGGGCCAGGCCATTAAGAATAATGATATTCCTAGATTTTCCTTACTACAATAAAGTCATAGCCGCCACATGATGCATAATCTTTCCTCAGATTTTTTTATGCACAGTGTCAACCTATAAAAGTAATTGTCTCTTGCTGACCAACTGACAAACTGACAGTCCATGGAGAAACAGAGTCAGGGAGCTTTTTCCATAATGTACTCAGACTAGTTATGATTTTGTAAATTGGGACATATTCCATATTCCACATTATTTCAGCAAGTCAGTGCTTTACTGAAGAAACCACCGTGAAATGGCTTTCAAACAGTTCAGTCAGTCTCATATTTTAGCCCGATATAACCCCTATAGAGAATAGCTGGTTTCACATTAAATACAAATTAGTTGAGAAATGTTTTTTGACCGCAGATCAACTGTTTGAACCCAAAAAAACTAGATGGAACCATATTGACTCTACTTTCTGGAAACAGCTGTCTTTGCATTCACCCTTCAATGTTTAAGAAAAATGACGGGAAAACCTTTCCAATCCCAAGTAATTTTATCCGTTAGTTTAATTTTTGCTAATTTCCCGACCATTGATTGGTTGTTACAAGGATGAAGTACTTTATTTCTAGCAATATTTGACTTGGCCTGTGCTCCAGAGGATATGTGGTCTGGGCAAGATGATGTGGGAATCAGTCTATGGTATAGAAATAGCTTTTCCAGTAAATGCGGTTGCCTACTTGCTAGGTTAGGCATTGGGGTAATTAACTGTTTTTTTACCCAAGCATTTATGATGATGTTTGTGCCATTTTACTGCATTTGAGAAAGTACAGAAAATAAAATGTGAGCAGTGGAATGGGCGCATCAAGCCCCTTACCGAAACGATATCACTGCGAGTAGCTATGAGAGGACATCTTATTTGCTTGCCCCATGGAATTCACTTAATCTGCTCAGAGGTTACACATTTGTGCCCTCCAGAACTTTTTATTTCTGTGCCATTCAAAACCCATAAATGAGCAAAGATACAAGCTAAAATATCACCAATATTTGCCATACAGGCAGGAGAGAGTGCTTTGATAAGACCATACTGATCCATACGAAACTGTGACTTTGGAGTAAATGTATATTTCTATAGTCTGGGGTAAATTCAGGGTGCTGAGCGTGACATCTGTAACGTACATCACAGTGTCCACATTACAAAGTGCTCTAGTGCTGGGAGAAATAGTTAGAGAAAGCTATTCTGAGGTTAATGCAGTTGAAGTAAAGGTAACTAACAGCTGCCTATGCTTTTCTGAAATTCGATTAGTTCTGCGGTTGAGGCCTCAAATTGGACACGATGTGAGGTACGTTACATTTGGTCCCCAAACAAAGCCATTTTTCTCAAAAGCCTTTCAAGATTTTATCGTCCTTCTTGACGCATGGCAGTGGTCCGTCATACAGCTCTCAACTTGATATGAAATTAAGTACCTTGATATGAAAGTCATGTGGCTTTATAATTCATGCAGATGTCAACACTTATTAGACCACTAGTGTACTCTTACTTATATCGCTTAGCCCCCTCTTAGTATTTTTTATTTAACCCTTTGAGCGCTGAATACATTTTCAAGGAATAAAAAATGTAGTGATCCTGAGCTGCTGAAAACCTATCATTTGGCATGTGTCTGATTTTGGTAATTTACAACTAGTTGCCCACGGCGCTGAAAAGATTAACCTAAATTTCCTATAATATTATTATTGCATTCCTCAGTCCTCCTCCGTGGACAGAATCCCCATCACTCCAATTAAACTTTGCTCCACTCTACACTGGTGTCTAAGGCATTATCAACTTCTCAAAAGTGAACCAAAGGAGGAAAAAAAGGCATGCAGACGCTCGACAGTTCGAGTTTAAGATCCCTGTCGGAGTACCCATCACTGTTCCAGGGACTCAGAGCTTCAGAAACTCCCTCAGACTAACACTCTGCATGACCTTAGCTGAAGCAGACTGCTTTTATTCACACTCTGAATGAGTGGAAGAGTGTAACAGCAGATTTGTGGTTGATATAGAGTGTAGGGTTTAGCTTGTGTCCCAAACTCTCTGTCGGTGTGGAGATTGTGCAGCTCAGTGGGAGGGGGGCTCTGTCACGGCCGAGGCCAGTGAAGGAGGGGGGCAGGTGCTCCACTGGAGGGGAGGAGGGGGGGCATTATGAATGCAAGGGTCAAGGGGGACATTGCGGAACGGCACGTGCCTTTATGAAAACGCCTCTCATCTATGGGCGTGTTTGATTTTGGGATGAGCTGGGTGTTTGTGTATGTGCGCGTGTGTGTCTGCGCTTGTGCTGGAGTGAGAGAAGTCAGTGGCACGCCCCGCCCCCCCCCCCCGTGGAATGTTCCGGACCCCAGAACAGCATCTGTACGCCCCCTCCCTCCTCTGCCCGGCCCTGTCCTGACCGTGCTGAAGCTGTGTGTTGTTTACTCAGGTGTGGAGACGGATCCTCTGCTCTGCAGCCGGCCGATGGATAATGAGCCCTATAAGGAGCATTGCAGGGGAGACTGAGGTCCGTCGGTCTCCTACACCGACCGTGAACTTATGTGTTTTGTCCCTCCAGGCCTCCGTAGAAGTTGGCTCAGAATTGATGGCTCACTGCCATCAGATACAACATTTTTATTTCCTTCGCTGGTCCAGGTTTGCGCATATTTAGTAGCTTTTTTTGATTCTGTAGCAGCTCCCCCAGCTGCACTGTTACAATTTGAGGCCCAGAAATGAATTATTATGGTAGATTTTTGCCGATAGGGTAACATCTGCATGTTGCAGGTCAAGAACTTTCATAATCGGAGACAGGTGACCTGTCGGGCCAGGAAATATTTCACCATCATTAGCTCTCTAGTCCTCCCATTTCGTGGGATGGCCCAGCTTCAGAACTGCTCATAATTTAAGATAGAAATAGTTATGTGTATGTTTCCTTGGAGCTGCTTAAATAAGCTTTTCATTCTGAATTGAAACAAGAAACCAATGCGAGGCAGAGAGCACGTCAAATAAAAATAATCCTTGTGCCATGCAAAATTTGGTTTACCTTTCAGGAGATTAAGTTTTGTTTATTCAACTGGCTGAGACAATGATTCCCGTTGTGACTGGCTCTCAGGAGGAGGAAATCCCAGGCAAACCTTGAATTTAAAATGTTTATTTGAAAAGGCAATGATCTATAAGAATAAATGCAAACTGAGGGAGGACTTAATCAGCCATATTGAGTGGATCGTAGACAATTCCAGGTCAAAAAAAAGCTTTGAAAAGCATTGCGAGCATGAATGCGGAGAGAAGCATGCAAGAAGGATGTTTTCAGTTAGCTTGGAATTTACCGCCGTCTCCCAAACTCCTGTTATCAAAGTCTCTTTTTTCTGTGAATTTACCTGAGTGTGAAATTTGGCAGCTCTTGAGAGATCTCTGCAGACTAAGGAGAAGAGCCAAAGAGTGATTATAGATTTTTTTGTTATCTTCGCTATAGCAGTTTTCTCCAAGTTTTCCCTTCTGTGGGGGGAGTTGTGCGGGTGGGGCAGTCTGTTTGGAATCAGAAAACTTAGGGAACAGGTTTTTGGAAGTGAGAGGTAGAGTTTTGTTTTTCTCAGAATCTTCCCGTCTCAGTGGGTGGTCGGCTGCTGCAGCACTCCCTGCCAAATTTCGCTGCAATTTTGCAAACGCTTCAAAAGCTGCGAAAAGAGCCGGGACTTAGCAGGAATATCGTAGTATTGGATACCTCCCCCACTGGAGGAATTCCACATACCCCACCCCCCTCTGGAAGAGTCCTGGTCGGAGCCAAGATATGCGCCTGAAGTCGCAAAAACGTGAATTGCCCTGCTATTTTTCTATCATTCCTGACAAAAATAGTCCCAATTTTCTGCATTTTTATGCTAATTGGAATTGCACTATAGTCACACAGTCCGTGTTCTATATTAGCATCAAGCAACACAATTTACTGTCTCGCACATAATATAATACAGAATACAGGTTTTGTTGAATGGTAATACTGCCTGTATTGCTTTGCAGTGTCTAATAGATCTAAAATAAAAGGAATTTTTTAAGTAATTCTCAATCATAGTATTTCTGCAGCACTGATTTGACATTTTCAAAACATTTTATTCTGGTGTTTCTGAGTGCTTTGTGCTATAGAAGTTCCGCAATGTGTGGAGGATAAATCGCAGAAAATGCATATAACTATAAATTCCTGTCAAAGGAGATCAGTCGCCTGTACTTGCACGTTCATTGTGCCTCTAATACGCAACACTGAGAACATAATTATCATGGCTGTAAATTACAGTGGTTTGGAGCTTGATAAATAATTAAATGAATGAATAAATGTGACACAGGAAACTCGAGCCCTTTTCTCTCCGTACCCTCCAGTGTTTCGCTATAGGGACAATCCTTCTTTCTTCCTCTCTTCCTCTCCTTGCGCTGTTTTTTTTTCTGTTGTATTGAGAGAGTAGTGACCTACATTCTCAGGGGTTGTGATTAGAGCGAGGCGCAGCCCTGTGTCTCCAGCGTCGCGGTAAGCGTATCTGACGGCCGCGCGCTATTGGCTGCCGCCGCCGACTCTCGGCTGTGCCGTAACAACAGGCTGCGTCATCGCAGAGACGCTGCCACTGCAGATTAGCCACTGCCGGAGAGAGGGAGAAATAGAGAGAGAGAGAGTACCACCCCGCCCATGTTATACACATAAAGCATCGCTTTGGGATCATGAGCGCCAAATACTGATCATGACACAAACACACAATATAAATTTAGAGAATGCTAAATAAACTCTTTCGTCCGGAATCTATTTTCAGGGTGTAAATTGCACAGCTGCCCCGTCTGCCGCTTCTCCTTTTCTTCACAGTTTTAGCTGCTAATGCCCAACGAATGCCCTCAGCGGGCATCTCCGATGGAAGCACCGGTCAGAAGATATAATGACCACTCAAATGGCAGAGTTGTTGACAGGGCCAGGTGACACGCTCACGATTAGCTCTGATTTGCTGTCACAGATTTGTGTATTACCCTCTCGATGGAAGAGGAGTCCTTTGAATTGGGGTTTTTTTTTTTTTTTTTGCTTTCTCGAGTTTTCCTTCGCTGCGCCCTCACCCAGTCCTGCTGCATATTTGCGTTTCACCAGACAGCTTGTGGCTCTCTTGAATGGTGGGTGCTCCCTAAATATGGCGTTTTCATTACAGGGTTTATAAAGCTGTGTTGGCTGTGGAGGCGATGGCTAACCTGTGATTAGGCTTCCTGTGGAATGACCGTTGGCTTCGGCTGATGCTCTAGAATGCGTAGTGTGAGAGTGTTAGCAAAGCTAAGCACTGTTCGAGTCTGTCCACAAAGGCAGGTCCTTCTTCAGCATCTGCATAAAAAGCCAAAATACTCTTCAAAAATGCTTTTGTTATTGGTTCTATGGTTATGCCACACGGTGGCCCCATGAATAGGCTCTTGGAACACTCCACCGCATTCCGCGTCCTTTGCGACGCTTCGATGACATCATCATTTTTTCACAGTGCCTTCGAGAGGGCTCAAAAATCCAGCTTTTTGGGGCTAGCCCCCTTAAAAAATGGTCAGTTACCTCCCCAGGCACCAAAGATTCGTGTCTAGGCACCTTCTTTGCCTTTTCAACTACTTTGCTGCAAAGTTCCAGGCCAAAATTCAAGCGGGATCATGCTCTCTCTTCCCGGGTCGTATGTGTTGCTGTACAGAAATGTGTCTGCAGACGACAAAAGAATGTTCAGATAGCAGTCACGTGACCCCAATACGTGTTTCTGATTGGTCAATTTCGACCAATGTCAACTGTATCATTAGTAAACAAGCGTACATGGTGTATCACATGGGATTTGTTCTTTCTCTTTCTTTGATTACATTTTAACACCTTTTTAAATTGCCATCACAAATTTTCAGTAGGCTTCAATGGACATTGTATTACCACAAAGGTCCGGAAAACTGAGCCTTTGGAAAGCCATAACTTGGGTCATAGATGTCCGATTTTAAAAATTAAAGTAACAAAATGTTGCATTTTTCAATCTCTTTCAGATGATCATATTTCCATGGACTTCAGAGATATTTGAAAAAATGTTCCAAGTGCTTACCATGAATGGGAGTTTGAGAATGTGTTTTGTTATTCGGGGTTGGTCCACTATGTAGGAAATCCTTGCCTTAGCAGGATTCATCCATGAAATTTTTTGGCTCCTGAAATAAGTTCATCATGAAGGGAAATAATTTGAGATTTGAAAATATTGGGATGTGATCCGTCACTAAATGGGTCTTTTCTCCTCTTTTCCATGGCTGTGTGGCTGGACCTGTGCTCCTGTGCCTGGGTGTCCCCTGTCCTGTAGGTAAGTACACAGTGTCCCGTAAAAAGCTCTGTCCATTTACCTAAGACTCATTAGTCTGTAACCCACAGCCTTAACGGTTTAATCATTAACTTGATGTCTTGGGAAATTTGCGTCTTGCAAATCTCTGAGACATAACTCCCCTTCATTGGTGCTCCTTAATGATGGTTTCCGGGGGCAGAGGTTTTGTTTGGACATTGGGAAGGACCTGTAATCATATCCATGATCGCGTATCGTTCAAGATTAATAATTGATGGGCATAGATCTCCACATGCAATGTTTGTGTTAGAGAACTTTGCAGACGTGAAAGGATGGCTTTCGGTCAAGATGAGTTGCCTGGGAGTCCTTCCTTGACATCCTGCACCGATGCCGTTTCTTTGAACTGCTGTTTGTTGGGAGTTTGATATTTTTGGGTACAGTTGTTTGGAGATGAGAGATTCCTGTGGCTCAGATCTTAAAGTATGTGGTCAGTAATTTTGGGAGCTGAACGCCATTGATTTTGCGAAGGTTTAAAGTTTGCAGTTTTGTTGCTACTCTAGTGCATCCATGTTCCCATGCATGGATTAATCAATAGATTACGCTCCTCTGCATGTGTTTTTGAAGGGCAAGGCTAACTGTCTCCAATCTTAAGCGCATATATTCTGACAGGATGCAGAAGCGCATATATTCTAACGGGATGCTGACCTCCATGTTGAATTCCTTCCCACAGGAGGGGGGGGGGGGGGGGGGTGTTCACATAGGTTTTGGGGTCGGGGGCTCCTCTCCCGGACCTTCCCAGGATGACGAGAGGCTGAGTCGCTGTAGCCATGGCCCGCGCTCAGGAGGGCATCGCTCTGAGCCTGCTGCCCGGTTTCCATGGAGACAGCGAGTTAAAAATAACACGGGCGACGGCTTTCTTGTGCCAATCTCTGAAACGCCTGACGCAAAATGTCAGGATGCTCCGATGTGACGTCACGCGCACGCGCGCGCACATCCACCATTAGCGGAGACGGGTGCTCGTGTTCCAGCCAATCAGAACCCCTCTCCCTCTCCCAACCCCCCCCCACCCTAACAGCGGCGTGATGCTGGACGACAGCAGGGAACGTGATTATCGCAGAATCGCCGAGCGTAAAGGGAAAATACTACATGGGTTTCCTTTCTCCCCTGTCTCTCCATCCGTCTCTCTCTCTCTCTGTCTCTGTCTCTCTCTTTCTCTCTCCCGCCCTCCTCTCTCTTTCCCTCGCCATCTCACTCTCTGTCTCTCTCTGCCCCTCTCTCTCTCTCCCACTCTCCCTCTCTCCGTCTCTCTCCCTCACTATCTCCTCTCTCT
Source organism: Gymnothorax reevesii (assembly GCA_029721435.1). Classification (NCBI taxonomy): domain Eukaryota; kingdom Metazoa; phylum Chordata; class Actinopteri; order Anguilliformes; family Muraenidae; genus Gymnothorax; species Gymnothorax reevesii. Next base: position 63,032,209 of record CM056587.1, on the reverse strand, counting down.
CTCTTCTTTTCTCACAGCCGGAGCGTAGAGCTCGGGGGTCCTGGGGGAGCTGAGATTCCCAGCTCTCTGTAATGCGGCAGATCCAGCCTAACACTGCCGCTCGGCTAAAACCACAGCAGCTAAGCTAATAAAACAGCGCTACCTCTCTCTGCCATCTGGCCCTGGCTGTGAGAATTCCAGCTGTGTAAAGATGTGGGGAAAACCCATTCGAACCCGGGCAAAGAGGGGGAAGGACAGATACATACCACAAAATTAGGGCCCCCTTGGTGTGTAATCACACCCGAATTTTACCATAGTAAGCATTCTTTCGCTCTGAACCGTGAAATCGCTGGGAATTTATGGCTAGAGTTGCAGAACTCAGTGGCGCCTGTACCCACACGATCGTGTGCGTGTGCTGAACGACATTTGTGGGTTTAAACTTGATAAATCAGACGGCTCCTCCGTGCAGGAGCTAAGCGCTCGTTGTAAACTGGGCTGGGTCACTGTACAGCGGGGGTGGGGGGGGGGGGCTTCACACACACACATCTTGTGAGAGACAGGCTGATGAGGGCTTCTGGTGTGAGAATAGGTCTGGCAACATCATCATATTTTGGCTATCAGCAGATTTGTGGAAACTGGTTTGGGGGCATCTTTAGGCAGTGTGGAGTCAGGCAGAGAGCTCAGCAGGATTTATACATTTTATACTTTCAAGCGATGTCTTCTCAAAAATCTCATGGTTTATTAACATGACTGTTCTGTTTATTGGTGCTGTTGCTACCTTTCTCAAGCTGACATGTCAGCAGAAGAATGAAAGGGTCCCAGCTCTCCCCTCTCCTCTGAACGAACAGGAGGAAACTCATTGCTGAAATCAGCTGCAGCAGTGATTGGTTGGAATAAAACCTGCATTCTCTCTGCCCACCGTGGCACATGATTGGGCAGCGCTGTATTAGAGTGTATGCCTCTCCTCCAATCACAATCCCTCTCTATTACCATGACTTACCCCCCCTAGCTGCCCAGCCCATCTGAAGCAGGAGTCGGTGAGCGGTTCCACGTTGAGGCTAACACTTCCTTTCCTGAGCTAAATCACAGTCTGTTTCTAGTGGTGCTCTTATTCGTCTACAACAGGCCGAAGGACGAAGGGTAACGAAACCCCCACTCTCTCAGGATCAGCCTCATTTGATTCGTGGTTCCTGTAAAAGGAGTAGCCAATGACTGCATACCAGGGGTGGAGCAATAAGGCCGCATGGGCTGTGGTGCTTCTTGGGTGTGGCAGTTAGAGTTTATGTCATTGTGAGTGAGAGATGGGCTTTGCTCAATTTTTCTTTTTTTTTTCTCTCTCTGAATAATCAGTCCAGCCAGGCTGGCTGTAATTTATCACCCACCACGAACAGGATGGTGGTACAGGAATGAGTTCTGTCCTTCTGTGCGTCCTTCTGTCATTGGGGTGACCTACCCTGGCCCTGGAGAGACGCAGTGTCTGCTGGTTTTTGCTGTTACTCAGCCCTTGACTGATGAACTAGAGCAGTTGATTACACACTTAACTCATCTCCCCTGGTGTTTCAGGTCTAAATTGGGAGAAGAAAACCAAAGTCAGCGCAGCCTGTGGCTCTACAGGCCTGGGGTCAGCCACCCCTGGTCTATCCGTCTGTCTGCCACGGGCCAGAACTCCTAAACTGTTCTATGTTTCTCAACGAAATTTAATATATGCATACATCTGATCGGGTAGATGTGCCTCTTCATACTTCTGTCTGTCCATCAGTCCATCTGTCCGTCCCTCCACAGCATTTTTTCCAGCTCAGATATGGGCATCCCGTGGTAGGAGATCTGAGTATTTCACGCTTGTTGTAGTGATGAAGAGGGTCCTGGCTTCAACAGTGTGCAGCAGTGCTTTTTATATCCCCATCGTTTTTAATATTCGGTCACATATCCTTTGAATGCAAAGACAGCTTGAAGTCTCTGAATGGTAGACATCACCAGACGCTGGGTCTCTTCCCTGGTGATGCTCTGCCTGGCCTGTATTGCAGCCAACTTCAGTTCCTGCTCATTTCAGGCAGTAGTTGCCTTCAGGATTGAAATTAAATCTTAAGTTCGGTTCACATCCTGTGATTGACTCGGCCAACAGAACCAATATAACAAAAAATGTGTTGCTGTCCAGTGAATCATGCTGCTCCCTGTATGACGGCGATCCCGATTCCAGTTTGCCATGGGGCTGAAACTTGAGAAGGTTTTCACTGTATTCATTCTGAATGTCGGACTTTTATGTGCCTGAACTTAAGTTAATGTGTGTAAAATCTGCGCAACAACTGTACGTTGAAGACTGCAGTAATATGACATGTAAAAGGCCGGATTCAGTAACTGCACTGTAAGAGATGTGCACTTTTTGTAGATTGGAGTAAATAACTGTGAGGCAGAGAATTAGCATCACTCCAGCATCAGTGACATGATTTTTTTGGGTGTGGAATGTCTTTTCATTTTTACCATTGCGAACTTTAACACGAGAGAAAACCCTTCCTGTCCCAGAATGCCCTGTGGATGATTGTTACCCTGAGCAGCTGTTTCCTGCGTCCTGTAACTCATTTTAGATGCTCCGACAGCACAGGATCCGTCAAACTCAAAACCGCCATCATCCAGCCTTGAGCTCGGATGATCGCAGCGTGTGAGCTCACGGCGTGTGCTTCTGCCATCGCGTTTGCTACGGAATAACTGCTCAAGAGTTGCACTCTTAATGCAAGGGTTGCAAGTTCGGCAGGCATACAATGATAAATGCTGCTGTGTCCACCTTTAATGTGTGAATGTTGTACCTTACAAAATTATTAGTTTGATTATGAGGCTCTGATAAATGCTTAAGTGTGAAACTGTATAAACTGCTGGGTCACAGCCCCTCTTTAAATGTTGAAGCCTAATTGTTCCTGCGAAATTCAGCATGAACATTTAGACGAGGGGCAAGTACTCTTATCCAACGAAAGTGACTTGGTTGACTTTTCTGCGTTTGTGATCCCTAAAAACAGCCTGTGCTCACAGCTCGGTGTCGCCTAGGTTTGCAGTGCCTGTCATGGGAATTGAACATTGAACCATGACTCCATAGTCCCTTTCCCACACACACTACCACCCACACACTCGTGTCCGTCTCTTTTGTGTGTTTCCTGGGGGCTCTGATGGGACCAGATGTGTGCAGGGCTTTGGGGAGCTTGGGGGGGTGGCCCGGACACTGGACGGCCCGCGGTGGCCCATCTGTGACTGATCCCCCCATTGTGTGGGGTGAATGGGTGGTGACCGGCCTTCCTGCCTGTATCCCGTTTTGTGTTGAGCCAGCTGGATGGCAGATAGGGAGCCATTGTGGCTCCATACATTCTGCATTGCATCACTGCCTTACATCAGCACCCTGCCACACCCCACCGCACCCCTGTTCAGGGGTCAGATGGCCATGTGACAGATCTGCTGTCTCTCTCTAATTACCCTGACAGGCCTTACGCGAGGTCTGGTGTCAGTGCGTGTCCTTTAATTTCCAGTCTGACATGAAAATGTGACATCATTAAAGCTGTCGCTTAGATTTTATGTCATTTTACCCTTTTTTGACTCGACGCCCGTCTCTGTCCTCCGAGCCTTTTTATGACAATAACCAGCGACTGTAAATAAGGTTTTGATGTTAATCGTCCTGCCACATAAAATAAATGTGAAAAATAATTGGAGCAATTTTCTTGAGACGTTTAAAAGATTCTCGGAATGTGGACATGACTGACGGTGACGTGTTCGATCACTGGTTCCGTGGTGGGAGTTCAGAACTGGCGTGAATGAACAGAATGGCTTTGTTCCAGTTTGGCACCGAAGCAGAAATAAATCATTGGCTCGCTTAACCCCGTTTCATTATCTCTGACTCATGTCAAACTGGACTTCGCTAAAGTGCAAAAGCGCCGTAATCTCTGATGTGATGATTAACAGATAAAATGAGCTGAATTTGAAAGGAATACCAGGACTTCCTTTCCCCGCTCTCCTCTGGAGATAAATCTTGTTTTTCTCCAAGTACCCAAATTTAGATCATGTTTGCCACTCGTGAGCCTCCGGAAAGAAAGGAGCACTTCCTGTTATGGGGGCTGGAGGGAGCTGGAAAGTGACAAATAAAGAAAAGAGAAGAAAAGGAAGTGGCCGTTTCCTCGGCGGAGGTCCGGAGAGATGGCGTGATCTGGCAGCGCTCCGAGTTTCTCGTGACGATGTGGCCGTGCCCCTCCCCGCCAGCACTCTCCTGTTTGTCTGCGGGACAGTGTTTGTGCGCAATGACCGGCATCAAAGTGAAGGCCCATTGCACTTCCCATATCCGCAGGCTGCACTGGACACTGGGAGAAATGCTCAAGATTTCCCAAACCCTGCTGAGACCATTACATAACCGTCACCCGCTCGTTCGGAGGCTGTGAGCCGAGACGTGGGATTATGGATTTTCTTGAGGCCAGTGTTTCTGACATCTCCAGGCTGGGGCTCTAAATTTTGATTATTATTTCCTCTTCTGTTTATTTCTGCAATTTCCCTGTCTGCGGGATCATGTGTTAAAGAACTGCCCCTCTTTTCAGCATGAACTCTGGGCTGCATGTGGTCGCCCTGCCGACCGACTCGCTCAAATCGCTTTCTTTGCACATTTTGCGCTAAGTCCTCATTGTTGTAAAAAATATTTTGGCTCAGCGTGGTTCTATTTGCTGCAGGGAGGGGTCATTTTAAAATGCTTCTCTGGAATTTTCTTTGTGGCACTTTGCTGGGAATGGGAGAATGGCATGCATCGTCTGTAGTTAATTGTAGGGTTTCTCGTATTTTTGCTCGCATATCCTGCTTTCGATTTACACGGTTGGAATACGATACCAGCACATTTGTGCTATGATTTTATACCTCGCAGTGCCTTTAGCCACCGATTAAAAAAAACCAAGAGTAGATGATGGAATTATTCTCAAAGTTACATAATCGCATGATTGCAATTTGCAGTGCTATGTGCAGCTGGAAACGATCAATGTTTCTTTATCAATGGTATTTGGCTCTGTTAAGTAAAAAAAAAGTCTTGATTATAACAGCTGCCGTTGTAACGGTCATGATTTGAGTTTTATACTTGACTGAAAACGAACAGCCTGACTGATATGTTTCAGCCTCACCTGTGAGGAGTCTGTGTTTTTGTTGTGTTTGTGATTTAGGAGATAGTGTAATTTAGTGAAAGTGAGAGGGGACCCAGATGATCACCAGGCTTTGGGGGAACTAGCAGTATGAACCAGTGGGATGTGGTCAAAAGTATATGATCCAAAATACCAAAACTAATGGGATGTTTTTGATTGAGATTGAATGACTTGCGTGGGCAGATACATGCGTTAGTATGAACTGGTGGAGTCATGATGCCCATCAGACCGTAAAATATATTCCGCATTACAAATGTGTTCCACAATAACAGTCAAAGGATTGCAAAAATAAGACTCAGACGTTGTGAATTTCTAAAGGCTCTACGGGATGTACCGTGTCCTACCCGACCGTCGCTTACTCCAGCTTTGTGTTTTGCGCCGTGTTGTGTATTTGCGCGGAGCGTACTCCTGCGAGCGGCACAGTCGCCATGTGCGGATTCTGAAAATAGCCCAGACAGACGCTCCTGCATTTTTTAACTGCAGCTGTAGGGGAGACAGGAGGGTGAGGCGTGTGCGGTCAGACGTCCACAGTGCTGCAAGCGCTGAGGCCACAGTCCCTGCCTCTCGGGCCCCTTCCGCCTCTCTCTCCATGGGACGGGGCCACATTTCTGCACCCCCCTCCGGCCCTGGGGCGGAGCTGAAGATTGATGACTGTAACTGGACATTAACCCCTTTGCGCAGATTACAAATTAATGCCAATTTTTCCTGGCCTGCAGGAGCCTATTTAGTCTTCATCACTCAGAATTTGTATCACAGAGACTCTGGAAAATTATTACAGTGAAGCATGAAGTGGAAATTTAATTACAGAATTAATTAGGAATTAAATTTTGGAATTTATGGACGCAGGCATCTATATCTGCGCAAAGGCGGAGCAGGAGAGGATGGCAGGAATCATGGAGGAGGTATCCGGTGATGGAGGGATTTATTATTTCCTTTTAAAAAAATGTGTCGGACTCTCAGTACAGTACAGCGAGGTGCACAAGCATTTGGACAGTGTCACAGTTTTGAGCTTTTTTTTTGCGTCTTCTGCATGTGTGCCAGTAGACACTTGGCTATTGAGTTGTAAGTCCATAAGTCCGTAAGTAAAACTTCTTAGCCTTCTGTAAACTACCAATCCGCAGTAGACATGTGTGCTCATCGAGTACCCGTTTTTTTCATTCAAATGAGGTGACTTTTGCAGGCATTACAACCTTTCAAACGCTTGTCTCTGTCCTGATACTTCTCGACTTTTCCTGGTGTTGATTTCCCTAGAGGCCAGATGCTGTTTATGAATTGAAGTGCTAAACATTTTATCTGTGGTATTAGTTCCAGAATAGTCCACGATTACATTTATTTTAACCACTAACAGAGTTCAGCCACACTTCAGTTAGCAAATGGACCACCGACACTGAGAACATTTTGAAAGCAAACATCTTTTCTTCCAGGAAGCAATAAGCACATTTTGTTCCTGGTGAATCTTAAATGATGCTGATAGGACCCTTAGAGGACACATGACTGGGAATGGCTGTTTATTTTACCTTTCATGGGGCAGTCAATAGGCAATCTTTCATGCTGCTATTTTTTAGTTAATGATTTATAGTTCATCCTTTTAGTTGCCTTTATCTCAAGTTTCATTGTTGCAAAAGCCGTAAATCTTTCGCTTCACGCCAAGCCCACGCTCGATGCTTAGTTCAGCATCCTCTGCGCTGACCTCAGTACAGCGGTATCGCAGGATCCTGGCTAATACGTTTTCACAAGTGAAGATGGCTGTGCCTTGCAGTCCTGCAGCACACAGTCCGATGGGCAGGGAATGTTCCGGAACACTGACAGTCTCACGGTCGTTTACTGTAAATGGGTCGGACAGGTTTGCTTTTGTCTGAAATCTGGAAGGTAATTGCTTTAATAGCGGGGAGTGCTTTTGAAATATGCTGCAGCTGCCTTCAAGTTTTTTTTTATGAGAGCACAGGCTCTTCTTACCAACGAAGAAGAATGATGAAGGAAACTTTCCTGGCACAGGAAACCCAGGGATTGTTCCAATTGCTTATTTCCTCCTCAGTCCTGTAAGCGTTGTGAGCAATGCTGCTCATGTAAGGAAGTCCTTTAAGAATAATCTCTTCCTCCTCTGTGCGGTTCAGTTAATGTGTGGTTACACTATTCTGTAATACTGTTGTCCTCTACACGTGTAAATCAGAAAAAATATACAAGCCAGCCTACACTAACGTAGAGACGTTAAGGCACAGAGACAAACCCCCTCCACATACAGTGAGCAGCATCATTCCTTAGACAGAGACGCATGTTCATTTTGGTTCTGTACTCTGCTACTTGCGGTCACAAAGAGGTTGAGGAGGGTTTAGTCATCTATTTTGAATGAGCTGTTCAGAAATGACAACACCATGGGTACACAGTGCCTGAACCCGTCCCCTAGCCCCGCTCGTCACCATTTTCAGGCATATAAAGGAAGATATTGGGCTGTTGAACATAAGATAGAAGAAAGTAATCATTTTTAATATTCAGTTTTTTATCCTTTGCATGCTGTGACTGCTTGAAATTGAAGTCTGTGACTCGTAGACATCACCAGTCGCTGGGTATCTTCCCTGGGGATGCTCTGCCTAGCCTGTATTGCTGCCATCTTCAGTTCCTGCTTGTTTCAAGGACCTTTTACCTTCTGTATCCTCTTCAGCGTGTAAAATCCGTGTTCAGTTGAACTCAGATTAGGCGATTGACTCAGCCAACTAAGTGTAAATAACCAAAAAAAAAAAAAAACGTAAAAAAAAAAAAACTTTTGATGAATCATGATGCTGTTTGTCGTCAAATCCGCACCAGTACTGGGCCAAGTCAGCTGTACTGGGCACAGAACTGCACCTGGTTAGCCTCTCACACAGATGATCATGTTCTTCTTTTTTTTGGTTTAATGGCGGGTTGCAATCATAACTTATTAGGTGCATACCGCCAGCAGATGATCATGAATGTATTGCTCTCCTCTTATTGGTGCAGTTACCCCATGTGACACACTCTGGTAAAGCGTATGCACTCACTTGCAGCATTTCCTCAGTGCGATCACTTTGTATAGTTCAGAAACAGGTTTAGTGGTGCCAGTGTGGCTCGGCGAGGTAGCGGGGTGTTGAAAGGTTAATTACCCAGACCTCTTTTCTCTTGCGTCGTTCTGCATTCCCACAGGTGCAAGTTTATTGTTCCTTGTGTAGATTTTTTTAGGAGTATAACAGAGCTTTGTGTTCCATTCTGGCTGGAGATTCTGTATGTAAACATTGTGAAGTTTTGTAGTGGCACGATTTTAAAACCATCCTGCATTTGTTTATTTGTGAAAGACAGCGTCGCCGTTGAATGTGTGGTGATTTTTTTTTTCACGTGTGTATTTTTTCGTGGGGCGCACTATTGCTATTCCAGAAGGGTTCTGGTTTTATAGTGCATTGGGGGAGGGGCAGGGCTCAAGTCATGTGTCCTGGATGTTGCCGTCAATCAAAACTGTGGTCTCAAGTTTCTGGCTGTGATGCCCCAGGGGCCTCACCTCAGGTCACAGGAGAACAAAGGCTGGAGGTCAGAGGTCAGGAGGTCTCAATCGCAGGATGAGTAACCCAGGTGTGCCTGTCCTCCTCCGGTGCCCCTCCCCAAAATCACAGGAGCTGGAAAAACCAATATAGGTTTAGTAGCCTAGTAGGAATGCTGCGATATCGGCTTCGGTTACCCTGCAGTGCTTGCTACAGGAATGCCTTGATGCTCTGGGGATGCCCCAATGCATGTTTCGGGAACATCTCAATGCTCTGGGAACGCCTCGATGCGGGCTCCTTCAAGGCTCCTGGTCTTGTTTGGACCGAAGCAGGGGCTTGCAGTCCCTCAGGTGGGGCGCCTGCTGTGTGTCTGAGGTCCTGCTGTGTCATGTGATCCACACTCTGGCGTAAGTGGCGTGGGAACCCCAGCGATCCCCGCACACACCACCTGCCCTCCTGCGTTACACTTCGGTGTCTCCGGCCCAGGTCTCGTCAGGCATTCCTCTGAGCGTGTCGCTGTCACAGTCACCGACGGAGGACTGCGGTTAGCGCGGCCAGCGCGGCCAGCTGGAAGACGCTCTCACTCAGCGTGGGGGCCGCAGATGCTGTTTTTTGGGGTGCGATTACACTGGTTTTCCGGCTCATTTACCGCAGGTTACCCCGTTCCGTCCTGCTCCTCGTGGGGGTTTGGCGGCGTGCCAGACCTCAGGCAGGAAGTCCGGAAGCCGAAGTGCGAGTGGGCTTGTCGGGGATCGACTCGGTGTTTCCGCTGCGATTCATGTCTTTAATTACAGTGCTGTTCAGGTGCGCATATCGCATCCTGTAATCTGTCGAAAACGGGGCGGGATCAGCTCTACTCATGCTGGGGTCTACAGTCAGTGAGCTGTGCTTATAACCTGAGAGAAATGGCCGATGTCATTTGAACCGTATCAGTGGGTGTTTCACCATGTTTCACCAGTAATATGAGCTTTTTACAGTTTATACCGCTTTGAAGTCTGCAAAGCAGTGCATGCCTTTACTTATTTTATTTTCTCATTGCATTCAATTTGGAGACATTTTAGAAAAAGAACTTTATTGGATCATAAAGACATTTTGACCACAGTTTCTCAGTGTCAAGAAAACTTTGCACTCCTGTCACAGATGTAAACTAGAGGGCACATACCTCCATCACGCGATATAAATCTTTTCTTTTTGTGACAGAATATGTTCCGGATCACTTCCAAAATTAAGCCAACTCTTCCGTGGACTACCACCTATGATCCTGCCAAATTTCCTGCCAAACTGTTCACGACTTTTTGAGTTATCAGAGATACCACACAGACCTGCGCCAGGCAGATATATTGTAATACTTTCGGATCCAGAATAATCTCCAGAATCTCCAGAGTCCAGAATAATCTCTGAATCACTCCAAAGTTGAACCATCTCATCCTTTGACTACCACCAACTATCGTACGAAATTTCGTGTGAAATCGTTAATAACTTTTTGAGTTATCCTGCAGACAGACACACAGACAAAGAGGTGAAAACATAACCTCCCTGGCGGAGGTAAAGAGAACATTATTACCTCGTGCGCAAATGAACAACAAATGAATGAATAAACTGACTGGGGCATTTGGCAAACTTGCAAAACTTCTTGGGATTATTGTGCTTCAGCGATTAAGGATGACATGTTTGGTATGACATCACTGGAACACGCTCGGCAGACAGGCTCGGTTGAATACATTAAGACGGCTCAGACGGTCATTGTTCTCCAGGCTGTTCTCGATACTCAGATTGTTTTCAGAACCTGGCGTGAGACACACCAGTGAAAGAGCAGGAACCCAAATAAAGCTCTTGATCTGGCAGACGGAGAAACGTCTCCCGCGCTTGTCTGGCTGGCAGCCCGATCTGGAAACGCTTTTAATCTCACATTTCATCGAGTGATAATGTCACGACTCAAGAGCAGACAGCGAATGTTTTCCTTCGAGCGGCGGGCGGGACAGAAGGAAAGCCCAACCTTACCTGAGCGCCGCTCACAGGAGGACGAGTCCGACCACAGACACACGCGCTGTGCTGATGTGTGTGTGTGTGTGTGTGTGTGCTTGCGCATGCCTGTGTTTGTGTGTGTGTGCACTCGTGTGGATGAGTGTGTCTGCCGGTGTTTATACATATGTGTGTGCATCTATGTAGATGGACAGGTGTATGTTTGTGCACTAATGTGTGTGTGTGTGTTTGTGTGTGTTAGTGTGCACGCATGTCTGTGGGTGCATGTGTATGTGTACTCGTGTCGATGGGCATATCTGTCGGTGTTTATACATATGTGTACACCACTGTTGATGGGCGCGTGTGTGTGTGTGTGTGTGTGCTGATCTGTGTGTATGCGTGTGTTTGTTTGGTGTCTGTGGGTGCGCACGTGTGTTTGCACTAGTGTGGATGGGTGTGTCTGCGGGTGTTAGTATATATATGTATACGCCACTGTTGATGTACATCTGCGTGTGTGTGTGTGCGTGTGTGTGTGTGTATGTGTGTTCATGTGCCCCCCCCCCCCCCACTTGCATAACTTCTCCGTCTCAGCTCATTTTGAGGTTGCCCGATCCCTCAGACATCTCCTCCTGTGCTCTCCATCCCACACACACACATACACACACACACACACACACACATACAATGCTGTCACCCCACCCTCTCACTCACACAGCGCTGTTACCCCACCCTGTTACCCTGTTAGCGTTAGCCCACCGCGGCCGCTGCAGCTGCCAGCCCAAAGACACTGTTGTGACTGGAGTCTGCAGCCAGTCCCTGTTATCACTGCGGGCCACCTGCCCGTCGCAGTTCCGCCCCTATATTCCCCACACTGTGTTTATGCCGCGCCTCTCCTGCCCGCCCGGTCATTACTGCCACAGCGGGGATTACATGTCGCTGTCTCCCACAGGAAAGGGGCATATTATTTATAATAGGCGAAGAATGTGTGCACTCAAAGGTGCAAGATACCCTGCTGAGATTGTGAAATATATACATAAGAAAAATGCATTTAATGGCACTTATTTTTTCGCTCATTGAACTAATTTGTCAATCCCGAAGATACGGCATTGGGTTGACGCATACAGTAAGCGGATTGATGTGCATGTGATGCATTGTGATGCCCCTCGCCTCCAGATAGAATCTACGGAGTTGAAAATGTTCTCTGGAGACCAGGAAAACAGAAAAAGAAAGTTGTTCATAGTGTCAAGAGGTAGTCAGCCACTTGTTTATGAGATGTAGTGTTTCCGATTTACGGAGTCACGGAATTGGGGAATCACGGATGGGGCGTAAAACAGTACGTTCTTGCTTTTGCTGGGGACATAATAATAATTAGCGGTGAAGAGGGAGATGGATGCTGAGGTGAATTCGACCGGCCACTGTTTCTGCAGAGGCACGTGCAAGCTGAACGGTGACTGAAGCACCTACGCAATAAAACTGTGCGCCACAAGGGGGCAGCAGTTCTCAGGTGTGTGGGAAATGGATGGACGGCAGGTTTTTGCAGGAGGTTGGAGTCTCTCAGCTTCGCTCTTTGAGAAGTTTACTTTATCACAGAGTATGTTTGATTGGTCGCCTCTGTTCTCGGAGGGTCTTACTGCCAGATAACAGATATGCAGACTGGTTGCTCAATATTTCCTGTGCCGGAGTCCTGCTGAGTCTTATTTGTCTGAACAGTCCGGCCCTTCCCTGTGGAGCGGAAACTCCAAAGCTCCGGAATCCCACATCTGGCCCTGGCGCTTGAGTCTTGTGGAAGCGGAAAATATTTCCGCCGCTCTGCGTTGGGTCGGGCGTCGGGGTTCTGTGCCAGGGAACTGGAATCAGCTGAGCAAACCGCAGTCTCACCGAACTGTGCGGAATTCTTGGCCACACCTAACGGCGTAGCGTTCAGATCTGGCTTGCGCTAAAGGAATGCGCACATCCATATTGGCGTGGAGCGGCGGCCTCCTCCTGTTTATATGGTCACCTGTAGTCTGTTTTCCGGTTCCTGATCGATAGCGCGTTAGACGCCATGGCAGTGAAATCCTCGGCTCTGGTGTTTGGGCCCCGCAGAAATGGGGCGATGACAGAAGGACTGTGGAGAATCAGGGGTGTTGGGCTTCATCGATGTGGGTGGTCAATTAATCGGGTGTCAAAGTCTGACTAAATATTTAGAGCAGGGATTTAACACAGGGTCGCCTCGGTACACAGCACTCCCAAATTAAAGATGGTGTTTTCTTTAACCCTTTGAGCTGCTGAAATAGCAAAAATTCTAAATTGAATTATCTTGTGCTGTTGAAGTCACAAGTCGCCACGTGAAAGGTTTTCAACGGCTTTGAATTTCATATCTTACATCATTCAGCAACAATATTTGTATTTAGCGCTTTAAGAGTTAAAGTGGTTGGGGGGTGTCTTGTGTCGAAGCACTGCTGACCTCTGGTCTGTTGTCTTGTCCCGCTTCCCCCCCCCGCCCCCGCCCCCGCCCCCCCCCCCCCCCCGTATCTCTCAGAAAATAAATGTTCTCTGTCTGTTTCCTCGGGCGGAGGGACTGTCTGGAGGTCCAGGCCGCACTCGGGGTCAGGGTTGAGTGTGAATAACGTGTTGCTGAGCGATAATTACACTTCCTTACAGAAATAAGCAGTTCCGCCCGTGGTTCCTGTGTTTGGCCTGATGTCCCAGGGGTGTGGAAATAGGCGGGGGTTACCCTGGGGGGGGTGTCAGACAGGGTGAGGTGTCTGGAAGCTGGTCGGGGCGTCTTTCGGTGCGTCAGCCACCTGTATCAGACTGTGTCTTGGTGCAGAGAAATCTCTACTGCCTTTTTAGAGGATCTTAATAGTTCGTTCTAGGTTGTGTCCTTTGCTGGAGTTAAAATGTCCATTCCCGAATTGCAGCTCTACCACTTCATCAGTTGTAGTATATGGTGACCAAATTAAAACTCTATCATTAATGATAGGCCCTAAAATTTTCACTGCAGTGAATGAGCAGGTACATGTTTTTAAGTCATTGACTGTTAAAAGAGGGATGCCACCTCTTGGTTTTCCTTGAGCCAAATACACTGACACATGATTTTGCGACCCTGACTACAGAGAATACAAGCCCTTTCATCACAAGGTGTGTACGTGGCCTCTTTTTCTTTTGCTATGTAAATCTTGCATGATGCTGAATGTAAAATGGCTGATCTTGTGAGGTGTATACGCGCTCCAAATGCCTTTCCTTAAATTCACCTCCTACAGGTCATCTGTTAGGCCAAAGGGCATCTGAGGACGGGGAGACAGTTTTTTTGAGCGGAACAGAGGAACCCATTTACTACTGAGCAGCTGGTTTTTTTGTGAATTGAATTAATTGGCAGCTGCCATTTCTCTGTGCAGGAAAATATCTGTTCATACACTGTGAAAAATGCCTGTCCTTTTGTCAATGGAATTTTGTAATCAAAATTCTCAGCACTTCGCTTATGGGTCGGGTGAAGTATGCAGGGCTCGTTTTATGGTAAGGTGTGCTTTGTCTTCGGTGAAATTTGAGAAAGTGACGTGTTCTCGGAGCGGATTGTCTCTTACATGACTGATATAGTATGTCTGATTGAATCTTCTCTCTGTGGTACTCAGAGCCAACATCGCATCGAATTAGTTGTGCTTTTTCCGTTTTTCATGCCAAAGATATTCCTCATGGCTAGCGGCCTGGTGGCTGTCAATCAAAACTTGCGCATAACAATAAAAGTAAAAGCATGGAAGTGCAGTTTCCTGTTTGTTGTTCAGGAATTTACACCCCTCCCAGCTGAGCTGACCCTCTCAGTCATCCTGGATCTTCTGCAGGCCTGTTATTTGGTTTGGACAAACTGTGAGAGAATGTTTTTGAGCGCACGCACCTGTTGGGTGTTTAATTCATGGTGGCTAGTTTAGCTTTTGGATTTTATAATCTAAATTTTGCAGTGATGTAAGGCGAGAGGAATTTTCATGTGTTCTTGGGTTATTTTGTGGATCTCGTATTGTTCGTTGCCAGTTGGCTGGAGGCCTGATTGAAGACATGCAGTGTGTTCAGTGATACAGACATTTGCTCTTGGGTTCTTTTATCTTTTTCTGTGTTATATCTGAGTAAAATTGAAGATAGAATCAGTGAATATTTAAAGGATTCTTGTCATTCCTTGAAAAGATCCCCAAGGAAAAACTTTTATTTCTCAGGAAAGTGGCTGTACAAGTTTAATTTATATACTTGCCGTAACAGAATACTTTTCTTGAGTTTATTTGCTTTTGTCTGAGCAAATACTCTGGGCAGCTGCATTTGGTTTGTGACACAACCCTCATACGCATGATCACAGTTATGAACACCGGAAACATCCATTACCACTAAACCATTTGTCCTTCAGCACCGCGCTTAGATTAGCAAAGCCCTGCTGACCATCTCTCTCACTCTCTCTCTCTAACTCACTCTCTCTCACTCTCTCTCTCTCTAACTCACTCTCTCTCTCTCTAACTCACTCTCTCTCTCTCTCTCATTCTCTCTCTCTCTCTCAGACACACACATAAATGCAGGCATGCACATATTATACACACACATGCACAAGTGTGTGCTCTTTAAGACAAACGCGTGCAGGTATGCATACACACACACACACATACACACACACACACAATTGGGCTGTCTCTGAGACAAACATGCACAGGTATGCACACACACAAATACACATACACACACACACACACACACACACATATGCTGTACATGCACATGCTCACACTCCTGCCTGCATGCCTGTTGCTTGTCCAGCTCCCATAATCAGAACAGAGGGCTGTCATGAAAGAATAATGTCAGGTGATGTAGTACAGCCCAGGAAACGCTGCTGCCCGTAAACGGCCCCTTTATGTGGGGGTACCTGGAGGGCGGGATGGAAACAAAGGCCCTTTCACAGGTACACTCCCAAACTCCCCTCATACCTTCTTGCGCATTCCACACAGGTCAGGAGGTGTGGGCCGCACCCTAGGGGCACAGATGAAAGGGCCGGTTGGGGGCCCTGTTTTGGGGCGCAGAGAGGCAGCTGGAAGTGGTACCAGGTGAGGAGGGAGGCAGGGCTGGGGCCAGGCGGAGGGGGAGGAGGGTATGGGGGGCAGAACAGGTGTGCTGGAGGGGAGCGGCCGTTTTGCATGAGTTTATAACTCTCTGTCTGCTTTGACTCATCTTGAGGTCATTGATGGGGGGCAGGGCGATAAGGGTGGGAGGGATATGGTCACATGATACGCTCCAAACTATGACATTTTCAAAACCACCAATGAGGGCAGTGATCTGGTTTAGTCTGCTATCTCTCTCTGTCTCTGTCTGTATCTGTTACCTCTCTCATACATGCGCGCGCGCACACACACACACACACACACGTGCACCCACACACACGCATATGCGCACGTTCATAAACTCACACACACACACACACACTCGTGCACGCATCCATACATGTGAAAACGCACGTTCACTCGCCTCTCAGGTGCACCAGATGAGAGGTGGCTAATAGAGGCTACTTTTTGCCCCTCTGGCTATTATTTAGCCGAATGGTAAAATTATGTCGGTCTGAGACACATAATTTATGAGAGGCCCGCTATTATTTTTGGAAACTCCACCTCTGTTTTTCAAAGAGATTTTTCTTCCCTGGAGGCTGGGGCCAGGTGTGTTTTTGTACAGTGAACACAAAGGAAGCGGCGACGGTAAATTGCTGAATGTACATCTGCATCCGGTGAGGTTCGGGTCGTTGTCTGCGGCTGGAGTTTGTTACCCTGCGGTTCTGCGGCTCGGCGGCTCTCTGTCAGGCCTCTTAAGTGTTCACTGCCCACAGAATGAGTGGCATCAGGCGCCATCGAGGGACCTGGCCTGTGGCTTGTCTTTTACTTATGTCATGTGGTCAGCATTTACTGTGTGATTGGGCCACATTATCATTAGAAGCCCCGGTCAATGAGGAGCAGGAAGGAGAATGTTCCGGGCTGTGTTCAAGAGTGAAAACAGTATTTAAGACCTGTCCAGTGGTTATTTTTTGTTCATAACTGTGTGGAAAGGTAGTGTTGATGACTGTGCTTAATCGTACTGTGCTGAACTGCCTGCAAGTTTGGGTTCTGCTTGGTTTTCATGTCAGTAATAATTGTCAGATGGAACAAAAATATGGACTCAATTTATGTAGAGCAGTTCAGGAAAGTGACACTAGATGGTGCTGTAGGACACTGAGGGATCTCAGTATGTCACCTGTTCTTCTCAGCTGAGCACTGTGGTCTCCTCTGCCAAACATACACAGTATTACACTAACATACTTTTTACATTTTTAAATTTGAATTCGCTTATATGTGTTTTATATGAAATATATACAACCTGCCTCTCCAAACAGTCTCACAGCTACTGCAATGTCTATCAACACCTTCCTCCTCTGATTGGTACTTGACAGGTGTTCATTTAGGAAATCTTATTTTGTTTTGTGATATTTTAGTATGTCTTCCTGTGTCAAGTTGCTTCAGTCATTTAATGCGTGACTCTGTTCTTAAGTGATATCATTACCCTCAGTGTACTTTGTTAAAAATAGAACTGGACATATCAGCTCATCCCTGACCTCCCTTGTGCCGATGTGCAGTTTAATGTGAAAGAGAACTTCTAGAACAGGCTGCTATAGATTAGTGGGCAGCCTCTCCCAGAATGCACCCCAGGTAGCAGGTAACAGGAAGAACACTGACGTAGGACAGGAAGCGTTGCTCACTAACAGAGCCGCCTTCGTCTTTTGCGTTTTTTTCAGCGTCGGCTGCATCCCTTGAAGGCTGCATTTTTAGGGATTGTCACTTCCTTCCATCCACTAAAGTAGCATTTAGGATCATAAATTTAGAGTTAGGGTTAGGTTTGAGACTAGGTTTAGGGTTAGGGGTCAGAGGTAAGGTTAGGGTCAGGGCAACCAGTGACGACTCGCTTACACCAAAACTGTTTAACAGAGATGAAATGATGTGATGTCGGCTTAGCAGATGGAATTAAGTGAAGACCCGTAAAAATGGAGCCTTCGAGGGATGCAGCCTACGCTTTGAGAAACAGCCTTAGCCTTGCTTGGGGCACAGAGAGTTTCTTCTTCTGGTGTTTTGAGTTGGATGAGTGTGTTGGTCTGAGGGAGGTGAGGTGAGGGCACTTCAGACAGAGGTCTGCTGAGGATGACAGAATGCAGACAGGATGTGTGGTCTGGTTTTCTGAAGTGTTTACGCACTGAAAAGCAACACCATCTGCCATACCATTCATACAGGGATTTGTGCTGTGATGAATGAGAGCTCTTCAGAAGCTTATGGGTGGCAGGCCTTCACATTCAGTGTGTGCAGAATGGGACGTTACACACACATTATACCTTTAAGAGCACTCCACGGCTTTCTATTGACTGCAGTGTTAAAACAGTCCTAGGGCATCTTCAGTGGAAATATACCAAAGCAGGGTAGAGAATTTGATTTAGCTCTGTTAAGTACTTGGTACAATTCAGTAAAACGTACATTATCAGTTACTGTCTTTTATTGACCCTTAGAGCGCGAAATGCAGCTATTGTTGCTCAATGATGTAAGATGTTGAAAACCTATCATGTGGCGACTTGGTTAAAAGAGCTTCGGCAGGGGAGCTCTTTTAAACAAGTCGCCATATCATATTAGTTTTCAACAGCGCCAGATAATTCAATTTATATGTATTTTTTAAATCAGGGCTTCAAGGGTTAATGTGATGAAGAACTAAACACAGGCGGTATTTTCTGCGGCACTGCTCGCCCTTGCTCTGCGAAAGTTGTGTGAAGAAGAGATGATCTCTTCACGACTGCAGTCTTCAGTTCCAGGAGAGAACGCAGTGTGTAAACATCATAAATTATGAGGACTGCAAACAATGGAGCAGCACAGGCTGGCGTCTCGCAGTCATGGCACTGCTGAGCTGGGACGTGCCCTCAGAGGTTCGAGAGTCCTGCTGTAACCTCGCCTTTCAACGTGATTACACCCAACCTGTCTCTGTTTATATTCGCCTAATCAACAGTCAAATGAAAGGTCGTTCTTAGAACGACGACTCGCCAAAATCGAAATTTAAAAAGGTGAAAAGATATGTCATATTGTCTAAACGGCAGGATTAAAAAAAATAATTTTGGCAAAAATGGAAAAAATGACGTCATGTTGTGACGTAATTTTCACATACTTACGTCAGATTGAAGTCACCGTGACTCCTAACTGCGAGAACTGTGTTGCATTGACGAAAAGAATGACGTTATTTTCAAGTCTCTCCCTTAGTTAGAAATGATCAAAATGTGTTTTCGACCATTTGCGACCTTGACCTTTTACACAGAAACGTAAAAAATGATTTTTCTGTGGCAAGTGCCCTGTCTCCAAGTTTTGTTAAGATTGGTGTTGGTAAATGGCAAGAGGGCGCGTAACTATCGAAGTTCCTGAGAAACAGACTTCTCACGCAACCAACTGATATACTTGTCGATTTTGGCAAGAAACAATTTATTCACTTAATTATCAAGACCATTGCGTAGCCAATAATGATCCAGAAATGATAATAACAAGGAGATTGCCTGTAGTCTTCATTGTACATGTGACATGGTAAGGATGGCCATAATCCAGAAATGTAATTAGAAAAAAAATCCAAAACTTTCTTGAAACTCCATATCTCATTTTAGCTTTTTTGTGCTCTGTTGTTTATTTTAAGATGGCACATGATTTATTCAGATGTTTTCAAGGGATACATTTAATTTGGTAACATCTTCTGTGGTGCATCGAACCATTACGAACACTGAAACGAAGTAGCCTTACTTATAGTAAGCTTAGGAAGCAAATTTACGTGAATCTGTGCTGTTTCACGAGCCACCTGGTTACTGAATCTTCAGAACACATTATTGCTTTTATGTCATCGTTAACCCTTAGAGTGCGGAAATAAAGTTTAAAAAAATTATGAATAAGTGATCTTGTGCAGTTGAAAACCTGTCATGTTTCTACTTGTTTAAAAGAGTTCCATTTGCGGGAGCTTCTTTAAACAAGTTGCCACATGATAGGTTTTAATATCTTACATCACTGACCAACAATAGCTGCATTTAGCGCTCTAAAGGTTAATGTGTTGATGGGGAAATATCTTGACTTTGTGATGAAAAAAATACTGTCTAAAAATACATTGGCCTGTTATTCCCGGTTCTGAGTGATCATGCAGGAACATCAGGGCTGTTACTCGTCTGAAGCACTTCACTACTGAGGGATATAAAATCAGAACACGATATGAGTCCTCGCTGACTGCGGTGAACTTTTTCTCAACTTTGCATTAATATCTGTCTGGATCTTTTCAGAGCAGCCTGCATTTGAAGGAGTTTCACAATTTGTGTTTTGCTCGCTGTGTTTTGAGTGCGTGTTCGGCGCTGACACCTTGTCCTAGAAATTAAATTAAATTAATTTAATTTTTCTGCTTTAGTGCAAAGCTCGTGTCAGTTATTTTCACAAATGATTAGAAGATTGCCAGTAGATAAATATATACTTTATTGAACCCCGTGGGGTAATTTGTCCTCTGCATTTGACCCATCCTGTAGTTAGGAGCAGTGTGCAGCCACAGAGCAGCGCCCGGGGACCAGCTCCAGTTCTAACGCCAGTTCTTTTGGCCAGGGGTACTAGTAGGAGTGTTCCTGTTATGCAAACTCCACAGAGAAAGGCCCCGGGCTAGATTCAACCCCACAACCTTCTTGCTGTGAGGCAGTAGTGCTAACCACTGTGCCACCATACCGTCCAGTGTCAATTACGACGGACAATTGAAAACTTTATAATAAAGATAAGCTGACTTAAGATTAGGATGTCCCAACGGCTAACGCCAATTGATTTAGCGGTGTCATATCTCGTTAGTCCTATACACGTCGCACTCACTATTCCCTATAATGCACTTGCAACCCACTTACTCCTCAAAGGTTGGGTGAGAAATCTCAAAAAATCTGGAAACTACCAGCCACCTGACCCTGATGTGCTAAATACTTCCTTTTTCACAAAAGGATTCTGGCAAGACAGCCGCACAAATAGTGTACCTTTTCAAAGATTTGTTCAGTATATTACGTTGCATTCAACCATTTAGTTAGTAAATTTAATCCTGAAATTTTTTCCGACCGACATTTTGACACGTGTAGCACTGTGAGTGTATTTTGCAGTCCCCTTGAGAACGCTTTCAGCAGTATATTGATCTGAGTATCATGATAGATTTTCTGTTGCTGATTTCTCCTTTGACACAAATATACACACTGATCTTATTGTTCCCAAATTTAGTAAGGCACTGCTGATAATTAAAAAATAATTATCAGCAAAATATTTTTATAGCACGGCACTCTGGGTAGTTTTGGAGCATCAGTGTGGAACGTACAGTGCACTCAGACATATGAACACACACACTGGCACTCATACAGAAACACACATGATGCGATGAAAATGCGCATCAAACATAAAAGCATCAAACGCTTGAACGTACATATTTTGAGTCTCTCAGAGATGGGCACAAAATCTTCCACCCATGCACGGACATGTGTGCTTAGTATACGTGTGTGTGCGCACGCACACACACACACACACACACACACACACACACACAGAGTCTAAATTATATGCTAATAAGGGCCAACAAATAATTTTTTTACAGCAAAATCCTATTTCCATACTCCCAATACCGTGACCTAATTCTAATCCCAACCATAACCCTAAACTAAACCCCCAAAGTTTTCCAATATTTAACCTTAATTTAACACATCACCTTAGGGCATAATTCAGATGCCTTACTTTCAAACTATGTCTTGTCCAAACTATAAGCACAAAAGCAAGCCTAGACATAAACCTAACCCTAAGCCCACAATTAAGCTTTTTCCTTATAGGGACCCAAAAACTGTCCCCACAGTGCTAATGTTTCAGAATTTGCAATCCTTATCCGGTCTTTAAGTCCCCGCAAGTGTAGATGAACAAATATAATTACACACAATCAACTCAGACTTGAGCTCCCAGCTGCCATGTGGATTAATGCTGAATTCAGTGGGCTGAACCAGGGGGATGAGACTGGGCTAAACCATCAGCTCCTGGGGGAGAGGGGAGGTGAGACTGGGCTAAACCATTAGCTCCTTGGGCAGGGGTGAGACTGGGCTAAACCATCAGCTCCTGGGAGAGGGGGTGAGGCTGGGCTAAACCATTAGCTCCTTGGGCAGTGGGTGAGACTGGGCTAAACCATCAGCTCCTGGGAGAGGGGGTGAGGCTGGGCTAAACCATTAGCTCCTTGGGCAGTGGGTGAGACTGGGCTAAACCATAAGCTCCTGGGAGAGGGGGTGAGACTGGTCTAAACCATTACCTCCTGTGGGAGGGCGTGAGGTGTAGGGTGGGATGAGGGGCTGGGACCGCAGATGTTCAGGACAGTAATGTGGTCAGTCAGGCTGTAGTAGTCGAGGAGAGGAGGTGGATCTGTGTGAGTGTCACACCAACGGAACCCGAACTCCATGATCCAGAGTGAGGAACGGCCCGGTTTCTGAGGCCTACTGAACCCCCGATGGCGCTGTCCCGCTGTGTCCCCCGGAGATCTCACAGTACCGTCCCCTCTCTCCTCTCCTGGATTACAGCAGCACCCGTCTCCCTCCTGCTCACCCTCTCCCTACTGTGCACAGCTCTATCTGAGTGCTTTTCCCCCCTCTCTCTCACACATGCTCTGCAAAGCTGTCATTTGCTGCGGTTGAATCTTTCGCACGCTTGTAAATACGTGCAAATGCTTTTCTCGCCACACACAGCTTTGCGTCTGCTTTGTATTACACGGGTGTAAACGAGAGAGACATTCCTTTTCATTTTAGTGCAATGAGTATTTTTCGGATTATTTGTGAAGACGGATTTACATTGAACTCATAAAATCTGCCTGGGTTATACATAGTAGAGGATTTCATGGTATGGAAATTAGATGGTGGTTTTTTTATTGTATTCGTCCTGGTGATGAACTCTGAATACTTGATATATGATGTTACATACAGGACGTCCTTATCCTGGTGTGCGACTGATCTTTAATTCTTGTCTGTAAAGGTATTACGACACAGTCAGTGTGCATTAGAGCAGTTACAGTCAGTGTTGATACTGTGTGAGACATTGCAGTTCGGACACTTCCATCCTCGCACTTCGGCGAAACGCTCGCCAGTTCAGTTTGCTCATCGCTAGTGATGTTACGTCTGACACTGAAGCCCCGAGGTCTTTATCGATCAAAGGGGGCGCGTCCAAATGAAGCCTGTTTCGAGGCCTGTGTCGTTTTTCAGAATATCACGTGACCAAAGACAAATGAGGCCTCGGTTCTCTGAAATCACGCGATTGCCTCGTTGTGTGATTCGATTCACTGAAAAAGCCGTGGGAAATTCAAGACGTGTTCTGCGTTATCTGGTAGGTACATGCAGAACACTGGAGATAATGGAGCCAACTAAAAGAAAGAGGACATCATCTGTTTGGGAACATTTTGATATGATGTCTCCCAATAGGGTAAAACATAATATACATCTACTGAAATCAATCACGTGGAGGATGAGTGGTGTGTGTATCTACATAGATACAAACTCTCTCTCACACACACACACACACACACACACAGAGAGAAAGAGAGAGAGAAAGAGAGAGAGAGAGAGAGAGGTTTGCAGATGTAGCCCACGTGAACATCACAGGAGCACTGCAGTACATCAAATGACCAGCAGATGTCAGAATTCCCAAATGAGCTTTTTCAGGGGGCTTCATGATCAGCCTTTTCATGAAGCAATTGGCTGGAAAGATTAGATACATTCACGGGGCCTCATCACACCATCACTATTCATCGCTGCACATCTTGCATTTAGGGATGGAGTTCAGACCCGTGCGTTCTTTGCGGTGAACATGGCTGCTTTCTGTTTCAAAACCGAAAAGGACTGTGGATATTGCTGATTGTGTCCAGCGAGACTAAACATGCAACAAACTGATTTACAGCAGGAACTGTTATATACTGCGCTCCCCGGCCCGCACCCTGTTTATGAAGGAAGCTGTTACTCAGGGAGCGAGGGAAAAGTATTGGTTTTGTTGTGCGCAGCCTCGGAGAGAGGACTTCTCGTTTCACTTCTTGTTATTACAGATAATTTAAACGTTGCCCCCAAAAATCCAGGTAAATGACTGTGGTTAAACTGAGCCTCTGTCGGGGAAGGGCTGAATAATTACAAGGCCGAAACAGACTGCCGCACAAGAGTGCGCATTTTTAAAAGCAGGCGAGAGGAGGGTTGGGATCGCGCCTGTTTGGGATGGTAGTCGCCCTTGATAATAGGCTGCATAAGTAGAGAGCGAGGGCAGATCCCAGCTGAGCTTTCGTTAGTTTAGCGAGAGACTAACCTTGCACGGGACCGGAGTTGTTCAGTCTCAGCTGCATTTGACGAGGCATGCTAATATAAAGGCCCATCCCTTGCTTATAACTGGGGAGTATGGGAATTTGAGCCTATCAACACAGCATCAACGAGGGGTCAGGGGGGAGGGTCTTACCCGGGAAATGATGAAGAACCGATCGACTGTCTGACTGTGAAATAGATGTTTTGTAGCTCTGCGGTTGGGTTGAATGGACAGTGAGAGAGGTAACAGGAGGAGGTTGAGCCATTGCACTTGATTCTCACAAGAATGTAGTTTTCTTTTAGGAGAATGGTTTAATTGCCTTTTTAATTGGAAGCATTGTCTGGGGGTGCCACTTACAGTGTCCCACGATCAGACTATTTGGGAAAAGCTGTTTGAGACATGCTCTGTAGCAGGGCTTCTGTCACCTATGCAGCTGGTGTACTTCACTGCTGGGCTGTGCTCAATTACAGCAGGTTCATGTCTCAAAGTTACTCCCTGTCCATACTGTTGGTAGAAATTTGTTTTACAGAGACAGCAGTTGCTTCATAGACCTGAGACTATGAGTGTGGGGACATAGCTGTTCGGTCCATAGATGAAAGTTTGAGAAGATATAGGCAGGTGGAGGTCCATCCATGGGACTACGACTGGTTGCCAGTTAGACCCCGTGCATGACGTGGCACCAAGCTTGGGTCCCCCATTTTCTGTACTGAGAGGAAAAGCCCAGTAAAGTGGTGCAGTGCAGATGAAAGTTTATATAACCGTGTTGGCAGATATTACAGGCCAAAGGCTTTCAAATTTGAAATGGAGAAAAGCTATGATTTATTATTGTGCTGTTATCAGAACTGCAAGCATTGTTTTTCTGTGGGCAGTTCAACTGAAATTGCTCTTTCTTCCAGGCAGCTGTGGCTATTAGTGCTACCTTAACTGTTAATTTTATCGATGGTATTATTTTGTATTATGGCGTACATCACTACTATTATCATTCTAACTTCTGCTTTGGTGCTAGAACCACTACTGCTAATTCTGTGTTCCCTTTTATAACACAGATGGCACCACTGTTACTGACACTTTTGCTGCTGCGACTGAAGCAAACTCTGCATGTTCGTATGAGGAGATAAGAGACAGATTTAGGAAAAGCCGTCCTGTCCTTCTGTGCAGAGTTGCTCGTTGAGAGGGCTTTAGTTGTAATTACAGAGCTCCTGCTGTGCGTGGAGACCGCACCCCCCCACACCCCCCCAACACCCCTCATAAGCCCCAGCGGCAGATGAAAGCCAATGAAAATCCAGGCTCTCCTGCTCCAGCATCAGTACTTAGCAATCAGTCTGTTAGCATGCGCTAACTCTCTCTCACATCAGTCCTCATGGGCCCACTTCCTCTCACATCTTTCCCCCGTTGCTAACTCTTATTCGCACCTATCTCCACGCGCTACCGTACACTGAGGTCCGTCCCCAGGCGCTAACCCTCGACCCTCACGTCCATCTCCATGCTCTAACTCCTCTCACTCCCATCTTTCCCCATGCGCTAACACTTCTTGCCCACATTCGTCCTTGATCACATCGGTCCCCATTGCACTGAGACAACTGAAAAGAACTTTGAATAGTTTGCACTCATATGGTGTGTCTCTTTGTCATGGGGATAAATTTGAATAATTACTCTATTTAAATTTGAATATTCTGGGAAGAATAATAAGTCAGGTGATGTGTACTTGTCATCTGACACTGCAGGTTGTACTTTCTATTCTGTGTCAGTTTACTGTTGTTGTTATGAAAATACGGCTTGGAACACTCATTTTGGATGACCAATGGGCTGGGAGATTCTTTTGTGGCATATTTATTGGTGTTCTGATTTTTTGGCTTGCACATGAATGAGTGGCATGGTTTTAATCGGATAGCTCTCTGCAGCAAAGTTAGGACTGGAGCCTCTTGCATATAGAGAGCTTTTGAGAACTGGCGAGTGCAAAGTATTTTGAGATAGATCAAGAGGTAAGTTTGGCCGGCTAATGCACATTCAACAATGACAGATAAAAATGAACTTAGCAACTCTACTTATTTATAGGACTGATTCATTCTAATTCGGCTTCAATATGAGGGGCTCTACTACAGTTGTCCGGTGCCGACTGGTTTGTTTGTAGTACGCCTGTGTTTGATGAGACCTGAAGCCTTGCTGTGCCTCCTGCGTAGACCTCGCTCATGGTACAGCTCAACAGTGTCAGACACTGGGAGTTAGTTTGAGGTTACTCAAACCGGACATGCTTAATTTCAAATGAAATTCCCGTCAGACTCTCACGGCAGTCAGGGTGCGGACAGGTACTGCGTTTCAGCGGCGCTGTTATCTGTCCGATCTCTCCTTTGATCTCTCCCCGGCGGTGCTGCACACCTGTATTTATGGCTGGAGTGTGTGGTATTGGGGCGGTTCCTACCCGAGCGGGGAGAGCGTTTCCTGCCGTGCGGGAAATCCATCGCGGTGACTACTTCTGTTCAGCGTGAGTGGGTCTGTCTGTCTGTCAGTCAGTCTGTCTGCACCCCTTTTGTGTTCTTCGTGCAGGCAGGGTGCGGCCGAACGTCTTCACTGAGCTCCCAAAACAATGTGACTCCTTCCATTGGGATGACTGCTCTTGGTGTTAATGCATGATTCTGATGCATTGATATCGCCACATCCACTTATGCTAAATATGCTTACTGCCACTCAAGCACTGTATCAGGTTTAGCGGCTGCATTGTGATTTGTGAGTTAGGTGCTGCAGTCTCCTCTATGGCCACTGGGGGCAGCGCTGTGGTCTTTGTTTTTTTGGAGTGGGTAAGCAGTAGTTCTCTCTGACTCATGGGGGGATGGAGTGCTGGCACAGGATGGTGCTGATTCAGATTTGCTGACGGAGCGCCCAGCGGGAGGGGTGGTGGAGAGGGGCGGGGAGAGGGGGGGGGGGGGGGGGGAGGGTTTAGGTTGGCAGAGGTGCCCCGACGCAGAACACCGAATCGCTCTGCTGCAGCTGGGTCGTGTGCAGACAGCTCCAGTGCAGTCCTGTGCCGGGAGACATGGGGAACACGCAGCCCAAGTTGCGCCCCTGCGGCCTGGGCTGGAAGAAGAGGAGGGGTGGACAAAGGGGCGACGCACCAGGTACAACATCTTTTGCAGGAGTCGGGGGTCAATTTTTTGTTGCAGCACGTTGCGCTCCAACCTAAGGCAGTCTTGAGTGCACTCAGAACCTCCAGGTCATGGTTGCATGTTTACAGGCATCCTGGAGGGACTGAAAGGTTTTCTGAAGGCTTAACCTATGAGTTCTGTACCATAGAAGGCTGTGACTGACTGACTTTGGGAGGTAGAGCGTACTTTTGTCTCGCTTGCTCTGTCTTAGAGTGTCAGCTGAATCCGGTGGTGCGTGTCTGTGTGTGTGCTTCTTAGCACTGTCATTGCTCTCCCACATGTCACGATGCATCTCAACAATTCATGTGACATTGCATCCTTATATTGTGCGTTGCGCATGTTTGTCATCGCCGGCATCCTCAGGAGGAAATGATCGGTGGTTTAATGATGCAGAACAGCAAAGCTGATGCTGTGTTTTTAAGAGGAGGGTGAAGCACCCAGTGGAGTCTTTAAGTACATTTCCTGAATGATGCAATGCGAGGAATGGGCCTGTGCATGCAGAAGGGGCACTGTACTGTACGCTTGTGTTTTATGTCTGTACCGCACTTTCTGATGCTCGGACTCCTGCTGGTTTCAAGCGCGTGTACACTGATTTACCCTTAGAACGCTGAATAAATTTTTTAGAAACTAAAAATGTAACTATCCTGAGCTGTTAAAAATTCATCATTTGGCAACTTGTTTAAAAGAGCTCCCCTGCGGGAGCTCTTTTAAACAACGCGCCACATGATAGGTTTTCAACAGTATCAGATTTTGATAGCTTACATCAGTGGACAACTATAGTTGCCTATAGTGCTGTACGGGTTAACTTTACCCTGGAACCGGCCCTGTTCAGCTCTAGCAGCAGTTTTTCAATGTTTGCTCTGATTTCTGTCAGGAATACAAAACTGTTCAAAAGTTTAGAATATCCTGTACTTTTTTTCTGTTTTTGACAGAAATTGATGCTTCATAGTGATTCTCCAGTTGATTAAAAGAATACAGCCAAGCCATTGATTATCTCACAAATTCGAATTATCGTTGAGAAGTAATTCCTTTTTAATTTTGTCATTAGGATTGTTATGATATCAAAGCACTGTGTCCAGCAGCTGTGAAGGACACGCTCTGCTTTCCCAGTCTCAGGTGTTATGCTATATATGGGTCTCACCTTGATAGAAGCAGAGGCGGAAGGCCCAAATGCAAAATTTTTTTGCACTGCCAACTCAAGAAGCTTGTGGGTTTAAATCCGGCCTGGGGCCTTTCCGCATGGAGTTTGCATGTTCTCCCCGTGTTTGCGTGGGTTTCCTCCGGGTTCTCCGGTTTCCCCCACCCAGAAAAACATGCATCATAGGAACACTCCTATCGGTACCCCTGACCTAGGAACTGGCTTTAGAACTGAAGTTGGTCCCCGGGCGCTGCTCTGTGGCTGCCCACTGCTCCTAACTATAGGAGGGGTTAAATGCAGAGGACAGCTTACCCGACGGGCTTCAAGACAGTATATCTATCAGTGAAGAGATCACTCAGGGATACCTGTGAATGGGCGGGTTTCAGACTGAAAGCCACTTCAGAAACTGGCTGAGAAGAGGAAAGGGTTAACATGAGCAAAAGATAACAAAGACTTTTTTCCTCTTTTTCATATGAGTGGTCAGCAATGCGACCTCATCCGCTGAATTTTGTCGAACTCTCCTGAGATTTGTTGAAAGATATCATTGAGATGACAGTTGTTTTTAATTCATGGTTTTCAAGTTCAAATTTGTATTTTCATATTGAATTTCTTGTATTGTGCATCCTCGGTCTGTGTTTGACATCGTCTGAGCCGTAGTTAGTAGGGGGGGAAAACTTGAGTGATTACGAACAGTGATGTCATGGGAACTGACATTCCCTGACTGACATTACAGCGGTGAAACAGATGGGTGTATCCACAACAGGACTGGCCTTCATCGCTGTGTTAGTGATTCGCTCCTTTTGTGAACAGCAGTCCTGAACAGCCCGTAATTTTTAGGTTAATACTGACCATTCAGCCATTTCGTTGGACTCTTCTGCGTTACACCACATCCTCTAAAGCAATGTCAATCTCAGTTGGCATTTTAGATTTACTCTTAGTCTTAGAGTTTAGATGAAAATGCATTTTACTCATCGTCGCATTTTAGTCGTTTTCATCTTCCATTGTTCCAGTCAAGTTTTAGTCGAAAAAACTCAAGTTGTTTTGGGCCATTTTAGCTGACAAAAAGTTATCGCATTTTTGTCAACTTTTAGTCACATTTGATTGTCCATCTTATGACCATAACAAAAGTTATTTCATTGGCAAACACTT
The DNA here is from genome assembly GCA_029721435.1 of Gymnothorax reevesii. NCBI lineage: Eukaryota > Metazoa > Chordata > Actinopteri > Anguilliformes > Muraenidae > Gymnothorax > Gymnothorax reevesii. The sequence continues at coordinate 63,002,866 of CM056587.1, read as the reverse complement.
TCGCTGCTTTCACACCGGAAGCGAAACGAATTTTTGCACGACAGATTACATTAAAAGTCAACGCAAAGACGCGATTCGTGCCTTTGCAATGACTTTGAATGTAGTCTGTCCTGCGAAAAATTCGTTTCGCGTCCAGTGTGAACGCGGCTTTAGAATCATTTTAGTGGCTATTAGCCATTGGCAGTTCAAAATTTAATTTGATTATTAAGTTCAGATTAACATTGTTGTTAATTGATTGCTTAACAGCTGTGGGAATCATCTTCACGTATTCGGTAAAAGGAGATGTTACTCTGCAGTCTAGCCAGCAGGGGGCACATCGACCATCGCTGTTCACTTGTAATTATCCCGGGAAGAAACAGAAGAGGCAAGCAATGAGGAGGCAAGTGAGTGCGGTTGTCACTGACTCGCTGGGTCTGGTGCAGTGTTGGGATGCTAGTTTGTTGGCTTATGATGGACCAAATAGCCTGCTTTTGCATTATGTGTTTATATTTTTTCCCAATACTTTACTGCATGCTCTTAATCTATGTACATATCTGCCCTCTGGGATTTCTCTTCCTGAATTAGCTGCCTGCTATTGTCGAGCTGACTGTTGGCCTGTCTCCTCTGTAGGCCAAACTCTAGCTTAGCCTTTTGCGTATTGGCCTTACATATTCTGTGTTTCAGTCTCATTGCCTTCATAGAAGAGGCTTGCTTGTTTACCTTTGTAGGAAAAACTCTCATTTGATTCATATGTGAAGGCTATGCTTTCCTCAAGAGGCCAAGATCTGTTTACCTGACATCCTCTGGTTTGTGTGTCACAGGCTCATTGTGGTCCTGATTTTCACCGGTGTGTTAGTCTGTGTGTGTCTGGGATGGCAGACGGCAGGTCTTTAGAGAATCACCACCCGTTCGCTATCCGCCGGCCTCCCACAACAAACAGAATAATGGCAACCAGTCACTCGGCTCTTCGCATCAGGTCATGTAAGATTAATAAGGATCTGTCCGTTTGGCAGGTCTTTTATTAACGTGATTGACAGCTGGCACAAACAGTATCCTGTCTGTGGACGTCATAAGACCGACTCGCCCTTCATAGTCTCGAGAACATCTGCTGGGGAAGGCCTGGAGCTCTGTTCCCAGTTAAGAATCAGGCTTGCATGAAGGTTTTATGGTGGTTTGTTGAGAAACGTTTCGCTAAGTGCGATGGCTCATGATTAAATGCACTCGAGCCCTACGCTGCTTGCAGTATCCATGGCAACGGTCCACTTAATTGCAGATGCAGAAAGGTGGTTGGCCCTGGCTCTTATTTGAAAATGGAATGATGAATTTTGATTGGGTGGGACCGGCCATTTTGACTCGGCTGACAGGGACTGAGTCGCTGAGGCAATGTCATGCTTGCTGTCGTCTCTGTTCATGCAAGTTAACACAACCAAACATTTTTACTGATGCCCTGAGCATCATTTGATGTAAGGGTAAAGTGATGTGCTGAGATTGTTCATCTGATTAATATTAATTTTTTTTTAGTTTTTATTTATTTATTTTCAACATTGTGTGAATCACGTTTACATTATGAAGCTCTAAGGTTGGATAATAGTGTTGGGAATTGCATGAAGAATTCCTTGGCCAGTAATGTAAAGGTAAAAACAAGAGTAAAGCATTATACATCTGATGCGAACTTGGATTCGGTGGGGCTTCGCAGGTGCAGGTATTACATCACTTCCTGTGTAAATGCTGTGAGTCTGATGACCGTTCCTGTGTCCCGTCCCCACAGCCGTGTCCAACCTGGACGTGGAGAGTAAGCTGAAGTCCCATTACCAGGCTCCATGGCATCAGCAGCGCAACGTGTTCCACCCCTCGACTCGCCCGGCCTGCGTGGAGGAGCTGCACAGGCAGGCCAAGCAGAACCTGCGCGCCCTCAACCGAGGTGAGACGCTCGCCATCTTTATGTACGCTGGTCGTTCAGTGTATCCAAGGGCCTTTGCTGATTTCAACCATTATGACCCCTGCTGACACTTTTCTTACAGCTATGTGTTCTCCCTAATGAAAAATTTCTATAGTTCCAAGCTATTGTTATCCTATGGATGGTATTTTTGCCACCATAGTGTAGTTTTACCATAGTGATACAATAGTTATTCCAACTACAGGAATACAGGTGTGTACACTATTGTGATATCATGGTACTGTTGACTGTGGTTATACTATATTTAAAATGTGATGGCTGTTGTACTCCTCCAGTTGTAGTATAGAAACTGTTGTAATACTATAGTTATGTCAAAAGTACTGTAGTACTAAGAAATAACTTTAGGATATTTTTATAAGGGCCAATACGGATACCGACCATTATGACGTAAAACTGGCAAATATTCCTCCAACATCCCGTCACTAATCTTTTATTTTTTGATTTTTTGAGTATTATTGTGTATTAAATTACGTAATGTAATTTCGATTTCATGCCTGATTTTTGTTGGATAAAATTCAGAACATACATCCGAAGTAAATGGAGCCACATTGGCCCGTACATTTGATGTGTTTTTGCTAAAATCGTAGGGACACTGCCCTCTAGTGTACATGTATGAACCGTACAAGCTCCGCTCCCTCTCGACTTCGGGCGTTTTGTTTTTTTCGTTATGAAATATTAGGGTAATATCATGTACAACTGTCAGGGGATATTGCGGCCTTGTTCTGTTGTTGTAATTATGTATGATCCTTCATTATTCTGTTTATTTATTTTACTATCCAAAATGTGGTTTTTAAATGCCTTTTCTGAATTTTACATTAATAGAAGTTCTACCAGGTAAGAGGATGTGAGTGGATTACTCTTTATCATATGCAGAGTGCCTATTCCTCCAACCATTACATTACATTACATTATAGGGACTTAGCTGATGCCTTTGCCCAGAGCGACGTACAAAAGTGCAAAAGTTCAGTACAAAAGTGCAGAGCTCCAAGGAGGCAAGTTAAGTGCCAGTAGTTTAAGTGACGAAGAGCACTTAATGAAATTAGTGACAATTGAACAAACAGTACTCAATAACTATTGAGTAAATAGTATGTCTCTCCTGTGTTATTCTCTCAACCAGTCTTAGTGAAATGCATGCAATATTTTGTGAGCGACACCTTTCGGCGTGGGGCAATGCTGATGCTTCAAAAGGATGCATAATTTTACTACATTTTGGAATTTCAAGCAGCTATTGCTCTATTCTTTATAATCCTGTCCTCTTGCGATGTCACAAAGGACAGACTTTGAAATGGCTTCTAATTACTAATTGGCTGTGCACTTGGTGACATGATGGAGGACCTTTAATTTAATGTCCTATATGTGATAGGTAAAAAAACATCCTTCGCAGCCATGTATAAATATATATCGTAAATATCGTAAATGGTTGATTGCAGTGTTTTTCTGGGAAGGGTGGCCCGATCAGTTATGAGGTTTGGGGGGAAATGATTTTTCCAAGTGGGTGATAAAAGTTTGAATAAACCCTTTACCGTTAATAAATTAAATAATCATTTAAAAGCTGCACTTTGTTTTTACTGTTGTCTTTCTCCAATATTAAAATGAACTAGATGATCTGAAATATTTAAATATGTCAAGCAATAATGGAGAAAATTGCGAAGGGGGGTGTATGTTTTCACAGCACTGTAACAGTCGATTAGTTATCTGAATGTGTACTGCATTTGTAGGAGCACATCGGTTTTCAGAAAGCAAAGCATCTGCTTGACAGTAGGTCAGTGATCTGTATGTCTGGCCTACGTCGGACAGCAGGTCAGTTATCTTAATGTGCGGCACGTGTAACACGAGGCCTGGATCCATGCCGTGTGCCTGATGGATGGTCAGTCATCTGTATGTGTTTCACAGTAGCTGCGTTATCTGCGAGTTGTTGGAGTTAGAAATGTGCGGCTCTGACCTCTGACCTCTGACTTTGGTATTTTTCTGCGGGGCAGACCTACATCAGCGACAGCGAACCAGCAGCCGGGAGCGGCGGGTGACCATCTCCATCTCCGTAGCCCCGCCCATGCCCACCTACCCCTCCCCCTGCACCCTCCGACGGCAGGAGCACCGAAGCAGACGCACGGTAACGCCAACTTCCTGTTTTTAATTTCCTGTCTTCTCTACCACCCTTACAGCGATTGTACCTTCAGTCTCCAATATACAAGAAATATTTTTAAACTGGCTCTTAAAGATAAGAGATGTCATTAAGCTCATAAACTCTTAGTTTTTCCCCTTAAGTAGGTTCAAAGTCAGAAAAAGCATTTTCTGCATATTGCAGGACAATGTCACACACATATAATCTGTACCTGCTGGATGCTGCGCTTCTCTGAAGCTACATGACACTTATATTGAGGGAAATATTCAAACCCAGGACGCCATTATTTTATGGACACGGCTTTACATCAAATGTAAAATATCTAGATCTTTTACGTCATTTTACACACATTTCCCTGAACTGCAGCTGGACGTATTTGGGATTATTGGAAACATTGGGATCTCCACTAGAATATAAAATACACCCAAAGTTCCACAGGTTTGAATACAGCAGCTGCATTTGACGGACCCATATATTGGTTCATAGGTTTTATGGGGTTGATCAGTGATTTTACTGCTGTGTTTGTTGGTTTAATAATTCCACTTCTTTGTCTAAATTAGTGGTTTGTTTTTGTTTGCTATCCTGATTTGGCAAAATGGAACCGCAGGAGAAATCAGGGGGAGATGTGCAGTGTCAGCATGTGTCGAGAAAGGTAATTTTTTTGTATGAATTGTGCTTATTAATGTTTGTGCCTGATTTTTTTTCCCTGTATCTGTTGGTATCTCCTTCCTTTATTACGTTCGATACGGTGTACTGTGTGTACAGAGGTTTGCACTGTAGTGAAACCGCTGAATGTAAAACCTGAGACCGAATTCCAGTTTTCACACTGAGCTTTTCTACAGTTCTGCACCATACAACTCGGTCCAATGCACAAGACGTTCAAAGAATAAAGAACAGTAACGGATGGTTAGAATTTGGCTTGTCGGCGGCTTTTTAACTGGGAAAGATCAAGAGCCGGTTCCGGAATCCCGCCCCTCCTCGCACATGGAATCTCAGCCGAAAACGTTGTCGGGGGTTACGGCCAATGAACGAGCGGATTGGCATGTAGTGCAGTGAGGCAGGATGTCTGTGATCTTTGTGCTCCAGAAAGTGATGGTGTCCCAACTGGTCTTAATGTCCCTCTGATGTCAGACTGAAGTCAATGACTCTGGGTTCTGTCGCGAGTTCTCCTTCATTTTGATTTGCTTCTATGCAAATACTAATTTGTTCTGCTAACATAGTTTTGCTAGTTCAGCAAACGCAAAAATAACTTTACGATAACTGCACTTGTTCATTTTTTTAACTCTATTTGCTGTTTGCTGACCAGCTGAGCTATAAAGGTGGTGTAAACTCTATCGTCGTCGTCTGTGGTTCAAAAACAATTTGACCTGTAATCTCTAGCAGTTGCAAATATTGATCAAACTCGACAAAACTTGGCACGCCACATATTTAGGCCATAAATTGCTTGGGGATTGCATTTCAGACCTGCACTCGTAAAAGTGGATGTAACAAGATAAGTTGTCCACTTTATACCTTTTTAATATGCAGAGCTGAAACTGTGCACAACAGGTCTTGACATATAAACAGTGGGTTTTGACAACTTCTGAAAAAGGCTGTTTTGTGACCTTTGACATTCCTTCACACATACTCACCTTCTTGAATGGCCCGTAATCTCTAGTGGTCACAAATATTGATCAAATTTGATGAAACTTTGAACACAAAATATTTTTGATCTAAATTAATTTGGTAAAATTCCAGCCTTGTACCCCACTCCCAAAGGGGCGTTGCCGGATTGCAGACCAGTTGAGTTTCAGGTTCACTTGAACATCTAGTGATCAGTTCAGTCTCGGCCAGTGCCTGCATTCTGCCCCTACATTTCCAGGCCTCCAACAGCTCTGCTTGACCTCTTCATGTAGCTGTGGTTGGCCTTGATTTTAAGAAAATACTAGAAAACTAGAGGGTCACTTGGTGGAGCGTATACCTCTGCCAGGCCACTTGTTTGATCGAACGCGGTCAAAATCAATACGGTCTGTCCCTGATTTAATAGTAACCCAACCAGAAATTTTCAGAGATATCTGTTCATTACTTTTTGAGTGATCTTGTACACAAACAGACAGGCAGACAAATCAATGCCAGCAAATATATAACCTTCGTGGCAGAGGTAACTAATAGTCACTCGTTACACTTGGTGCTATGTAACTTTGTGGATGTAAAGTGCTATGTAGAGTTGATAAGCTAATCTGTACTTCACTGAAGGAGCTTAGCTAATTTTGGTGAGTAAATTTGGCAAGTTATTGACTCCATTTTGTTTTGAGATGGCTGCCTCTTGCGAATCTTTTCAGACAGCATGTGCTTTTCTGCAGATCTGCAGGCCTGTGTTGATGGGTGTCAGGGGGAGTGGGCCTCTGTTCTTGCAGACCTTTCGTGTTTCTTGCTGCGTACTCGACTCGTGATGAAATTCTTGTTCCAATTAGCATTTGGTCTGCGAGCTTTTATTGACCACATGTTCATATTCTCGACCCCTCTCTCGACTCGAACCGTCCCTTTAAGGAGAGAGCAGGGAGGGAGGCAGAATCCCAGCCTGTGCAGAGGAAGGTAACCGCATGCCTCAGGATCTCTGTACTGTCATGTCATCATTACCTCATCTCCTCTGTGACATCATCATTGTGAGTCAGCTCCAGATATTAATCAGGCTTTTCCCTGCTATGTTGGCGAACTCTGTTCAGGACAGAGGGCATGATAATTTTAAGTGAATATTAAATAATGTTTTAATACATTAATGTTATTGCAGGGGAAAATCCTGGTATTGACCGAGGGAAGTGGCGACTGTTTTTACCCATCTGCATGAAAAAAAACCTTGTTTTTGTTCATTGGCTGGTTCACTTCCCTCTTTTGCATTAATGTGCACCCATGTTCCTCGTCACCACGAACTTTACATCAACTGGCTGCCAGGAAATGCAATTTATGAATTTATGATATGATGAATATAATAACTGGGCATATGCTTTATCCCTTAGAGCACTATAGACAACTATATTCGCCTGATAATGTAAGATATCACAATCAGATGTTGTTGAAAACCTATCATGTGGCAACTTGTTTAAAAGAGCTCCCGCAGGGGAGGTCTTTTAAAGAAGTTGCCACATGATAAGGTTTTCAAAAGCTCAGTATAATTACATTTTTAATTCCTTGAAACTTTATTCAGCGCTCTGAGTAATAAGTAAGTAATAAGTCAAAGTAAGTCACATCTACCTTGATTCTAACCTTTTTGTTCGACTGACGGAAACAAATTAAACATGATATCATTTAAAATCCTCATAGTTATCTCAGAAAAGGTCTCATCTCACCCTGGGCAGTTTCTCTTGATTTGCACAATGGAACATTTCAGTATACGGCCTTGTCCGAAATGGCTTACTTGGCAACAGTTGAGTTTTCGAGTTTGCATGCAATCGAGGCAGAGTCTTGGTCATTTCCTTTGAGCATTGTCGTCGTGGTCATTTCCTGTGAGCAGCATCGTCGTGTCGTTTTCACCCATCGATGAGCTCATCGAAGCTTTTGCATGAAAGCCTTATTTGCTGATCGGAAGTCGATAGCACGGTTCATTGCCCTGGCACGTTTTCTCTTGTCCTGACGGCCTGTGTATCTCTTCGTCCCGTGCCACAGGAGAGGCCTGTCAGAGAGGCAGATTTTCGGCAAACGCTGCGAAAGGTAAACAGCTGCAGCTAGCGGCTAATTGTTTCCATGTCTACCACTGCTTCCTGTTGAGAGTGGATGGAGTTTGTTCCACGGGCTAGATTAATAGTCTTTCATTCTTATTGTGCCTTTAACTGACATGTTTAGGTTAAGCGTCCAGCTCAGCATCCTGGCGAAGCCTAAGGCATTATCTACGCATCACTCCCATCTGTGATGCACTGAACAGCCATTGTTTTTCTTCCAGGAGGCATGGAACTTTCCAGAAATTTTTATTACAGGGTGTTTCATGTCACATGTTCTGTTTTTCCGCAGGTACCTCGACGTCATCACTTTATTCACTTTCCCTGACCGTGCAAAACTTCACCACTGTTATTTTTCTCTCTCCTTCTTCAGCTGTGGTGACTCTTTCCCGATATTAATACAGTTATGAATCCTTGGTTTTGTTTTGCCTCATCTTTTTACCGCTATTTTTGTTGCTGTCGCTTTATGTTGCCGTCGTGTTATGTTTTTTTGTTTATCTGTTCTCGTGTTTTGTGCTTGTAGTCACAGAGGCCCCGCCCATCGTCTCCCACCGAATGCTGCCACTTTGGCCCCTGGAGCCGAAAGGTACTCGACCATCGGCCCCCAAGGGCCAAACGTCCTCCTGTCCTGGAGGCCTTCTCTGTCCAGGCTTCCTGTGAAAACTTTTGCTGCCTGCTCTGCTCTGATACTAACCCATCTTAACAAGACCTTTAAAACTCCACCTTTTCTCTCTCTTTCCCTCTAATGGAATGCGTCTGGGTGCTCATTGGACGCTTATGTTGGACAGATTTAGCATTACCTGGCTAACATGAGTGCCATTCTGTCCAGGTTGTACATGAATGTATGTTTTTCCGGTCTAAGACGATGGCTGCTGGAATGGCATGGAAAGAAGGATACTGGTGTTATGGATGGATGTGCATGTGTCTCTCTGTGGTTTATAAGGCAGCAGAGATGTGGTCGTTTGTATGCAGTGTGCGGTGTCTGTTTGAAGTGTTGGTGAATCAGATGAAATCGCAGTGCCTTTTGTCCTTCTTCAAATCAAGGTCTTCTTTTCTGGGCATGAAAAGTACATTGAAATGTTGCCTCTGTCTTTGTCCTCTCAGTGTCCTCACACTGCCTCTCTTGAACGTTTTCTCAAAGCATTCAGCTGCGTGACAAACCGAAAAATGACGTTCAGTCAGAGAAGATACTTTAAGAGTCAAACAAGATCACTGAGGTTAAAGGCCCTCTATCATGTCACCAGGTTCACAGTCAATTAACTATTACGTACCATTTCAAAACTTGTCTCTTTGCGACGTCATATGGGCAAGTGACCAATCAGAGGCAAGAGGGACTGAGCAACTCCAACCAACCAGTTAATCTCTTCCTTCATTATTCTGGGTGGTCCCTTCCCCTTATGAAGTCACAAAGGGCAGTATTCGAAATGGCTTTTCATGGCTAATTGGCTGTGCACCTGGTGGCATGATAGAGGACCTTTAATTTTGACAAACATGAATAATTCCAGCGAAGAGTATCATCTCCTGCAAACATAAGTTACAATAGAGAGACTCAATTTTTGATTGTAAAATATCTGACGGGTTTCCCTTCGTCCTGATACTGGCGTAACGGAGCTGCGTCACGATTACCACACATGCTCACAACTTTGAACCAAGTAAATCTGCTTGACTGAAAGTTAAAATCTTGAAGGTATTTCTCTTCTTCTATAATTATTGGTGATGGCATCCAGCTTACATTCTTCACATCCCTTGGCTAAAGCATAAAATAGCGCTTTGAATCCTCAAATTTCCATAGAAAGCTCCTTAATATAAAAAAGATAATACTGGACTAACTAAAATATATAAATACAATGCAAAATGAATCAGGATTTGCAAAGATGGAGTCAGATTATGACTTGCAGTCGAGCAGATTCTCTGTCTTGGGATATAGATTCTGAGCATGTGCAGTAATCAAGACACAACTGTTTTAATCTCATAAGTATGAATCCCAGAAAATGCCTGAACCCCTGATTATTTACCAGGAGAAATCCCATATGTGCTGTGTTGTGACAGTACAAGCATAGGAAAATGGCATTCTTCTGTGATAGTGTTCCTTTATCCTTCCAAAAATACTCCTGAACTACAAATCAGTGAAAAATCCAACATTCTTTCTACCTCCCCTTCCTTTCTGCCATCTCCTCTCTCACACTCACTCTTTTTTCATTGTTAGTCCCTGAATGTGTTTTGCTCTATTACATAATGTATATCTTTAAATGTATATTGACATAAATATTACTAAGGTACCAGTCAAAAGTTTGGACACACCCTCATTTGCTTGATCACCTTTTATTTTGCAAAAAAAAAAGTTCTGAACCTTAAGTTCATCACACTAACAATCATTTTTATAATAATAATTTGAGAACATACTCTTTTTTTTTTTTTTCAAGGGCCATCATTGTTAGAGAGTTTGCGCCAGCACAGCTGTGAAAGTTCCCTTAGATGTGCTGCACTCATGATTTGCTTTGCCCCTGACCATTTTGTACAGTGAGTCCTCAACCAGTTTGATTGTAATTCACTTAATGAAAAATGGAAGGAATTTGTCCGCTTATTTTGCCAAATTCCAAAGTGTTGGACACCATTCTGCGAAGCAAATTCTCTTTTTTTAACTACTGACTGCTAGCTTGTTGCCTTGTGCCATTCGAGATTATTTACAGAAGATAAACGACTTACTCTTCACTCAGAAAAAAAAACGAGTGCTGTGGCTCAATGAAGTGCGACCAAAACCTTTGACTGGTTCTGTGCGGACATGACTCACTTTCTCTGATCTCTTCCTCCTTCACCCCCTCCCCTTACTCAACTCCTCCATCTCTCCCTCCGACCCTCTCCCTCGACCCTTAAAGCGATGTGCCATTAGCATGGCGAAATTAAGCCGGAAGGCAGACCGCTCAGATTTTTCTGCATTCGTATAAAGAGAGAGAGAGAGAGAGAGAGTCCTGGGAAAGTCTCCGTGGAAACAGGAGGCTTTTGTGGTCAGTATTTTGTCAGGGGCTCCTCAGGTCTGCTGGGAAGGGCAGGACAAAAGGAGGCTGTAAGGGCCGGCCCTAAATCAGAGCTCTCCGCAGGCATGGGGGAGGTGGGCACACCAGTCCCTCTCCTTCCTCGTGTTACGGTCGTATCGTTAAACTAAACGCTCATTTCTCTATAGCGATGAGAAGGTAAGAGCGCTCTTTTTAGCTCGGAGTGAACTGGGGAAACTTGGGACGAAGGTGGCAGAGAGAAGCAGTTTGTTTATCTCCTGGCTGCATAGCAGAGGGGAATTTTATGGGAGAGTTGGCCTGTGGTCGGGATGCACCGTGAGATTTTAGGGACAGGAGGTCACTGGAATCATGTTGTGCTGCGGAATTGCAGCTGACATAGTCTGAAGTGCAACAGAATGTCTGTGTGAAAGGAGCGGAGCTGTTTTGCAGTTGTTTTGGATTGAAAATCATTTGTTAGAGGAGGCGCAGAACTGTGAATGTGCTGTGAATAACACTGGTGAATGCGCACGGTTTGTTCTGACATAATTCACTTCTTTTCCCAATGGGATTTCAGATATATTCTTGAAATGTTTCAGTGTGTAGCACATAAGTGCACTGTTAGCACTGCTGTGGAGGCGAAGAGGTTGGAGAGGACGTTCTGTTACGCAGTGCTAAGCCACAAACACTTTGCTACACGTCCAGCCAAAACCTTTCTCTTATTTCTTACAGAATTTATTTTTCTTGAGAAGGTAAATTCAGGATAAGCAATTTCAGGCATTTTCAAGTTGTTTTAGCTGTGAAAAATCTGTTTCAGATCCGAAACCATGGCGCAACCGAGAAGTGCCGCAGAACTATCGCATATGTTATCACATATGTCCTGCCAACAGGCTGTATGACAAATTTACTCTCGCACTTTGAGATGTGTATGACTCAAATAACATCTACTAGATGTCTTGGTGGTTTTCAACCAAATGTGAATGTGGGAATGTCAAAAGCGAATGCAGTGTGACAGATGAATGTATGTACAGTCAGACATAAATGTATATTGCATACTGTGTCTTCTGTGAGATTAAACTGTGCTTTAATCTGCCGCAGATTCTGGACGTGTTTTCCGCCTCTCAGAAGCCTGATTCTCTCTTTCTCTAAACTCGCTTTCTTAACTGCCTACTTGACCTTCCTTGCTCTTTAACCTCTTGCATTTCCTTTCTCACAAATGTGATTGGCTGCATGACAATGACACAGCCTCCGATTGGAGGGCTTCACTCATTCCCTTTAATTCCTGATTCCTCTGGTTCAGCCTTGCTGTGTGATGGGGGGGGGGTGGATTCTGTCGGGTCTCTGCAATTATGACGCAAAATACGGCAAAGTATTCAGCCTGAAATCAGCAATCAAATGTGAATTAAGCTCTAAATTGTGTAAAATAACTCCAGAAGCTATACATTAGGTTTTTGTGAGGCTGTTTTACTGTATGAACTTACTGTATGAACTATGCTGTTATGGTTTTGTATCTTGTTTCGTTGAATAATTCCTTGGATATGCCGAATTTGGAATTCTGATAGATCAGTACACACTTCATGTTGTGTTGTCTCACAGTCAGTGTGTCACCGAGATGCTCCATGTTACCTGGTAACAGCGCTGGTGCATGCCTTTAACAGCATTAATGCTGCCATCTGTTGCAGGCCCCTGCCCCCGCAGACCCTGATTCTGAGGTGGTAACACTGGGACAGAGGCCCAAATGCCCCGTTCCTAACATCCCCTCCACCCTGGACAAGCAGACTAACTGGGCCAGAGCTCTACCGCTGCCCACGCCCGAGCAGAGGCTGCGAAACGACTCACAAGTCATCTCGTCCTGCATAATCCCCATTAACGTCACCGGTAAAAGCCCCGCCCCTCCATCCTCTCTCCACCATCGCTGCTTATCCATGCTTCTGCTCTGCTCGCTTTCGCCTTATCTCCTGTAGACACAGCCGCACATTCTGTCTGCTCATACCGCATAACATGTTAGAATGACAAATTTTGATTGGTATTTCATTTAAAAAAAATGAAATATGAATTTCCTGTGCGTTAGAGGAGGGGTCTTCCTAGGACTTCTTGGATCTCATAAAAGCCTTGTTACTCCTGGATGAGCGAAGCTGGAGTGTTGTGATTAGACTCAAGCATCACTCACTAATCATCCAACCAACCAACCAACCAACCAATCAATCAATCAATCAATCAATCAATTAATTTGCCCTTGCATGACCACGGGCGGTGAGATAACTATGATCTTTGCATGGATGACCAGTCACTAATTCACAAACAGCTTATCTAAGAGTTAGCAATAATGTCACTCGGATTTTATAAGACCCCGTCCAGTTTGAGGGTCTGATGCGGCAATGGGGCAATGCTTATGAATATCATTATCAATAGTATTTCTTGTTCTATAAATTTAGCACCAAATGCAGGGTCGAATGTTTTTAACCCTCCAATTTCGTTTGGGGTTTGAATGATCCGATTTAGTATTTATGGTCTCTAAAAACATGGCGAACATATTCTTTTCAGCTATTTTTCCTAACTTTATGGGGAAACTGAAATTAACTCAAAAATGTAATTCTATGCCCTGTAGACATGTTGTGATCATTGATGTTACTGAGGTCATTTTGTCCCAAAGCTCTATGGTCAAATAAAATTATCATTTTGGATCTTTTTTTGTTATAATGGGCAATACTGAGGGAGTGTACACATTCATTTCATATTAATTTCTCATTCTTTTTGCAATCTTCATGTAAAATCAATACTTGATGTGTTAGGGGAGGATTGGGGGGGGGGGGGGGGGGTTCATGCTTTATTTACTGGGTAATTAAGATTGTCAGTAGAAATGCCTGTAATAGCGGAGAGGGAGGCTTGGGTGACACTTGTCACTTTCAGCAACAATAATTTTCAGTTGGTTTACAGTGCAGGGGTCAAACTGGCCCCAAGCAGAAAAATGTTAGTAAATTTAAACATAACAGGAGGTTTAAATCCTATTCAAATTTGTATAGTCCTCTGTAATCTGAAATTGCAGCCGTGTTCATATGCATAACGCAGCTGAAGCAGGAGAGCACAGAACAATCCGCCTTGCCGCTATTACTGGCTGCTGAGCGCGCTCAGAGCAGACAAGGGAAGGGCTGTCATGTGATTGACCAGGCTGCACGGTTATGAAGCTCAAAAAACGCACCGCGGCGTAATTCCTTAACTGAATTAGTCACCCTGCAGCTCTTTCAAGGGGGGGGGGGGGTACACGGGTCATTTGCTTTGTTCAGTAACGTTCGCTTCACTCTAATCTGCAGTACGGACTAATGACACTGCCTTATGACGAATTTGCCAGGCGTCGTTTGATCAAACACACAGCTTTTGCTGCTGATCGTCTAACTTATATGTTCATTGTTTTAGGGGGGATTGCTGTTTCTGAGGATTATGACTGCATTAATATATTTTGATGCATTTTAAATTGCATCGCAAGACTTAATTTAACAGCAAGTCAAAGATTTTGAGCTTGGGACATACGCTACCCCAACTTTGAACTGCAGCTGCCTGGTATGGAAGACATTCAGCCTGTGAATACTAATTAGGCCCTTTAGAATGACAGAAAGTTGAGGGCTTAGGTTTTCCGTTCGTGAGATCAATTTGAGGTGGAAGGTAAGGCTGGAAATGGATAAATGAGCTTTTAATAAAGAATTGCGGCATTGGGTTGATGTAAGGTGGAAAGTTGCGCGTTTTATGACACATTGATTTTTGGCCTGAATTTTCCTCTCAGTCTGCTGGTAAATTAAAAACTTCACATTTGCTGTTGTGCACAAATTTGTCTTCTGGAGGAAATAATTGCCCTTATTTTCCCTACTGATAATTCTGTGTCAACATCACAAAATGGGCATTATCTTGTTGAATCTAGTCATAGTTAAAGGAGTTGTGTCATGATTACTGCGCATGCCCAGAACTTACATCCTAAGAAAGCGAATCTGCTTGACTGCAAGTCATAATCTGATTTCATCCATGCCAATTTATCTTGGTTCTGTATTGTATTTATATATTTTAGTTACTTCGGCATTATCCTTTTGACATTAAGGAGCTTTTTATGGAAATTCGAGGATTCAAAGCACTATTTTAAGCTTTACCCAAGGGATATGAAGAATGTAAGATGGTTGCCATCACTGATCATAGAAGAAGAAAAAGACATTCTAGATTTTAACTTGCATTTGAACGGATTTTCTTCGTTCAAAGTTGAGAGCACGCGCAGTAATTGTGTCACAGCTCGTTTCACGTCATATCCCTAACATCCTGCACTTAAATTATATTACAAAAAAATGCATAACGTGAAACTTAAAGTTGTGTGAATGAATGCTGTAAGTCTCATAGAGTTAAGAGAAAGAGGTCTTATTTTTTGCGCATTTCGATAAGGTTGTATTGTCGGGCATGCCTGTATTGAATTTCTGGAATGCATTCTCAAAAACTGCAATTGTTATTTCAGCATATCAACATTATGATGTCCCCTTGCTCTATTATCATTATTATTTAAACAGCACAACCTTTTGCTGAGGAGCTTAATGCTTTAGGGGGTTCGGATAAATTGCGGAGGCGGAGGAAGTGGTTGACGGTGCGGATGTGCAGTCACACAGTGGCCCAGCGTCTTTCTCACACCATCTGCCCTCACAGGGGTGGGCTTTGACAGAGAGGCCAGTGTCCGCTGCTCGCTCGTTCATTCACAGTCGGTGCTTCAGAGGCGGCGGAAGCTGAGGAGACGGAAAACCATCTCGGGCATTCCCCGACGTGTGCAGCAGGACTTAGGTACCTATCGCTCACGTGCCGAAACGCTGAAATGATCGGGGCTGCGGGACAGGCTTTTCTAAACCTACTGAGATACCCTGGTTCTTTATCTTCTGTTAACAAGAGAGTATTGACATGCACGATTGACTCTGTGCTTCTGTAATTTAGGGGTAAGTAAATTATATTTATGGTATTGCGGAGAAAAAAAATGTTAAAATTAATTTTTGGTTATTTGTAACACAAATTTATTTCAGAATGAAACAGTTGATTTGTTTAAGTGTCAGATTTTTATTGCTTTTTCGTACCGCTGTTGGAATCATGCACTGAAGCTGCCTCTCTGTGAGGAAAACTGTCTCTTCATTAAAGTCACTGATCTGTCCTCCCACAGACTCTGATGAATCGCCAGTGGCAAGAGATAGGACTGTGATCGTGCACACAAACCCCGATTTGTCCTTAAGCCGCGACGAGCTCTCCCTCAGCGGCCGCCTCGGAAACACAAAGGACTCGGGCTGCCAGACGGAAGATTTCCCGATCGCTGCGCCCTCCCGGCGGCGGATCCGAGCTCAGCGGGGCCAAGGCATCCCGGCCTCCCTGTCCCACTCCACCGGTAACATCAGCTCCCTGCAGGACAGCTCCGACACCATGTTCGCCGCTGCCGTCGGGGGACGCCTGCGGTCCCGAAGCCTGCCCCGTGAGGGCGGCCGGCTGATGGATCAGGACCGCGACGACAGCGATGATGATGATGACGACGACGAAGAAGATGACGAGGAGCTGTCCCCCTACGAGGCGGAAGAGTATCTCCCAGGCCCTGTGGAGCGGGTTCTGAAGGACGAGGAGGAGAGCACGGATGACCAGGCAGCGCCGGAGCACCAGCTGGCCGGACTCAAATGCAAGCAGCGGGGTGGGGGTGGTGGCAGCCCAGACCATGACTGGATGGACCGGGGGAGGTCTCGGCTCCCACGCAAACCCGACATGGGGAGCTGCGAGATTTCCTCCAGTTCAGACACCTTCAGCAGCCCCATTCACTCAGTATCTGCCGCAGGAGTACTGGGAGCCCAGATGGACCACAAAGATGACCACCAGTCCTCCAGCGGTAACTGGAGCGGCAGCAGCTCCACCTGCCCTTCCCAGACGTCAGAGACCATCCCCCCGGCCGCCTCCCCTCCACTGACTGGATCCTCTCACTGTGACTCTGAGCTGTCGCTCAACGCTGCTCCGAATGCCAGTGATGAGCCCGTCAGCTTCACCATGGACCCCTACGCGCCGGAGGCCGAGCGGCCTCAGATCCAGGGGCACGGGGCCGGTTCTTTTGACTCTGCTGCGGCTGACCTGTTGAGCGATGCCAGTGGCGGGGCTGGTGAATCTGCGGGTGCTGGGGAGTGGAATTACCTGCATCATCAGCATGGCAAGTCCTACTGCCAGGACTTTAGTCCTCCGCGATCCAGGGGCAATGACGAATCTGACCTGGGCTGCCCGAGTTTTGCGAGCATGACCACGTACGATAGCCTCACCGACAAACCGCCCTCTGAAAAAGCAGACTCCAGCTCCCATTTCTCCGTAGATGCGGAGGGATACTACACCTCAATGCACTTTGACTGCGGCCTCAAAGAGAGCAGTAGCTACCTTTTTAACTATGCAGCCACGGGCAGCACCGATGACCCCAGCCAGTGTACTGGTCCCAGCGTGAGTAGATGCCATCAGTCGGACCACTGCAGCGACCATCACAGGACTCTGGGAAGGCACTGCCTCTCCTTGAAAAAACCAAAGGTGAAGCCACCCCCACCAAAACGCAGTTCGTCGTTGAGGAAATTGAGCAGTTGCGGAAGTGTTCCCGACAAGAACGAACCAAAGATGAGTAGCGAGCAGCACCTGCCATTGTCTTCCAGGGAGATGAAGTTGCAGCTGGACCTGGCTGGATCCTCGAGTCAGAGTCAGTCAGAGAATCCGTGTTCTCTCGAGGAGCCGCTTCAGTCCTGGGGTGCAGAGGCTGCGGACGACATAGCTGACTCGAGCCTGTTCAGTTCCTCAGATACTCACTCCTTTAAAGATGAAGGTGCTGTACAGTCTGACTATGCAGATCTCTGGCTCCTCAATGATTTGAAAACGACTAATGATCCGTACCGTTCATTGTCCAACTCTAGCACTGCTACGGGCACAACCGTCATCGAATGTATCAAGTCACAAGAGAGCTCAGAATCGCAGAACTCCCAGTCGGAATCTAGAGCCACCACACCCTCCCTTCCTTCTGTGGAGAGTGAATTCAAGTTGTCCTCCCCGGAGAAGCTAGCAAGTTTGGCGTCGCCCTCCAGCGGCTACTCCAGCCAGTCAGAGACGCCAACATCTTCCTTCCCCTCGGCCTTCTTCCCTGGGCCTTTGTCCCCAACCAGTGGCAAGAGAAAGCCCAAAGTCCCGGAGAGAAAGTCTTCGCTCGCGTCCCTGCAACACTTCTCGAGGGACGGAGCCACCTCATCCAAGAGAGACCTTGAGCTGCCCATAATACCTCCAACCCATCTCGACCTAAGTGCTCTTCACGTCGTCAACAAGCCTTCGCCCCATAGAAGTCAGATGCATGTCTTTCACCAGAACAAGCAGAAAATGGCCGCTGCATTGAGCGGTCGTGTGCCAACTACGTCTACCAAACCAGAGGGTTCCGGCCCAGCTCCTGTGGCTATTA
Source organism: Gymnothorax reevesii (assembly GCA_029721435.1). Taxonomy (NCBI): domain Eukaryota; kingdom Metazoa; phylum Chordata; class Actinopteri; order Anguilliformes; family Muraenidae; genus Gymnothorax; species Gymnothorax reevesii. The sequence continues at coordinate 62,984,667 of CM056587.1, read as the reverse complement.
CACCCACTGTGCTTCGCTCAGTCCAGCTGCGGTCGGTTGGCAGGCCTGCCGAAGCGTGCCAGAACCAGCCTGGTGCCCCCGATCCCGCCACCCGGCCCAAATGTCCGACTGTGGCCATCACTGGCACCCCAGTGAGGGGCAGCGGCTCACCAGAGTCGAAGAGGCCGGTTGCCCGCCAGTTGCAGGACGCTCCCGGTCAGCAGCACTGTGAAACAATGTTCACCCCGAGCGAGGGGCCCACCTCCAAGGATATCCCATCTTATGAAGAAAGTGCAAGACAAAGGCTAGAGAGAAATACCCCAGCTCCGTTTTGGGCAATGACCGCATTCCGTATCTCCTCGAACTCAGCAAGTATCGAGGATGTCCCAGTGCCAAGACCACCTCTCCCCCCAGAGACCCAAGGCCCCGAAATCGATGCAGACCAGAACTGTGGGGCTTCGTCTGAAAGTGTACCCTGTCCCAGGGTAGAGGATGACCAGAGACTAAGTGCTATTAGCGGGCTTCACTCATGTAACAGCCCAGAGGAGGAGCCAAATCAAGAGGTGGACCCGGCAGTTGATTCCCCTGTGTTGTGTCTGGATAAAACACATTCCCCCCCTGCTCCCAGTGATGCTACTAAGAAGTCCGACTTAAGGCCAAGCAACAGCCCCGAAGAAGTGCCTGTAATAACCAGTCCGTTGGAAGCATTGCAAGCTTACTCAATCAGCAATGCAGGTAGCAGAGCAGAGGAATACGACGCATCAGGTGATCCTACCAGAAGTGCCTCTCAGGACTGCAGGGAAGACGGATCGACACCAGACACCGAGGACTACTTCAGCAAGGGTGAGGCGAGATTCATTTTTTCATCAAACCTATGTTCTCAGGATTATTTCTGACTTACAGGACAGTTACAGTGTCCTGCTGTCGATCCTCGTCATTTAGCTGATTGTAAATCACTAGCACGAAATTACCTCTCGCTAGTTGTCATGATTAGCTAGCTGGCATGATAACTGTCTCTCTTGACATATCCTCTGCACAGTGATGAATTAGTTTTACGCCAGCTCGCTTTCTGTTACGAAGTAGCTGTTCTCACTGTTATGCCTTTAGATCTGGTAAAAATGGTTTAATAAATGTTTAAATGATCAGTGTGTAAGATTTAGAGCCATCTAGTGGTCAGATTATAGATTGCAACCGACCATTCCTTTTCTCAGAAAACCTACGGTGGCTGCAAAACCAGCGAAAATGTGAAAGGTGCTTTCTTGTGTCAGTGCTTTACTTTTTTTCCCGTTCTGGGCTACTGTAGAAAAAATGGGGGCGCAACCTGGCGGCCTCCACGGAGGTGGACCCGCTCCCATGTAGGTTTAAAGGGCTTATTCTAAGCGAAATGAAACTCAAAGATTATTGTTTTCACGTGATTATACACTACTAAAAAAGTAGTTATGAATGTTATATTCCATTTCTGCCAAAATATAAATCTAAATTCTACACACTGCTCCTTTAATTGGATATTTATTTTGAACAGGGTGTTTGCTTTGTAAATTAAAGCTCTGCTAATAAGTTAAGGAAATATTACAGAATGTTAACTTCTCTCTTTTCCAGAGTCAACGCCCAGTGACAGCTTAGCCTCACCTCTGACTGATGAGAGAAAACCTGATGATAGCGTTTTTCTGTCACCGACCAGACTGCGCACAACCGAGGACCTGTTCGCAATGATCCACAGGTGAATTCCCTCTTCTGCCATGCCTTTTCAGAAAAAAAGAAACAAAGAGCTTATGGGTCTACTGATTGGGGTATGATACTGGATGCGGAATATTCTATTATATCTTATCCACTTCTTTATTTTCAATGTAGTTAATGGCATCAGATAAATGATGAAGACTTCTGTAGGTCTGTTATCTTGCATTACAAAATGAGACAATGAGGCATTTGACACAGTGCAACTCATGCTCAATAGGGAGGGACAATTTTTTTTCTAGAGGCCGCAAAAAGCAGCCCACTGAAATTAAGATATATTATTTCACAGTGAGTAGAAAGTAATTAAGTAGTGAAAAATTATTCAATGTCCAAATGAGTCCTGTTTACCATGTGCTGATAATTTCTGCTTTAATGTGCTTTGATGTAACAAAACTCAATATTTCTGAATATTTCAAGTTTTAAAAGAATTTAGGCTCAGAGATTCTGCTGAATGATGACATTTCATAGAGGCTGACGAAGTGTGTTCACTGAAACAAGTGCTTGTCATCTGCTGTAGATCCAAAAGGAAAGTCCTTGGGCGAAAGGACTCGGGGGAACTCAGCACGAGGAACCGTCCGAGTGCCGCTGCTGGCAGTACCCCTCCCTCAAGCACCACCACGACCTCAACAAATGCCCCCCCATCCCCGATCACCCCCACGTCGGGCTCCCAGCGAGCTCCGGGCCCCATCTACCGAAGCGCCAAGAAGTCCAGCACCTCCAACGAGGAGTTCAAGCTACTGCTGTTGAAGAAGGGCAGCCGTTCGGACTCCAGCTATCGCATGTCCGCCACCGAGATCCTCAAGAGCCCCATCACGCCAAAATCACCCGGCGACCTTCCCGCCGGCGACGCCCCTCGTGATTCCGAGGATTCGCCCTTCCCGCTGCAGCAGTCTCCGGCGGGAGCCGATCAGCCCCAGGGCCCCTTCCCCAGGGCCAACGTGGAGGGCTTCTCCCCAAAACTATACCAGGCTTCCGCCGCCTCCAGGCAGGGCCGGTCTCGCGTCCCGCCGGCGGCCAGCAGCAGTCGCTACAGCGCGAGGAGCCGGCTCTACACCGCGCCCATGCAGGCCATCTCCGAGGGAGAGACCGAGAACTCGGACGGCAGTCCGCACGATGACAGGTCTTCACAAGGCTCGTCCTCCTAGACGGACGTATAGCGGGCAGGCCGCACACATCTTCGACTTTCCCCTTATCTTCTGGACAAAAGAAAGAAGACAAAGAAAAAAATGAAATAAACGGACGTATTTTTTCTAAAATAATAATAAAAAAAAAAAAGAAAAATTGAAAAACCCTGCGGCTCAGAACGATGTGGTCAACAGACCTATTTTTTTTTTTTTTGAATATGTGTTTGACCAGATTGGGGACAGAAGAAAAAAAAAACGAGTAAGAAAAAATAAGCAAAGAAGCACATCTTGTGGTCAATTTGTACAAATTTTACGTAACTTTTAAATAAGAGAACGCTCTTAATGGTCAAGGGGAGGTAGGCGATAGAGGATATGCCTGTCTCGCTGTGTTCGTCATTTTAAACACCATTTTACATGCACCATTCAGTAGTGTCCTCTCTACAAGGTCCTGTTAGTGAAAAATCCCCTCACTGACTCACATCATCATCATTACAACGGCCAATTTAAAACACTTTTAGTCAGTCAATGTGGGAAATCATATCTAGATCAACTGTTTGCAATACGTAAATTCAGTTGCGTGAGCTACATTAATTAGAATGTTATCTGATCATTGCAAGGGTCCATATCTTAACAAGGAAACCTTGATTTATAGCACTGCGAAGAGTGAAATAGCTTCACGCGTAAATTCTTGTTTTACTTGAATATACATTAGGGATGGGCATGACTAGCTATTGTGCATAAGCACTGAAAATGCATCCATCTTTCATAATAATACTAATAATAATAATAAATGGTGCAAAATGCATTGTTTGGAGGAGCCAGCTTTGCATTATTATGAACACAGCTTTCTCTCCGATGGGTTCACAAGTGTTACCATACCATGATATGTTTTCCTGTTCTGTTGTTATATGTGAAAACATATTAGAACAGTTCAGCTTTTCCGTGGATTAATACCCATGACCCATTTGAAAATAATTGAATACATGTAAAATTGGTGAGGCTTATCTTAATGAATAAGCCAACCACACTTCGTTTGACAGTCATAACTTATTTACAGTGTTTTGAAGTAATCAAACGATTATTCATCGTTCTTAGAATTCATGCTTGTGCCCACCCCTAACGTATATATTACCCAGTGTAAAACTATACTGCACTGTAGTAGTTGAATAGCTACTGTAAATCTGCAGGGGATTAGGGACTAATGCAAGAAGGGAAAATTACTAGTGGAATCTTAAACACAACCTGTCTAGCAGGAGCACAATGGACAATCTTAACAGTGGCCTTTCAGTCATAGAGGTTCTAAAGTACAGGGGATATTTGATATTCTATACAGGTACTTTCTGAATATCATAACTTATGGCTGATAACTGATGTTCCTCCATTACAAGGGGCCTTTAACACATTAGCTGGCTGGATGTTTTAATTGGTGTTTTCTGTTTCGAAACATACAAATCATTTGCACTTGATCCTAATTGTTCACGAGTATCCCTTGATGAGATCCTGATAAGTTAAATGTCACTAGCTGTGCGTACATATTATTAATCTAAAGTTATGAGGATGCTTATGACAAGATCTGTTGTGCATTTATAATGACATACTAGCTTTTAAAATTAGACAAGCTATACGCCTGGGCAAAAGTTAAGCACAACCCAATTCTCAAAATGAGTTTCTCTTCACTAAAGGACTAAATTTATAACAAAAACAAACGTTGCCCCATTCTTTGAAATGTCGCTAGGACATAGCTTTCTTGGTTTGCAAAATCAGCCGGAAAAGAATTGAAGAGCCTCGTGCTAAATGTTCTTCAGTTTTCAAAGACATTGAGGTAAGGATAGGAGAAATGTTCTATTGTCACCTAAGTCCACTGCCTCAATTTTCTCAAACTGGGCATTTAACTGGGCATTTTGTGACTTAGTACCAGGGTCTTCACTTTAATCTTTACTTCATTCTTTATTGACTTCTAAAGAAAACAGTCTGAACTTCGATAAGAAGAAAATAATCAATATCTGACGAAGATGAATCCCGAATTTTAAGAAATGCCACTCAACAGCTAACATTCAGCGTGTGCAATTAAGCACAGTTCACGACACAGCATTTTGAACGTGAAATGTACGTGGAACGCATGCTAGAACCTTCATGAAAATGTATGGAGGTCAAGACTTGCCCATCTTTGGAAAAGTTCACTTTGAATTTGGTGATGACTAACTTTTGTTCAGGTGTAGAGATATAGACATGTGAATATGAGCCTAGCATTTACAGTTTACAGGCTGCAACCTCAAATCAGTAGCATTTTGAAACACAGCAAGCCATGCTACCTTTAGGCTATAGATGAAGCAGACTTGCTGTTTGACTGGAAAGGTTAAGTTTTGCTTCATGATAGTGCGATTAAAATAAGAGCCAGCAGCCTATGCTTGGGAGAGCCTGAACTATTTTCTTAAAAAAATTCATTAAAAATGGCTGAAGCCCGTACTGCTGAGAAATGTTACATGACAAAATGTAACATCAGTCCTTGGGGCCTGGTTGTAGAACACTTTAAAAAGATAAGATGTATTCTGTGAATACCTTAAATCATTTATTGTTGTTGGTCAGAGTGGTGTCACATTTTCAGGTCAATCCAATCCTGAACACAGACGAACGAAAATAGTAGCTAAAAACTCAGAGAACTGTCACTGTGCAAGCATTGTGGAGGCAAAAAGCTGTGAACCACTAGATTTTATACTTGTTGCCGTAAAATTGCTGAAGAAAACCTTAATTCAGCAGAGATGAAGTGTCTTCATTTTCCATTTTATGTTTACAAGCCTTTTCAATTGAAAGCATGCAATAAAAAAATACTATGGAGTACGGAGAAGAAAACTGCAGACATACTATAGAAAGTATATCATGTTCCTTTTTCTATCACTTGAGTCTGTCTTTATGGTAACTGTAAAAACCTAATCTAGAGTGGGGATTATCTGTTTAGTGAAATAACGTGACAATCTTTTGTGGGATTATTTTCATTTTTGGATTGTGAGGGGAGGGGAATGTAGTTAGCCCTACAGAATAGATGGAGAGACGTTTGAGCGACGGTGATCTTGTCTGAAGGAAGGAGAGGGAAACGTCAAGGGGATATTTTGTCGTTAGCGTTGACTCTGGTGTGAAATAAGAGAAGTGAAGCGGGGGAAAGTGGAAAGTGCGACAGAGGAAATGAAGTTATGGATACGGAGGAGCCTCTGAGCTCCTCGTCCTTTTCAGAGCCCCACCATTATTCAAAGTCCTGTTGGCAGCCGCAATGCTCTGAATTATTCGGCCAGTATGTCATTGTGGCTTTTTCTTTGGATGAGCAGCAATGGTGGTCAGCAGGAATGGAATTTCAGGCTGAATGTTCGAGTTGCCGGGTTTGTCTTTGCTGTCGTTTGTAATTTCCTTTTTTTTATGTTGCATAGCTGTCATTTTAAAGAATAGTCTCAATAGAGGAGAATCTGCTAGCGATTTTAATTCATAACCTTTTGGAGTGGGGAGGTCAGGGATAAAACCTGTATTTTTTGTCTCCTGCTGTTCATCACGACGTCGGGATTTCCATTTTTTTTTTTTTTTTTGCAGTTGGACCCATGTGTTGCTTCACGGCTGGTTCTTCTCATCATTGTAATTTTAATTAGCATAGCTACCATTTTGTTTAAATACTCTTAAGACATACCCAGATGTCGAGAATTTATGTAGTCTCCAACTAGTATTTGGCTAATATCTGTAGGTCTAGTAAATCTATTGAAAATCTTTATATGACATATTACAATTTAATGAAAAGAATAATAATCAGAGATATTTTAATGACAAAATCTTTTATCCAGAGACTTATTTTGTTTATAAAGATTATCTAGAAAAAAAGCCACTAAAGCTTTATTTAAATAGACACTGGTTGAGCAGACTACATAGCAGAGAGCATATCCACCGTATTGACGAAATTATACTGATTCGAACTGCTTGGTGATGATGTGAACTTACAATCTTGATATCCCAGCTACAGTATATTTAATAGAGCTTTATCGCCCGTGAAAGTGCTCGGAATCTCCAATGTGTGTTGTCATATTTCGCAAAAGTAATCGTCTACTCATATCAGATATCTTTTGTCTTTGCTGTATCCTCTATTCGGAACACGGCTAGTGTTCTGTTGAATTCTTGAATATATATACCACACGTGGAGGTGCTTTACCGAAACTCACTATGCTCACTAGTGACATGAAATCACAGTCAATGTAGCCATATTTCTTCCACAAGTTTTTATCAAATAGCTCAAAGGTAGTATGCTAACTGTTAACTTTGTTCAGGCCTTATATAAATTATTTACCCTGAGAAAAGGGACTCAACAGCTTCGCAATGCCAACAAATTTCATGGGGCTTGTCCTCCTCTGCAGTTTGACCTTAAAATGAGAAATGGATTTTAAATATGCATTACAGTTTCATTACATAGTGTTTGCATTCCAGCGCCCACCAAGCCAAATACATTGTGTGAAGAAAATAAACTACTCATATCATAATCATAAACTGCACTGATGCTTCACCGAATTCTGATCTTAGTTCAGTATCTTAACTCTGCTTTTGTAATCTAAAGATTTACTTGTCTGGGGTCAGCATCACAAATGCATTTTAGGACTGTTTTAACTGCCACATTTTAACAGGGTACATAATGGGAAATGATTCTGTGAACTATCACTACAATGTTTGAAATATATAATACACATTTGCACTGATATAGTGAGGTTTGTGAAGTTTCTGCATTTTTCACGCTGTACCTGTTATTTATATTTATGTGGTATTATTTTGAAGACTGTTTGAGTTTCCATTTAGCAAGTCTAAATCGTTCGTAACTAAAGCGGGTTTAAGCGGGAGGCGATGGGGAGGTTTGGAGGACACAAATTTGCCAAAAAATGTCTGTGTGAAGATGTAAGCAACAATAAAATGGTTTTGGTCATGTGCAGAAGGTAACTAGTAAACAAATAAACAGACACATACAAAAAAAAGGTTACAGTGTAACTGTTTCGGTACAAGATGCATTTCATTCAGGCTGAAAGCTACAAGTTAATGGACTTGCATCGGTTTTGTATTTTTGTACAAATTTGTAAATAGGTTCTTTTGAAATTGTTGCAAAGATGTTTCTTTTGTAAAAAAAAAATGTTTTCAAAGTTTACATTAATTCCTAGCCTTTGTATATTTTTGAGCTGTGCAACACTTGTCTTGTATTTATTTTTAGTAAACATTGTGAAAATTCCATGGTAAATTTTCTTGGAACCATCTGCCAGAACATCTGGCTGCTTAGTAATTGTGCATAGAAAAGGCCAATAAACGTGACTGCATTGAAAACTACTGATGCCTTCCTGCGTCATCTGATTTGTTGATCTCAGTCTCGGTAAAATAGACATGGTGTGAAAAAAACAGTGTAAGACAGCAGGACTGAAAGTCTGGCAGGTATTTAAACACTTTGCTTTGTTTTAATGATATTGGGATCTAATATAGGTAAGGAAGTCATTGATTAATTGAATATAGGGGGTTGCTTTGTGACCATACGTTCTGGTATTTAGCGACATTGCCGGTGTTTACACCAGCACTGTCAATTCTTATCAAAAGGACTGAAATTTGCAGCCCAGTATCCTGCGCAGTTAGCGCACAAAACCCAAAACACCCAGATACACACACACACACACACACACACACACACACACACATGCTTTGTATATTTTGGTGCAACAAACAGGCGATCTAAAGAAACTGCGCAGGAATGATGTGTTAATTACGTACTTTGCTCGTTTGGCCCCACATCATGGCGATGTGGGGCCAATGAGCAAACGATGTTAATAATCCATCTTCCCAACGCATTGTTATTACAGTATATTGCGGCAATGTAAATGTGTTTACTGAGTGAGGATCTGAACCTCCGTATGGTCCAAAGAGAAGAGTGCCCCCTGCTGGTCCTACAAAACTACTTCCAACAGTGGCTTCCGAAGAGGCATTGAAAATAGTTTATAGGATTGAAAACTTATTCCTATTTTTTTCTATCCTATTGCTTAATTACACGTTTCTTTTTCTAGAATTTAGTGGCTCATCCATGACCATTTTTTAAAAATGATTGAATTATTTTTGTCACACACGTTACTTCAGCAAACATATACTGTATAGGAACCCTCCCAAAAAATAATTGTCCCTGTCCCAGTTTGTGTCTCATGCTTCAAAACACAAATGAAAACCCCATCCCTCCATCACAGCTGTGGACTCATATTCTGATCCATAAACATTCAGAAAAGTATAAAATCCCATGAAAACTCGATTTTGATATTATTTGGCTGGATGGTGCTAAGGATTTTTACACAGAACTGCTGGCCTCTAACATCACTCATTCATGAATGGGGCCTACTCTCTGACAGCAGGTCTGAAAAAACTCATGCTTACCACTGGCTTGCAGTACTCTGATTGGAGATTGCACACATCTAAGGCTAAAATATAGTACTACATGCCTTTACCTCACTACTGGGATTTATACTGAGTTGTATTCAGACAACTGCACAGGACATGTACCTATTCTACCGGCTACTGCATCTGCAGGACATTTCAATTGCTCAATTGGAGGAATTTGGAAAGAAATGAGTGATTTAGGGAAGCTGCTCCAATTCTCCAAAATATTAGATCATTAATATTTAATGGAGAAGAATGGCAAAAAAAAATATCACAGTTAAATCTCTTAGTGTAAGACTCAACTCAGGAAATACTTTTTTTTTTTTGTTGACATTTTCAAGGTTAACCATGTAAGACTTCATTTATATTGATTCTAGCAAACAATCTAGTCACTACTATACTCTGAAATTGTGACACAAATTTATGACATAAAAATGAACTGGTCAATCTTAAGTCATTTATTATTATTATTAACAAAATATTCTATAATTGTGAATCATTTTTGGTCAGGGTTTCACAGCCACAAATATTAATATTAGTTTGACAAATTACAGTACAAAAATGACACTTCATGTGCCCATAATGCACATTAAAAAATCACTCTAAACTCATTAAGCTGATTTTCACTACTGGGTCAATTGTTTTCAGATGTTCTAAAATGCGACGTGCGAGGTAATTTGTTGTTAAATCAACGCATTTGATGTTATAGTGAATGATGAATTATGTTAATATGTAAAAGTGAACTGAATTAAACCTATACTCCCCAGCCAAAAAAAACATTGCACACTCTATTATTTCTTTGGCCCGCCTTGAACTTTGATCACGGCATGCATTCACTGTGACATCACTTCGATAAGCTTATGCAATGTCACAGCATTAATTCAAGTCCAGAGTCGCATTAATTTCCGCCAAGATCTTGTACTGATGATGGGAGAGTCGGATCGCTGTGTAAAGTCTTCTCCAGCACATCCCAAAGATCCGCAATGAGGTTAAGGTCTGGACCCTGTGCTGGCCGGTCCACAAGTGAAAACTATGCTCCCTGAACCACTCTTCTACAACTTGAGCTTGATGAATCCTGGCATTGTCATCTTGGTATATGCCTGCGCCATCGAGGAAGAAAAAAAACATTGATGGAAAAACTGGCCACTCAGTTTATTCAGGTAGTCAGCTGACCTAATTTTTTAGCACATGTCATTGCCGAACCTAGACCTGACCAAATAGAGCAACGCCAGGTCATAACACTGCCCCCACAGGCTTGTACGGTAGACACTAGGCATAATGGGTGAATCACTTCATCCACCTCTCTTCTTACCCTGATGAGCCAATCACTTTAGAACAAGACTCATCAGAACACATGACCTTTTTCCATAGCACCACAGTCCAATCTTAATGCTCCCTTGCAAATTGAAGCCTTTTTTTCTCCCCCAATAAGCCTCACTGAGGAGTTTTTTTCAGATGTTTTGCCCTAATCCTTGATAAAAATGTTCTTTCACTATTAAACATAGCCATGAGCTCAGCTGTTGATTTTCCACGATTTGACTTCACAAAATGTGTCCCTGATCTCCAATCATGATCATTCAAGATTTTTTTTTCATAGGCATTTCTTCCTCGAAGATGATGGCTCACTACTGTCCTTCCAAATTTTAATAATGTGTTAGTCAGTTCTCAATCTAATTTTAGTTGCTTCAGCAATCTCCTTAGTTGTTTTCTTTGTTTGATGCAGGCAAATAATTTGACCCTTCTGAAACAGAATAATATTTTTTCCATGACCACGGGATATTTTCCTTCATGGTTGATTAAGAATTCAGAAGCTACACACTCCATCAGTATGGGGTTAAATAACTTATCGCCAGCTGAAACATATTAATCACTGCAGTAATTTCCAGTGGAACACTGATCCTTGTTTGCTTAGTTAAATAAAGGAGGTGACTTTTTGGCCTGACGATGTATTTCAGTTAATAACGCGCTCAGAAGGTGCTCAGGACCTTTCCCAAACACAGGACCACATTCAGAACGCCTTTGCGGTTCGTCTCCATGCGCAGATCTGCAGAACTGCAGAACGGGAGGGGCCTGTCGTGATGTCACTGTGACGTATCAAGAAGCCTCTTCCTGAAAGCTGGGAAATAACAAAGAACTGAGAACACCAGACATGTCAAGAAACGGTAGGAACGCATCGCTAAATGGAGTCTATTTTTGTGTTATGATTTGTATTTTTGCATGCATCAAGTGAAGTTCTAATAATATTACGGGTCGCTCACATTGTTGTTTCGCGGAAGGAAACGTTTTGTCACTTTCCTGTTGACAATTCTGATGCGCTGCGCGTTGCAGCGTTCCTGACACGTTCTAGGCTGGGGGATTGTCAGTCTGAATCTGCAAGACATTTTTAAAAAAGCCATAAAATCATCCAAAAAACGTGAAAGTCAGTTGTTAAATAATGTTAATGTGAACCTAGATGGAACGCACGCGGCTTTAAAGTTTCCAGGCAGGACAAGAAATCCGGAATCAGAGCGCCAGCGTCCTCCATCAACATGAAAATAAATATCAGCTGCCTACATGTACTGTTCGTAATGCATCGTGTAATGCAAACTACCGCTGTTATCCGTAACATAAGAATAGCTTATGGTTCCCGTTCCGTCTCACGCACCCTGACTGCCGACTGAGCGTTCCTCCACTGAAAAAATAGCCTTAGCCATTAAGTGCATGCGTTGGTAGCTGTTTGCAGTATAGGCAACTACGACAAGCACGATACATGTTGTATTTTTAAGTTCAGCAGCCAATTCTGCTTGGACAAACTGAGTCGACCCTCCCGTTTCCAGCAGGAACGTCTCTCTCTCCCCGATGTCATGGATGCAGCGCCTTTGGGCGGTCCTTTGTTCAAATGTCACTGAGCGTCGTTTTTGTCGCCCGCACATCCACCCAAGCGCTGTTTGGTCATTTTTCTATACTTCTACCCCCACCCGAACAGGTTACCAATTTTTTTCAAGTAGAAGTACTTTTAATGTACAGCGTTTATGTTGTCTGATTTTCTAAATATTCAGCGAATGGTAGGATGTATGCGTTTGCTTAGGCTTGTCTGCCTGTTGAGTCTGCGCGCCCGCATGGTAGAGCCGCCGTGCATCTTGACGCGAGATTTAAGGTAATTGTTGCCAAATACAAAATAGCGTTTCCCTCAAGACTGTAGATAAAGCAGGACAAAGATTAATCCGGGCCATTTTATAATCAAAAATCAGTGATTTGTTTTTGGGCAGTGCAATACTGCTTTTGTTTTTTCTGTATGTTGTCTGTGGAGTGTCAGCAAATTTATATAAACGGACTCCATCGCAAAAGTGAACTGGAAAACTTGTTGAAGATTGCATTACTAGTAGGCTGTATTAAATAATGCTAACTTAACAATATACACCAAAAGACTGCTGTTTGGCTTTAATCAGCAGAGGCACAAAAATTATTTTTTATTTAAGTAGTCTTGACCTGTTTTCATTTTCCTTGATTAAAGTTAAATAGATAATTAATTCCGATAATTAGAATGATTCATCTAAACACATGGCATACTCCATAATATGATGTTGCTGCAATAAAATAATAAATTGAATCAAGAAGAAAAGAAACTGCTGTTCACGTTCGTGTTTGCTGCTTGAACATCCTGCGATGCTGGTTATGTGCTTCAAGATGGTTATTTGGATCACCTGAGTTTTAATGACAACAAAGCAAACGAGGACTGGAATCAAGTATCCATAATTGAAAAAGATTACAGTGTCATCACTATCCTTAGCCAAGATCAAGGTCCATAACTCCGAAAACAAATATGCTTTGACATCCATTTTAGAACTCAACGTAGATCATGAATAGCTTATTAAGCATATATGAGGTACAATAGTTTCAAAGAAATCTTGTTCCCTTTGTGGCCTGGACGGACGGATAGACAGACCCCAATCCAATATCCCTCATCTTGCTTCGTGGTGGGGGATAATAATGTTGATTGAAATGTAATTTTGTGTCAACGTGATGCATTTCATTTCTTGTCTTACCTTAAGAGGGAGATCTTGCCGCTGCTCCTGATAGTATTGAGTATTTGAGGAGTTCACGCAATGTTAATTTAAATAAATGACTGAAAACAGGTCAAGACAAATCATTACAGAGATGATCTGTGCTTTGTCTATTTTCAGCTCACCAGCCGCCACACAGTTCTGATGGAGCTTATGATGAACAATACTTTTAATACTCATAGGCAGAATAGCATGATTTGAAGTCGTATTGTACATGATGCCACTTTTTGGGAGACTGGGGGAAATTTGAAGCATCGTAATTAAATTTGCAAACCTCATCAAGGGCAGTGCAAGAATATTTGAATACACTTCCAATTTCAGCATGCAACTACTTTTCCCTTTGCATGTTCATGCTACTGACAATGCAAGCAAGTTACCTTTTTGAAACAGTTTTTTTTTTTTTTCTGGAGACACAATCTAATAGCAGCTTTCTAGTGTTTTTGTATGGGATTCCATTTCATAATCATGTATGTACACACAAAGCAAATACCGTAGCTGCATATCGTGCAGTGGCCTGGCCTTGTGAAAAGTATCGTTTTATGTGTATACCAGAAAGGCATTTTTCGAAATGGAGAATTGACCCCCCTTAACCTCCAGCGTGTCAGCCAATCATAAGCAAATATTTGGGAATAGCAGTAGTGCCACTGACAGCAAAATTTGTAAATTTAATCGCAATCCCTTCAATTGAACGTTCAAACTCAGGTTATGCAGGATCAGCTGTGCTGCTGACCATTGCTATTCTTTTTATGTCAGAGATTTGTTCATCAATTTTGTCGCAGGTTCAGTGCTATATTGCCACCATTCTCCTTGGTCGGAGATATCATAACAATCTGTTATGCTTACGCACTGCTTCAGGCAAAACTATGATCAAAGAGGAGGATGAATATGACCAGATCCTCAAGGAGGCTTCGCCCCTCCGCCTTGCCCCCCGCAACGTGTGTGATGTCATCAGCTCCCACACCGACTGCTCCAAAAATGACTGCTGGCATTACGGTAAGTGTTCAGAGATGCAGGTGTAAACCAAATTTTCTGTCAATATCAGGGATTACATTGCACACAGAGGTGTTGGGGGGGAGGGGGGGACTGGCACAAATAGGAAAGGCTGGTGAGAGAGGAGGTGAACAAAGATATAACCAGTTGTTACCAAGATGTTATGCTGCGATCCTACGTCAAAATCTCAGTGACAGGAACCTGAAACTTCTCTTTTTAGAAACTTCTCTTTCTACGGAATTCCATACAATAATTTCTCGGTTACTGATCTTGCTTTCTCTGTTGAGCCCGTCCTCACAGTTATTGCTTGTGTGGTTGTGAGTTATCCTAACAAGCTTCATGGCCTGCCTTGCTTTGAAGCTGCATAACTGCAGCATGAACTCGGGCTATGCAACTACTGCTAACAACTATTTTCTGAACCTATGTAATAGTGCATTCCTCACAGTAATAGCCACTACCTACCGAACCGTCATTGCAGACAACAAACCTAGCGGAGCTATTGCAATTTTTGTAATTTAATCTTGAACCAATTTTATCTGTGATGAGAGCAGTTCATATGTTTGCTCTTTATTGACGATGATTGTTCATAGCCCTGTCTTGTGCCCCTGAAACTAACTTTGCAGTACTGCCATTCGCATATCGCAGAAATCACCCGTCATTTTACAAAAGAACATCCTGAACATGTCCACAAATGCCATGACTGTACAAAAATTTCCAAGTCTTTAGCTTATGTACACACACTTTTGTCAATTAGGTAAGTTTACTACACGGCCATTTAAGTTTCAGCCATTGAGTTGCGTATGACACCCACTGACAGGGCGAAATTGAGAGGGTATGTGGCGGTTTGGCCCTTCATACCAGATTTTTTTCATGAGATGACTAACGACATAATTAATCTTTGGATGTTGGATTAATTTAGTTTGCTAGTTTATGATCATGGAGGACAGTCTCTGGCTCACATCTATTAATGAAACAAGACCCCGAACTCTTCCATAACTCTGTGAACGGCTTTCTGCCATCACTTACTGAGCATGTGCGGCAATGTATGTAAAGATTCAGATTGGTATGTATTCCCTGCTCGACTTGGAATTGCAGGGAAAAAAAAAACTGAATAAATTTGTGTGTTTGTTTGATAGAGAACGCAGTGTGTGACCCTGAGGAGCCACCGTGTATCCCAGAAGCCCCGCAGGATGAGTCTGCAATAGAAGAGAGGGGTTACAGCCCACACAGGTGGAGAGGCTCCGGGTCACTAACCGGCAGTGTGGTACGTTCCGCTTTACATTCTCTTCGTGAGCGGCAGTTTTTCAATGTATACTTTTTACAGCTTTGTTCATGCAATAAATGTCCTCCGAACTGCTATTATAGGGACTTGGGCCAAAGATCTGCCTTACTGCTATTCTATAAAGCATCTTCATAACAGTATTTCTGCACTAAGTGCTACACAAATAAAACTGAAATTAATGCCATTGAACTAGAATATGGCTTACGGTCACTTATACTCATCTTGACATGACTGAAAGGCTGCTCAAGGTGCCATTATACTATAATTTGTGGTGGTGTTGATCCAGTGTGGTTCTGTGCAGTTTTATTCTGTGCTAGCCGTGATGCTCATGTTTTCCCTTGCAACATGCTAGCAGAGAAGTGTGTTTTTGCTCCGCCCCTGTTCTGAGGTGGGTGGGGCTTTACCGTCACTCCAGGTATCAGACACGGGGGAGGAGCCTGAGATGGAGGGAGTGACAGACATAGAAATGGGCTATGAATTCCGGCCCCAGCATGATGTGAGTGACAATACACCCCCAATAAGTTGCCCCTCCAATGCTGAGGAGTCAGTCCACATATGAGCCAAAGCTGATGCATCTCACGAGGAAAATAACTGTACAGTTGTAATGATTCTCTGTTAGTCCAGTCGAAACAGGATTTATCCACAGCTGTCATGAGACTAGACCAGAGTTTTTGCTGTATAAACCTGACTCTGCTGTAAATTTTGTGTTTACTGTGGATAAATATTCAGTTTAATCTTAGGGCGCTTTCACACCAGAATAGTCCGGGGGACTCTGGTCGATTGGGTGGGGAATTGCGAAAAATTTCACACCTTCATTTGGTTTGGTTCACTTTGACACTGCACTTTTGAAAGCGGACCAAACTGCCTGGACAACATCATGCAGTTACAACAGCTGCTCGTTTGGGGCGGTATTGCCCGAAACGAGAACACAGTGGGTTTTAAGCCCTTTGAATTCATAAAAATTCTACTGGAGATTTTTCAGCAAAAATGGGTTGCTTTCACCTAACAGATAGACATGGTGAAGAAACGAAAAAAATCTGTGAAGAATTTTTTGAGAAAAAGTGACTTTCTTGAAATTTTTTTATATTTTATTACATAACCGATGGTTGAAATATTGGACACATGATTCCAATTCATACTTTACTGCTTCCTCGTGTTGTAAAAAAAGCAATTTGTAACATCATCGTGTTGCCAGAGCAACCAATTAATTTTCCTTGTCCAAGGTACAGCTCAGAAGAATCGCTGGACTATGTAAATATAATTTAATTTCCCATGTTACTGATCACACTAAACAGCTTTCCCCCGTCATCAGTTACATCATGAGGCCCATGATGTCATTAATGACTGAGACACATATAACTTTATCTATGCCTTTCGTTGCTGACAATAACCTGAAGCCCTGATTAGGGTGGAGCATTTTGACTGTACAGATCTTCAGATCGGCGCAAAGCAAGAGTTTTGATGGAGGTAGCTTCAGTGGCTCTAGGAAAGTTTTCAGCGATTCGTATTCTTCAGTAGTATCTTCCAGTGCTGCTATAAGGAGGAGTTTCCGTACAACATTGTCACTGAATCCTTTATCAGAGGAGGTTCTATCTTCATATGTGCGCCTCTGCTTGGAATATCTTGTGCTGTACAGTCAAAATGCTCCACCCTAATCAGGGCTTCAGGTTATTGTCAGCAACGAAAGGCATAGATGAAGTTATGCATGTCCCAGTCATTAACGACATTGTGGGCCTCATGATGTCACTGATGACGGGGGAAAGCTGTTTAGTGTCATCAGTAACATGAGAAATGAAATTATATTTACATGGTCCAGCGATTCTTCTGAACTGTACCTTGGACTAGTAAAATTAATTTGTTGCTATGGCAACCACATATTGGTGATAAATTAGCAACGATGGTACAAATTGCTTTTTTCAGCATGAGGAAGCCGTAAAGTGTGAACTGGAAGCATCTGTCCAATATTTCGACCATTGGTTATGTAATAAAATCTCAAAATTTCAAAATCCCTACAGATTTTTTTTTACCTTCGCCAGCGACTTCGCTGACGAAGGTAATGTTTTGATCCCCGTGTATTTATTTGTTTGTGTGTCTGTCTGTATGTGTATCGAATAACTCAAAAAGTACCACATGGAATTTCATAAAATTTGGTGGGTTGATTTGGCATGACCTGAGGATCAATCGATTAGATTTTGGGAGTGATCGGGTCAAAGGTCAAGGTCAAGGCCACGAAAAGGTCAAAACCGACTTTCGGCCATATCTCGGTCAATTTTTATCCGATCGGCATGAAACCAACGCCAGTGGCGAGGGATTCAGTGGCGTCGGCGAAGGTATGCGCTCTACCGAGTGCCCGTTCTAGTTTTTTTTTTGTTTCTTCACCATGTCAAACTGTTGGGTGAAGGCGACCCATTTTCACTGAAATCTCCAGTAGAATTTTTTTGAAGTGAAAAGGCCCTAAATACCAACGGTGAACCTGACTGACTAGGAAGAAAAAAAAAAGTATGAGGAAGAAAACCCGGCTCATCGATTGGCCAGGACCTCTCTTTGGTCTGCTGGAGAGTCCGTTTGCATTTCCCATTGTAAGCGAACCACACCAGGGTTCACTTGCAGGTAAACCAAGACTCTCGTTTTCAGGTGGACCAGAGTTTGCTTGTTTGGTCCGCACCGGATGCGGACTATCCGAAGAAACGAACTCTGGTCCATTTCAAGCAGACCAAACAGCTCTGGTGTGAAAGCGCCCTTAGCTTCGGAGGTTGGAAGTGGAGGGCGATGCTTCATGGTGGAACTTGTTTTCATGTTACAGGCCAGTATGGTCGCTGAAGATGTGTACACCATCAATCATCAAAGAACGCTGGGAGAGATTCTCACCTACTGCCAGGTACACCTGTCCCTCAGGTTCTCTGTAGGATTAGCACAGTTGGGCGCGGTTACGTTTGCCAAACGTAAAATAAGGCAACACCCGAAGGCATTACCCAGTGTCCTCCAGCAGTGACAGAGCCCATTACTGAAGCACATGCCACACGGAAGTCAAGTTGCAGTCACTTCGGCTACAGTCTATAGACGGCGGAGAAAAGTCAAGTTGGACGATGTGGCGCAGCCATAGTACGAATTTTACAGCAACATCACCTCTTAAATCCTCAAATACGTTTGATAAATGACCATCATAACAGTCTTATTAATAGAGAAGCAAAGGAGAAGAGGATGGTGCTCCTGTCAAATTTGCCGTTGATATAGGTGCGTCTCCGGTCTCCTGCCTTGGCAGCAAGCAAGTTGCTGTCCACATTGTCATTCACATCTTCTCTTTGTTTTTGGGACAACTGGTGTTGGCCTGATGGGCTTTTGGTTCTAGGGGACCTTCTCTGACTCTTGGCCCTTCGGAATAATGGGTGCTAGTTTTTTGGGATTAGACGTTGGACTTTCGGTCCAATAGAAAATTTTTTGAACTTTTGGACCCTCGGAATGATGGGCTGTCAAACGATGGGCCATCTCCCGTGAATTGAGTGGAAAGAATAATTTGGAATTAAAGAAAGATCAGCATCAGAAATTCCTCCAGTTGTGGCCACGTATATTTCATCTTTCCAATGCCTTTACTGTGATGCTAACTGAACGCCTGTGTGACTGTTGCTCAGGTCATGTTTGAAGCCATTCAGAAACTCGATCAGAAGTTTGATCTGCTACAAGCCAAGGTTACCGGCGTACAGGCTGTCCACCTGAGCCCAACACTTTTACAACAGGTGAGGTGGACCAGAAGTGCCTTTTTTAACACCTGTGATGTTACCTTAAAAATCAGGCGTGGTCAACTCTCTTACAGTGACTAGACTGGTCAGACGATTAGAAAATGTGCCATAAAATATTTGCAACGAAACCCTCGCCACTCGCTGAAAAATCAAGAACGTGATGAAAAGGATCTCATTGAACGAACACTGAGTGGGGAAAAGCTAACTCAAGGAGCAAAACATCAGTGTTCACCCGTAAACGGTCTCAACCTTTTGTTAAAGCACATTTTGAGTCAAGGTATCTTAATGAAAGAAAAGATAAGTTGAAACTAACTTGATTAAGCCACTTCTAAGCCTCTGTAGAGGTATGTAATGCTGAAAAAAATCCAATCCGTTTACTTTAAAGCATCTTTCAATCAGAGAAAGTGACTCACAATGTGCTGCACAAAAAAAGTTGAGCTGGCAGTTAAAGTTGTAAGAATGTCTGTCTGCTTTTTGTCATCTCGCATAAACACCTGTGTCCTTGGTGTTCCAGAAGATTCCAGCTATGGGTGGCAGTGGGGTGCAGAATGGGGTGGACTCTGGGCAGGCCATGCCCCAGCTGGTCCGTGTGTGCACCCCGCCCGCACCCCCTCTCCAGGGGGAGGGGAAGAAGCCGCCCCCCCTCTCTCCGGCCCCGGGCGTTCCCAGCCCCCCCACACCCCCTCCGCAGGGGCAGACACAGCCCAGCCAGCTCGCCCAGACCATAGTGAGGGCCCACCTGACCCTGCAGACCCTCCCTTCCGGCACGGCAGCCGGCCCCGAGACCCCTCCGGCCGCAGAGAGCGTCTCCACCAGAACCGCCCGCCGAACCCTGATCTCCGCCAAACCCAGCTCAAACAAGACAGGTGCCCCCTGCACATCATCTCTAGAGCTGAAGATACAGGGGCAATTTATGGGGCAGAATTTTCCAGTAATGGCAAATGAGTATGAGTGTCAGGGCAATGGGCAATACTGAGAAAGTTGTTGTAAATGAATGACCCGTCAGGGACTGCCATCTCCGCTGTCATCTGGACTCTATTTTTACTAAAAGATAATGATTCAATAAGATGTTTTTCCACATTTATCCACAGTCCTTTCTCGGAATATTTTTTTTTTTTTAAAGAAGGAGGAATAACTTAATTGTAAAAAAAAAAAAAAGCACACACACAACTAGCTTTTAGATGTTTATACAAGTTTTAGTTATTACTGTAGTTCATATTGGATTAATAAATTGCCCAGAACGTGTAAAATATTGACTAGTTTGCCTTTGTCGGTTGAAGGCTTTTCAGTGAAAGAGTACGGGGCACTTGGCGAGTTTTCTTGCCTCTGATTGGGTGAAATTGAACTGTTGCCTGCAAAACTTGCCCTTTCATCTCGTGCGGCCAGATTTTCAACTGACAAATTATCCTCAGTCACAGCATATTGCCAGCTTAAATTTGTCCCCAAAAAATTGCCTGAGTATTATCACTCTGGACAGCGGCCTGTTCCGATAACCCACTGAATTTCAGTCAAATTATCCACCATAAGGTCTGGTATGGAGGCCTGTCCACACGCGAAAATCAAACTTTGAGTCTTCAAATTCCAGAAGCCTGGAACTAGGAATGGAATTGACACGAAGCAGGACATGCTGAATGATTTATAGACACCGGTTGCTTCTGTGTGAGCCAGGCATGTCACGTGTGAGAGTAGAAGCAGCTACAAATTTATACACATCCCCTCTGCATCTCTGTAGTATCTCTGCTGTAGGGTTGACTGATAATGGATACATGAGTTTAGTGGGGCCTCAGTGACAGGACGGGGAGGGAGGCTAGGCTAACTCACTACTGCGCGTCCCCTGTCCCACAGTGCCCCTGCAGTGGCTGGGGGACCCCAGGCGGAAGGTGCAGGTCCTCAGGGGTGTCCTGCAGAAGGCAAGAGGCCTGGCGAACCCCCGCAGCGCCGTGCGCTACCTGCTACGCAGCGTCTTCACCCCGGAGACTCTCACCTCCTCCAACATCATGGGAGACCCCGTCCGCGGCCTCAAAAAGCTCGACCCCAACAAGATCGCCGCGATGAGAGGTGCCCGGGGCTGATGTTATGTTCCCACCAAATGCAAAGCAAAAACTCCACCTCACTTTACTTGTGCGGTTTTGACGGCGAGAATATTTTTATTCTCTTGATTTAAAGATTCACAATGAAATTATATTCACTACTATTGGAAGTCGATGTGACTGAACTTGGCGATTTAGCCCTGCTGGCCAATTGCAAACGACTTGATCCTTGTTTACCTCTCTTCCTCGGAATCTTCGTAAAATCAGCAACACAATGGTGATACTAATGTTGTCAAGCTATCATTTTACTTTATTAACATTGCGCCAGCTTTAGTATAAAAGTATTCACACAACAGATGACGGTGTCACAGCTGACTTTTTTTTTTTGGTGAAATTGTGTTACACTGCTTATTTCTAACAGCTCACCAGCTAGCTTTCCTGTTTTTTTTTCAGCTTGAGCGGTACGCAAATTTCTCGTATTTGTCCCATTTGCATCATGCCTCTGTGCGATCCGTGCTGCCCAACAAATTCTTGTCTTCTCTTGTACATTTGCGTCTTTTCATTGACATAGAATGTGACCCGGCCATGCAAAAAATTTGCTTCACATTTGGTGGAACATTGCTAACCCAACTATATCCCTCCCATATCCCTGAGCAGCGCATAATTGGCTTTGCCTCCCCCATGACGCTGCAGGCCATAGTTAGCACTGGCATGACGCGGGATTGGCTTCCTTGCTGGGGGGCGGGGATCACTGCACTGTAAATGAGCATTTTAACCCAGTGAGCCAATCCAGCAGTAAAATATTTTGATTTTAGAGATTGTGGCAATATTGTTAATGCCCTTATAAACTACAAAATGTAAGTATTAATGAAACACTTTCATCGGTCCTCAGCTTGAACTATGGTGTATTTTCCAGAATTCGTTGCCAAAACATTTCCCAGCTTCGACCTGAGAGAAAATGGCAAGGACTGGAAACGATGCGTATCGATCATGAATTCCACAGCCAGATATCTGCGCTTTGAAGCCAGAAAACAGAAGGTGAGAAGACCCGCCGCAGCAGCACTGCAGACTTTATTGGAGCACACTTTATGAGATAAGTACCATATAAAGTATGCATAAAATGAAAGGAGCTTGTATTTAGCCGTATTTAAAAAGGTTCCACCAAATTACCCTAGTCGACATGTAGATAATTAACAGCACTGGGACAACATGCCAGTGGTTTTCTT
This sequence comes from Gymnothorax reevesii, assembly GCA_029721435.1. Taxonomy (NCBI): domain Eukaryota; kingdom Metazoa; phylum Chordata; class Actinopteri; order Anguilliformes; family Muraenidae; genus Gymnothorax; species Gymnothorax reevesii. The sequence goes on along the minus strand of CM056587.1, from coordinate 62,962,105 downwards.
CAGATTTTTGTTACTGGTCTGGTTTTCTTGCATTTGTGTCTGGACAGTTGAACAGATTTGTGTTGAAAAGCTGTGGCCCCAGAAAATATTGTTCTGTTATTGGTATATAATTTTAATCTCCTGACCTGTACACTATAGAACAATTTTGATGTAAATTTTGCTCAAACTTTCTGTTGTGCCTGATGAACAAAGCAGAGGGGGGAGAGCGAATGCAGCCAGGAGCCGCCGAGAGAGGAGAGTGACCCTGAGCTGCCCGTGATGGTCGCCGCGGCGGCAGAGATCGATGTTGAGCTCTCCGACAGCGAGGGAGAGGGCCCCTCCACCTTCAAGACACCAACCCCTACCAGCCAGCAGAGGGCGCCAGAGAGCCAATCCGATCGAGGCCAGAGGAGCAAGGACAGGAACAGAGACGACGCATATGGTTTGTTTTACCTAAGAAAACCAATACAAAGAAGATATAAATATTGCAAGTAGCGTCATTTTACTTGCTCTTCATATGACCTTTTAATAGTTGCGAGGAAAATACTGATTTTGCATCGTCAGGCTACGAATACCATCATTATGTCTTACCTAGGGAATTTTACCCATGTTACGGGCATTTTCACACAATATTACCATTCCAGTGATCCTGCTACTTTAGAGAATTTTAACTCATGTCTACTTTACATAGTTAAATTGCATCTGTGAAATGTCATGCAGTATAAATGGATTATAAATTGTGACACTAGTTCTTCTGGAAATTTGTCTGAATGGCTAAAGGTAAACTTTAGGCTTGTTGAAGCCTATGAAAGCACGATGCTCGGTGCCAATTGCTGACCTGACCTGTTGCACACAGAGTACCTGGGGTCACCTGGCCGGGAAGTGAGGGTCCCGAGGGTTGCCATGGTCACGGCCCGCTTGCGCTCTCGTCCTGAGCTCGTCGCCCGCTTCCTCATCAAGTACCTCTTCCCCGAGCACGTGCTGGTGAGGAGCAACGTATACGGCAACCAGGAGCACGGCATCCAGGCCCTGGACCAGAACAAGATCAGCGCTCTCCGAGGTGATATTACACCAAAAGCATGAAACCAAAAAACCATCGGTACCATAAGTGCCAGCATAGAGGTTTATTCCCCTCACACCAGGTTTTAACTTGGAAGAAAGTGGAGAAAAACTGCCCAGAGAAACTAATGCTTGGAAGTTGTTCTATATGGCCCACTAGTATCAACCAAGAAAACCATGCAAAATTTCCAAAGCAAATTTGAGAAATCTGCATTTTTAGAAAATCTTGAATTCTGAGACATATTTATTTTATTTTTGGAATGCAACTAACAATTTTCCCCAAGCATTGCCTATTTATAAATTCAAAACCCCCTCAATTTTGTTTGTGTGATCAAATAATTATGTAAGAACCCAATAGCTGACACCTATAACAATTCATCGCAGGACGGTGACCTGTTTGGGATAAATGGTTTCAAGGGAAGTTCTCACTGCATTCCGCAAATTCCACCCACACTTATTCCATCTGAAAAGGCCTATTTTGAATTGCATAATAAGCACTAGGTAATGGTAAGGACATGGAATCAATAGGTTGCCCCAGGATGTAATGATGTTACATAATAAGGGTGAACAAAATGTGGTGTCAACCACTTCAAGTGCCCAATTGCTTGAAAGATGCTGCACGTCGAATGCCAAAAGAAAGTTTGTTTCTTAAAAGGAAATTTCAAAATCACCGAAAATTAAATAATAGTTATAAAATTCATGAACACGTTTTGACTGATTATGATATTTGTTTGCCATGTGGATTATGTTCAATATGCAATCTGCATGCCAGGTGGTGCCATGTTCCTCATACATCCACACGCATTGATGTTTCTGTAACGCAGAGCACCTGAAGGAGCGCTTTCCCTGGCTCCTGCTGGAGGAGAATGAGCAGGACTGGAAGGCCTGTGTGGGGGCCATTAACAGCACCATCCGCAAGTTCAGACATGAGCTCAAGAAGGGCAGGAGTCACAGGAAACGCCGCTGAGCGTCCCGGGAGGGCAGGACACGCTCGTGGTGGGGAGGTCTTGGGTCTGCTTCATCAACGCCAAATACTTCACTTTAAAGGTCCCCTATAATGTCACCAAGTATTCCTCTAATTAGCCACTATAGGCCATCTCACATTTGTCCTTTGTGGCATCACAAGAGGGAGGAATCACCCGGAATAATTAAGGAACTGATCAACTGGTTGGCTGATGTTGTTCCGTCCGTTGTCCCTCTGGGCAGTCACTTCATCATGTGACGTGGCAAACAGATTTTGAAATGGCTTGTAATGGCTGATGGGCTGTGCACCTGGTGGCACAATTGGGGACCTTTAAATACTTCATTCTTTCAGTAAAATGCCTGCAGATTATTGGCCATTTAGGAAAAAAAAAAAAAGTTAATGGCACCAATATGCAGCGGGCTTTAGGAGTAAAAAAATTACGCATTACCCATTTTTAACCATTTTCACTGGCATTTTCCTGTGTCAGTCAGTTTAGTGCAGAAAGTTAAATGAAATAAAACAATTTCCAGGAAAGGTGTCCAAGAATCACCTGATTAAATTTTGAACCTAACTGGGTCAAGGTGAAAGGTCGCAGAGAAACCAGAACTTTCTCCCTCAGCCAGGGTATGTTGTGCCTGGCACCACTTGTTTAACCCCTTAACTGTCACCTGCATTCTGTCACATTTGGCCCGGACCTAATGAGGGCCCAGTGACAGTTAAGGGGTTGAAGCAATATGAAAAAATTTAGCAGTTGCATTCTCCTGTACAAAAATGCTGGCGGCTTACTGTTCAAAATTAAGATTTGACTGACGGTGGCGCAAGCATGCGTCTCCTCTCGTGCATGGAGGCGTGCTGTAAATCCTCACATGGTTTAAGTTTATGACAGTGTTGTGCTGCCCAGCTGAAGCGCCAATAAAAGCCCAAAAACTGCAGCCCTCCAGCATTTCGGTTTGATACCAAGTGTGTTAAAATGGGGTCGGACTCTTAAGCGCCCAGTGTCAGTGACGGAGTGGCATATGGTTAGAAAAACAGTAAAAACCTGCATAAATTATGTCCCCATTCCACAGAAAATGGCAAACAGGATTCTGTATGAGAAATTCCTTACCCCCCTTTCACCTCGTCTTGTAAAAGAAGGCAGGCTGTACGGCCGTTCTTTTGTTGATTGGAAACGAGAGAAATTTAATTATTCTGTTGATGCAACACATCACGACATGAGGGCTACTATTCAGTTACCGAAATGCACTGCCTCCAATGTAGCGCTCAATACTGCACTAAACTTGTGTACAGAATAATCTAAAGTAGAAATGACTGACATTATTTTGAAGTATTTATTTGCTTGGCAGATTCAGAATCTTAATATATTTTGAATGTATATTGATGTTAATTTCCCTTCGGGAAGAGGAAATTAAATGAATATTTGTATTAGGATTGGAATGAAGAATTCTTTATTGAAGGCACTGAACAATTTTATGTAAAAAAATTTTCCAAAAAAAAAAAAAAAACCATGTTAAACTGTACAGGTAATAAAAAAAAAAAACAAAACACTTGGCTCAGAATATGCTTGTACTGTGTGTCTAATCAAAACTGCCTTTTGCACTGAGAATAATCGCTAGCAATAACAGTGCAATGACTGACTGCCGAAACAGAGGACAAAATGCAGTCCATGGACGGCCTCTTTCTTTGCATTGCAGTTAGCGTCCGTCTCATCGAAGTAGCAGCAGCGAGACGGTAAACCCTCTGGAATACTAATGCATTTCTGCGGTAAGGGCATGAACATAAACGCACGCAGATCAGCAGTGCATGCGCAGACACACTTCCTGTCCTTACACGCAGAGTAGAATAGTAGTAATTGTGCTGATTCCAATGACTTGATTGTCCAAGATAGTGTCCTGGAGAGGTGTTGCAGAGAGATGATCAGTCATCGCCAGGGAAAGCCGGTCTCTTGCATTTCAGGCCTCTTCCTGTTAAAGTGGAGAAAATGCACACATTCATTTTTTGTTTATTTTTATATACTGACTCAAGACCTGTACTCGAATACATTTAGTTGACATGAGACAAAGATTTCAAGGTGTCGGCATAGTTTTTTATACTGCAGCATTTACCCCAAGTATGAGCGGTTTATAGTTCTGGCATCAGAAGAAAGATGGGCCTGTACTTAAGTAGCTCATTAGCATGATATCAAATTTTCCCTGCCTTTTAACTGCATGGGAGTGATCACACACCAATGTCACGTGGGTCTCAATGAGGAGCGTTAAACGCACGCAGAAACCTGTTCTCATTGAAATCCAATAATTTATGACCATAAACACAATCTGCACCGTACCAATGGATTTTGTCGCTCTGTGTACAAGTACGCAAAGAAATGCAAAAATATTGGGAGACCTGTATCAGACGAGGCGACAGCTGTGATATCTGAATTCTTTTTTTTTTTTTTTTGAACAGATTTGACTTGATTATTGCAAAGACTTTTTCCAGTGAGCGTCTGCGCTGAATGTTAGATTCTCACCTGTCCCGTTCCGCTACAAAGCCCTTCGATCACTCTGCACATCTCCCCCAGACAGGCTGTCCAGTCCGCGCCCTTATCGCCCAGGTCATGCTTGGGGAACATTTCTGCCAGCCACTCTAAAATAAAGAGAAAGTAATGCACATGAACACAACAAAGTACATATTTAGTGGTGCATCCCAGTATCAATAAACAATATCCGTACGGCTGTGCTGGTCTGTACCATACGTGAAAAACAACAAATGCTCCAACCAAGATTCCACGGTAAGTTTAGTGCAATTATGAGGAAAAATGAATCATTGCATGACTGGAGTCAAATTATAGTGCCCCTCAAGTTTGGGAATCACTAAGAATACTTTATTTTTCTTTCACAAAGGCACTTTATTAGGTCTGTGTAAGACTTTTTACTCAGTCTTGGTGATTGCAGGTCCTCGATTCAAGCATACAATAATCTTGTGGACTACTTGCACACAAGCCTCGTCCCTTAGAGAATTATGTGCAAATTAGATACCGGACAAGCCGCTTCACTCTCAGATCGATCATCGGTAGAAGAAGAGGCGGGATGTTAAAACTGTAGTAGTGGATGCCCAAGGACCCAGTGCGTACAGCACCTTTCCTACCACTGAAAACTGGACTAGAAATGGTTTTTACACGTAAAAAAAGATGTCTCCCCCTTCCCCCATTTCACATTTTAGAGTTATGGTCCGGAAACGAGTCCCACCCTTCAATATGCCTAAGTCCAAATTGTTGCCATGTACACAGAAAAAATAAAATTCAAAAGCATTTCAAACCCTCAAAAGGCACATCTACATGTTATGGAGAGACACTATATCAAGTTTGGTTAGAATCGGACGAACAGTATCAGAGTTATGCTCCGGAAACAAATGGGAACGCCGATGCCAACGGTAATTCAGGCAAAAACAATGTGTCTCCCCCCCCAGGAAGGGGGAGACATAAATATATGAAAAATTTGTCCTGTTGGCAGAGCATGTTTCCAGAAGATGGTGCACATTAAGGACATGGTAGTTTTGGGCAGAGCCTCACCCACTGAAATCATAGAAATGGGCATCCTTTGGGTGTTTCAAATGTGCATGCTGAATGCTTCTCTCATCCAGGGCACTCAATTTGCATCATCAATCGTGAGCAAGTAAGCAGCTGCAGACTGAGCTGGTGTGTTTGCAGTGCACTGCAGTGAAGACTGCTGAACATGGGGCTCAAAATACTATTTTAATTCAGTAGTCATTCCAAACTGTGATAGTAAATAGCACATTTTTTCTGTTTGTTTTTAATTCCATGTAGGTGAAGAAAGGCATCTCTTTCAAAAATCAAAAAAATGAAACGTCTCAATGCAAAGCTTATGAAAAGGAAATGTCCCGCAACTTCAGCTGTTTAAAATTATTCAAGAGGAGATTCGGTGAAATATAAAAAGGCGACACTGTGTCACCTGCCTGATGCATGGAGGCTTACGGGCCAGGCCGGAAAATTATGGACGGGCCATAACAATGCCTGTGGCCTTCTTTCAGTCCGTAACACCTGATGCAATCCTGATCATGGTGAGCATCACCAGCAGTAATCAGTCCCTACAAACACCAGCTCTAAAGAGTCATTCATATTAAACCCATGGGTCACACAGGACTCATTCTACAGAATGAAAGCAGACACTCACCTCTTATGGCCTCCACTTTATTGGGGTAGAGTTGGAGCAGCCCTGTGGGCCGGTTCCCCGTGACCCGGCAGTGGACGAGCGCGCCGTCTGGGAAAACCGCCCTCAGGATCACCTGCACCGCGCCCTGGGGGTCCGGCTCCTTAAACGCCTTCAGGTATTCGGAGGCGGAGATTCGCACGTTCCTCAAGGGGCTTCCGATCAGCACTGCCAGAGCAGACAGAATAACGCAAGTTAACACCCACTGCACAGTCTACTGCAATTCATATAACCCTCCCCCCTCCTTTCACAATGTAAATTTTGTGTCACCAAATCTCCATTTTAGAGTGAGTTTAAGTCACAGCGGACTGATGTGTTTATTGTGAATCTAAGCTATGAATCTACACATTAATTTTTATCATTTAACCTGTGTTTACCTATATTATAATAGCCTAGTGGACTCCATGTGTGCGCGCGTGTTCAGCCAATCAGGGCTAGAGGCTATTTTCCTCCATCTTGCAGGCGACTTTGAGCTCGACTGAGAGCAGAACGTCAGCGCAGCGAATTCCCCTTGATAGTTACTTAGTTATAGTTACCATCGGTAATGTGGCATGGACAACCAGTCACACATTCCCAGCTTGTAAGTCGCATGTCAGACAGGACTTTGAGCACTAAAAGTTTTTAAGCCTGGTCGGGCTTCGGATGACAGGAGTTTCACAATGTCATCGATACTTTGACGTCAGGTCGTTGCGCACAGTATATAAAGCTGAGGGAGCATCTCCATCTTTTTTTTTTTTTTTTAAACATGCGCGTGGTACGGATTGAGAAAACATGTCAGAGACATTGTTTAGTTATTTCTATGAACCTCTGAAGAGAGATGATCCACATTTGGGATGTTCGGGAGGAGAAAGCAGAGTTTCCATGATTCTGGTATTATGAGGGAGCCAAGGGTGAAAGTAAGTAATTTATTTTCAGGTTAAGTGCAAACATCATTTTCTGTGGGAAATAACATCAGAACAGCAACAACAGAGCAAATTCAACATCATTAAACACTGCAACGATCTGTTCTTTTTTCCTCAAATTAACAGAGAAAGGGAAACTGCACTGCCACCTGCTGGTGGCACAGAATAATGCTAGGGCAAGCTTTTTGATTGCGTCAAGGGTCTTGCTCATGCTTTTTATTCGAGTGCACCAGGGGTCCCCAATCTTTCCCAGAATGGGCCGGTGTGGGTGCAGGCTTTCATTGCAACCAAGCAGCTGCACACCTGATGCTACTAATCAAGCTTATTAGCAGAGTGTCCAGGGGTTGAATAGTAGTATCAGGAGTGTAGCTGTGTCTCCACAACCTTGGTTTCTTCGTTGTGTGCGATGGAGTTCCCATGCCAATAGATTTTTTTGCGCAATGATGTAAGCTGGGACTCCCTGGAACTACCATATGGAGCTCTCTTTCCCTCAGCCCACTGAACAGCAATATTAACACCACGGGATGCCGTGAAACCCAGGTTCTTCACATAACAGCATGAGGTGCAGCCAAGCTTTCCATCATGAGCATACGGCCATTCATTTTTTTACGCGTGAACTCTTCATATTGTTCTGCTTTCCATACAGAGGGGTATGCTGGCCTAACATCACCTGAGGTTCCGTTCACTTTGTCCCCCTCTCTGATCGCTCCTGCCTCCTCAATGCCACCCCCCACCTCCACTCTCTCCCCCTCAACTGTTGTGGATAAGAAGAAATTACATAATTATTCGCCTGCTAAAATTAAACTTCTAGCCTATTTAATTCAGTGTAACAATAAAAATGTAGGGGGTCTCCTGCTGCTACAGTGTTCTGTGAGCTGCACAGAAGATAGATTACAGCCTACAGTAAATTTACACAAATAAAAAATTCATCATAACAGCTGCCTACTGTTGTGTTCAGATACAGTAACATTGTCAGCCATTTTCAACAGAAGGATGGACTTCATGGCCCATCTCTGGTCTGTCTGCATAGCCGACCTGTTCCATGCTGTTCCTCTGCATCGTCCTCCATCTGTTCCTCAACTGCCGCCGTTTTATCATCTCTTTCTTTTAAACATACGATCAATTTTTTTTTGCATTTTGAACAGGTTGTGTTTTACTGTTCCCTGTCAAAAGGATGCATGCGACCCCCAGCACCCCAGCCTTGCATCGCCTCGGCAACCAGCAACCAATCGAAAGAACGCATTGCGTGTTCCCACTTCCCGCATGTGTTGGTTTGCGGAAGGGAGTGGTTGAACTACTCGCTCGCATGACAGAGTCATTCATGATTAAGATTGTTAATCATGAAACCTCACAATTTATTTACTTGGGGATTTTTCTTTTGTTTTTTGCAAAAACAACTGCTCACTGCTGTCTACAAAAACCCAAAGCACTCGAGTCACTACCATTGGATTAACTTTACAATGCAGAGTGTAGACTGCCTACAAGTTGCAGCATATCATGGTAAGCTAGTAGCCAACTACAAATAATATCGTTTGTCCAGCGCACTAAAATTTACTTCAACACGTCACGGGCGGCACCTTCTGTTGATGATTTTCATATATTCATCAAATTTTCATTTATTTCGGAGAAATTCGCTTGAAAATTGAAAGGGCTCGCGTTGTGTGCAGGGGTGAAAGTCGCTCTTCCGAGGCGTACCCCTGCGTACCGGCTGTAAAGGACTGTATATGTCTTCCCGATATAGCACACCACTGCATTCCGGCCTACTTTCACCCCTAAAGGGAGCCAACAAAAGCTCTCACTCCCCAGTACAGAGTCAAACAAGCAACCAGTGTTGGTGTTAACGTGGGAAGACTCTTAGTAGCACAGAGTGTAGATTATTAGCAGATATTCTCAATGAGCAAAAAACCCATGCACAACACAAGCCCCGACTGAAAACTTATGAAGCCCATAAGCCTTATAAATGGCATATCATGGATGATTTATTGGCAAGGTTTAGACCCTCCAACAGGGGGCGAAATGTTGCCAAGTTTACAGACAATACCTGCAACGAGTTTACATCACTATGACCTTTGACGTGTGTCAATATTTGTCAACATGTCAGCACACTGAAGTCGTACGCGATTAAATATGTCAATGAAAGAACTTGAAATGTGCCATTATGCGTCATTTATTTTCAATTCGAGGAGGTAGATAATGTTTTTATCGATAAAATCAGTAGTTTAAAGTTGATGCTCATTTTAGACACGGGTGCCCTTTAACAAAGGAAATCTGACTTAGGAATCTGATACAACTTCCTAAATCATTGAAAAAACACGAGGCCCATGGGCCTTAACGGTCACCCAAGTTGTATAAAACTGATGTTATTGATGTCAATGAACCAAATGTACCCAAAAGTATCATTTTCCTATATAAAGTATCGTAAACTTCGCCGCCCCCCCCAGGGGCAAACATGGAGCCTGAGGGCCATGAAATTATCCATTTTAATAAAGCACCTCAAGACCCTTCCATCCATGAAGAGTATTATTTTCCAGCCTATCTGGGTCTGGAGAAGATGATTTTAAACTTTTCTGCCAATTTGACCACTTTTAGCCCCGCCCCTCAGAGCCCCTGGGGGTGGGCACCTTATAATTCACAATTTTGGTGCATATTTGACCAAGGAAGGCTCCTGCTAAATTTTACTGAAATCAGATCAGCAGTTTCTGAGAAGTCGTCGAAAATGTAAATTGTTTACGGACGCACAACGGACGACGACGGATAAAAGGCGATTAGAATATGTCACTTTGAGACTTCGTCTCAGAATACAAACTCAATTTAAAACAAGAGGTTCGGTGGACTTTGTGGGTTTTGCACCCACAAAGTGGGTTTGTGGGGAGTGCAAAACTCTTCCAATTATTCCAGTGAAGCAAGACATTCGGAAATTCAATTTCAGAATTTTCGGACGTCGGCGTCTAGATCTGCTCAGTGGGGTCAAGTCAAAAGAACTTGCCAAGGGGCGCCACAATCATGAATGGGCAAATGAACCTCACATCAGATATAACTCACCCAGCTTCTCGTCCCCTGCGGACGCAGTGCTGCTCGGCTCCTTCGGGGGCACTATTGTCACTGGGACATGTGTATCACCAGACTCAGAAGGCGGGGCAGCAAACGCAGGCGCCCGATTGGCTGCAGTCCTCATTGGTTTTCTCCCCCTACCTCTCCCTCTGCCCCTGCCCCTTCCCCTTCCCCGAGTCGACCGCACGGACGCGGGTTTCTTCAGCTGGGCGCTGACGAGGAGTCCAGACACGCTGTAATTTGACCGAGGGAGGCGTGGCTTGCCTCGGCGGGCAGGAGCGGTGGGAATACGGGCCATTTCATTTGCCACCTGAGGCACGAGGGAGGGGCCGTTCGCGAAACTCAGGCGACTCAGTCCGAACCTGGAGCTGCCAGCCGTCGGGACCCGGTATGGCATTCTTTGCCATGGCACCTGGGTAAAAGGGAAACGGCATGAGACATCCCCACTCACAATGACAACATTAGCAGAATTTTTCACACTTACAGAAGCCTTCGCACTCACCCAAGTTTCATGCATCATGCATTTTATTCTAGACAATCTTTTATTAGCATACCTAATGTCAACCTTTCCATGGACAGAGATGTCGAACAATGACCGCCAGGTGTTATGCTCGTCCGTGACAGTAAAAATAGGTAGTTAGTTTGAAAAAAATTAAATAAAATTGGCCAAGTTTTTCCCCAAGTTTGCAAATGGTAAAAATTATTAAAATTATCCTGCGGTTATTAATAACTAGTAATCATAATTTTTCCTTGGAAAGAACAGGTATTTGACTAAGGACACGACTCACAGTATATTCCAATTCAGTTTTTTTTTTAAACATCCATTTTGTTTTTGCAAACTTAGAGACTTGTTTGCCAACAGCTGTGACTGGCCGTGGATGCTGGAGAGAAACATTCAATCCTGGAATCTCGACTGATTTTACTGTCCATAATATCAGACAACAGGCGGTATGTGAGAAAATAAACGAAGGGAAGTCAATGCTAATTCCAAGGCATTACAAGCAATTTTGCAAGACATCAAAACTGCAAGCTAAAATCATAGATATAAAAGAATAAATGAATATCTAAGACTAAAACCCAGAGCGCGGACAGCTGAACAATCACTCCAAAGAACAATGAGCACTACACATCCTCGGCCGTGAGACTGCCCCTTTAAAACTGAAACAAGCTTAGTTTCATGTTAAAAGTGGCTGTCATTCCTCAATATCAGAGAAAAGAACAGTTGTCAGAAGGCAACACAGCTCGCCGGAAAAACTCAAATCTTGCAGTCTGCGGACGCCAACGCAGAGGGTATGGCAACAGCTCTCCCGAGGACATTCGTCCCGGCGAGCTAAAAATGATAATATACTTAAATTATGAGGAATACTTCAGATAAAACGAGATTCCACTCGGTGTTCTACAACTCCTCAGCATGCCTTACGGGTGGGTGTGACCTACAAGAAAGGGGATCAAAATTGGTCTCATGACCTTGACATCAAATAGGCTGTGTCCAAAATCATTCACCCTTCCCTACTCACTATAAGGGGACTCACTATGTAGGCGACTATATAGTGAGCTCATTGGCAGAGGGGGAAAAAAACCGCTATCGGACACTACCTGGCTCGTTTTGTTGCGGCTGTTAAAAGGGTCATTGCCGTCGCAAAATTAAATCCTACCTGTTCAACTTCAGCTAAACTGATTTGGACGCATTTTTGTAATAAACTATCGGATTATATTTCCCACTGTGTTTGTGTTTTCAATTATCGTTTAAATAATAAAATGTGTCTTACATTTTTAATACTGTCTTCTCTTTTTGTCTTCTGACTCATCACTAGTCTTTTTAATTGTACCTAAATGTCCATTTGAAATTCTCTCATCTTTACAGTACAGAAACTGTCCTTATTGAAATATCCCATTAAGCAAACGGATCCCCCTGCGCTGCTCGGATTCCGATTAAAAAAGAAAAAAAAAAAAAAAAAAAGGGCCTCGCTGAAGCGGGCAATACCCCTCAGCCCCGAAGGTCACCGCTGCAAGGTCAAAGATCAAACTGGGACGAAACCTCGAGAAGACACACCTACCCCCATGGGGAGAACACATATGCAATATGAACTTCCTAACCCAAGTGGTTACAGAGAAATAGCCCGGACAAAATTGGCAGCTACCCGCTCGCCCGCCGAAGGGACGACAATACCCCTCGTGCCCGTGTCAGGCTGAGGGGTAAAAAGCCTGGAGTTGAATAAATGTCTCGTGCCCGTTTTCACAAACTAAAATATACGAAACTCCGTTGAATAAACACAGCTTAAATCTTTTGGAGCTTTTTTCGGTTTGTGAGCAGTGCATGATGGGACGCATTACTGGGTTAGTGACCGTTGGATGTTCACTACATTTTGCGGTGGATTGTGGGATGTAATGAGTTCACTATATAGGGGATAATTCTTACAGCGCCACAAAATGGCGAACAAAAATGGCACTACAAAATAGTCAGTGATTTCAGACACACCCATGGATAACCTATTTAAACTTGGCAGTCTGATTTAGAGGACATAAAATCCTCCACTTCGTTGGCACCTCTTTGAGCAGAAAGACAAAAGGCAAGTTCTTTGAAGTATTGGCGACTTTCGGTGCAATATCTGGCATATGGGCAATAAGTCAAGGGTTGGGTAAGAAATGCAAGGAAATGCTTGCCGAAAACTGTAGGGGACACGACATGCAGGGAAGATGATCGGTCGACCAGAAATACGAGCTTGAGAGTTGGAACCACTTTCAGATTCTTTTCTCTGACTCCATTGTATCAAAGGTATCACATAAATCCCAGCATGCATTTCCAGTCCTCTCACCAAAGCCTAAATACCTGGGACACATTCACTGGAGAGGCCAGGAAACAAAGGTGCTAATGTTTCCAGTTGCCACACACATTAAAAAAATAATAAAAAATTAGCTTCCACCTCTTCAGAGAACGGAAAATTCCTATGGGATCCCCACATGCGAGAAGACTCCGAATGAAAGAAGTCCATCTTCTCCTCCAACCGCTGGATGGATCTGCTCATGAACTGACAAAACAAGTGTTAATATGTTAGCCAGGTTATTTACGCAAAAAGCACAGGGTGAAAGGTCGCGGTGGCGTGGTCATTATCAATTTATCAATTCAATTTTATTTGTATCGCGCTTTTCACAGGCAGGCTGTCACAAAGACACTTTACAGAGAGAAAAGGGCAAAGCCCAGACAAATCCCCAATCCCCTCAACTGGATGAGAACTTTGGTGTGTGAGAAGTCAAAAGCTGAAAACCATTTTGTAGTCCAGCCATTTTGCGTAAACTTTAACTTTAGTGATGTCAGACGACAATTTGACACCACTGTGGGACCACAAACAAACAGATGATAGTGTATCTGATTTATATTGTGTTTCTCAGCAGCCGGGGCAAATATTCTCAGAGACTCACTGAAGGGTGGTGGGGGAGGGTGGGGAGCGAGCTGATCAGGGATAGGGCTCCAGAGGTCAGGTGACCTTACGCGGGGGGGAATGATTGGATTAGAGGAGAGAGAACAGTAGGTGAGGAGCACATGAACAGGAAGAGAAGGAGAGAGAATAGCAGATGACTGGAGGGGAAAGGACACAGCAGTATGGGTGGGCATGAGGTCACTGAGGTAGTTCACCACCTTCAATCCACCGAAGAAAAACACCAAATAATTAATCGACTTAATCACAAATCTTACCTGGCATAAGTTCAGGACCTCAAACAGTGCACCTTCTAGCATCTGACAGCAATGCGCCTTCCCCTGGAAAGTTCATTAAACCAATTAGTAAAGTGTTTTATCCAACATGACAGCTCCATTAATGATTAATTTCTGTTTCTCAAAAGAAGGACGGAACAAAGGTGGTGCAGTGAGTTTATACTGGATGGCATATGTAGTCACCGGGGGTGCAGTGGGGCTATACTGAGTGGTAAGAACACTCATCGTCGTGAAGTGGGACTATACTGGATCTATACTGGATGGTGAGTGTACTCACCAGGGGTGCAGTGGGTCTACATTGGATGGTAAGAGTACTTACTGGGAGTGGATCTATACTGGACGGCGCGAGAACTCACCGGCGGTGGTGTGAAGGGGAAGGACGGAGGCTCAGCGGCCAGCTGGGGACTGACTGAATCTGCAGCCTTTAATCTGGAGTACGGTGCCAAGATGCCAGCACCAAATACGCCCTTCGCTTGATTGCGTTCAGAGGTCTGGGAGTCGTGTCCATCCTCCGTCGTGACCCCATCCAGAGAAGATCTGCGGCCTCTCTTAGGCCTGGGCACCCGAGTCGGGCTGACGGACGGTTCCTTGACCTTAACTGTCCTCTTCTGCACCGTGCTGAGGGTCTTGCGCTCATTTTCAGCCCCTTCAGCATCAACCTAAGAAAGCAGATCATTAAAAACTGAACGGCATTCAACCCACCCTCTCTTTTTTAGTTCGAAAAGGTGTGACAATAGATTCCACGAAGGACAGTATCAACTCTACCTGTCCTTCAGAGAACTTGGACGAGTTCTTCGTTTTACTCCATTCCGTCTTGACGCGCTACAACATAAACATAGACTGAGGCACATTCAACGGGACGATACGAATCATAACTGCTCAACGCGCTGCACTGGACGCAGCCCTGAAGATTTTTCAAAAATAAAAACATCCACCAAACCCTTACATTATGGTCTCTGGTCTCCATCTTAATACATCTGGAAATGCGCCAACTTTTTTTTAACCCTTATGTTTCCTCGAGGGAGCCACAGAACTCACAGCCCATATAACAGCCATTAAAGTAAATTCCAGTACACAAAGATTAAAATCTACAAGTGACTTTCCTTAAAGGAGGAGGCTGCACTTCGGCAAAGTACATTTCAGCGGAAATTCTTGAAATTCTCTTCATATTTTAATTCGTTAATAATCCAGTGCAACGCATTTTTAAACCAGCGAGTCTTCATATTGGCTTCAGACATTTTTACTTGGGGAATTTTCTGATTTTGAATTTGATCTTTGAAAACCTCACCTTGAAAGGACCAGTGTGTAATATTTGGCATGATTTATTGGCAAAATCTGAATATACTACCTATTAATATGTTTATACAAGTACATAATCGCTATAAAATAAAATTTGTTGGTTTTCGTAGCCTCATAATTATGTGTTTATATAGACATATAGCAAGGGCGTTGCTTTAGAGACTTCGCTATCTTGCGCCGCCATGTTGGTATGGCAGCCTGAACTGTCAATCCAGATAGCTCGAGAACGCGTTTCGTGTATATATATCCCAGTCGTGGAAGACGTAATTTCTGCAAAAGTGTTTTCGTCCTTGGAGGCCACCGTCTTTTTGCCGACAGGGGGGGGGGTGAGCGTGAGTGAGCGAGCGAGCGCTGCAGACTAGAATCTGAACGCTGGATGTCACCGTCCCCCCATTTCACACAGTGGTCTTCTAAATGTTAAATAACCTAAACCTCTCACAGTTTATGTCTCCCGTTTAGCCACAGTTGTTCAGACTAATTGGTAAAAACCGACGACAGTCTAATTTACTTTTGATAGCATTGTTGTGCATTGCACCACAAAATGATGAGGCGTCTTCTTCTGCGCATAAATGACGACATAAAATATCAATGTCTTTATAATTTCTGCGCTTGTGTTGCTCGCTAAGCAGCACAGATTTGGTTAACCCTAGAACACTATTGCTAAAATTAGTAACACCATCACTAACGCCGGGTGATTTTTCCCGATATAGTAAAATACCCAATAAAAAGTACTTGTCATCAAAATATGACGATACATGACAAATTAGAGTAGTGTTCTTTTATTTTCAACTGTGCCATGTCTAACAAAATGAAAAAAAGTACCCTGAGGTAAACAAAACACCCATGCCTTCAAAGATGTCAAAGACAATGCTGAAGCTTCCCAGGGACCCATAACACTCAGACAAACGCAACATAATGAAAATCACGTAAACACGTTTGCTCGGGTGAAAATCACCCGGCGATAGTGTTCTAGGGATAAATTAGTTTGCGAGGCTGCAAGAATCCATTCTATATTCTGAATGATGTCATGGCGCTGCAAAGTTAGTTGCACAGCTGTGAGACAATCCTACGGACGGTCGAAAATAAAAGCTGTAAAGTCAGTGAAAGTTTTGGATTCACAATGCCATATCAATTATATAAATGTCTATGTCTACAATGCATTTTGGACACTTCAAGAATTCTTCTTTCCGCTGAAATATACTTCGCCGAGGTGCGGTCTCCTCCTTTAAGGCCACGAGAAATGCATCTATCAGTACAGAGTTCCAAAACTGGTTGTTGGTCATCTTTAAGTTAGTGGGACTACTCATTGCGAATACCAAGTGCCAAAGGTTATCAACTGGATTTTTGGACCAGGATCATCAGCCATTTTTGGGATTTCCGTTCAGACTGCTTCCGTGCTGCTAATGGTAGTTTGAGCAGCAGTTTTGTCCGGTACATTGCAAGTGTACCTTTCCTCTGATCGGACGACTGCTCTTCCTCTTCCGGGTGCCTTTCTTCTTAGGTTCCTTCTTGAGATCCGCTTTCAATTCTGTCATGCAAAAGCACACAAAATAATGGAAAAAAACTAAACGAAAATGCATTAGCGTATGGTACAGTATATTACACGTCATATTCCATATCTCTCCCTCCCTCCCTCCCTCCCTCCCTCGCTCTCACTGCTCGTTCGCCTTCCTCCCTCCCTACCACTTCTCTCCAGCCAAAGTAACACGGGGAAGCAAGGAAAGGAAGGAAGTGAGAGAAGGAAGCATAACTGAGCAGAATTGGGGATTAACAGGAGAAGGAGATGTGGAGAAAGATGAATGTGATGAAAATGAGTGTGAGCCAACCAATGAGCAGGCTCACTGGGGGGGGGGGGGGGGGGGGGAATCACAAAATGGGGGTCAAGTCAACGCGAGAGAGGAAAGATGGGGGCTGAGGTGGAGCGAGCAGGAGCACAGGGTAAAATTTTAAAAGCGGAGGCAACAAAAGGGGTGAGGAGCTGACATGGAACAGGCGAGGACAGGACGAGGAGTGGGGAGAGGAGAGGGGATTAAGAAATCCTAAATACTGGAAGAAGGAAATTTGAGCAGTTAGTGCCATGTTCATTAAATATCCAAGCTGAACCGACAAAGACAGAGGATTAGAATGGTGGTGGAGGCAGCAAGGAGAATCATAGGTATTTCTGAAATGAAGGGGGAAGCAATTCTGGTAATATTGGCAAAGGTCCAATGTCAGGGCAGCAGGAAAATTTAGAAAAGGGTTTTTTTTGAAAGAATGATGAAAAATATTACACCCAGTAAGTAGCAGTAGAACAGCAATGGTTTTTCAAGCACCATTACAACATTAATTTAGCTCTAGTGCCGTCCACTAATTTTAAGAGCCAGATTCTGTAAGATTCACCCAGGGGGTGATACATCGCCGTTCAGTTTTACAATGAAACTTTTTTTGTGGGTAGATGTATCCTACGAACTGAAAAAATCATGTTTTTTATCCGAAAGACCACTCCAGTTGAAAAAACCAGCCCGTTTTAGGGTTGGGGTCCGAAGGGCCAAAATGGGGCCAAAGTCAAAAATTGGAATTAGTCCTCTGAATATCTTTGTGCGCCCTCAAAAAGCCTCCTTCATCTTATGGTATTTTGATATAGGGGCAGAGTAGTTCCAAATAACGTTAGAATTTTCAAAGCTAATTGAGGTCGCCACCTATAGGTGGTGGCTCAAATCCCAATTTTTGGCATTTTAGACCATGTTTGAGGCCCTCCCAGTTCCTGCGCCCACAAAAAGCCTTGCTGGTTTATGTTTATTTAGACAAATAGGGGACTTGTAGTTTTAAAAATAATGTTAACAGCAAGGTTTAATGAGGGCGATTGTGTATAGAGGGCGCTTTTTGCAGCATGGAACAACATTTAGGGCAATGTTCGTCGGGCCATACCTCAGTGCGCCCTGCATGGAATTTTATGAAACTTGTTTTATGTTCCACTATATCTCTGTTATCTATATTTATATCTAGAAGGCTTTTTGCCTCATTAACCCTACATGGGCAAAAACATGCACACCCAATCGCCACTTTATTGCTATTATCAGAGACAAATACCCTGGTTCTTGGAAGCGCCAGTAGATGGCTCAGTTGCATGAGCTGCCAGATGGCAGCACTGCAACATACACATGTCCTGATGGCATCCTGCTCATTCTTGTTGTGTGGTTTTCTGAATTTATCCTGTTCTTATTTTTGGTTGGTAAATGAACTACCATGGAGCAATTACAGAACTACTCATGAAGTCATAGTGACAAAACCTTTGACCACCATGTCCACTCCTTCACTTATACATGTAGTTGCTAGCCAACCAGGAATCTTTTTAGCACCTCCAGGGTCAGGGTGCATTGTTCATCGTTTTGTTTTTGTTCAAATTTGGATACATTTCACTTGCAATAAATTGTTTTGGTTCAATTATTGTTATGATGTTTTTTGCTCCTAGGTTTTTGCCACCTATTGGTGTGTACAAGAAGCAATCTTTGTCTCTCATTGAGTCATGATCTGGTGTGCATGTTTTTGCCCATATAGGGTTAATGAGCCAAAAAGCCTCGTAGATGTTTATATCATTAATAACAGAGATACAGAGGAACATAATAAAACAAGTTCCAAAAAAATCCAAAGAAGGCGCACCGAGGTATGGCCCGACAAACATTGCCCTAAATGGTGTCCCATGCTGCAAAAAGCGCCCTCTATACACAAGCGCACTCATTAAGCCTCGCTGTTAACGTTATTTTTAAAACTAGAAGTCCCCTATATGTCTAAATAAACATAAACCAGCAAGGCTTTTTGAGGGCGCAGGAACTGGGAGGGTCACAAACATGGTCTAAAATGCCAAAAATTGGGATTTAGCCTCGAAAACTAACGTTTTTTGGAACTACTCTGCCCCTATATCAAAATACCATAAGATGAAGGAGGCTTTTTGAGGGTCCTTGAAGATATTCAGAGGACAAAGTCCAATTTTTGACTTTGGCCCCATTTAGGCCCTTCGGACCCCTACCCTGAAAAGGTCTGGATTTTTCAACCAGAGGGGTCTTTTGGATAAAAAAAACCATAATTTTTGTCAGTTTGTAGGATATATCTACCCACAAAAAAGTTTCATTGTCAAACTGAATGGTGATGCATCATCCCCTTCTATATATTGAGTGAATCTTACAGAATCTGGCTCTTAAAACAGTCACTTCCACTTTGAGGGATCCCATTGGAAAACATAAGTCGGACATTCGCCCCTTGGGTGGACAGTCCATCCCGTGGAAGTGAACGACACAATAGGAGACCTTTGATCCACCAATTGGCTCAAGGGGACAATTCTACAACACTGCACACTGAAAGGACAACTGCTACAAAAACTGAAGTATCGGTGATGTTAATAATGCTCTAGTGACGTTATCTGGGTCCAGTATTAAAAGGTGCTGAGGCCCACCAAACAGAAAAACGGCCAGCTAAACTTGTTTTGTTACAATGGAGAAGCCATTGTTAGCCTCCATTAGCAGGGACATCACCAGTATGGTAGGGTACTTTAACCATCTGAAAATGTTAACCTGATCTGACAGCTGAAAAATGTTCATACATTAATTAGGAAATGTTACGTGCAGGACAAAAATACATTTATGAGACGATATAGGACCGAAACTGAACTGATATCCTCAGATATCGGAGTTGTTGAACACAAGAAATGCGATGGGTTCATGAGGTTTGTTCCAATTGAAAGTCAAAAAGAAACAAAAGGCAACAAACACCCTGATGACCAGACTAACAATGCTCACTTGCTGTGGTCATGAAGTAGCACTGATTAACCTGCCAAGTATCATTCAAGTTCAAGAACTTTGCGTCAAGTACGATTTGCTTGGTTGCCCTGCTTTGGAATCCAATTGTTTCAATGATTATACGGTGACTAATAAAAACACATTCAGCCCACGTACAAGTGATCAGCAGTCAACTTTCTTCACAATTCCAGTGAAACCTGATGGGCGCAAGTCCTACATCATTGAGATGTTTGAGACACCTTGCAGGGATGCAAGAAAGAGACATTCCTCTTCCACACCTGTTCTTGTCAATGAATAATCAAAATTCATGTATTGATCAAGGTTCTGGTGATTGGTAGCTATATCAGTCTGTTTGATGTCTCATATTTGCATACTTCCATTACATTTTCTATTAATGGACATTTTCAATAAGATCATTCTGATCATATTGTCATCCCTCTCATCAGGCCTGCCGACGGGGGGTCCGCTGGGTCAGTTGTCCCGGACCCTGGGTCAGGGGGGCCAAAACTGGGTGCTATGACAGTTAAAACATCTGCCGGAAAACTGCGTCAAAATCGATTTTTTGTGAAAAAATAAATTTAAAAAAATAAAATAAAAAAAGAAATAAATATATATATATGCCACATATGTTTACCACATTATATGCTTTTTTATTTTCCTTGATAGAGGTCAAAAACATTCTTGCTTTCCCTACAGTCAAAAAAAAAAAAAAAAAAGGCTTGGCCTATTCCACTTACTCAAAAGTATTGGCTATTCTTGTTCAAACTCGCCAATCTTTCCTGGATCAATAAAAATGGAAATCGAGTTTTCCACGTTTCCATGTGCATTATACAAATACTTGAAAAATATTTAATTCCTCCATTTAAGGATTTGCACTTTTGCCAAGTGTCCACCAAGGACTATTGCAACACATACCCCTTATTAAACACTATTGGAGGGGGGAAAAAACGAGGTCATGGCTGGCTCACGGATTATCTTTCATGAAGTTAAGGGAAAAAAATTCCAGTTACGTACAATCTGTTTGGTTTACAATTCTAGTTAGGTACAATCTGATTGGCTGAAGTGTGGCTCAGAGAAGTGGTACCACAAACTTGTTAGGAAAAATAAGCACGCATGCTGGCTGTTTTGCGATATTTTTTCCCCTGTTTACACACATTATTTGCGACATATTAGCCACATATTTTCAAACCTGACATGATTTTGAGGTTTCGGCAAATGTGGCCAGGATTAGGCTACCCTTAACCAATTCTAGCCAATATATGCGCACTCTACTACCTTCCAAATCGGACACACGGAGTGAAAGAAGCAAACAGAAGTCTCCCAGGTTTTCCTCAATGTTGCTTCCCACGCTCAGCCAACCAAAAGATTCTGTAGTCTGGAACATTTCCCTGAACAGCTGTAGTAGCCTCTCTCAATCATTAATGATAAAAACCCACCATTTTTCTTGGCATTTGAGAATTTTATGCCTCTTCCCTGTTATAAGGGTACATGCTGGCAAACAATCTTTCAGAGCAAGCTTACGGTAAACTGTTTATCCAACTCGGGACTTACTGAGTGAGGGGTGAGACGTGCCAGATTCTTCCTTTCCCGTTTCTTCCAGAAACTCGTGTTTTGGCGAGACATGTTTTCCAGAAGTAGGTGTAGATAATTTGGTCCTTGAGATCCCGTTCTCGTCTTCGTCGTCCTCCACGGGCTCCATAGGGCGCATCCATTCGGAATCCGATTCAGTGTCCGAATCTGAGTAGTCGTCGTCCTCAAGTTTCACAACAACATGGGGATAGTCCATCGCTTCTTCATGTCCACCGCTCTTCGGCGACGCCAACTCCACTGCCTCATGCACCGAAGCTTCTTCTCGGACTTTTTCTTTCCCGGGACTAAACTGTTGTTTCATAACGACTTAATGATCTCGAACCACAGAATTGAGTTTTTAACACCGAATTCGTTTTATGTTTGGATGGGAAATGCTGATCGTGATCAACTCTGCTCAGTGAGAGATTTCCGAATTGCGAGTAAAGCCCCGACCGGGCGGCAGGTAACCAATGGCTTTAGGTAACAGCGCGTACGGAATCTCGCGTGGAAGGTGAGCGTCACCTCAGGCACCAAACTTACGAAATCCCTTCTAATAACTTAAATTCACTAATGTAACTTTTTATATCTTCATATATCGATTTAATTCCAGTCGAACATGCTGCAGTGTAGCACCTCTATTGGTAAACAAGTGTTTGTCTTCAAGTGAAATTACAAGGAGGCAAGTTATTTTGGCTAATCGCGCGTATTTGGCCACACGGGAGACGAACAGCTGGAAGTTTGAACTAAGTTCCGTCCCATTCGAACTGGGCAGTCGACTGGAACGCCCCCCATGACGTATTTTATTGACCTGCTGCTTTGAAATCCAATGTTGGCTTTTCAAAGTTATTGAAAGAATGGTGAATGAAGGATTACGATTATTGAAGTAATACTGAAAGATTATGCTGAAAACAAAAGGCACTGTATCAAAATAAAACAGTGGTTTTCCGCAGAGAATGAAATACCATGGGGCCTGATTTTTGTTTAGAACACAAAATAAGGAAAGTGCAGATCAATGGTGAAACCACAGTGACCATATTTTTTGATACAGAGAAGGCCTATGATGTGAGAGGAAGGACTATTAATTAAATTAAAAGATTAGGAGCTGAAGGTTTCGCGTATTCATGGATCAATTACTTTTTATTCCAGATTTGGGGTCTTAGTTCTAAAAATGTTCATGGATTTCAAATGTTAATATTCTGTACACTTGAATAAACAAATGTATGGTGAATGGGAGAATACATCCTAATAAATAGATAACTCTGTGTGAGTATCTTATGATCTCAGTCCCAATTCATTTTTTCTCAATTCCTCCAAAATGACCACCAGGGCAACTGCTCAAACTCCAGGTGCCGTCGTGGCCTGTAAAGATGTTGAATTCATAGTGTCATGATCTGTTCCTTTCCTGTGGTACATAAAGAAAAAGTCACAAAATGTTGTCACTGGAAGTATCTCACTGTTCTCAAAGGAGAGTGAATCAAGTTAAGTGTGATTATACCAATTTGCTCCCAAAAATAGGGAGAAGACTTCAGGCATGTGAACGAATACACTCAGAACTGTCCATAACAAATGGATTGAATGAGTTAACTCCGCTAACATTTTACAGGCTAACTGTGGAGGCATTTATTGCAATGCTTCTCTCAAACAAGGCAAAGGAGAACTAATGCTGTGCTCCACTTGCTTTGGAAGTTGAAAATCGGGGCTGGGAATGGCGTCACACCCAAGTCAACTGCACCCCATTAAGTAAGTCGGAAAACTGACTTCGGGCCAGTAGGGGTTCCTCTTGTCAGGATAGCCATTGTTAGCTATTCTTAGCAATACTAGTTGATAGCAACGCAGTTCACTGTAGTTTTCATATACAAACACCGTAGCAACAAGCCCACTGATAAAAGTTGTTGTGATGGCAATTCTGTAAAAGACTAAACCAGAGAGTGTCTTTTAAAAGGAAAAAAAGATTTATTACCATAAATCATACGCACTTGCACGTCGGGCACAGCCACAGAAGTTATTTCTAGACCGCGCAACCTCTCTAAGATTAGTTACAAGCGTTTTTTTTTTTTCCATTTTGGGAGCAGGGCCTCCTTTGGGTGATCAGTGATTTGTATAGGAAGGAACTTGGATCCAGGAGTAGCCCAGCTTATCTTTAGGGAGCACAGAAAGAGAACATCAAAAGTGAAATTGTGGAAGCTTTTACCAAGGCAAGGCCACTCTTAATCATATGCATACCAGCACTCAGTCTTCTCAGGAACTATCCATCCTCCCTCAGCAAAGGCCTCTTAGCCAATTTATGCATTAAGAACACAGATACATGCACTTGAAGAGATGGTCCGACCTCCTCTCCCTGCTCCTTGCCCCCGCATACACCCCCCTCAGCCGACATACAAAGCCCAGAAGGCTGACCATCACCACCTGGCCTGATGATGCCCTTGCCCGACTGCAGGACCCAGGATTGCATCGAACACACATCGTGGGAATGGACAAACTATGTAAGTTTCTAATTTAGTTAGCTACTATGCTTTTAGGAGGTGTAACCCTGGCCTTCTCTCTCAGGGGCGTCCCGCTCCCGCTTGGATGTCGAAAAGAATTCTGAGATATGCATGCAGTCAAGTTCACACGAGTAACCATCCGATGCGTCCTCGGAAAAATGGGCGTGTCAAGAACACATCCGGGAATGGTAAGCGTTCTCGTCGAGATGCGAACTTTGAAGTGAGACAGTACATGGTCTCAGAGGGATGACGTTTCTCAAGTTCACAAGAACAGAAGTAGAGAGAAGAACGCATATTGAGAAATGGCCCTTGGCTGTCCTCTGCCCTCCATATCCACCATCTACAACTCGCGCTGTCTCAGCAGAGCCAGAAACATCCTCAAAGACAGTGCCCACCCCGGCTTCCACCTCTTTAACCTGTTGCCCTCTGGCAGGCACGTCAGGTCCATAAAGGCCAGGACGAACAGATTCAGAGACAGCTTCTTTCCCAAACCTGTCACCGTACTGAACGCAAACTTAAATAAGGACTGATATATTTGCACTGGCCTGATATCTGCACTGATTACTGCACATCAACCTTCACTAATTGTTTTTTTTTTATTTGTCTGTGTGTTTCTTTTAACTGGCTGATATTTATTTTTGCACTGTGTGCACTTTGAAGTACCTGCAGTTTTAATCTCATTGTACTATGTATAATGAAAATAAAGGCTTTCTATTCTATTCTATTCTATTCTATTCAATGCAGGAGCTGCTGACACACTCCAGCCACAAGAGGCCCGGCACTATCATGAATCAGGAGCCCAGGGCCCACAGCACCAGCATATGGTCTTACAGAGGGAGCCTAAGGCCCACTGCGCCAGCATATGGTCCTACAGAGGGAGCCTACGGCCCACTGCACCAGCATATGGTCTTACAGAGGGAGCCTAAGGCCCACTGCACCAGCATATGGTCTTACGGAGGGAGCCTAAGGCCCACTGCACCAGTATATGGTCTTACAGAGGGAGCCTAAGGCCCACTGCACCAGCATATGGTCTTACAGAGGGAGCCCAGGGCCCACTGCACCAGCATATGGTCTTACAGAGGGAGCCCAGGGCCCACTGCACCAGCATATGGTCTTACAGAGGGAGCCCAGGGCCCACTGCACCAGCATATGGTCTTACAGAGGGAGCCCAGGGCCCACTGCACCAGTATATGGTCTTACAGAGGGAGCCCAGGGCCCACTGCACCAGCATATGGTCTTACAGAGGGAGCCCAGGGCCCACTACACCAGCATATGGTCTTACAGAGGGAGCCTAAGGCCCACTGCGCCAGCATATGGTCTTACAGAGGGAGCCCAGGGCCCACTGCACCAGCATATGGTCTTACAGAGGGAGCTTAGGGCCTACTGTGCCAGCATATGGACTTACAGAGGGAGCCCAGGGCCTGTTGCGCCAGCATATGGTCTAATAGTGGGTCTGAGGACCTCATCCTGATACCTAATGGCAGTCAGGGTACCTCTGGCTAACACACGGAGGGGTGGGCAGCCCTCCAAAGAAACGCCTCCCCAGACCATCTCTGACCCACCGCCAAACCGTTCATGCTGGAGGATTTCTCCCGATTTCTCCATTAATAGAAATCTGTAGAACCTTGAACAAAGATGTTAAACAATTTACCTGGTACAAACCTAATGGTCAAAGTAGATCATGTGATTATTGGTTGGTGTCAAATTGAATATCAGAACATGTTACAGAAACAATAATTTCTAATTATCCTTTAAGTGATAATTGCACTGTTAATCTGAGGCTAAAAAATAGGGACAGAAATAATAATTTTAAAGATTATTGGAAATTTAATTCCCAGCTACTAAAGAATGAGGAATACTGTAATTCTATTAAAAAACTAATTTTGGAAATTAAAAATGATAATCTCAAATTTAGTAAATTTAGAAAATTCTCAACTGCATTTGGCAAAAAGTTGAAGAAAGAAAGAAGAGCAGGAGAAACTGAAATGGTTAAAGATCTCGTGAATCTATATAGTAAGTTGAATTGGACTGATGAAGAAAAAGTAAGAATTAATAACTTGCAATCCAAGCTAGATGTGATGTATTTGAATAAAGCTAAGGATGCAAATGTGAGGTCCAGGGCCAGGTGGATAGAAGATGGGGGAAAAAAATTTGGCCTATTTTTGCAATTTGGAAAAGCGCAGACAAGGATATAACTCCATCTGTAGTCTTATAATTAATGGAGAGGATTGCACAGATCCCAAACGAATCACAAAAGAATTTTTTAAATTTTTACAGTGACTTGTATAAATCTTCATACTCAGAACAAAATATCACATCCTTTTTTGACAAAATTAATAATTTGATTCCCGTAATTAATGATAACTTTAAAAAAACTTGTGACAAGGAGCTAACAAATGCAGAATTCGATGTGGGCCAGCAAGCCTCTCATCTGGTCTGCTCATACCTGGACTTTCCTGTTGTTTTGCCACCATCTGATGGCAGAACCGCTCCGGTATACAGCTGCAGAGCTTCTCTGGCTCCGCTGGCATCTGCCTGTGCCGCTGCCGCTGGTACTGCACCACCATCTGGACATCGCTCCCCTCCTTGGGATGCAAATTAGCTTAGGCTATAATCTCATTGTGCAAAACATCTATTTTGGTTCTGTTGGACTAAAATTATGTTTAATTTGCATTGTGCCTGTGTAAATAAACTTGGAATCATCCCCCGCCGGAGATACATCCATCGTGGGTCTCACAGGAACTTCAATCATGACAACTCCTCCACAGCAATAAAATCCTTCTGGTCCACTAGTCGTCGTCCTCTCAGAAGTCCTGGCAGGGTTGCGAAGAGCCATGCAATACCTAGCCTGGCTAGGTCGCCAAAAGCTAAAGCTACAGTCAAGCATGACAACACCACTGTTCGCGTCGGTCTGCTCAACATCCGCTCTCTTACGAGCAAGGGTCACCTTCTCCAGGATGTCCTCACTGACCGTAAGTTTGATTTTCTTTGTTTAACTGAAACGTGGCAACTGCCAGATGACTTTTCTCTGCTTAATGAATCCACTCCTGCCAGTCTTGTTTACACCTGTCTTCCCCGTGGCAGCGGTCGCGGCAGAGCTCTTGCGGTAATTCACTGCGAGAAGTGGAAAGTCCTGCCTATGTCAGCCTCTGCATTCAGTTCATTTGAATGCACTGAGTTTATGTTGCCTGGACCCTCTCCCACTGTCGCTGCCACCATTTACCGACCCCCTAAGCCCCACACTAACTTTTTAACTGATTTTGCCACTCTTCTTATTCAACTTTCCACTCTGTCACCGAACCTAATACTTCTAGGAGATTTCAACATACACAGTGACAATAAAAATCTGCCCCTCACCAGAGACTTTTTATCATGCCTTGACAGTTTTGGACTCCCATCAGTACATTGACTTTCCGACACATATCAAAAGTCATACTCTGGACTTACTCTGCAGCTCCGGCCTCATCCCCTCCAACTGCACCTCCGACGAACTTCCCATAACGGACCATTTCCTCCTCACATTCAGTGCTGCACTCTGTGTTGTGATTCTGATTCCTGCATGTCATGTTAAGTTCTGTGCCTGGCTCTGCCATGTTAAGGATTCTTGTGTTTAGTGACCACTGCCTGTCTGACTATTCTTAGGATTGTGTTTTGTGTTTTGGTTATTTAGATTACCTGTTTATTATTTTTCATGTTTAGATCATTTAGTTTCCTAGCCATGTTTTCATTTTCATGCTTTGCACTTTGTCTCCCCTGTCTTGTCAGGTGTGTATCTTTGCTCACGGTCCCTTGTCTTGTGTGACACTCATTCGGGTGATTTATTGGTTTCTGGGTTTCAATCTTCTTTCATTATCTCGTGTTCTTCCTTCCTCTCTCTCTTTTTCTGTCTTACTAACACATACTAACAGTTTATTGTTTTTGCTCAATACTAATCCACACTAACCTTGTATATTTGGACTAACTTACTAACAAGCACTTGGGATTGTATAGCTGCACTTACTAATTGACTAATGATCTCTCAGCTGTCGCCCTATTCTAGTCTCCGCCTCCTTGCCTATTCCTAATTATCTCTGCTGCTAGTTTCTGTGGATTTCCACTTATACTTTGTGCTTTCCTTTTCTTTTATCTTGGCACTTTAGTACTCCTTAACCGGAGCTGTTGTTTTGTACTTAGGTTTGTCTTGTGATCCCTGTCTGCGTTTTGGCTACAGCCAAATTCATGTAATTAGTTTATCCCTCATGTGTTTCTCCCTGATCATTGTTCCCACTGATTGCACCTGTTCTCCCTGGTCATGTGTTTACCCCGGGTGTGTATATAAGATGTCTGTTTGGTACACTTTCTTGTCAGATCGTTCTCCCTAGTTTTCTCGTGCCACGTTTCTCGCCTTGATCTCTCAGTGTTTATCTTTCTGACTGGACCGTCTTTGATATCGAGCTTTGCCTACTCCCTGTACTTTTGCCGCATTCTTGTTTTTTGACCTCTTTTGTCTGACTACGATTTTTGTGATTGGTGCCCTGTGTATGACTCTGGATTTCGCCCTTTGGATTCTGATTTTGGATTGCGGACATTGTACTGTTGCCAGCTCTGTTGGGGGGTTTCCCCCTTCAGAAATAAAGCCTCCTTTTTGCATTTTACTGGTGTTTGCTCTTGGTTCATTTCGTAAATCCTCACACTCTGCCTCTCTGCAATCAAACCTCCATGTCTCATCTCTTTCAGGAATTTAAAGGGCATTAATGTTGACACCCTCTGCTCCAAAACTGACAGATCTCAATCCCAGATTTTTCTTTCCAACCCTGATGATCTTACAGTGCTCTACAACAATGACTTAACATCCTCAACTCTCTTGCCCCACTGAAGACTTGAAAATGTACAAAACCCACATTCTTCATTACAAATACTCTGCTGCACACAGTAAATCTGCTTATTACTCCAGTCTCATCACATCCAATGAAGGAAATACCAAATCACTTTGTTCACTACTCAACTAGATCCTCCAGCCTCCTCATTCCTTGCCCCCCCACTTTCACTCTATTGATATCTGTAACTCCCTGATGCTATTCTTCAATGATAAAATCAACTTCATTCACCAGCACCTCTGTTCACACCCTCCTCCTCTCTCCACACCCGAACCCTTCCT
Source organism: Gymnothorax reevesii (assembly GCA_029721435.1). Taxonomy (NCBI): domain Eukaryota; kingdom Metazoa; phylum Chordata; class Actinopteri; order Anguilliformes; family Muraenidae; genus Gymnothorax; species Gymnothorax reevesii. The sequence goes on along the minus strand of CM056587.1, from coordinate 62,932,973 downwards.
CTACTGTCAGCGCTTTTCCTCCTTTCTACTCAAAAATGCCTCTGAAATATCTGACCTCATCCGCAAATCTAAGCCCCCCACATGCCTGCTGGACCCTATCCCCACAACTCTGGTCAAATCCTGCCTCTTCTCTCTGCTTCCCCTCATTTCTGCCATCATCCACTCTTCACTGTCCACCTGTATTGTCTCTTCAGCTTTCAACACTGCTGCTGTCACCCCAATCCTGAAAAAACCTGGTTCAGATCCCAGCGACTTCAATAATCTCCGCCCCATCTCCAACTTACCTTTCATCTCCAAAATTCTTCAAAAAATAGTCTCCTCCCAACTTCACGCACATCTCACTCTGAACAGTCTGTATGAACCCCTCCAGTCTGGTTTTCGTCCACGTCACTGCACTGAAACTGCACTTATCAAAATCACCTATGATCTCCTCACTGCAGCTGACACCAGTTCACTGTCCGTTCTCATCCTCCTTGACCTCAGTGCGACCTTCGATACCATCTCACACCCCATCCTCCTCAGTAGACTCTTCTCAATTGGCATCACCCACACCCCCCTTCACTGGGTCCATTCTTATCTCACAGACCAGACTCAGTTCATATAGCTTAAGTCTTTCTTCTCCGACCCCTCCCTAGTCATCACAGGTGTGCCCCAGGGCTCTGTCCTGGGGCCCCTCCACTTCATAACCTACCTCCTCCCCCTCGGTCATATCTTCTGCAAATTTAACATTTATTTCCACTACTTTGCGGATGACACCCAGCCTTACCTCTCTTGCAAACTCCACACTTCCACCCCCCTCCCTGACCTCTTGTCTTTCTGAAATAAAATCATAGTTCACCTCTAACTTAATTAAACGGTAATAAAACTGAATTCCCACTCATTGGCACCGAATCCACCCAATCTAAAGTTGACTCCTTTTCTCTCTCCATCGACAGCTCCTTAGTCTCCCCCTCCCCTCAGGTTAAGAGTCTGGGTGTCATTCTCAACAGTGCACCATCTTTTTAATCTCACATTAATAACATAATCCGGTCGGCTTACTTCCCCCTACGCTTCATCAATCGTCTCCGCCCCTCCCTCTGCCCCCACACCACCGCCATCCTCGTCCATAGCCTTATCACCTCCTGCCTTGACAATTGTAATTCATTCCTCTTCGACCTCCCTCAAAAGTCCCTACATAAACTTCAGCTGGTTCAGAACTCTGCTGCCCGGAAAATCAACAAAACCCCCTCATCCCACCACATCACCCCCGTCCTTCAGCAACTCCACTGGCCCCCGGTAAATCAAAGAGTCACAAAAGTCTATCCATAACCTCGCCCCAGTTTATCTCTTTGACCTCCTGCACGTTGTCACTCCATCCCGTGCCCTCAGACCTTCCTCCTCCCCCCACCTCGCTTTATCCGCTGCCCGCCTTAGCTCTACGGGGAGCAGAGCTTTCAGCTGCTCTGCTCCCAAACTCTGGAACTCACTGCCACCTGACCTCTGCAACTCTGCCACCCTGCCCATCTTCGAATCTAAACTCAAAACACATCTGTTCAGACTTGCCTACTCTCTCTAAACTGCTTCACACGGTACCCCCTCCCTATTTACTGTATGTTGTCTTTTATCTCGTATTTATCTTGTATATATTTTCTGTAAAGTGGCCTTGGGTGTCCTGAAAGGCTCTTTCAAACAAAATGTATAAAAATAATAATAATAATTATTATTATAAAAATATGGCATCTAATCGCTCACCAGGGCCAGATGGAATTACTACAAATTTCTATTAGCATTTCTGGAAAGATATAAAACTTCTGTTGTTTCAAGCTTTAAATGAATGTATTAATAGAAAGGAGTTAATGGAAAAGATGAAACAAGGTGTAATAAAATTGATGCCAATAACAGGAAAAGATAAGAAAATCCTGAGTAACCTAATACCACTAACACTTTTAAACACTGACTACAAGATCTTTACAAAAGTTTTAAACAGGCATCTCTGAAATAATCTGCCCAACACAATCAGGTTTTCTTGAAGGAAGGTCCATTCATATTAATATCCACCTGGTTCTGGATCTCATTGACTATAATTATTTAATTAAAGATGATGGCTACATTTTGTTTCTGGCCTGTCATAAAGCATTTGATTCAATTGAACAAGCTTTTATCATTAACGCATTTAAACACTTTGGTTTTGGTAACACATTTCTTGACATGATTGCTATGTTATATATTGATATAACAGTTGTGTTTCCCTCTCTGAAGGTACATGTTCCAGATTCAGGGCAGAAAGAGGCATTGGACAGGGATGCAGTATTTCACCTCATTTATTTATTGTAGCCTCAGAATTATTTGCGATAACTATTTTAAATTCGAACATTAAAGAGTTAGACATAAAAAACCATAAATTAATTAAAGTCAGTTTGCTGATGACACAACAATCTTTCTAAAAAATAAAGAACAAATTCATTTGGCCTTCGAGACAATTAAGCTGTTTTCCCAAGCCTCAGGTCTGCATCTGAATCTGAACAAATGTGGGATCATAAGTATCCATGGCAGTTCTGAATCTTCATTGTATGATATGCTGGTCAAAAATTAGATAAAATATCTAGGAATCTGGATAACCAAATGTTCAGTCGCCAGTGAAAAAAAGAATATCCAAAATAATATTGATAAATGTAAAAAATGTTTAAATAATTGGTTTCAAAGAGATCTAACGTTGTTTGGTAGAACAAAGTTAACAAAAGTTGAATCATTATCGACATTAATTTATCCAGCATACTCTCAAGAAATTCCACGAAGGATTATTAAAGAAATTAATAGAATTAATTTTAATTTCACATGGAAAAATAAACATCTTTACATTAGAAATTGTGACTTGATAACGGATTATGACGACAGTGGTTATAAAAGCAATTGACTTCGAAATTATGAATGGAATATTAAAGATTAATTGCCTTTGATCCTTTTTAAAAAATGGTTATGAGATTTGGTACTCATTACCCGCACTTGTTTTCAGTAAAGTTGGAGGTATTGAGTTCCTTTCAGTATGTGATTTTGAAAAATCCAAATTACCCATTAAACTTTCAAAATTTCACCAGCAGGTTCTGTTACAATGGAAAATGATGTTTAAACATAATTTTAGCCCCCTTAATGTCCCATTATGGAACAATAGAGTAATATTGAGTAGAAAGAGATCCATGTTTGAGCGTGGCTGGATGGCAAAAAAAACTTGGTCTGTTATACATTTAATGGATGAAAATGGTAACATTCTTGAATTAGATGATTTTAATGCTAAATATAATACTGAATTCTCATTTGAGATATACAGTAAAGTAATAAAGAATGTTCCTAAAGTCCTTATTTAATCAATAAAGAACAATATTTTGAACATGTCAACTCCAAATTTGCATAAAATTAAAATAGATAATATGGAACTTGTAAATGAAAAATGTAACGATAAGTTCGTAAGGCAGTACTTGGTTGACACTTTACATCCAGGACTAGTAACAAGCACACTTACTTTTAAAAATAAGGACAAATCTGAACTATCTTCTGCTTGAACAAAATACTTAAAATTCCCAATTCCTCCTTAATATAAAGAAGTCCATTTTAAGACTATAAACAATATTTATCCCTCAAATGAATTCATAAAAAAAAGATTTAAATTAGTGGTTGATAATTGTTAAATCTGTGAAATGATTTTGGAAACGGCAGAGCACCTGCTTTTTAACATAACATAACATAACATAACATAACATAACATAACATAACATAACATAACATAACATGAATGGCGAGAACAGGCCGTTCAGCCCAACTACGCTCGCCAGTTTCTTTATACTATTGTGAATATATCACTTCAGATACTCAATGACTAAATGGTATCTAGCTTCAAGTCAAGCCTGCTCTTGAAAACCCCCAAGGTCTCTGCCTCAACAATATGGTCAGGCAAGCTATTCCACATTGGAATTATTCTTTGGGTGAAGAAATATTTCCGAATATCAGTGCTAAATTTATCTTAGGTCAACTTCCATTTGTAGCCCCGAGTTCTACTAACAACACTTGCTTGAAGGATTCCGACATAATTCACTTTGATAATCATTTAACATATTTCAAGACCTCAAACAAATCACCCCTTAGTCTCCTTTTCCTAAGACTTAAGAGATTAAGGATCTTCAGCCTCTTCTCATACCTTTCATCTTTTATACCTGTGAGACCATTCAAAATCTCTTGAAATCTCTTCATGACTGAATGTCGTCCAGTTCCTTTAATATGAATTTCTGGTCCTTAGAAATGGGGGTATTCCTTAAAGATAAAAAATCTGAAATTTTAGTGAATAATTTGATTATAATTAAAAATCATTATATACACAAGTGTCGTAATGCAAAGTCCCCTCCTTCATGGTCCGCCTTTAAAAATGACCTTGCTTTGATATAACAATATAACAATTAAAGAAATATTGCCCATGTAATTAAACTATACCCTTTCTTGGCTACATTGAACCTATCTTAACCCCTTGTATTTTATATATGTATACACATAGCTCTAAACAACCTAGCCTGATAGATAATCTCCAAGGTTATTGACTCGTTTCAGTCGGAACGAGAGAGAGAATACTTCTATACGCTATATTTCTGTATCATGATGTTGAATTTTATGTCTGGCCTACGTTATACAAATAAGGTTTTAATATTATACATTTATGATAAGTTTATGTGGTTTTGTGTGAGTGGGAATATGCTTTTGACCATCAGCAATTTGGACAAATTAAAACGTCACGTCTGTAATGCAATGAATTGTGGGTAATTACACCAGTGAAGTGTGCTGAAGTCTGCACCCCAAGCGGACTATCTGAAAGTCCGCAGAAAGTCCGCTTGAGGCCCCTTGTGGACTGGATGAATTGCGGAGTTGGACAGCCCTCAGCACTCCCGGACTTCCCGTGAATGCGCCCGCGAAGTCTGCGAGTCTGAGAGTGCGGTGAAGCACGGACATTTGGAGGCAGCTCTGCGTCTTTGCCTCAACGTTTTGCGAGGGAAGAAACTCACCGAAAGTTGCGTGGACACAGCGAGCTATCTCCTGAGCAATCAGCCTCGAATACGTTTTAGTTCAGCAGATAGCTCCAGATTGCGGCAGACTTAAGGTCAAATCAATCTTTTATTAAAGGACACTCCCTGGTTTGCTCATTTATAGAATTGCCCTCGCAATAGTGGACATAAGTTGCTTGATTTGAGCAGCATGGCTAATTGATAAAAATGCCGGGAGGAGAAACTCCTAGCAACTTAATCACACTGATCAATTATCAATTGATGAAGCACTCTTTCAATGAATAATTTTAGTTTTTATTTTTCCCCAACAATAAATAATCATGGCATAATCATATTCAGACAACAAAGAATGAAATATTCAGAAAAAAGGGAATTTCATATTTGCAAGAATTTCATTATTTGGTATATACGGATGACAGGTTCCCAATCAAGATAAATCCGCTTAATCAAGCTCACCTGGGTTTTTAATTGACAGCCAGTGCATTTTCCTTTCAATGAGAGGGTATATTAGCTGATGCAGCTGAGCTGTTGCTTAATACCCAGAGTACACTTTGTGTTGTAACAATGGTGTGGCGGCTTTTCTTGGGATTTTTCTGTACCTTGATGCTTGAAGGTAATTGACTTGCTGGTTGACGTAATTTGTTAGGTTAACTTTTGAATGTGTATTTTTATTGACTGACTTGCTTGTAAACTGGGTTTGTGAATACTAAGGTGCTTGTGACTTTTTACTACTTTCCAAGACCATCCCTGCCATGCCATGTATAGGAACGACTTGAATGCTACCATGGCTTTTCCTTATTACGCGGACAAGGGCCTGAATGTTACAACAGTTGCTGGTAATGATCAACCAGTCGACAGGAATGGGTCCATGAGTGCTGATGACCTGGCTGACAGGGGCGCCGCCCCGGACCAGCCAGCCGGGAGGGAGCGGGGCGCCGCCCCGGACCAGCCAGCCGGGAGGGAGCGGGGCGCCGCCCCGGACCAGCCAGCCGGGAGGGAGCGGGGCGCCGCCCCGGACCAGCCAGCCGGGAGGGAGCGGGGCGCCGCCCCGGACCAGCCAGCCGGGAGGGAGCGGGGCGCCGCCCCGGACCAGCCAGCCGGGAGGGAGAAGGAGCGGGGCGCCGCTGAGGAAGACCTGAGTCATGGGAGGAATGCTAGCCAGTCATGACCTAGCCTTTGAGGGAGGACTCAACTGATTCTAGAGGTTGAGGCTGTTATGCATTCTAAATGAAGAGCCTTCACAATGTGCTTTGAGTATGATTGTATAGCAATTGCATTTTCTCCAATAAACTCACTCAAATGTCAGTTTTCGCAAGTTCCTAGGTCACCAAATGGCAAGTTGCAGATCAGAGGGGCAATGCAGATGGTGGTTGATGGGTGTGCATGTTGCTTAGCTTTAACATGCTATCAAATGTTTAACCTGTGCAGGGCCACAAATTCAGTGACAACTGGGTCCCCCCTCATGGTTTTTAGGTCACCTGAGTCTCAGTGGCCTATTCTAAGCTTTGTGCATTGGTAAACTTCTCTGAAACCGCTGACTTCAGTTTTGCATGAACCTACCTTGGCCAAGTATGCACAGGAGTTCTATGGTGCCAACCCCCAGGTGCTCTGAGGGGCGGGGCTAAGTGGTCAAATTGGCTGACACTTTCAAAATCTTCAGACCCAGATATGCTAGGAACTTCATGGATGGAAGGGTCTTCAGGTGCTTTATCAAAATTGTTTCATGGGGCCCCCAGGCTCCATGTTTGCCCCTGGGGAGTGGGTTGAAGTTTCCTGTACTTCATAGGAAAATGATTCTTTTGGGCATATTTGCTTCATTGACACCAATGTCTTTGGGGGGGGGGGGTTATTAAACTTCCTGTCGCGTCTCAAGGGCTGAATACTCCTGTGTGCCAGCTCGTCTACAGTGGGATTCTGGTAAGAATATGCATAGGGTCTGATTTCCACTCCAACTTTACTGAAGTTCAATACCTGGCACAGTGGTGAATAGATGTTACAGCTACCTAATGTAGGGCTGTATACATGTATGGTATCTGTAAATGATAAACCAACGAAAAGGTCAGTATTACAGCAAACTGACATGCATTCACAGGATGACAGCCTTAGCAGCAGAGGTTGAGGCAGCATTGGCATGACAAATGTAACATGAACGGGTTTTTCTGGCTCAAGTCTCTTCACATCACTCGTCCAGGGGTGGGCAATCACGGTCCTGGAGGGCCGGTGTGTTTGCAGGTTTATTCCTATCCATTACCCTGACCAATTTAGTTAATTGATTGCATGCACAAATATAGATTTTCGCAATGATTTGATCAAAGAAATGTCTGAAGGGAGACAAGACTTTGTAGTTTCATGATTTAAAGAAATGTGCATGGAATGTCTGATTTCATAATTTCAAACGCCGATTTTCATTTGGCTAATTGAGACAAAGACCAGACGTTGGTGTGAAAACCAGGGACAGATACGGCCCTCGCAGCCCACCTCTGCTCTAGTCTCACTCACCAAAACAAAGTAACAATTACATGACGAAACACGCTCACACTTCACTCCTTGGCTGTTGTAGGTTGACTGGCAAGCTAGACTCGGCGTGCGCAGCTGTAAAGGACCCGGTGCTTGCATTGGCACCAAAAGCTTGTTCATTTCACTCACTGCCCATCACTGCCCCCTGGTGGGGAATTCTGTACACTTCGTCTTTTTATGTTTATTGGCGGTTTGCAAGCACTTAGTACGTACCGCCACCAGCTATCGAGGTGTGGAGGATTAATGGGGTTAGGACAGAGGAGGGCAATGAGGGCCGTATCTGTCCCTGGTTTTCACATCAACTTCTGGCCTTTAGTTGATTGTCTAAATTAGCCAAACTATTTCTGAAATCTGACCGTACAACCGTATTGTATTTTTGAGATTTGTATTGTATTTCAAAGCGTTGTATTTAATTTTGTCATGAATAATCCTGACCGACATTGAAAAACAAAGTATGTTTGTATTGTATTGTTACACATGTATTTTTGAGGTGTGTATTGTATTTCGAGCTCTGTGCCGAAAACCACACACTGAAATACAATACACCGTGTATTGTATTTCAATTTGCAGTATTGGCATGATGTAGGCTGGTTCTTGGCTAGATACGCCCTGCGTGGCCAGGATTGGCCAGGCGCCCACGCTGGCGGCGGATTTAGTTGGCCAACAAACCTAAAGTAAATGGTTTCCGTAGAGTCAATGAACTGAAATCAGTCTGTTGTCACAGCAGGCAGTGAACTGTCAGCAGTCGCTGAGACATGAAGTGGACATGTTAGCTTCCTTTGCAACTGTACACAGTTACTATTGTTTAATGAATAAAGCGTGATTACTTCGCTGCACTGGAGCACCTATTGTTAACCTCCCCACAGGACGATCTTGCGTCTTTGCATTGAGTTTGCAAATTGCATATCGAAATACAATACACGGTGTGTTGTATTTCAGTGCAAGGTTTTTGGCACAGAGCTCAAAATACAATACACACCTCGAAAATACAATGCATGAGTAACAATAAATACAATTCAAACATACTTTGTTTTTCAATGTCGGTCAGGATTATTCATGCCAAAATTAAATACAATGCACACATTGAAATACAATACACATCTTGAAATCCAATACAAATCTCAAAAATACAAAACGGTTTTATTGTTTTAATTTTTGCACAGATATTCCTGACATATTGAAAAACAAAGCATTTTTGTATTGTATTTACTGTTATACGTGTATTTTCAATATGTGTATTGTATTTAAGCATTTTTGTATTGTATTTACTGTTACACATGTATTGTATTTCAATAAGTATATTATATTTCAATTTATGCATTGTATTGAATTATGGCACAAATCTCCCTCCATAGATTTTAGCGCAAAGTTTTCTTCCATATTGCGACTTCTAAATCAAAGATGGTAAGTCCAATCTAGAAAATGGGGGTACCAAACGAAGGAGGAGAGTCTGCTGAGTTATATACGTCAAAATTGTGTTCGTAGTACCAAAAATATGGAAACACAAGCAAGTTAGAAAACTGTGCCTTTCGCCTTTGCAGTCTGCATTTTCTTGTTGGATTTAACATTGGAGTTAATGGAGCTTTGGTGAGCGGTCCTGTTGCTTTTCGGCTCATACAGTCAAAACTGTTTGTCCAGTTGCTTCCATACAGTTTCGTGTCCAGCACAACTTTTGCAACAACTTGGATATAAAAATATTTATGTGGAGTGAAAACTGTGGGTGATAGAGCAAGTTTAAAAGAAAACTCTTGGACTGTTTTGCCGATGTTCGTCGCTCTAGCCATGATGTCTCCATGCTCTAAGTTCCCAGAATGAATTGTAAAAAAAAAAAAAGAAATAATAATTAAAATTTGAAAATGAGAGAAGTTCCAAAAAACTTGAAAGGGAAATAAAGCATCCAAGCGGAGCTTAACATTTTAAAGTTCGAATGACATTTCCAGCTTAAAGTGTGACAGAGTAAAAAATAGCTGAAAATAGCTGAATAAATCAAAAAAAAAAAATCTGTTTCATTGTTTTCTATGGGACAAAAATATTGAAATAAAAATTCATAACTCAAAAAGTATGAAAGATATCAAAAAGTTAAATAATAGCAACCTAATTCAGAGCAAGCTGAATTTTTTAAAGTTTGAATGAAGTTTCTAGGTTAAAGTATGTAGGAGTAGTGAACCGAAAATACAGAGAAAAAAGAAAGAAAGATCAGGAAGAACATGATTCTGGACTAAATCTCGCCCTCCGCAGGTCGCACATGCGCAGATTAAAAAAAAAAAAAAACGGAAGAAATCAGCTTTTGCTTTATACATGCAGAAAATTAATGGATTATTGGGCAAAAAGCTAGGTGTGTTCACCGAATTTCTCATAAACCGACAACGGCCTTTATCCGGTAATGATTGTCGGACTTTGCCGTTTACATGACCACTCGAATAATCTGAAAACTCCAGCAATCTGATAATAATCGTTTTATTAGAGTGCATGTAAACGTACTCACTGAGAGGATATATTAGCTGATGCAGCTGAGCTATGCTTCAATACTCAGCGATCATTATGTGTCGTAACAATGGTGTGGTGGCTTTTGTTGGGATTTTTGTACACATTGATACTTGGAGGTAAGTGAATTTGATAATTGGGTAATTTAAGTTAGAAAATATTCAATGCATAATTTTATGGACCAGCTTCCTTGTAACATTGGTATGTAAGTATCAAGGTATTCCTGACTTCTTTCTTTCCAAGATCATCCATGCCATGGTCTGTACCTGAAGGAGAACTCAACCACTGTCATGGGTTCTGCTAATGACTCAAAAATGGACCTGAATGCTACAACTGTTGCTGATCACCGAGCCAACAAGAAGAAGGAAGGCGCCTCTGAGGATGGGCCATAAGGCAAAGAGAAGGAAGGCGCTGCACTGGGTTTAATCCTGGGAAAACAGGATTCCCAGGAAATCTGATCAAGACCATTTCCCGATTCCTGGGAGAGGTAATGACGGGGAGCCGGAAATAAAGTAAAATTAAATAAAAACCGTGTGGATTGCTTGTCTCTTTTTGTCACACAGTAAAGTTGATGCAGGCAGCGGTGCTGTACTGTAGTTGCGGTACTACAGGCTTACAATTCGCAGCAGTTCGCTACCTACCTCCGCTGATGATGTCTGCGGTCAGCTTTGTATGGGAACATTTTCAAAGGCAGGAGGAGAACGAAAATGCGAAGTGTATGTTGTATGACTGGATTATCAGGTGTTTCGGGGGCTCGACAAACGATTTGCGTTGACATTTAGCGCCTCAGCATGAGAAAGTTCCCCAAGAAAGCACATCGAAAGGTTCAAAGCGTACAATGACGCTAGAATACTATTTTAGCAAAGCTAGCAAGTCGCTTGAGGAGAAACTGGCAGAGATGGCAGCTTTTGATGGGTTCACTTTTAATAGTATTGCAAAATGTGACTCAGGTCAACACTTAAGAGAGATTCTTCCCAAAAATCCCTCTGAAATCTCCCAACAGGTTAGGGCATTTACTAATGAACAAAAAAAAACCAAACTGGCTGATATATTCCAAGGCATGCTGAAGCAAGGGATGCGTTTTTCTTAGGCCATCAATAAATACCCGTCTACATAACATAAAAGATTCATGAGCATATACGTGTATAGTACATAAACATATTGGAATCAAGGTATCGTTAAGATTAATGGAACAATGCCAGCCGAGAAAGTTAAAGTTTTAGTTGACTCCTAGCTTCAAAGATTCAAGCTTGACAAGGAGGAACGCATTGTGTGGTGCACTACCGATCCAGCATCAGTGATGGTGAAATTTGGGAGACTGGCGCTGCACGAACTACAGCTGTGTTTTGTGCATGCTGTTCACCTGGCCGTCACAGATATGCTGTACTGCCGCAGTCACGGAGAGGAGCTGGCTGATGTCCCTGAAAGAGTGATCGAGAGTGAGGAAGAGGGGGATATTGACCCTGAGTCTGACAACGATTCTGCCGAGGGTGTCGAGGATGATGATGATTATCAGTCGGTCAGAATGAGAGAAGAAATGTGCAAGACCGTGGAGCGAGTCTGGAGAATTGCCAGGTATTTCCACAAGTCATCTGTCAGTAATGACAAGCTGAGAGAATGCATCAAATGGGATAATGGGAAAGAGTTGGTACTCATTTTGCATTGCGGTACCCGTTGGAACAGCCTGACTCATGTGTTGCATCGCTATATTGTACTCCATAGAGCAGTGACCAAGACCCTCATTGACATCAACCCAGCATTAATAATCACCAACGAGCAGCTCACCCTTATAAAACAACTGAGCTCCTGCTCGAAACCGTAGAGGTTTGAAGTTGAATCTCTTTGTGAGACACCACTCTCATCAAGGCAGATGGAATTATTATCTTCATGATGGATCAGCTGAGTAAGCAGGATGCTCCACTGAGCCAAGAGATGAGGGACGCAAGTGAGACCAGGTTCACGGAGCGGAGACAGAAGAACCTAGTGTCTTTGGATTGGTGAGCCTTTCACAGAATTTAGCCTTAATTAGATTATTAGCCTATTGATTAAATTGGGATTGGGGGTGCATGTCATCATGATTCCTGACTTATTTTAATAACCAACATTTTTAGGTACCTTCTGGATCCTGCTTCTCTACTCGCTTAAGCACCAAGGCCCACTGAGATCTTCAGCATGCCATCAAGACAGATGCTGGTGAGGACCGCTAGTGGACTTTTTGCCAGCCACTGCCATGATGAGGAGAGAGAGCATGAGAGCCACGGTGCGTCTTCAGAAGCAGGATATGGGACATCGTGGAGCTCGCATGGGTTGGCTACGAGTCCGACTGAAGGGAGGTCTCTGGTCAGCGTGAAGCGGACCAAGCATTAGATTTGCAGCAGGCCATTTCAATGACCATTAAGCCAACCTCAGAGGAAATGAAAGACGGTGACTTTATGAAAATTCTGGCCAAAGAGTTTTCCCTGTTTGAGGCTACCAACAGGAGACCACCTCACCTGCAACAGTTGTTTGATGCTCTCAGTAATATTCAGGCTACATCCGTGGAGACGGAGAGAGCGTTTTCTATCTGCAGCCAATTTGTCACGAAAATCCAAAACCGCCTGAGCGCAGAGTCTATCGCTGCTCTCTGCTTCTTGAAAGCACATTTCCAGAAGATAAAGAAAGAAGGGCAAGGTGAGAACTGTTTTGTAAACTAAAAGAAATATGTAGCCTAAGTTATCACGAGTTCAATGCAATTTTAAGCTGATATTGCGGCAGAGTGTTCAAGGGTAGCCTACTGTCTTATTAGAATTGGGGCAATTCAGGCTGTTTGTATGGTGTTATTTGCACAGTTGTACAATTTTGTGGGCCATTTTCTTTCATTTAAACTAAATGCTTTATGTTTTTTAGCAAGAGATAGGCCTACGCCTGCCCTATGAAGAAATGTTTTAACTTTGAGTGATAATTCCCGTTTAGGCAACAGCCTCTCGCAATCTTAACAACCATTGAACATACTTTAGCAGAATGGTTTAGAAATCGTTGAATGATTTAACAATTTTTAGATAAGATACACTTTATTGAACCCCGTGGGGTAATTTGTCCTCTGCATTTGACCCATCCTATAGTTAGAAGCAGTGGAGCAATGTCGATACATTTCATGGGCTTAGCATGGCAAAACGACAACAATAACAATTACAACAAAAAAAGTTATTTCCCAGTATTCAAAGTCCTTTACTGTATAGTGATAGGCCTACATTTATTATCACTTAAAGTGTAATCATAATGTGATTAAGATGACATGTTGATTATAACCTGATTAAGTATAAACCATATGGTTAAAATGATGGCCAAATGATAGAAAGTGGCCTTGCCGTGGTAAAGGCCTACACAAATTTTAGTTTTGATGAATTGTTCTCTTTGTGTGCCCCCTGAAGATAAGCTTGGCTACTGCTGGGACCAAGTTTCTTCTCCCTAAGCAAATCACAATCATCAGATCACCAAGGAGACCCTGCTTTCAAAAAGGTATAAAGCTTGTAACAACTCTTCAAGAGGTTGCGCAGCCTAGAAACAACTTCTTGTCTTGATTTGAGCAGCATAGTTAATTGATAAAAATGCTGTGGGGAAAAACTCCCACTGAATGACACTGATCAATTGTCAATTGATGAAGCACTCTTTCAATGAATAATTTTGGTTTTTCTTTTTTCCTCCAATAAATAGTTGTGGCATAATCATAGTCAGACAACAAAGAATGAAAAAAAAACAGAAATAATGGAATTTAATATTCGCATGAATTTCATTATTTGGTATATATTGATGACAGGTGACCAATCAAGACACATTTTTTTAATCAAGCCCACCTGGGGTTCTAAATTGACAGCCAGTGCATTTTTCCCTCTCAATGAGAGGTTATATTTGTTGATGCAGCAGAGCTGGGGTGGAATACTTGGAGTGCATTTTGTGTTGTAACAATGGTGTGGTGGCTTTTGTTGGGATTTTTTTGCCCATTGATGCTTGGAGGTAACTGACTTAGTGCTTTAGGCAATTTATGTTAGTTCAACTTTTGAATTTGTAATTTTGTTGACTAAATTGCTTGCAAACTTGGCTTGAGTATCAAGGTACTACTCGTGACTTCTCCCCTTTCTTTCCAAGCCCATCCGAGCTATGCTATGTATCTGAAGGAGAACTCGACCGCTGCCCTGGGCTCTGCCAATGACTCTGGCATAGACTTGAATGCAACAACAGTTGCAGTCAACGATCAGTCAGCCGGGAAGAAGCTGCAGGAGGCGGAGGCGCTGGACGAGCCGGCCGGGAAGAAGCTGCAGGAGGCGGAGGCGCTGGACGAGCCGGCCGGGAAGAAGCTGCAGGAGGCGGAGGCGCTGGACGAGCCGGCCGGGAAGAAGCTGCAGGAGGCGGAGGCGCTGGACGAGCCGGCCGGGAAGAAGCTGCAGGAGGCGGAGGCGCTGGACGAGCCGGCCGGGAAGAAGCTGCAGGAGGCGGAGGCGCTGGACGAGCCGGCCGGGAAGAAGCTGCAGGAGGCGGAGGCGCTGGACGAGCCGGCCGGGAAGAAGCTGAAGGAGGCGGAGGCGCTGGACGAGCCGGCCGGGAAGAAGCTGAAGGAGGCGGAGGCGCTGGACGAGCCGGCCGGCGAGAAGCTGAAGGAGGCGGAGGCGCTGGACGAGCCGGCCGGCGAGAAGCTGAAGGAGGCGGAGGCGCTGGACGAGCCGGCCGGCGAGAAGCTGAAGGAGGCGGAGGCGCTGGACGAGCCGGCCGGCGAGAAGCTGAAGGAGGCGGAGGCGCTGGACGAGCCGGCCGGCGAGAAGCTGAAGGAGGCGGAGGCGCTGGACGAGCCGGCCGGCGAGAAGCTGAAGGAGGCGGAGGCGCTGGACGAGCCGGCCGGCGAGAAGCTGAAGGAGGCGGAGGCTGAGGAAGACTTCAGTCAAGGAGATGAATGCTAGCCACTGCAGTCGTGACCTTGCCTTTGAGGGAGACTTGACTGATTCTAGGGGTTGAGGCCATTATACATTGTTCTGCAGTGCTTTGACAATGCGCTTTGAGCATGATTGTTCTGTAATTGAAAGTTCTCCAATAAACTTGTGAAGACTGACGTTTGTGCAAGTGATCTGTTACTCGCCATTTGCTGACCTGGCAGAGGGGCAATACAGATGGTAATTGAAGGGTGTGACTATCTTGTAGCTTTGGCATGCTGTCGTGAATTTGTAACCTGTGCTTGCTAGCTATTTCATCCAATGCTGGATGAAGCCCTCCTTCAGCCTTTTCCATTCGGATCTGATCCTTGCTGTCCTTGCCCATGCTGCCGTGCCCATGTAGGAGGTGATGTCATCTCTCGTCTTTTCTGACGTCCTCTCTTTCGCTTTCCTGTCCTGGGTTGCCATTCTGTGAGCCTTTTGGTCCATCTGTTGTCTTCTGTTCTTGATAGATGTCCCGCCCATTTCCATTTTGATGTCTATCTTTTCCATTATATCTGTCACCTTTGTTTTCTTTATTTCGGTGTGTCTGACTTTGTCTTTAAGCGACAGGTGTAGCATTTTTCTCTCCATAGCTCTGTGTTATTAGCTTTTGTTGTAATTCGTGTGTTGTCCAAGTCTCCGCCCCATAGACAATTGTTGTGAGGACACAGATTGAACACCTTTCTTCTTAATGACATTGGTATATTCTTATCAATAAGAAGCTCCTTGTGTTTACCAAAGCTTCTCCATCCTGCCTTTATTCTAGTTAAGATTTCCTCCAAAGTGTTATCCATCATCGGTGTCTGCCCAAGATATTTGTATTTATTCACCTGCTCGATAAGGTGGCCTTCAATGGAAATGGTTTCGTCTGTTTCATGATTAACCATGTATTTTGTCTTTCCTTTGTGCATTTGTAGCCCAACCTTCTGGCTTTCAGTATTAAGATTATTTAGCTGCTTCTCCATATCTTTGACTGATTTGGTGATCAGTGCCACATCATCGGCAAATCGTAAATCTGTGAGCATTTCTCCATCTACCCAGATACCTCTTTATTCCAAGTTGGCTTTCTTAAATATCTCTTCCATTGCTGTGAAGATCTTGGGAGAAAGTGTATCGCCTTGCCTAACGCTTCTGTTTATCCTTACCACGTTAGATGCGTCATTGTCAAGAAGTATTTTGGCTGTTGCATCTGTATAGATGTCTTCCAGGATGGTGATATATGGCCTTGGAATTCCAGTCTTTCTAAGTGCGTCAAACATGTCTGTGTTCTATGGAATCAAATGCCTTCTGGTAGTCTATGAAGCCAATAGAGGTCAAGCTGGTATTCCTTGGATTACCAACCTGTGCAGGGCTATGAAAATGCAGTGACAACTGGATCTACCCTGAGGTGGGGGGGGGGGGGGGTTAAATAAATGCAAGTGGGCTTGCCCTTTGCTGTAAAGCACATGGTGATCCTCTGGTATTTATGGGATCAACTGTTCGCATGAGCAATTTTTTATTTTTTTTTTATTTTTTTTTCCCAATATGCCCAGTATCTTGAGCAATAGAAGAGTACTAAACTGCTGACTGTTTGTCATGCTGGTGACAGACTGGAGTTGAAGGTGAAAGACTTGCATGATGGGCTTTCAAGGGAGATGTGGGCATGTCTTTGGGTCTTGATCATAGCAACTCAAGTCATTTAAAATTGGCATAATGTGAATGACTCAAGGCTTATGGCTAACAAGTGTGTGCAGGGTTGGTTCCTGACTCAGGTCTGTGTATTGTTTCCTCATCTAAAAATAGTCTGTCTACATGGACTACCATAATGGAGGTTAATGCTCAGCTTAATTTAGAAAAAAAAATTAACTCAGACCAACAATCTGGACAAGCTTTCATGTGAGACATCCAGATCTGGTCCACTCAGCAGTGCATTAAAGTTTGCATTGGATGGAGGATATTGTAATCAGTTCACACCAATACAATAACAGTGCTTGCCTTGCATAAAATGCTAGATAGTGGCGCATTATGCCTGACTCGGGTAATTGCTAGATAATTTTCATATTTGAAAACTAATGCACAGTGTATATAGCAGCTGATTGTCAAAGTAATTGTCATTCAAAGACAAACGCAAAGAACTAAGTTTGGCTCAACTGGAGCAGATTTATTTAAATTAAGATTATGAATAGAAAAAGGGTGAAGAAATGGGGGTGGATGAAGTCCAACAACCCCTGCAATTATACAGGAAAAGTTCTACCCTAGCCTTACTCCCACAGGCGACCAGTTCCTCGAACTCAAGCGCCAGCATTGCAACTATACATCCTAACCACCAGGCCTTTGTTAGCTACGTCGAGCAGATAGTGGGGTCTTCCACAAAGTTTTAAGCTGCTTTCACACCGGACACAAATTTTTTGCACAACGGATTACATTCAAAGTTATTGCAAAGATGCGAATACGCATGTATTCACGTGTTTGCATTGACTTTGTAATCTGTCGTGCAAAAAATTCATTTCACGTCCAGTCTGAAAGCAGCTTTATCCAGAGGAGACGCTTCTCTCCGTGATGTGGTTTTTGGATGGGTATAAATACACCCCATCACTCAGCCTCTCAGGATCCCTCATATCGGAGTTAAATTTACCCCAAGCACAGTCTTTGACCTTTTTTTCACTTTTAAACATTTAAAAAGCCCATAAAACGAACAATTTGGAATTTCCATAATGCATTTCAATCGAAGTAAAGACTCAATGTCCGAGTATATGCGGAGGGAATGCGTACTGTGATTGGCTTATTGCATTTGAGGGCGGGGCTTAACCATAGATCAATTCTAGGGATAAGGACTACTTTCCATAATAGGTGGCGCTTTACTTACAGATGTACTGGTACACGCGTAAAGCAATATCCACTTAAAACTGCTCATGATTAGTCCAGCTGAAGTGTGTGGTGAAAATTCCAAGGAAATACTTTTGTATGAGATGTCCTTCACCCTTAAACTTGCAGTCATTGCAAAGGGAACAATGGGATCATCATTGCGATTATGCAACGTATTGCAAATGTGCAAATGTTTAACATTTATTTTTATCTTAAATTTTAACAGCAAATGTTAGCAAAACTGTTACACTGTGCAGCCCAAAGCAAATCAACCTCTCAGCCATGATTTACTCATAGGCTAAGGCTATGCATTATTGATCAGCAAACACAACCCCCCCTCCCGATCATATCATCTGTCGTGATATTTGGGCGGGACAATTTTGAGATATATTTTGGATATTGGCCAAGCATAGTCTGCATGCAAGTCTATTTACCTGTATAAAATGGGCCTGTAACTGAACAAGAAGTTGTTCTCTGAAAAAAATGCCAGTTTTGAATACATTGGGAAAGTTTGTATATTCATCCAGGCCAGTTCTGGCAGTTTAAGGGTGTTCACATACGTGGATGATTCTGGATAAAACCTCAGATTGAAAAAGTGGTTTTTCAATAGTCTGAAACAATGGAGTAAACAGGAAGTACTAGTGGTGCCCTCAATCAATAATTGATCTAACTAATGGAACCACACATATGCCAGAGATGATTGAAAAATCAATAATCATTACCTGTAATAAGGTCAAGTCCATCACAGGGCCTGTTCTACTGGGACACAACATCGAAATGCACCTATAGCTCATATTAACATGCGCAAAGAATATCCCATGATTTTTGTCATTCTTTCATTGATAAAGTCTAAAGGCATAATTCATGAAAACAAATCCTTGAGATAGTGATTGCGCATTTCATAACTTGACCAATCATAAGCAATTTTGAGCGGATATTGCTTTACACGTGTACCAGTACATCTATTAGTAAAGCGCCACCTATTATCGACAGTAGTCCTTATCCCAAGAAATGGCTTTCATAAACTAAAAGGGTGACCTCTATACTTCATTATACAACAAACCTTTGCCCAGTCTGTCGACCACGCACAGTACCAGGCGGCGCTGAAAGACATCAAATTTTCCCATTTTGCCACGTTCGGTGTCACCTGTTGGTGTGCGTATACACTATCCTGACTTTTTCTCACATGTAATGGACCTGGGAACCTTGTTAGGGTGCATGGCATCATGAACGCTTTGAAATACCAGGACATTTTAAATAAAAATCTGGTGGCTTCTGCCCGAAAGCTGAAGATGGGTCGTCACTGGGTCTTTCAGCAAGATAATGACCCTAAACATGTGGCCAAATCTACACAGAAATGGTTCACCAGACAGAATCAAGCTCCTCCCATGGCCATCTCAGTCCCCAAACCTCAACCCCATTGAAAACCTGTGGAGTGAGCTGAAGAGGAGAGTGCAGAGGAGAGGACCCAGGTTACTTGATGATTTAGAGAGATTGTGCAAAGAGGAATGGTCGAAGATCCCTCTTTCTGTATTCTCCCATCTTGTGAAACATTATAGGAGAAGATTAGGGGTTGTTTTGATGGCAAAAGGGGGTTGTACAAAGTATTAACATCCGGGGTGCTAATAATTGTGGTGCACATGATTTGATGTAAAAGAATTATTATTAATGTGGGATTTTTTTTCCTCTGAATAAATGCACTTGAATTAAAGGTTGGATTTTCCTCTTTTTTTCATTGTGGTCCTGTATTCTTTAGAAAAAAAAACTGAATTTATTAGAAGCTAAGAACACATCTTAACCAGGGGTGCCAATAATTATGCAGGGTGCTCCATATGTGTAAAATATAAAAAAAATCAATTATGAAAAGCTAAATTAAAATGTGTTTTCCGTAAGGATTTAAAAACCAGATAAATTATCAGCATCTCTAATTGACTTTGGCAGCATGTTCCACAGCTTTGTGGGATATGCATATTGTTTGTTCTATCTATTCTTTTTAAAATGTATTTATTTAAAAAAAAAAAACTTACTTAAAAAAACCACATCCAAAACTGGTCGACCTTGACTTTTCCAGCTGCTGTTTTGTCACAATTATTAAGAATTCAGTTTTGTTGTCGTTCATGAAATCTTTCAGTCAAATTCCAACTGCCTAACAGACCTTTCATTACACAACTGGTATTGGCCCGGCATACATTTGGCACTGATTTGTCGAAGATGCATATTGTTTGTTTTATCTATTCTTTTTGAAATTTATTTACTTAAAAAAAAACTTATTTCAAAAAAGAAAATTGTAAAAAAAAATTCCACCTTATGATGTATGTCATATACACTTGTGGACAAATATAGATATTTGTTCCCTCTCTGAGGTCAAGTCCACATGTAAATAGGGTTTTTCTGTCTTTGATTTCCAAAAAATAAAAATAAAAATCACTGTCCACATAAAAAAGTGAAAAGTTTAATTACAGCACAATCAAGAGCACGCCAAACGAACATGTACTTTCATGTAAGATGATTTAGGCCAATCACAAGCCTTAAAAACTCAATATAAGGTGCGCACACTCTAAATGTCACAACACAAGCCAAAACTTCAGGTTACCTTGTCCATTCATGAACAGCAAAAACTGAGTATCTAGAAATCTCCACCACAGAAAGTTTGTTCCAAAAGGTTCATTTTCAGTGACTGAAAACACAGTGTATAAAGCAGAAAATGCTACATTTTCAAAAATAGACGTGTATGTGTAGACAACACCGAAAATATTCAAGGCAAGAATCTAAAATATACGACCTTTCCAAATGAAACAATATTGAGACAGGTTAGATAATGTGGCAGGCAGTCAGCAATATTGTTTATCAGTCAGGAAAATTAGTGAAAACAGGATAGTTTCCCTAATTGATGTGATATTTTCATATTGGGAGCACCCAGTCAAACAAGTCAACCTGACTTTATATTTGAATTTAGCACACTGAAATCATTGGAAAATTTATTAATAAAGGAAAATTATTTAAAACCAGAGAAGAAGAGCCATCACTTGGAGGGGATGTTTCCTGCCTCCTCAATGGTCAGCTCAGCTGCCCCTAAAGCTTTCACCAGTTTCACAGGCCTGCCGAAAAGGACTTTCTTATTATTACTGTGTCAGTGTTTGTGAGGACAATTAATACTGCATGAAAGGATCCTACCAGTGTCAAAGAAGAAGATTTCATCAGAGGATTTATGACACTTTGATGGCTACTAATTAACAATGCCAAATAAAACAATTATAGCTTCCTCTGGATTAGTTTTAACTGTGGAGCTAAAATTAAAATGAGCAAAACTGATTGGCAAATCAGAGAGCACTGATAAGTTGCCTTGACTGGAGCAACACATTTAAATGATAAAAATGCTGGTGGGAGAAACTCCTACTTAATCATCCTGATCAATTGTCAACTGTTGAAGCAGTCTTCCAGTGAAGAATTTTAGTTTTTCTTTTTCAAACAATAATTTATTGTGGCATAATAATTTTAAGACAACAGCTGATGATATAAGCAGAAAAAATTTAATTGAATTTAATATTTTCATGAAGTGCATTATTTTGACTATATTGATGGCAGGTGACCAATCAAGATAAATTTTTCTAATCAAGCTCACCTGGGGTTTTTAATTGACAGCCAGTGCATTTTTCCTCTCAATGAGAGGGTATATTAGCTGGTGCAGCTGAGCTGTGCTCGAATACTCAGAGTACATTTTGTGTTGTAACAATGGCGTGGTGGCTTTTGTTGGGATTTTTGTGCACAGTGATGCTTGGAGGTAATTGGTTTAAATTTTATATAATTTAAGTTAGTTTGAAAATCTGGTATGTCATTTCATTGACCAGCCTGCTTGTAAATGTGGTATGTCAGTGTCAAGGCATTTGACTTGTCTCTTTTCTCCAAGACCATCCTTGCCATGCTATGTATCTGAAGGAGAACGCGAGCGCTGCCCTGGGTTCTGCTAATGACTCCGGCATGGACCTGAATGCTACAGTTTCTAGCAACGATCATCCAGTGGACAAGGAGGCAGGCGCCGCCGACGAGCCCGACAAGGAGGCAGGCGCCGCCGACGAGCCCGACAAGGAGGCAGGCGCCGCCGACGAGCCCGACAAGGAGGCAGGCGCCGCCGACGAGCCCGACAAGGAGGCAGGCGCCGCCGACGAGCCCGACAAGGAGGCAGGCGCCGCCGACGAGCCCGACAAGGAGGCAGGCGCCGCCGACGAGCCCGACAAGGAGGCAGGCGCCGGCGAGGAGCCCCACAAGGAGGCAGGCCCCCCCGACGAGCCCGACAAGGAGGCAGGCCCCCCCGACGAGCCCGACAAGGAGGCAGGCGCCGCCGACGAGCCCGACAAGGAGGCAGGCGCCGCCGACGAGCCCGACAAGGAGGCAGGCGCCGCCGACGAGCCCGACAAGGAGGCAGGCGCCGCCGACGAGCCCGACAAGGAGGGAGGCGCCGCCGACGAGCCCGACAAGGAGGGAGGCGCCGCCGACGAGCCCGACAAGGAGGGAGGCGCCGCCGACGAGCCCGACAAGGAGGCAGGCGCCGCCGACGAGCCCGACAAGGAGGCAGGCGCCGCCGACGAGCCCGACAAGGAGGCAGGCGCCGCCGACGAGCCCGACAAGGAGGCAGGCGCCGCCGACGAGCCCGACAAGGAGGCAGGCGCCGCCGACGAGCCCGACAAGGAGGCAGGCGCCGCCGACGAGCCCGACAAGGAGCTTGAATATTGAAGACCGAGCATTAGTATGATCAGTGGTAATGGGTCCAATGTCGGTCTACTAAATGAAATGCTTTGCGTATGACTACTGTGCTTCAATAAATGTGCTAAAATCTGGTTCTGTCCAAATGATCTGTGAAACCTGGTCCAGACTGACAGTGCAGATGGTGAAGGGTATTGATGGTCTATTGCATCCCTTTTGCATGCTGCTATTAATATTAACCTGTGAGGGCATTACGGTGCTGTGACTTGATGAATCCTTAAGCAGTCTTGATGTCCGAGCTCAACTGAAAAGCACGTTGTCCAACTCCTGGCATGAACTTAGTATTTTGCTTCCATGGTTAATCTGGACTCCATGGCCAATGGCACTTGCTGCAATTCTGACATCCATCAGAATCTGGTTGCTCACTTGCATAGTGTCTTGAGCAAGGTGGGCATGTTGCAGGAATGAAGGAATCAAGCCCAGAGTAATTAGGCCATTTGGCTTGTGGTGCTGATCTCAAACTGGTGGTGGCCATGTACCAAGATGCCCTGCTGCTTGCAGCTCCCAATTTTTTGCCTTGTGCTCCTTCCCATGGATTAATGGCCCTGAAGCTACTTTTCCCTCTCTCAGCTTCCACTAATGATTCAGCATCTCCATACCTCATCTCAATGAACCACAATTAATACTTGATTCTAAACTTCATAACATGCTGGAGTGATACCTCTTGTCATCAAACTGTGAGCACTGCGTAACTAGGCCAAGGAGGGGCCTAGTTGAGGCAGGTCTCAGTGTGTTTGCCTTAACAGCCAGGGGGAAAAGGGTCCTCGTGGTCAATGGGGTCTGGCTACAGTATCAGCACGAGACCACCACCCCAGATCAAATGTCACCGTCTTTTCACTTTCTGCTTTTAAAGCTATTACCTTTCTGGCATGTGGCACAGCACGTAATTTGAACATCAAGAACTCTGCCTCCCTCAAGTCCCTCCCACCCTAGATTCTTCCCCTGCCGCCTGACCTGAGGGCCCCCCCCCCCCCTCCCCTGATGCTTCAGGTGTGATGGCATCTTGAAATGGAGTCAGATTCAGAGGCAGTTTTCACTAACCAAACAGTAATTTTGCATAATCAGTTCTGTATGTGGTATATGCCCTGGTAGCTTCTACCATTAATTATAGCATTTCAGTGCCTGTTTAGTCAGATGCTGTGTGTTGGCAGAATTCATGCATATTTTCTTGCAAAACTGCTGTCATGACATTTTACCTCACCAGAAGTGTCCCACTAACGTGAGTCATTAAATCAAGAGTAGTTGCAGCTGCTTTGTTTGCAGGCTAACTTGAGTAGCTACATGCTTTATCTCTACTGCTCTGCCAGAGAAGCACATGACTTGCAAGCAGTGACAGCGGTTGGTAACTGAAAGGGGCACAGCAACGGATGACAGGAAGCTTGGCAAATCATTTTATTTGGACCGAAGAAAATGATTGGTCAGACTATCAGAAATAGTTTAATACTGAGTTTCAACACCTGGTGGATTTTTTTTTTTTTTTTTTAACATTTTAGTATGCCATACGTTTATGAGCATTTTCAGATTACAAAAGTGTAAAATTTCCAGAAAGGTAAGAATAGCTTTAAATGACCTGAAACGTGTCTCGCGGATGCTGCAGCCCTAATATCTTAGTGGTTGCAATACATCTGACTCCATCTCAAATTTAGGATGCAAAATTCTAGCCGCAATCATTTGCGGTTACCATGCGTTTGCATAAATATGATCTGAGCCGAATTAGCCAAATTAATTTGGAGCTGCTTTGTGCATCGGCCTCATAAGTGGTCCATACCTTCCGTTGCCGGACCAAAAACATCAGTACAACTACAACCCAGTTGTGTGGAAGAACTCTGAGGCTGGCGGCCCTATTAAGCACAGTAATTTGACATAGAAATGAGCTGTGACTAGGGATTACCAAGGCCCAAAGCAAGCAACTACAAGGCATAACAGTGTTCTCATTGTTCAGAGGCCTTGCGTCATAAGATTTCCGCCGAAAAATATAACCGGAATTGGCTCAAAGCCAATTGTAATAACGCCATACACAGCATGGAAAATCCTCCTTATAACGCAGAACAAGTGTGTTGATCAGGCAGTGCGATTACAGTCCTACGTTAGTCAATTAGGAGCCAGGAGTCCAAACTGGAAATATGTTTGTTTAAAGTCAGAAACTACAAATGAAAATATCAATTTATTTTGCCAGGCAGGCACAAGCTTAAATCACAAGAACCAACTAGAACTGGCAATCGGTAGAGCGCATACCTTCGCCGACGCCACTGAATCCCTCGCCACTGGCGTTGGTTTCATGCCGATCGGATAAAAATTGACCGAGATATGGCCGAAAGTCGGTTTTGACCTTTTCGTGGCCTTGACCTTGACCTTTGACCCGATCACTCCAAAAATCTAATCGATTGATCCTCAGGTCATGCCAAATCAACCCACCAAATTTTATGAAATTCCGTTTGGTACTTTTTGAGTTATTCGATACACATACAGACACACAAACAAATAAATACACGGGGATCAAAACATTACCTTCGTCAGCGAAGTCGCTGGCGAAGGTAATTACATTGTTACAGAAAAGATAAGTCAATTCATAACTGGTGCAGCTCAAAACTACACATACACAAAGTATATGAAGGAAGGATGAATACAAGCTTCCACGACTTCTCTGTTCCCCCCTCTTTAATGCCCAAACTCCTGACTGCATCCAATGGCGGGGTTATCGGTCTTTTGGGTAATTCGAACCAGGAAGGCTTCCCCTCTCCGGAGGGGCTTTGGGAGGAGACATGACCACAAGGAAACTGAAGTATATTTCTTTCCAAAGTTATTGAATTAGGGTATGGCACAATTGTAATTCCTTCGAAATAGGCCCTATGTTATTCCAGAAATTTCAAGGTTTAAAATGACACCAAACACGACCTGGTTGCGTTAGAGTTGGTCATGAAATGTCTGATTCAATACAGAATTACAAGAATAATCCGTATTAATGCTATTACTCCGCTCTTTTCATACAGTATAACAGAAAAATACATTATTTTTGTGACATTGTGAGCGAAATGAGAGTTTTAACTCAGAAAATGAAAAGTCTTTAGACATTTTTACATAGAAGGCAATGCATTTTAATTTGAAGGGTGCAGTCCCGTCAATGTCCATTGGGTGGCACTGTGGCGTTGTCGGGCATGGGCAGCACAGGCCAAAAGTTTGTGGTAAGCAGTTTTTGGTGGTTCGCAAGACATTTGAGCCAAACGTTACCCCAGAGATCGTCCCTCACCTCCGAGGCAGGTGGCCGCTTCAGCTGTGGCAAACTAAGTTGGTGCCAAACAGACCCGAGTTGAGTCTGATCATATGACCCTGTAGGGTCTCTGCCAGGTGCTGGGGCCCTTAAAACAAGGGTCTGATTGCTAGAATACTGACTATGCGCTAGGTACATGTAGTCCTCTCTGCCTTTCCTTGCCGCTTACAACTCTATTCAGTGACAGGATGGTGCTATACCTGAATTCTTTCCATTCAGTTTGAGCTGTAGGCTGTAGATTTACAAAAAACCTCCAATGCTATATACAACCGATGCATTAAACCATAACCGCAGAAAAGTAGTAAATATTGTGGGTGTGGGCTCTAGTCACTGCAACTTGACTGCAGTGTTCAATTTTTATTGGTCTTTAGGGCAATAGATCCCTAAGTCTGTACAAATGTTCACACACCTATTGCCCAATCAGCTTTAATTTTGCGTGCTTCATTCTGGCTGTCAACTATTTCAATAGTACATTTAAAGTTGATCGGAAGTGCTGCACAGTACAAACTACGAGCAAAAAGAAGTAGACCATTAAAACAAGCACATTTCTCAAACCTATGGGTATTTAGAAAAAGGACCTTTAACATCAGTCAGGCATGGGAGTCTCGCTGCTCACTGACCCATTTCTGCACAATAATTCTTGACTAGTTTCACCCACCCAGTTGGTGAGCTTTAAGGCAGGGAACAGTTCTCTGGCTCTGACCTACACAGCTCCTCCAGTGTCCTGAAGCTGCTCATGATCAGTATGACAAATGATTTTTGCGAGGACAACTGCTCCCCGGGTATTCATTTTGCAATGACGGGGTAGTGGGGCTTTTTCCACTTATCTGAAGCTAATCTGGCCCTCCTATGGAGGTAGTGGTTTTTTCATTCCTTTGGCAGCAGTTGGGCCCAAGGGTTGTCCTTCCTTAACCAACAGGCATTGGGCAGGTTAATTTGGCTGATATGGATTGATTTTGTTTGCACACTAAGCGTTACGAAATGCTGAAGTTCAACTGGCGGAAGGAGCTGGTGCTCCTCTAATGTCTGTTTTAAATGCTCCCTCATCAAAAAACTGGAAGCATTTTATTTCGGATGAGCTCAAGTCATTCCAATTTTGAGTTTTAAAAACGTTGAGGCTTTGTCCTTTGAAGGCTGTGCCTCAAATCTTGCCTTTTTGAATGTGGAATTGCTGCCTGCACACAGGCTTCTCAAATGTTTTGTAACAGTTGTGAGATGTCATTACGCAGGTGTTCCTCAATCTGCATTCAGCATACCTGCTGATCCCCCTGCACCCAGAGGACAGGGTCACGTGTGAATTCAAAAGAATTGCGACATGCTTGTTGCCACAGTCATATCGCACATTGCTTATTTTCTTTTATATCAAGCTACTTGAGTGTCTCGCCAGACACTCCTTGGTCTGCATTCAACATCCCTGCTGATCTTCCTGCAATCTGAAGATCATGTAAGCTTGCATGAATTTAAAGGAAATGTGGCATGCTTGAAGTATTACCCATTAATTGACCCATTACCACTGAATTAGTACTGATCGTTCCAAAGCTGGGAATTCACTCTTCAAGCCATTCCTCCTTGTCGGGCTCGTCCGCGGCGGCGCCTTCCTCCTTGTCGGGCTCGTCCGCGGCGGCGCCTTCCTCCTTGTCAACTGGATGATCGTTGCCAGAAACTGTAGCATTCAGGTCCATGTCTGAGTCATTAGCAGAACCCAGGTTTGCGGTCGAGTTCTTTCAGATACATAGCATGGCACGGATGGTCTTGGAAAAGGGAGAAATCACAGATACCGTCATGCTCACATACCACATTCACAAGCAAGTTGGTCAATGAAGTGACATAGTGAATGGTTAAACTAACTTAAATATAATTTAAAAATCAATTACCTCCAAGCATCATGGTGAACAAACATCCGAACAAAAGCCACCATGCCATTGTTACAACACAAAATGTGCTCTGAGTATTCATCAGCTGCATCACTTAATATATACCCTCTCATTGAGGAAAAACACACTGGCTGTTAAAAACCCCAGGTGAGCTTGATTAAAAATTTGATTGGTCACCTGTAAATATATTCAAAATACACTTAATGAAAATATTGAATTCAATTTCTGGTTATTTCATCAAGTGTTGTCTTAAAATGATTATGGCGCAATAATTTAGCGTTTGGCAAAAAAGAAACACTAAAATTATCCACTGGAAGACCTTCAAAAGTTGACAATTGATCAGCATGATTAGGAATTTCTCCTACCAGCATTTCCATCATTTAAGTGTTGCACCAGTCAAGACAGCTTATCAGTGCCATCTGATTTGCCAATCAGTTTCGCTCATTTTGAGCTCCATGGCAAAATTTGGCACATTTCAGTGCCACGTGGTGTGTACAACCAATTGACACGGCCAAGATCTGTTGCATGATTTAGCATTGCAGTCACCCTTGTAGTCAAGGGCGTAATAATGGTGTTGACATTGGTGGGGACATAATTTACCTCCCATGCCTCCCTATGTCATGACCTAACCTACCCAAAATACAGCCTCATCAATCAGCAATACAGTGTGTTGCTTAATTTCCACATGAAATATACCTGTCTGCCTGATGGAGACTGATCTGCAGAGCTGCTGTGTTGTGGCTGTAAAACTAAATTTATGATCAAGAAACACTACCTACTTTTGTCTCTTGTTGCATAATAATAATAATAATAATAATACATTTTATGCTGGCTGGCTGGCTGTTTATTGCATTAATAATACATTGTCCTTCTATATTATTACTCATCTAACCATACCATCTAAAGCCCTATTAGGACGGGACTAGTTTTATGGGGGGACGTGGGGTAAAAATGCATTCAGATGCATCAACATGCATTGTGGAGATGGCGGTCACGTGACAACTGTCACAACTCACAACAGTGCGTGCGTGAAGATCTACCCCTCTCACGTTCTGTTCTCTCGTCCGAATAGGGCTAAAGATGAGCGGACTCTAAAAATTATGTAAAGATTTTCTGTTCTTATTTCACTCCGCTCTAAGAGACTTTTAGCATGATTAATCGTTTCAGTAGAATCCGTGTCAGACTGCAACGCACCCCCCCTCCAAAACGACAAGCATGGGAATGGGAAGCACGGAAGTTATTTGGCTCCTGCATGTTGAGGTTTATGCTGTGCTACTGGAAAAACAATGAAATCGAGCGCTTGGAAGAGAAAATGCGTCGCGGTCTGAACAGGTTTTTACGAGACTATTTTGTGTGAGTAACTTACCATTGACTGGGTGAAATAATGTCTAATGTCCGCCTTTTTTCTTTTCCTGCCCGAGTCAGACATGATTCCCCGAGCCAGCGACAGTAGACGCTGTTATTACGCTGTTATTTTTTATTTTCACCGCGTAGCCTACCAACTTACCAATGACAACCCAGTCATGATGATGGAAACAGGAAGGGGAGCCAATCACAGATAGCAAGGCTGTCCCCACCAATGACACGCCGTCTTTGAGAGGCGGAACTAAGGAGGGGAAATTTAACCTTTTGTGTCCCGAATGCCGTGCAATGCCCCATTCAAAATTGGTATGGTGGACATTTTACACACATGAAAATATTGGTATGGACACGTCCATAGCGTCCATACGCATTTTTACGCCCATGCTTGTAGTTTAATGAAAGGCATTTCTTGGGATATGCCACAGTCCATATAGGTGGTGCTTTTCTAAACAGATGTACTGGTACACGCATAAAGCAGTAGCCACTCAATGCTTGCATACAAATGAGACGTTCGTCAATTCCTCCAAATGTGAGCCTGGAGAGAAAACCCCACCCCCAAGCTCATTTGAAAAATGAAATGCCCAGTTGTAGCACCATCCTGCAGTCAGTAAGTTCAAATGGCAAGAGACAAATCCTTCCTGTGTATGAAGTTAGGAATCAATTGAATGTAGTTCTCACTGATCTGATCATTCAGTTGTGGAGAAAGCTGAAACCTGGAGGGTGCAAACAAATTTCTCAGGGCCATTACAATCTCTGGTGAGCCGCCCAGGGCAAAATTGGGTGCTGTACTACCAGCACGGCATCTTGGTACGTTGCCACTACAGTTGATCAGCAATAAGGGCTGAATGAACAAATAGCTCTGGGCTTGAGTTCCTCACCAACCTGACATTCCTACCTTTCCCAAAACACAGCCATGCAATTCTGATGCACCTCACATGCAAACATTGCAGTTTGCCATTAGCCTCAGTCCAGTCTAACCATGCAGGCAACATGAGTTGATGACAAATTGTCACCATGTGCTTTGAGCGCAAGCTCACTCAGGTCAAGACTGCTTGAGGATTCTAAGACCCTGCACCGCAATGCCCTCACAGGTTAAAGTATTCATGGCAGCATGCTAGAGGGACACAATGGACCATCATTTATACCCTTCAACATTTGCACCATCAGTCTGGACCTGGTTTCACAGAGCACTTGGAAATCCAGATTTTAAAAGCATTTATTGGAGCAAAGTATAGTCATACCCAAAGCACTTCCTGTTATGCATTGAAGTCATTAGACCCATTACCACTGAATTACTAATCATTGCAAAGCTGGGTCTTCACTGTTCAACCTCCTTGTCGGGCTTGTCCGCCGCGGCCGCCTCCTCCTTGTCGGGCTTGTCCGCCGCGGCCGCCTCCTCCTTGTCGGGCTTGTCCGCCGCGGCCGCCTCCTCCTTGTCGGGCTTGTCCGCCGCGGCCGCCTCCTCCTTGTCGGGCTTGTCCGCCGCGGCCGCCTCCTCCTTGTCGGGCTTGTCCGCCGCGGCCGCCTCCTCCTTGTCGGGCTTGTCCGCCGCGGCCGCCTCCTCCTTGTCGGGCTTGTCCGCCGCGGCCGCCTCCTCCTTGTCGGGCTTGTCCGCCGCGGCCGCCTCCTCCTTGTCGGGCTTGTCCGCCGCGGCCGCCTCCTCCTTGTCGGGCTTGTCCGCCGCGGCCGCCTCCTCCTTGTCGGGCTTGTCCGCCGCGGCCGCCTCCTCCTTGTCGGGCTTGTCCGCCGCGGCCGCCTCCTCCTTGTCGGGCTTGTCCGCCGCGGCCGCCTCCTCCTTGTCGGGCTTGTCCGCCGCGGCCGCCTCCTCCTTGTCGGGCTTGTCCGCCGCGGCCGCCTCTTCCTTGTCGGCCTTGTCCGCCGCGGCCGCCTCCTCCTTGTCGGGCTTGTCCGCCGCGGCCGCCTCCTCCTTGTCGGGCTTGTCCGCCGCGGCCGCCTCCTCCTTGTCGGGCTTGTCCGCCGCGGCCGCCTCCTCCTTGTCGGGCTTGTCCGCCGCGGCCGCCTCCTCCTTGTCGGGCTTGTCCGCCGCGGCCGCCTCCTCCTTGTCGGGCTTGGCCGCCGCGGCCGCCTCCTCCTTGTCGGGCTTGTCCGCCGCGGCCGCCTCCTCCTCCTTGTCGGGCTTGTCCGCCGCGGCCGCCTCCTCCTCCTTGTCGGGCTTGTCCGCCGCGGCCGCCTCCTCCTCCTTGTCGGGCTTGTCCGCCGCGGCCGCCTCCTCCTTGTCGGGCTTGTCCGCCGCGGCCGCCTCCTCCTTGTCGGGCTTGTCCGCCGCGGCCGCCTCCTCCTTGTCGGGCTTGTCCGCCGCGGCCGCCTCCTCCTTGTCGGGCTTGTCCGCCGCGGCCGCCTCCTCCTTGTCGGGCTTGTCCGCCGCGGCCGCCTCCTCCTTGTCGGGCTTGTCCGCCGCGGCCGCCTCCTCCTTGTCGGGCTTGTCCGCCGCGGCCGCCTCCTCCTTGTCGGGCTTGTCCGCCGCGGCCGCCTCCTCCTTGTCGGGCTTGTCCGCCGCGGCCGCCTCCTCCTTGTCGGGCTTGTCCGCCGCGGCCGCCTCCTCCTTGTCGGGCTTGTCCGCCGCGGCCGCCTCCTCCTTGTCGGGCTTGTCCGCCGCGGCCGCCTCCTCCTTGTCGGGCTTGTCCGCCGCGGCCGCCTCCTCCTTGTCGGGCTTGTCCGCCGCGGCCGCCTCCTCCTTGTCAACAGCGGTCGAGTTCTCCTTCAAGTACAAGGCATGGCACGAACGGTCTGGAAAATAGGAAGTCTCAAATACCTTCATGTTCATACCACATTTACAAGTAGGCTAGTAAATAAAATGACAAACTAAATAATTTACCCAACTTAAATGAGATAAAACTTAAAACTCAATTACCTCCAAGTATCATTGTGCACAAAAATCCCAACAAAAGCCACCACGCCATTGTTACAACACAAAATGTACTCTGAGTATTCAAGCACAGCTCAGCTGCATCAACTAATATATACCCTCTCATTGAGAGGAAAAATGCGCTGGCTGTCAATTAAAAACCCCAGGTGAGCTCGATTAGAAAAATTATCTTGGTTGGTCACCTGTCATCAATATATTCGAAATAATGCACTTTAGGAAAATATTAAATCTAATTCAATTTTTTTCCTGGTTATTTCATCAGCCTTTGTCTTAAAATGATTATGCCACAATAATTTCTTGTTTGTAAAAGAAAAACTAAAATTATTCACTGGAAGACTGCTTCAACAGTTGACAATTGATCAGGGTGATTAAGTAGGAGTTTCTCCAACCAGCATTTTCATAATTTACATGTGTTGCTCCAGTCAAGGCAACTAATCAGTCCTGTCTGATTTGCCTATCAGTTTTGCTCATTTTAATTTTAGCTCCACAGTTAAAACTAATCCAGAGGAAGCTATAATTGTTTTATTTGCCATTGTTGATTGGTAGCCATCAAAGTGTCATGAATCCTCTGATGAAATCTTCTTTGACACTGGCAGGATCCTATCATGCAGTATTAATTGTCTTCACAAACCCCAACACCGCAATAATTCGCATGTCCTTTTTGGCAGGCCTGTGAAATTGGTGAAAGCTGTGGGGGCAGCTGAGCTGACCATTGAGGAAGCAGGAAACATCCTCTCCAAGTGATGGTTTTCCTTCTCTTGTTTTAAATAATTTTCCTTAATTAAGGAATTTTCCAATGATTTCAATGAGCTAAATTCATAAACATAAAGTCAGGTTCTTTTTTGACTGGGTGGTCCAAAGATGAAAATATAACAACAATTAGGAAAACTATTCTGTATTCACAAATTATACTAATAGATAAACAATATTGCTGACTACCTGCCACATTATCAAACTTGCCTCAATATTGTCCCAATTGCAAAGATTGTATATATTTTTTATTTCGTCTTGAATATTTTCAGCCTTGCCTACACATACGAGGGAGATTACTAGATACTCAGTTTTTGCTGTTCTCAAATGGACAAGAAACCTGAGTTGTGGCTTGTGACATATAGGCTGGATTTACACTGCCGGTTTAATTTGATACGAATGTGACAGGAATCGGACCTTTTGCTCAAATGCGGCCTGTATCCGATCTGTCACATGACCGTGTAAACAGAAAAAAAAAAAATTGATTCCGCCCTCGATCGGATCCATCATAAAGAATTTTAGTTTTTCTTTTTCAAACAATAATTTATTGTGGCATAATCATTTTAAGACAACAGCTGATGATATAACCAGAAAAAATTGAATTGAATTTAATATTTTCATCAAGTGCATTATTTTGAATATATTGATGGCAGGTGACCAATCAAGATAAATTTTTCTAATCAAGCTCACCTGGGGTTTTTAATTGACAGCCAGTGCATTTTTCCTCTCAATGAGAGGGTATATTAGCTGGTGCAGCTGAGCTGTGCTTGAATACTCGGAGTACATTTTGCGTTGTAACAATGGCGTGGTGGCTTTTGTTGGGATTTTTGTGCACAGTGATGCTTGGAGGTAATTTAGTTTTAAATTTTATATAGTTTAAGTTAGTTTAAATATTCAGCATTTCATTGACCAGCCTGCTTGTAAATATGGTATGTCAGTATCCAGGTATTGGTGACTTCTCCCCTTTCTTTTCTAGACCATCCATGCCATGCTATGTATCTGAAGGAGAACTCGACCGCTGCCTTGGGTTCTGCTAATGACTCAGACATGGACCAGAATGCTACAGTTTCTAGCAACGATCATCCAGTGGACAAGGAGGCAGGCGCCGCCGACGAGCCCGACAAGGAGGCAGGCGCCGCCGACGAGCCCGACAAGGAGGCAGGCGCCGCCGACGAGCCCGACAAGGAGGCAGGCGCCGCCGACGAGCCCGACAAGGAGGCAGGCGCCGCCGACGAGCCCGACAAGGAGGCAGGCGCCGCCGACGAGCCCGACAAGGAGGCAGGCGCCGCCGACGAGCCCGACAAGGAGGCAGGCGCCGCCGACGAGCCCGACAAGGAGGCAGGCGCCGCCGACGAGCCCGACAAGGAGGCAGGCGCCGCCGACGAGCCCGACAAGGAGGCAGGCGCCGCCGACGAGCATTAGTATGATCAGTGGTAATGGGTCCAATGTCGGTCTACTAAATGAAATGCTTTGCGTATGACTACTGTGCTCCAATAAATGTGCTAAAATCTGGTTCCATCCAAATGATCTGTGAAACCTGGTCCAGACTGACAGTGCAGATGGTGAAGGGTATTGATGGTGTATTGCATCCCTTTTGCATGCTGCCATTAACACTTTAACCTGTGAGGGCATTACGGTGCTGTGACTTGATGAATCCTTAAGCAGTCTTGATGTCCGAGCTCAACTGAAAAGCACATTGTCCAACTCCTGGCATGAACTTAGTATTTTGCTTCCATGGTTAATCTGGACTCCATGGCCAATGGCACTTGCTGCAATTCTGACATCCATCAGAATCTGGTTGCTCACTTGCATAGTGTCTTGAGCAAGGTGGGCATGTTGCAGGAATGAAGGAATCAAGCCCAGAGCAATTAGGCCATTTGGCTTGTGGTGCTGATCTCAAACTAGGTGGTGGCCATGGTACAAGATGCCCTGCTGCTTGTACCTCCCTTTTTAAAAATGGGGTCTGGCTACAGTATCAGCACGAGACCACCACCCCAGATCAAATGTGACTCTCTTTCTGCTTTAAAAGCTGTTACCTTTCTGGCATGTGGCACAGCACTTAGGAATTTGAACATCAAGAACTCTGCCTCCCTCAACTTGCGGTTGCCATGCGTTTGCATAAATGAGCTGAATTAGTCTAATTTGGAGCTCCATTGTGCATTGGCCTCATAAGTGGTCCATGCCCTCTGTTGCCGGACCAAAAACATCAGTACAACTACAACCCAGTTGTGTGGAAGAACTCTGAGGCTGGCGGCCCTACTAAGCACAGTAATTTGACATAGAAATGAGCTGTGACTAGGGATTACCAAGGCCCAAAGCAAGCAACTACAAGGCATAAGTGTTCTCATTTTTCTGAGGCCTTGCGTCATAAGATTTCCGCCGAAAGATATAAACGGAATCGGCTCAAAGTCAATTGTAATAACGCCATACACAGCATGGAAAATCCACCTTATGCAGACCAAGTGTGATCAGGCAGTGAGATTACAGTCCTACGTTAGTCAATTAGGAGCCAGGAGTCTGAACTGGAAATGTATGTTCATTTAAAGAAATGCAAATGTCAATTTAATTTGCCTGGCAGGCAGTAGCTTAACACAATCTATTACATTGTTAGAGAAGTGTGTGTGGGGGGTGGTTATATATAGTTCAGACACCAGACAATAGATTGCAGTTTGACCACACGGTATTTATTTTGACACCATCAAAATTCCACACTAGAACAGTGCATCTACCTCAAACTGCTACATCTGCCTCAAACAAAATGCTTTTGAATGCATTTAAACATCTGCAACCAAAGCTTATTTCTTATATGCAGGAAACTGACCCACAAAAATTGAGATGTACAGGTTTGAGGTCAGGATCTCAAGTACAATGCATTCAATAGTGAGAGGAACAGTGTACTTTTACAAATTGTACTTGAACATTAAAACAATGTTAAATGATAAACATAATCTAAATTTACATAAAAATCCTTGTGTGAACAAATTTAGTCCTTCAGACTACTGAGAGTTCCATTGCGACTTTGTATCTTCGGCAGGCTGAGTGATTTATTTCAGAGGTTGAACTTACTTTGATCCAGCAAACTAGCTCACTGAGGAATGAGCAGGCGCAGTGTTGTCAGACGTGGGAGGAAGAAAGTTCCACCCAGAAGTGAGAAAATGGGGGAAAAACAAAGAAGCAACATTGCATGGTCTCGGTGGGTCGGCACGGCTGTGTTCTGAATGGACCAGAGATGGGAGCCGGGAGGGATGAGTCTGATGAAGTAGATGACTCTTTCAGCGATAGTAGTAGCTCTATGGCGGTAGAAGCAGAGAAAGGAGCGGGATTATCTTGGAGGCAGCGGTAGCGGCTCTGATCGGGCGAAGAGAACCGAAGTGTTTGAGGAGAGGGAGCGAGAGGAGTTGGAGTACAGAATCATAATGAGATTTGGTGAGAAAAAGGGAATTTCTTCTATGAATCCGGTGAAACTCTTTGGGCTTTTGAATGGTAAAGTAGGTGATATTTTGTTAAGATGCCTGTCAGGAAGAGACTGGGGAGCAACCAGTGCGTCATTGTTAAAAATATATCAGGCCATGATGAAAGTGACGTTTTACTATGGATGTGTGTGGTATTTAGCGGCAGCAGCGATTCATCTTAAAAAGCTGGATGTACAGCAGGCACAGGGACTGAGGTTATGCAGTGGAGCATTTAAATCTTCTCCAGTAGCTGCTGTACAAGTCGATATGGGGGAACTGCCATTATCGATCAGAAGACTGAAACTTCTGCTTGCTTATTGGGTCAACTTTCAGGGACATTATGATGCACACCCAGCTAAAGCCATCCTGGAAGACTGTTGGGAAAATAATGAAGGCAATTCTGTGAGTTTTGGATGGGTAGGGAATATAAAAGCAGCACAAGCGGGTTTAGATAATATCCAATTCAGTCCAACAGTCCCATATTCACCTACTCCCCCCTGGTTATTTGTAAAGCCTTCAGTAACTTTGATATACAGCAACAATTGAAGAAAAGGAGTAAGCAGATATCGGCTCAGTGGGTGGCTCAGAGTTACCTAGAACAACACTTCCCGGACAAAATACTATCTTTTACAGATGGGTCAAAAGACCCTGATACTGGATGTACAGGAGCTGCAGTTTTCATTCCACACTACAAAGTACACATCAAGAAAAACCACAGACCATTTATCAGTGTACACAGTTGAGCTTTCACCTATTATATTGGCGTTGTAGTGGGTCGAAGAAAACAACCAAGGGAATATACTAATCATATCAGACAGCTGGGCAGCACTCACTAGTATCAAAACATTGGAATCATGTAGACTAGATCTCACTTTAGAAATACTTAATCTACTCTACAGAATGTACAGGAGGGGTCTGATGATCTGCTTTATATGGGTTCCTGCCCATGTTGGACTAGAAGGAAATGAAGATGTGGACATTCTAGCCATGCAGGCATTAAAATCTTGCACTGTAGATATTGAAATTCCTTTAAGTAGGGCAGAGGGGAAATCAATAATCAAGGAGCGGGTGGAAAAAGTATGGCAAGAACACTGGGACATCCATGACACGGGAAGACACCTCTATAACATACAGAAGCAGGTTGGGTTGGGGAGAAGGATGGGCAGAGGGCGGCGGGAAGAGGCAGTCATCACACGTCTTAGGAAAGGGCACACTGGATTGAACGACACACTTCATAGAATAGGTAAACACCCCGATGGCAAATGTGGTCACAGTGGGATGACAGAATCTGTCCAACATGCACTGTTGGAATGTAGGGCATATGAGGAGGAAACGAGGGCACTAAGAACAGCAGCAGAGAAGGAAAACATTAACTTGAACATAGGGAACCTACTTGGGGCAGGGTCAATGGTGATCAGTCCTCTTATAGCATTTCTGAAGGATACAAGGCTAATGGAGAGGATTTCGTTTTTTTGATTGTTTGTTTTAGCCTGCTGATCTACTGTCTCGCACTCCAGTCCAGTCGGTGGCGGTAATGCACCTCTAAGTCAGTTGTCCACCGCCAGAAAACCCCATTGAAGAAGAAGAAGAAGAGCACGCTGTCTTAAATGTTTGAACAGGAAAGAGTAATTACAGAAGGAGGTTTTTGGGGAGAGACGGATGCGAGGAGAGGCGGTCGGTGAGACTACATTTGGCAATCTGTTTATTGAATTCGTTGCGTTCTGGAGTCAACTTTAAAGAACATTAACATTAGAAGTATTTTCAAGAAAGCAAACTGATGGTTGACGGAGAGGAAGAATGATTGCCGGTTATGGCCGGGGACGGGGAAGGATGGCTGAAGCGAGTGAAGGAAGTATCGTCGAGGAGGTTGGTAGCAACTGGACTGGGAATGGTCAGGAGTATGCAAGGGGAAGTGATGTTTCAGGAAATAAAAGTGAGGAAATGGAGGGAATGGAAGAAATGAAGCATGGATAGCATCTAGGGGTAAAAAGCAGAAAAAAGGAGAAAACAAATCACAGTCATGAGGAAGAAAGAGGTATGTCTAATGTAGTGGAGAGGAGTAGAACGGAGTACAAAGTGTTCGTGAAATTGCTTAATGAGGAATCTACGTTTGATGAGTGGAGTCCAATACAATTAACCAAAGCACAGCATCAGGAATTTGGCGAGGTAAGAAGCGCCAGAAAGTTAAAAAATGGATGTCTTATGGTTACATGTTAGGATGAAGCACAGCAAAGAGATGCAATCAAAGTTAATAAAATAAATGGTAACAAAGTCAAGTGTTCGGTGGTGTTTGACAAGAAACTAGTAAGGGGAGTAATCTCAGGGATCCCGTTAAGGACACAGTCCATGCCAGACAAGGGGCGGCAGCCAATGGGAGCAGACGCAGGCTGGGGAGGGGGAGGAGTCCCAAGGCAAAGGTGGAACAGCATTGAGGCGGCAGCCAGAATCTACATGCAACAATAATACCTGCAACATGGCGACATTGTTCACTTCAAGCAAGTCAGTGCAGAAATAACTTGACAGCTGGGAACAAGAACGCAGGCACCACTGAAGATGAATTAGCGGTGAAGGAGAAGTCTACTGATGCTGAAGATGACCCAGCCATGAGCACGAACAATACCAGCTCTTTTTACTTCAGATTATGAGTTAAGGGTAACAAATTTTCAATCCAGTTGCTACGCTTGACATCAAAACAAGACCTAAATGACACATTCTTCCCACAAACAGCTGTTTTGTCTTTAGGAGCCTCATCATCAAATTCCCTTCGATGAAAATGTTTTGTCCTGGACAAACATACCATCTAAACCTTGAATTATGGGTACAAACATTAAGTTCAGCAAGTATGGAAAGTAATTGAGTGCAGTGAGCAAATTTCTTCCTTAAAAGTGTCTCACTAGCAAACATAGCAAAGTCATTTACCATGGTGGCAATCCATCATGTGAACACATCACGACTCCATACTGGACGCGGGGTCAAGTTCCATCATCTAGAACCGGTCCTTTTGAATGCCCATCCCTGAAAATCGCATGTCAATTTTTATTTAAAAACAACAGATTTTCCCAGATGACTGCGAAAAAAGAAAACTGCATCCAAGATAATGCAGCAGTTCCACTCTCATGGAGGAGCAATCTCATTTGAGGTGTGGTGAAGTGTTGAAAGCTCTCCTGACCAAACTTGTTCAAAACTGCACTTTGGTGGTTGATTTGCACACCAGTGACTCCAACTGCTCATGAGCACTGTTCAAACGCCATGTTGACCTCAAACTGTAATTGAGCTGCTGCACTTGGAAATATGTAGTGGCTCTGATCTACCATTAAACAATGCAAGCCTATATAAATGCACGGTCGTGTGGCGTAACGATAGCCGAGTTCCAATTTTTCCGGTGCTTTGGCCTTCTTTATGTAGCTGAATGATTTGCTCCCGCATTCGACGGGGTATCTCGCCTATCTTAGCCATATATCACAGGAATACATTATAGGCATGGTCAGGCCATTTACATAGGCCAGTCTGTGTACAGGGAGTGTCCAGTATGGTCACGCTTGACAAAATCAGACCAAGTGAGTCAACCATGTCCTGTAAACATCTTGAGTCAATTTTAGGTGAGTATTATAAGTTTTGTGACTCACTAATGGAACTGTACAGATACTTATTGGGTCAGATAATCGCCTTTCTGACCAAATACGCCATTTTGACATTAAATATTTGTTTAAAACATATTGATTATCAAATATTTTAATCACTTTTACACACAATAGCAAGCATTTAGCCGAATATACAAAAGCTGTTATGTAGTCGAATTTTCAAGTAGTGTACAAATACTTATTGGAGCCACTGAATATGCCTGGGCGCGCTCGCACGCACGTACACACCCGCACACACAGACACACACATGCGCGCGCACACACACACACACAATAGTATGTTTTTGGCATTCCAAACAGAAGTACAGATATGGGACCTGCAATCTAAGGTTGGAATATACGTGCCAATACAGTACCACAACAATCCTCCGCAATATCCACAAGCTCACTTGATAGAAGAGAATGAAGGTTTTACAAAAGAAGTAATGCCAAGGTTAAAGCTATACAGTACATAAAACATCATATCATGTAGAATATCAACTGCTTTGTGTGATAATGTAACTAATATTATGTTAACAAGCCTGTAGCTTGTTGCAAACAGACACTTGCAGACAGACACACAACATATTCCCGAAACATCAGCTTTCACATTAATACATAAAAGTCCAGAAAATGTTGTATTTCTGAAAGGCACCTATTTGCAAATCTGTGTCTCATTGGCAAGTACTTTTTATGTGTCGCCTACAATATAACCTAACCAACGAAGACAAATAGCCTAAGTCCAAATCAAATGATTAATCAATTTACTATGAGGAAGGCCTTTGAACACACAGAACATGTGCATGCTGCACGCACTGAGAGACAGAAGGCTGACTGTACAATACAGAATGGGAGCATAGCATTGACTAATATTTTAAATAGGTTCTAAGGAAATACTAATGAACTACAACCTAACTCCAAAGCTGAAATACACAGTAGCCTTCATGTATGGGCCGAGATACATAACTGCAAGTCAGCAACAGACAGCAAACATATTTACATTACGTAAACATGCACAAGGCGTCTGAAGAGAACCAGTGTTTTGTTTTTTTAAGAAAATTTACTGGCACAGTCTGACGCTGACGGATCTTTTTTTTTGAATGGCGTGGTCAT
This sequence comes from Gymnothorax reevesii, assembly GCA_029721435.1. Taxonomy (NCBI): domain Eukaryota; kingdom Metazoa; phylum Chordata; class Actinopteri; order Anguilliformes; family Muraenidae; genus Gymnothorax; species Gymnothorax reevesii. The sequence goes on along the minus strand of CM056587.1, from coordinate 62,892,077 downwards.
GGTCACAGACACACACACGCTGCGTTACAATCCAAAATAAGATACTCCATTCACTTCTCTCCTCCACTCGAGTGAGCCCTCCGAATGACGCAGCAGGCGAGTAAGCCCTTCCCGTGTGGGCGAGGGCAATAGAGGGGACTTCGGGGAAGGGTTGAGGGAAATGGGATTGGAACAACCCTCGCCGCTTTCTACCGCACTTTGAAGTTTGTCAACAACCCAACGGGAAGTTAATGTTACCATGGAGCCGAGTGAGTTAGTTGCCTGTACTACGTTTTACCTTTTACAATTCACACGGATGAGTATTGCATGTTTATGGCAAGTAGAAGACGGCGTGCTCGTTTGACTGCTGCACTTGTGACTGTTGTATGGGAAAATAAAGCTGCTTTCACACTGGATACGAAACAAATTTTTCGCACGACAGATTACATTCAAAGTCAATACAAGGACTTTGCCTCTTCGCATTCACTTTGATTGTCATCTGTCGTGCGAAAAATTTGTTTCGCGTCCAATGTGAAAGCGGCTATAAGCTCAGCAACAGTCCTCGCGGATGCTATCAGCTAACTACAGCAAAAAAGAACCTAATGTTACATGCTTAAAAATAATGTGAAACCGATGCCCCTCACCCCCAAACTTCGCTATTTGCATATAACTCATAAATTACACACTACTCAAGATCAATTCTTACATTTGTATGGTAATTTCCCTGCTATAATTCCTCCTTTTGCCAGCAGAAGAAAAATGGCGGACGTGAAGTTTTTACCGAGGGAGAATGAGCAAAGCATTTTGGGCAATATCAAAGCTTGGAGGGATGTTCATTGTTGGCTTCGTTTGAGGGAGGATAATCGAGGGCTTGAGCAAATGAAAATGCGCCCTTCCCTCCGCTAAACTGGATTGGAACGACCCTACAAGTGGCAGCCATCTTACATCCGGGATTGTTTGGGGATTCCCCCTTGATTGGAGGGCGAGTGAACAAGACGAAGCATTTTTTCGGATTTGAACGCAGCCTGTGTGGTTGACACGGACTGTTGGGGTGGGTGGGTGTTAATCAAAACAAACCAATCCTCTTGTTGTCCTCCTCACATGCTACTGGCCTGAGTGGCCTCTGATTGGCCAGAAAAAAGTGAGACAGCGCGAGTCGCGACGCCGGCACAACCGGCAGTCTGTAGAAGAAAAAAAAAAAAAAAACCCCAACATGCTGCCAGCAGGCCAAGCACATACAGGCGCTTCGGGAAAACATCTTAACAGGTTTACACACTGTTGGAGACATGTAGAAATCTTTATTAAATAAGAGACAATATAGGCCAGAATAGCTCCCTGAAAATGGAGCTAGTTTAGCCTGTTTCAAAATTACTCAGTCCTGATGCCCTAACTATAAAGTATATTCTGAACTTGTACACAGCCATGCAAGTTAATTGTTGAATTACACCCTTAACTCATCTCACCTGGTCTTTGGTTTAAAGGTGGAGAAAACCAAACTCCTATGCTGTGAGCAATAGTCCTGCACTACGGGAATAAGCCAATGAATTACTAGTAACCACCCAGACTCCCAGGGCTAATTACAGACGTGCAGGTTGTGACGGTCTACGTGGAAACAAAGATTTGTCAGTGTAGTTGGACATTTAGCATTATTGTAATCTTGACAAAGTAGAGGTTCAAAGTAAAGTTTATAGGGCAGGGGTAACAAGCCCTGGTCCTGGAAAGCCACAGGGTGTGTGAGTTAATTGCTGAGCAACGTCAAAAACCTGCAGACCTCCAGGATCAGGGTTGACAACCACTGTGATAGACTATCATTAATATCCTTCAACATTTGCACCATCAGTCTGGACCAGGTTTCACAGAGCACTTGGAAATCCAGATTTCAAAAGCATTTATTGGAGCACGGTACAGTCATACCCAAAGCACTTCCTTTTGTTATGCTTTGATGCCATATTAGACCCATTACCACTGAATTACTAATCATTGCAAAGCTGGGTCTTCACTGTTCAACCTCCTTGTCGGGCTTGTCGGCGGCCTCGACCACTTCCTTGTCGGGCTTGTCCACGGCCTTGACCCCCTCCTTGTCGGGCTTGTCCACGGCTTCGATCACTTGTCGGGCTTGTCCACGGCTTCGACCACTTCCTTGTCGGGCTTGTCGGCGGCCTCGACCACTTCCTTGTCGGGCTTGTCCGAGGCTACGACCACCTCCTTGTCGGGCTTGTCGGCGGCCTCGACCACTTCCTTGTCAGGCTTGTCCGAGGCTACGACCACCTCCTTGTCGGGCTTGTCCGCGGCTACGACCGCCTCCTTGTCGGGCTTGTCCACGGCCTCGACCACCTCCTTGTCGGGCTTGTCCACGGCCTCGACCACCTCCTTGTCGGGCTTGTCCACGGCCTCGACCACCTCCTTGTCGGGCTTGTCCGCGGCCACGATCCCCTCCTTTTCGGGCTTGTCCGCGGCCACGACCACCTCCTTGTCGGGCTTGTCGGCGGCCTCGACCACTTCCTTGTCAGGCTTGTCCGAGGCTACGACCACCTCCTTGTCGGGCTTGTCCGCGGCTACGACCGCCTCCTTGTCGGGCTTGTCCACGGCCTTGACCACCTCCTTGTCGGGCTTGTCCACGGCCTCGACCACCTCCTTGTCGGGCTTGTCCACGGCCTCGACCACCTCCTTGTCGGGCTTGTCCGCGGCCACGATCCCCTCCTTTTCGGGCTTGTCCGCGGCCACGACCACCTCCTTGTCGGGCTTGTTCGCAGCCACGACCTCCTCCTTGTCAACTGGTGGATCGTTGCTAGAAACTGTAGCATTAAGGTCCATGTCGGAGTCATGAGCCGAGCCCAGGGCAGCTAACCTGGAACTACGCCCTGGGAGAGGGAGGTTCGAAGGATCTAAGTGTATATTTCAATATTTCTCATCATTTTCATCAGTAGATAAATTGCCATGTTGAATAACCATAATCAATAATCATAATCAATAACCATATTATGGAGGCAGCAGTAACACGCACACACAGACGCACATACAAGTAGTTCACATACGCATAGGGAGGGGATGAGCAGTGCACACAGACACGTGTAGTTCACACATACACAGGCAGCACACGTACACATGCACACACACGCACACAGACACACATACATACAAGCAGTTCACACACACACAGACACACACACATACAAGCAATTCAATTCACACATGAATGAGCATCTCACACACACATAAGCAGCACGCTTTTGTAGTTTTGATTAGTAAGCAGGCTTCTGTTTAGTTGATTCAAAAACATAATCAGAGGATGTATTTGATTTCTGCAACTTTGATCAGTATTTGTTCAGTAAAATCACTGTTACTGAAAACATAATAACTTGAATCATTTAAATATCTACATGTATCCAATTCATCTGGCTGTATTTTTCCTTTGTCTGTACTTTTCATCCCGTGGCTGTAAGTTTCCAATCCTTTGTAGTGATGCGCATCCGTATCTTTGCTTTGAATTCCTGAAGGATTAGCTAACAGAGTTTTGGTTTGCCTGTCCAATTGCAGCGTGAGAATGAGAATGCGGAAAGACCATATTTGGAAGATATTTCCTGTGTTAAAGATAGAAAAACTAGGTGTGAAAAGTAGGAAATCAGTTCTTCTTGCGCAGGAGGAACTCGGCTTTATATTTATCAACATGCCACAATAAGACTTAATTCTCTGAAGAATCTGTCTCTCTCCAATTGCTTGAGGATGGGGGAACCTCATGATACAAAAATGTGTTTGAATGAAAACCACAACAGGTGCTAAACTGTAGCTAGCTCAGGGTAAACGATAAACATAATCTCAGCCACATGCCGGAAATGAGTGGGTTTCAGATACAGTAACATATTTTGCCGAAAGCGCTACATCCGGGCATTTTTTTGTATTGGCGATACCCTCTATTCCCACCGTTCTATCTGAAAAATGTCATCAGTACGCAAATAATCGCAGTTTCAATGAGGCAAGGAACACAATTTTTTTACAAAATATCCAACCTGCATGTTGACATGCATTTACACGACGGGTACACTGGCACATATCCGATACATATCAGATACATATCCGAACAAAAACCACATTTGAATGAGGCCTGGATCCGATCTGATGGATCCGCTCGAGGGCGGAATCCAATGTGTTTTTTTTTTCTGTTTACACAGACATGTGACAGATCGGATGCTGCCCGCATTTGAGCAAAAGATCCGATTTGTGTCACAAACGTGTCACATTTAACCAGCACTGTAAATCCAGCCTATATGTCACAAGCCAAAACCTCAGGCTACCTTGTCCATTCGTGAACAGCAAAAACTGAGTCTAGAAATCTCCACCATAGAAAGTGTGTTCAAAAAGATTCATTTTCAGTGACTGAAAACACAGTGTCTGTGTGGATGAAAGGCTGAATAGCCCAGAAAATGCTACATTTTCAAAAATATCCTTGTATGTGTAGACAACACCGAAAATATTCAAGGCTAGAACCTAAAATATACAACCTTTCCAAATGAAACAATATTGAGGCAGGTTAGATAATGTGGAAGGCAGTCAGCAATATTGTTTATCAGTTAGTATAGTTAGTGAATACAGGATAGTTTCCCTAATTGATGTTATATTTTCATCCTGGGAGCACCCAGTCAAACAAGTCAACCTGACTTTATATTTGAATTTAGCACACAGAAATCATTGGAAAATTTATTAATAAAGGAAAATGATTTAAAACAAGAGAAGAAGAGCCATCACTTGGAGGGGATGTTTCCTGCCTCCTCAATGGTCAGCTCAGCTGCCCCGGCAGCTTTCACCAGTTTCACAGGCCTGCCAAAAAGGACTTGCTTATTATTACTGTGTCAGTGTTTGTGAAGACAATTAATACTGCATGAAAGGATCCTACCAGTGTCAAAGAAGAAGATTTCATCAGAGGATTTATGACACTTTGATGGCTACGAATTAACAATGCCAAATAAAACAATTATAGCTTCCTCTGGATTAGTTTTAACTGTGGAGCTAAAATTAAAATGAGCAAAACTGATTGGCAAATCAGAGAGCACTGATAAGTTGCCTTGACTGGAGCAACACATTTAAATGTTAAAAATGCTGGTGGGAGAAACTCCTACTTAATCATCCTGATCAATTGTCAACTGTTGAAGCAGTCTTCCAGTGAAGAATTTTAATTTTTCTTTTTCAAACTATAATTTATTGTGGCATAATCATTTTAAGACAACAGCTGATGATATAACCAGAAAAAATTGAATTGAATTTAATATTTTCATAAAGTGCATTATTTTGAATATATTGATGGCAGGTGACCAATCAAGATAAATTTTTCTAATCAAGCTCACCTGGGGTTTTTAATTGACAGCCAGTGCATTTTTCCTCTCAATGAGAGGGTATATTAGCTGGTGCAGCTGAGCTGTGCTCGAATACTCGGAGTACATTTTGTGTTGTAACAATGGCGTGGTGGCTTTTGTTGGGATTTTTGTGCACAGTGATGCTTGGAGGTAATTTAGTTTTAAATTTTATATAGTTTAAGTTAGTTTAAATATTCAGCATTTCATTGACCAGCCTGCTTGTAAATATGGTATGTCATTATCCAGGTATTGGTGACTTCTCCCCTTTCTTTTCTAGACCATCCATGCCATGCTATGTATCTGAAGGAGAACTCGACCGCTGCCTTGGGTTCTGCTAATGACTCAGACATGGACCGGAATGCTACAGTTTCTAGCAACGATCATCCAGTGGACAAGGAGGCAGGCGCCGCCGACGAGCCCGACAAGGAGGCAGGCGCCGCCGACGAGCCCGACAAGGAGGCAGGCGCCGCCGACGAGCCCGACAAGGAGGCAGGCGCCGCCGACGAGCCCGACAAGGAGGCAGGCGCCGCCGACGAGCCCGACAAGGAGGCAGGCGCCGCCGACGAGCCCGACAAGGAGGCAGGCCCCGCCGACGAGCCCGACAAGGAGGCAGGCGCCGCCGACGAGCCCGACAAGGAGGCAGGCCCCGCCGACGAGCCCGACAAGGAGGCAGGCGCCGCCGACGAGCCCGACAAGGAGGCAGGCGCCGCCGACGAGCCCGACAAGGAGGCAGGCGCCGCCGACGAGCCCGACAAGGAGGCAGGCGCCGCCGACGAGCCCGACAAGGAGGCAGGCGCCGCCGACGAGCCCGACAAGGAGGCAGGCGCCGCCGACGAGCCCGACAAGGAGGCAGGCGCCGCCGACGAGCCCGACAAGGAGGCAGGCGCCGCCGACGAGCCCGACAAGGAGGCAGGCGCCGCCGACGAGCCCGACAAGGAGGCAGGCGCCGCCGACGAGCCCGACAAGGAGGCAGGCGCCGCCGACGAGCCCGACAAGGAGGCAGGCGCCGCCGACGAGCCCGACAAGGAGGCAGGCGCCGCCGACGAGCCCGACAAGGAGGCAGGCGCCGCCGACGAGCCCGACAAGGAGGCAGGCGCCGCCGACGAGCCCGACAAGGAGGCAGGCGCCGCCGACGAGCCCGACAAGGAGGCAGGCGCCGCCGACGAGCCCGACAAGGAGGCAGGCGCCGCCGACGAGCATTAGTATGATCAGTACTAATTGAGTGGTAATGGGCCCAATATGTCGGTCTACTAAATGAAATGCTTTGCGTATGACTACTGTGCTTCAATAAATGTGCTAAAATCTGGTTCTGTCCAAATGATCTGTGAAACCTGGTCCAGACTGACAGTGCAGATGGTGAAGGGTATTGATGTATTGCATCCCTTTTGCATGCTGCTATTAATATTTTAACCTGTGAGGGCATTACGGTGCTGTGACTTGATGAATCCTTAAGCAGTCTTGATGTCTGAGCTCAACTGAAAAGCACGTTGTCCAACTCCTGGCATGAACTTAGTATTTTGCTTCCATGGTTAATCTGGACTCCATGGCCAATGGCACTTGCTGCAATTCTGACATCCATCAGAATCTGGTTGCCAACTTGCATAGTGTCTTGAGCAAGGTGGGCATGTTGCAGGAATGAAGGAATCAAGCCCAGAGCAATTAGGCCATTTAGCTTGTGGTGCTGATCTCAAACTGGTGGTGGCCATTTACCAAGATGCCCTGCTGCTTGTAGCTTCCAATTTTTTGCCTTGTGCTCCTTCCCATGGATTAATGGCCCTGAAGCTACTTTTCCCTCTTTCAGCTTCCACTAATGATTCAGCATCTCCATACCTCATCTCAATGAACCACAATTAATACTTGATTCTAAACTTCATAAACATGCTGGAGTGATACCTCTTGTCATCAAACTGTGAGCACTGCGTAACTAGGCCAAGGAGGGGCCTAGTTGAGGCAGGTCTGTGTGTTTGCCTTAACAGCCAGGGGGAAAAGGGTCCTCGTGGTCAATGGGGTCTGGCTACAGTATCAGCACGAGACCACCACCCCAGATCAAATGTCACCGTCTTTCACTTTCTGCTTTTAAAGCTATTACCTTTCTGGCATGTGGCACAGCACTTAAGAATTTGAACAAGAACTCTGCCTCCCTCAAGTCCCTCCCACCCCACATACTTCCCCTGCCGCCTCACCTGAGGCTCCCCCCCCCCCCCTCCCCCCTGCCCCGATGCTTCAGGTGTGATGGCATCTTGAAATGGAGTCAGATTCAGAGGCAGTTTTCACTAACCAAACAGTAATTTTGCATAATCAGTTCTGTATGTGGTATATGCCCTCGTAGCTTCTGACTACCATTAATTATAGCATTTCAGTGCCTGTTTAGTCAGATGCTGTGTTTTGGCAGAATTCATGCATATTTTCTTGCAAAATTGCTGTCATGACATTTTACCTCACCAGAAGTGTCCCAGTAAGGTGAGTCATTAAATCAAGAGTAGTTGCAGCTGCTTTGTTTGCAGGCTAACTTGAGTAGCTACATGCTTTATCTCTACTGCTCTGCCAGAGAAGCACATGACTTGCAAGCAGTGACAGCGGTTGGTAACTGAAAGGGGCACAGCAACGGATGACAGGAAGCTTGGCAAATCATTTTATTTGGACCGAAGAAAATGATTGGTCAGACTATCAGAAATAGTTTAATACTGAGTTTCAACACCTGGTGGATTTTTTTTTAACATTTTAGTATGCCATACGTTTATGAGCATTTTCAGATTACAAAAGTGTAAAATTTCCAGAAAGGTAAGAATAGCTTTAAATGACCTGAAACGTGTCTCGCGGATGCTGCAGCCCTAATATCTTAGTGGTTGCAATACATCTGACTCCATCTCAAATTTAGGATGCAAAATTCTAGCCGCAATCATTTGCGGTTACCATGCGTTTGCATAAATATGATCTGAGCCGAATTAGCCAAATTAATTTGGAGCTGCTTTGTGCATCGGCCTCATAAGTGGTCCATACCTTCCGTTGCCGGACCAAAAACATCAGTACAACTACAACCCAGTTGTGTGGAAGAACTCTGAGGCTGGCGGCCCTATTAAGCACAGTAATTTGACATAGAAATGAGCTGTGACTAGGGATTACCAAGGCCCAAAGCAAGCAACTACAAGGCATAACGGTATTCTCATTGTTCAGAGGCCTTGCGTCATAAGATTTCCGCCGAAAGATATAACCGGAATCGGCTCAAAGCCAATTGTAATAACGCCATACACAGCATGGAAAATCCTCCTTATAATGCAGAACAAGTGTGTTGATCAGGCAGTGCGATTACAGTCCTACGTTTAGTCAATTAGGAGCCAGGAGTCCAAACTGGAAATATGTTTGTTTAAAGTCAGAAACTACAAATGCAAATATCAATTTATTTTGCCAGGCAGGCACAAGCTTAAATCACAAGAACCAATTACATTGTTACAGAAAAGATAAGTCAATTCATAACTGGTGCAGCTCAAAACTACACATACACAAAGTATATGAAGGAAGGATGAATACAAGCTTCCACGACTTCTCTGTTCCCCCTCTTTAATGCCCAAACTCCTGACTGCATCCAATGGCGGGGTTATCGGTCTTTTGGGTAATTCGAACCAGGAAGGCTTCCCCTCTCCGGAGGGGCTTTGGGAGGAGACATGACCACAAGGAAACTGAAGTATATTTCTTTCCAAAGTTATTGAATTAGGGTATGGCACAATTGTAATTCCTTCGAAATAGGCCCTATGTTATTCCAGAAATTTCAAGGTTTAAAATGACACCAAACACGACCTGGTTGCGTTAGAGTTGGTCATGAAATGTCTGATACAATACAGAATTACAAGAATAATCCGTATTAATGCTATTACTCCGCTCTTTTCATACAGTATAACAGGAAAATACATTATTTTTGTGACATTGTGAGCGAAATGAGAGTTTTAACTCAGAAAATGAAAAGTCTTTAGACATTTTTACATAGAAGGCAATGCATTTTAATTTGAAGGGTGCAGTCCCGTCAATGTCCATTGGGTGGCACTGTGGCGTTGTCGGGCATGGGCAGCACAGGCCAAAAGTTTGTGGTAAGCAGTTTTTGGTGGTTCGCAAGACATTTGAGCCAAACGTTACCCCAGAGATCGTCCCTCACCTCCGAGGCAGGTGGCCGCTTCAGCTGTGGCAAACTAAGTTGGTGCCAAACAGACCCGAGTTGAGTCTGATCATATGACCCTGTAGGGTCTCTGCCAGGTGCTGGGGCCCTTAAAACAAGGGTCTGATTGCTAGAATACTGACTATGCGCTAGGTACATGTAGTCCTCTCTGCCTTTCCTTGCCGCTTACAACTCTATTCAGTGACAGGATGGTGCTATACCTGAATTCTTTCCATTCAGTTTGAGCTGTAGGCTGTAGATTTACAAAAAACCTCCAATGCTATATACAACCGATGCATTAAACCATAACCGCAGAAAAGTAGTAAATATTGTGGGTGTGGGCTCTAGTCACTGCAACTTGACTGCAGTGTTCAATTTTTATTGGTCTTTAGGGCAATAGATCCCTAAGTCTGTACAAATGTTCACACACCTATTGCCCAATCAGCTTTAATTTTGCGTGCTTCATTCTGGCTGTCAACTATTTCAATAGTACATTTAAAGTTGATCGGAAGTGCTGCACAGTACAAACTACGAGCAAAAAGAAGTAGACCATTAAAACAAGCACATTTCTCAAACCTATGGGTATTTAGAAAAAGGACCTTTAACATCAGTCAGGCATGGGAGTCTCGCTGCTCACTGACCCATTTCTGCACAATAATTCTTGACTAGTTTCACCCACCCAGTTGGTGAGCTTTAAGGCAGGGAACAGTTCTCTGGCTCTGACCTACACAGCTCCTCCAGTGTCCTGAAGCTGCTCATGATCAGTATGACAAATGATTTTTGCGAGGACAACTGCTCCCCGGGTATTCATTTTGCAATGACGGGGTAGTGGGGCTTTTTCCACTTATCTGAAGCTAATCTGGCCCTCCTATGGAGGTAGTGGTTTTTTCATTCCTTTGGCAGCAGTTGGGCCCAAGGGTTGTCCTTCCTTAACCAACAGGCATTGGGCAGGTTAATTTGGCTGATATGGATTGATTTTGTTTGCACACTAAGCGTTACGAAATGCTGAAGTTCAACTGGCGGAAGGAGCTGGTGCTCCTCTAATGTCTGTTTTAAATGCTCCCTCATCAAAAAACTGGAAGCATTTTATTTCGGATGAGCTCAAGTCATTCCAATTTTGAGTTTTAAAAACGTTGAGGCTTTGTCCTTTGAAGGCTGTGCCTCAAATCTTGCCTTTTTGAATGTGGAATTGCTGCCTGCACACAGGCTTCTCAAATGTTTTGTAACAGTTGTGAGATGTCATTACGCAGGTGTTCCTCAATCTGCATTCAGCATACCTGCTGATCCCCCTGCACCCAGAGGACAGGGTCACGTGTGAATTCAAAAGAATTGCGACATGCTTGTTGCCACAGTCATATCGCACATTGCTTATTTTCTTTTATATCAAGCTACTTGAGTGTCTCGCCAGACGCTCCTTGGTCTGCATTCAACATCCCTGCTGATCTTCCTGCAATCTGAAGATCATGTAAGCTTGCATGAATTTAAAGGAAATGTGGCATGCTTGAAGTATTACCCATTAATTGACCCATTACCACTGAATTAGTACTGATCGTTCCAAAGCTGGGAATTCACTCAAGCCATTCCTCCTTGTCGGGCTCGTCCGCGGCGGCGCCTTCCTCCTTGTCGGGCTCGTCCGCGGCGGCGCCTGCCTCCTTGTCAACTGGATGATCGTTGCCAGATACTGTAGCATTCAGGTCCATGTCAGAGTCATTGGCAGAACCCAGGTTTGCGGTCGAGTTCTTTCAGATACATAGCATGGCACGGATGGTCTTGGAAAAGGGAGAAATCACAGATACCGTCATGCTCACATACCACATTCACAAGCAAGTTGGTCAATGAAGTGACAGTGAATGGTTAAACCAATTTAAAAATCAATTACCTCCAAGCATCATGGTGAACAAACCTCTGAACAAAAGCCACCACGCCATTGTTACAACACAAAATGTGCTCTGAGTATTCATCAGCTGCATCACTTAATATATACTCTCTCATTGAGGAAAAACACACTGGCTGTTAATTAAAAACCCCAGGTGAGCTTGATTAAAAATTTGATTGGTCACCTGTAAATATATTCAAAATACACTTAATGAAAATTCAATTTCTGGTTATTTCATCAAGTGTTGTCTTAAAATGATTATGGTGCAATAATTTAGCGTTTGGCAAAAAAGAAACACTAAAATTATCCACTGGAAGACTTCTTCAAAAGTTGACAATTGATCAGCATGATTAGGAATTTCTCCTACCAGCATTTCCATCATTTAAGTGTTGCACCAGTCAAGACTGGCAAATCAGATGGCACTGATAAGCTATCAGTTTCGCTCATTTTAATTTGAGCTCCATGGCAAAATTTGGCACATTTCAGTGCCACGTGGTGTGTACAACCAATTGACACGGCCAAGATCTGTTGCATGATTTAGCATTGCAGTCACCCTTGTAGTTTAATGAAAGGCATTTCTTGGGATATGCCACAGTCCATATAGGTGGTGCTTTTCTAAACAGATGTACTGGTACACGCATAAAGCAGTAGCCACTCAATGCTTGCATACAAATGAGCGACATTCGTGAATTCCTCCAAATGTGAGCCTGGAGAGAAAACCCCACCCCCAAGCTCATTTGAAAAATGAAATGCCCAGTTGTAGCACCATCCTGCAGTCAGTAAGTTCAAATGGCAAGAGACAAATCCTTCCTGTGTATGAAGTTAGGAATCAATTGAATGTAGTTCTCACTGATCTGATCATTCAGTTTTGTGGAGAAAGCTGAAACCTGGAGGGTGCAAACAAATTTCTCAGGGCCATTACAATCTATGGTGAGCCGCCCAGGGCAAAATTGGGTGCTGTACTACCAGCACGGCATCTTGGTACGTTGCCACTACAGTTGATCAGCAATAAGGGCTGAATGAACAAATAGCTCTGGGCTTGAGTTCCTCACCAACTTGACATTCCTACCTTTCCCAAAACACAGCCATGCAATTCTGATGCACCTCACATGCAAACATTGCAGTTTGCCATTAGCCTCAGTCCAGTCTAACCATGCAGGCAACATATGAGTTGATGACAAATTGTCACCATGTGCTTTGAGCGCAAGCTCACTCAGGTCAAGACTGCTTGAGGATTCTAAGACCCTGCACCGCAATGCCCTCACAGGTTAAAGTATTCATGGCAGCATGCTAGAGGGACACAATGGACCATCATTTATACCCTTCAACATTTGCACCATCAGTCTGGACCTGGTTTCACAGAGCACTTGGAAATCCAGATTTTAAAAGCATTTATTGGAGCAAAGTATAGTCATACCCAAAGCACTTCCTGTTATGCATTGAAGTCATTAGACCCATTACCACTGAATTACTAATCATTGCAAAGCTGGGTCTTCACTGTTCAACCTCCTTGTCGGGCTTGTCCGCCGCGGCCGCCTCCTCCTTGTCGGGCTTGTCCGCCGCGGCCGCCTCCTCCTTGTCGGGCTTGTCCGCCGCGGCCGCCTCCTCCTTGTCGGGCTTGTCCGCCGCGGCCGCCTCCTCCTCCTTGTCGGGCTTGTCCGCCGCGGCCGCCTCCTCCTCCTTGTCGGGCTTGTCCGCCGCGGCCGCCGCCTCCTCCTTGTCGGGCTTGTCCGCCGCGGCCGCCGCCTCCTCCTTGTCGGGCTTGTCCGCCGCGGCCGCCGCCTCCTTGTCGGGCTTGTCCGCCGCGGCGGCCTCCTCCTTGTCGGGCTTGTCCGCCGCGGCGGCCTCCTCCTTGTCGGGCTTGTCCGCCGCGGCGGCCTCCTCCTTGTCGGGCTTGTCCGCCGCGGCGGCCTCCTCCTTGTCGGGCTTGTCCGCCGCGGCCGCCTCCTCCTTGTCGGGCTTGTCCGCCGCGGCCGCCTCCTCCTTGTCGGGCTTGTCCGCCGCGGCCGCCTCCTCCTTGTCGGGCTTGTCCGCCGCGGCCGCCTCCTCCTTGTCGGGCTTGTCCGCCGCGGCCGCCTCCTCCTTGTCGGGCTTGTCCGCCGCGGCCGCCTCCTCCTTGTCGGGCTTGTCCGCCGCGGCCGCCTCCTCCTTGTCGGGCTTGTCCGCCGCGGCCGCCTCCTCCTTGTCGGGCTTGTCCGCCGCGGCCGCCTCCTCCTTGTCGGGCTTGTCCGCCGCGGCCGCCTCCTCCTTGTCGGGCTTGTCCGCCGCGGCCGCCTCCTCCTTGTCGGGCTTGTCCGCCGCGGCCGCCTCCTCCTTGTCGGGCTTGTCCGCCGCGGCCGCCTCCTCCTTGTCGGGCTTGTCCGCCGCGGCCGCCTCCTCCTTGTCGGGCTTGTCCGCCGCGGCCGCCTCCTCCTTGTCGGGCTTGTCCGCCGCGGCCGCCTCCTCCTTGTCGGGCTTGTCCGCCGCGGCCGCCTCCTCCTTGTCGGGCTTGTCCGCCGCGGCCGCCTCCTCCTTGTCGGGCTTGTCCGCCGCGGCCGCCTCCTCCTTGTCAACAGCGGTCGAGTTCTCCTTCAAGTACAAGGCATGGCACGAACGGTCTGGAAAATAGGAAGTCTCAAATACCTTCATGTTCATACCACATTTACAAGTAGGCTAGTAAATAAAATGACAAACTAAATAATTTACCCAACTTAAATGAGATAAAACTCAATTACCTCCAAGTATCATTGTGCACAAAAATCCCAACAAAAGCCACCACGCCATTGTTACAACACAAAATGTACTCTGAGTATTCAAGCACAGCTCAGCTGCATCAACTAATATATACCCTCTCATTGAGAGGAAAAATGCGCTGGCTGTCAATTAAAAACCCCAGGTGAGCTCGATTAGAATAATTATCTTGGTTGGTCACCTGTCATCAATATATTCGAAATAATGCACTTTAGGAAAATATTAAATCTAATTCAATTTTTTTCCTGGTTATTTCATCAGCCTTTGTCTTAAAATGATTATGCCACAATAATTTCTTGTTTGTAAAAGAAAAACTAAAATTATTCACTGGAAGACTGCTTCAACAGTTGACAATTGATCAGGGTGATTAAGTAGGAGTTTCTCCAACCAGCATTTTCATAATTTATATGTGTTGCTCCAGTCAAGGCAACTAATCAGTCCTGTCTGATTTGCCTATCAGTTTTGCTCATTTTAATTTTAGCTCCACAGTTAAAACTAATCCAGAGGAAGCTATAATTGTTTTATTTGCCATTGTTGATTGGTAGCCATCAAAGTGTCACGAATCCTCTGATGAAATCTTCTTTGACACTGGCAGGATCCTATCATGCAGTATTAATTGTCTTCACAAACCCCAACACCGCAATAATTCGCATGTCCTTTTTGGCAGGCCTGTGAAATTGGTGAAAGCTGTGGGGGCAGCTGAGCTGACCATTGAGGAAGCAGGAAACATCCTCTCCAAGTGATGGTTTTCCTTCTCTTGTTTTAAATAATTTTCCTTAATTAAGGAATTTTCCAATGATTTCAATGAGCTAAATTCATAAACATAAAGTCAGGTTCTTTTTTGACTGGGTGGTCCAAAGATGAAAATATAACAACAATTAGGAAAACTATTCTGTATTCACAAATTATACTAATAGATAAACAATATTGCTGACTACCTGCCACATTATCAAACTTGCCTCAATATTGTCCCAATTGCAAAGATTGTATATATTTTTTATTTCGTCTTGAATATTTTCAGCCTTGCCTACACATACGAGGGAGATTACTAGATACTCAGTTTTTGCTGTTCTCAAATGGACAAGAAACCTGAGTTGTGGCTTGTGACATATAGGCTGGATTTACACTGCCGGTTTAATTTGATACGAATGTGACAGGAATCGGACCTTTTGCTCAAATGCGGCCTGTATCCGATCTGTCACATGACCGTGTAAACAGAAAAAAAAAAAATTGATTCCGCCCTCGATCGGATCCATCATAAAGAATTTTAGTTTTTCTTTTTCAAACAATAATTTATTGTGGCATAATCATTTTAAGACAACAGCTGATGATATAACCAGAAAAAATTGAATTGAATTTAATATTTTCATCAAGTGCATTATTTTGAATATATTGATGGCAGGTGACCAATCAAGATAAATTTTTCTAATCAAGCTCACCTGGGGTTTTTAATTGACAGCCAGTGCATTTTTCCTCTCAATGAGAGGGTATATTAGCTGGTGCAGCTGAGCTGTGCTTGAATACTCGGAGTACATTTTGCGTTGTAACAATGGCGTGGTGGCTTTTGTTGGGATTTTTGTGCACAGTGATGCTTGGAGGTAATTTAGTTTTAAATTTTATATAGTTTAAGTTAGTTTAAATATTCAGCATTTCATTGACCAGCCTGCTTGTAAATATGGTATGTCATTATCCAGGTATTGGTGACTTCTCCCCTTTCTTTTCTAGACCATCCATGCCATGCTATGTATCTGAAGGAGAACTCGACCGCTGCCTTGGGTTCTGCTAATGACTCAGACATGGACCGGAATGCTACAGTTTCTAGCAACGATCATCCAGTGGACAAGGAGGCAGGCGCCGCCGACGAGCCCGACAAGGAGGCAGGCCCCGCCGACGAGCCCGACAAGGAGGCAGGCGCCGCCGACGAGCCCGACAAGGAGGCAGGCGCCGCCGACGAGCCCGACAAGGAGGCAGGCGCCGCCGACGAGCCCGACAAGGAGGCAGGCGCCGCCGACGAGCCCGACAAGGAGGCAGGCGCCGCCGACGGGCCCGACAAGGAGGCAGGCGCCGCCGACGAGCCCGACAAGGAGGCAGGCGCCGCCGACGAGCCCGACAAGGAGGCAGGCGCCGCCGACGAGCCCGACAAGGAGGCAGGCGCCGCCGACGAGCCCGACAAGGAGGCAGGCGCCGCCGACGAGCCCGACAAGGAGGCAGGCGCCGCCGACGAGCCCGACAAGGAGGCAGGCGCCGCCGACGAGCCCGACAAGGAGGCAGGCGCCGCCGACGAGCCCGACAAGGAGGCAGGCGCCGCCGACGAGCCCGACAAGGAGGCAGGCGCCGCCGACGAGCCCGACAAGGAGGCAGGCGCCGCCGACGAGCCCGACAAGGAGGCAGGCGCCGCCGACGAGCCCGACAAGGAGGCAGGCGCCGCCGACGAGCCCGACAAGGAGGCAGGCGCCGCCGACGAGCCCGACAAGGAGGCAGGCGCCGCCGACGAGCCCGACAAGGAGGCAGGCGCCGCCGACGAGCCCGACAAGGAGGCAGGCGCCGCCGACGAGCCCGACAAGGAGGCAGGCGCCGCCGACGAGCCCGACAAGGAGCTTGAATATTGAAGACCGAGCATTAGTATGATCAGTGGTAATGGGCCCAATGTCGGTCTACTAAATGAAATGCTTTGGGTATGACTACTGTGCTCCAATAAATGTGGTAAAATCTGGTTCTGTCCAAATGATCTGTGAAACCTGGTCCAGACTGACAGTGCAGATGGTCTATTGCATCCCTTTTGCATGCTGCTATTAATATTTTAACCTGTGAGGGCATTACGGTGCTGTGACTTGATGAATCCTTAAGCAGTCTTGATGTCCGAGCTCAACTGAAAAGCACGTTGTCCAACTCCTGGCATGAACTTAGTATTTTGCTTCCATGGTTAATCTGGACTCCATGGCCAATGGCACTTGCTGCAATTCTGACATCCATCAGAATCTGGTTGCTAACTTGCATAGTGTCTTGAGCAAGGTGGGCATGTTGCAGGAATGAAGGAATCAAGCCCAGAGCAATTAGGCCATTTAGCTTGTGGTGCTGATCTCAAACTGGTGGTGGCCATGTACCAAGATGCCCTGCTGCTGGTAGCTCCCAATTTTTTGCCTTGTGCTCCTTCCCATGGATTAATGGCCCTGAAGCTACTTTTCCCTCTTTCAGCTTCCACTAATGATTCAGCATCTCCATACCTCATCTCAATGAACCACAATTAATACTTGATTCTAAACTTCATAACATGCTGGAGTGATGCCTTATAACAAAGTGTGCGCGCGTGTGAGCATTCTATCCTTTTGATTAGCTCGATGGCTTCAGTTGGCTATATGTCATGTATGTGTGCAGTTGGTCCTTTTTTTTTTTTTTTTTTTCCCCATGATGGCGTTCTAGCTAATCATAGTTGGGGGTTTTTTCCGGTAAACCTTTTCATATGTTGAATTTGTGCACCAAATCACGAAGCTGTACGTCTCGGGTGTAAATTGATGAAGCTTCGTTTGGGTTGGGCAAGTTAAGTTTATTGAAACCCCAGGTCCGGGGTAACATCAATAAGGAAACCGTTCGTTGGCTACGTCAGTGTAAAAGTAGACTGCGAAGCTGACGTTATGGTTCAGATACAATGTCATTGTCGCGGCTACTGCTATCATGATTCATTTAGGTTTAAATTAACTCTCGAATTTGTTTTTCCGCAGTGCGGAATTGGAACACAAGAACGCGAAATTTCACAGTTCGGTTTGATTTAACGCGGAATTTTCGTTTCGCGTATTTTCGATCCATAAAAAGCGAAGTCGGAGAAAGGCTCAATTGGACGAAGCTGGTTATGTCATGCTGATTTGTCGCGACGCAATTACATTGATTTAAACTCAAATGGATATTGCCTTCAAGTAATTGAAACATGAGACTCGTTTCCTCCCCAGTCCATTCTGTAGCAATATTAAAGCTATTCACTTTTGGAATGGAATTGCTATGAATGATTTGTGCCTCTTCTCGCGCTATATTTCACTTTCTGAATAATAAGGATGATAGACGAGCGACACTTCGCTTTTGGTGCAATCAGGTAGGCCTATACCTCTCTTCTGGTGCTATACCCTACTCTGCTTTTCGAATGGAATTGGAAAGAATAACGAGCTCTGCTTCAATTTTATAGTGTGATATAGGCTACTTCACTTTGGTGCTGTACTCCACTTTCCGGACGGAATTGGGATGAATAACGAGCAGCACTTCACGTTTCAAATGGATCTGGAAAGACGTGCTGCTCCGGCGACGATCATGCAGTTTTTTTCACCGTAGTTCCTTGTCGTACGGGAGGGTGGGATATGTCCGTGAAATCCCGCTTCTAAATTTTGAAAGATTTCAATTATAACCAACCAGAAACTGAGAATTTAATGCTACATCCGTTTCAATCAAACTAACTTCTGTTTCCATCAAACTCTCTCACAATCACCTATTCTCATTCACACACTATCATTCTGTTTTACATTCACTATCATTATGTCACTTGAACAAGTTTAAGTTTGTGTGAGAGTATAATGGTGTGTGTGTGAGAGAGTGATAGTATGTGTGTGAGAGAATGATAGTGTGTGCGTGAGAGTATAATGGTGTGTGTGTGAGAGAATGATAGTATGTGCGTGATACAATGATAGTGTGTACGTGAGAGAATGATAGTGTGTGCGTGAGAGTATAATGGTGTGTGTGTGTGTGAGAGAGAATGATAATGTGAGTATAATGGTGTGTGTGTGAGAGAATGATGTGTGAGAGAGAATGATGGTGTGTGCGTGAGAGTATAATGGTGTGTGTGAGAGAGAATGATGGTGTGTGCGTGAGAGTATGATGGTGCGAGTGTGAGTGTTCGAATGATGGTGTGAGAGTATAATAGCGTGTGCGTGAGAGAATGGAGGTGTGTGTATGAGAGAATGATGGTGTTTGTGTGACAGTATGATAGAATTCATACTTGCTTTCACATGTACTATCTCAAACGGCCTCTCATACTGACGGACAGCTGAAGACAGCTTTATTTTGCATTAACGCTAGAAAGCTTGCCCTACACTCACAAAAATCTTCTGCCCAGGAAAGGGGAAATTACTTCGAAGTCACATTTGATCATGCAAGTTTTGGTAAAATCTTTGAAGATAAGGATATCGGGAGCTGTAGTGTGCAGAGTCCCTCTTCTTGACCGAATTCATACACAGCTTGTTGATTAAAATCGGCAAGAATTATCGTTATGTGTGCAGCCCCCGCGATTTTAAGATGTTAAAAGATTTGGAAACTCCTGAAGTCTGCACCCAGCAGTAGTGAAGTGACCACTCAGTAAAAGTTGACTTACCATTCGGATAAATCTTGGGTTTGTCTCTGCGATCGTCAGGGTTCAAGTTCACATTTTCAATTTCCGCGTCAGACTCGGGATCCAAAATGTACGGTAGGATTATATGGGCCATTTTACTATCCAAACGTTCAGAATTGCTTTCTATGTAGGCTTATATGGTGGGTGGAGGGCGGTTGCAACCATGACAACACACTCAACTCGTGACACATCGCAGGCCATAACAATTTCAGATTGGCTCAGGAAGGAAACCAAAAGCATTACAGTGGGTGTGTTGGGACGGTGCGAAGGGGGAGGAGTGTGCAAAGCAGCATTTTTCCAGAGGTACAGAAAATAAAACACGCAATATTAAGCCAAACAATACAATTTTTTAGTATGTTATCTGTAAAACTACTCTGTTGACATAGTTAAACTTCATCAATAATACTCAATTTTGCATGTCAGCTTTAAAGCTATAGTATGTAACTTTTACATGTCCATAAATTTCCGTTTCATCCAAGCCACTACTAGAGGAGATGACACAATGCTGATTAAGCCGATTGGCTCCTCTAACATCTCGCTGTATTTTTCAGTATTTGTTGTTTTGTATTCCATGTCGACCGGCAACATTCCCGCGCTGGCATACAGGAAATGACGCGTTTTATTTCAAATCAAGAAGGAAGGGAGAGGAAGATCGGAGAGTCTCCTACCAAGAGGGGTCCGGACCCCACGTGACTTATTGTTTGGACTGCCATTATGGCAGTAAAATGGCCAGCGCCGCAGATTTCAAGCCTTCTGAGTTCACAACTCACTTTATATTGAACGACGTTGGACTTAATGTCGAAAAACTAAATCGATTAAATTTTATGGACTTGGAGATTTACGAAATGATTTGTGAGTACTTACATTTGCGTAGTTACCATAGAACAGTAGAACAGTGCCGTGACAAAATAAAGAAACTGGGCATACCTCATATGAAAGTGCCGGCTGTATTGTTCTAATAACACAAATTCCTCTATGGGGGCGACAGAAGTTACGCACTGTAGCTTTAAAGATCTAAGTTCAAAATATGGATTTTCATTTTCCGTGAATTTGAACCCCTGTCGCGATTCTCCGACTGACCACCCGGTGGTGAATGATACACGGGAAAGTTCAAATACTTAAAGGAAAAGGAAACCCTGACACAAAATGCTTTCCAGTGAATGTTTTTAAAACTCCGGGCAAATTTGCCTAAAATGCCTATGAAAAGCGTACCCAAAGTAAATTGAACGCTGTTCTTGAACCGTTTGGACTATATGGATGGTTATGGTCTCATTTGAAAGGAAACACTCTGAAGTTTTTCCCCCAGCTAAAAGAAACACTCTAGGTGCTACTGTCATTGAGTAATCCAAGCTGGAACACACTGAAGTAGAAGGTTTTTACTCTCCCCAAAATTTTTTTTTGCAAACAGATGCCTGTAGATGAAAGCAGCTGGGACTTATAAGCTGAAAAACACAATGGGACCACAGCATGAAGTCTTACTTAGTTCCAGTTCAAATTTGAGAACAATCCTACAGAAAATGAGCATTTTACACATGTTTTTCTAAGGCCATGTCTAGGCGTTTTCAAAAATGGCCATTTGGAGACCCCAAAAGGACCCTTGGATAACCATGGTCACATACCTAGGATAAAAGGGCATAACTCTTGAACGCTTCAACGTACAGTCATAATGTTGGGTTCTAATGAAAGGTGACACTTAGAGGAATCCAATCCCATATCCAGATTCACAATCAATATTTCTGAAAAAAAGTTACTGATGCATAAGCTCAAATTTGTGCACATAAGAGTCAAAACGAGTGCCTTTATGTTAAAAAATGCTTGTTTATATGAAAGGTAAACAAACAAATGACCTTTACTTAGCAAACTCACAGTAAAATATTTACAATATATGATCAATAAAAAAAGTAAAAGTTACTGAAGCATAAACTCAAATTTGTGCATATAAAAGTCAACAAGTGCTGTCATGTAAAAAAAAGTTTTTTACATGAAAGGTAAACAAACAAATAACCTTTCCATAGCAAACTATTCACAATATATGATAAATAAAAAAATAAAAAAATTAAAAGGTTACTGAGGCATAAACTCAAATTTGTGCATATAAATCCCAAGGGGAGGAGATTCTGACTTTGTGCTTTTACATATATCCAAAGCAAAGGAGAGATTCCTTTGTCTTCGTTCTTGCCTGTAACGAAGACCCTATGTGGCACATCGTAAAATGGATCCTATTTACTTACTTTGTCTCACTCTGATTTCTTACAGGGATGAAAATTAAAATTCCCACAACAACCAACGCCGGCGAAAAAATTACTTCCTTCCACCTTCGGTAACGGAGGTAATAATGCGTAATATGGTAATAATATAATCATCATAATATCAGCATCATATTATAATATCCTTTTCCCGTAATTATTTACACAGAATTACAGAATAACAAACAGAATAACCAACTCCGGTGAAAACATGACGTCCTTCCACCTTCCGTGACAGATGCAAATAATACGTAATGTAATTTTACAATAATAATAATAATAATAAAAATAATAATAATAATAATAATAAATATAAATGTAATGTTATTATATAATGAAATATAAGTTATAATATGATGTGTACTTGTCAAGAGTCATGTCATCTCCCCCGAGAAACATTTCCTCTGCTACGGAGACATCACGGTTTTGGTCAGATATTTCTTCCCCTGAGCCATCACTTGCACGCCGAGTGCACAGCTCTGCAGCTTCTGAACTGAAAATGATTTTTTTCGCAACCTTTTGGCTATTTTTTCTTTCAAACTCCGTAAACAACTATCAAACATTCGCTGGAAATCTCTCTCTGCCTCGCTCTGTTTTGCGGAACGCACAGCACGCATTACGCACAGCTGAGCCATATTCTGTCCATTCTCTTACGCGAGCGATAGGCAGCGCCAGCCTTTTCGCCACCCCAACAACCTATATATCGGCGTTTCCAGAATTTCGTTGGTGTTATAATTCAACAATCGTCGTCTCGATTGGTTGCTGGTTGCTCGGGCTACACGCAAAAAAAGGAGGCATGAGCTTCGTTTCAACACAGGCACTCGTTGGCTATAGCAGGCTGTAGACAGGGCAGGGAAGCTCGTAACTGGTCGAGTGAGGTGTCAATCGAAAGGTTAGAGTGCAGACTCCATTTTGACGCAAATGGCTGTGTTCTGTCTAAATCTGTTCCGAAGCAACGACTACTAATGCAGCGAACTTTGTGGATAACTGTTAACTGTTCGTTTGTTTGTTTGTGGTCTGACATGGGCGTTGATTAAAGCTGCTGGGATGATTATACTTTGAAATGGTTGGCATCATTCAAATCTGAAGAATCTTAGCTTTCTGACGATATGTGGCATGAGTATCTCAGTTGCATACAAGCTGTGTAAATGACGTAGTATGTTTTCAACTTCCCCGATTACGGGCCGTCGGAGTGATAACGGGTTAACCCGATAATACCCAGGCAGACACATCATTATAGGAAAAATATGACCCAGTAATATTTTTGAAGTATTGAAGGGTTGTATTCAGATCCACTGTTCATCATTAGGTTTGTTCTTGCTGAACAGAACTTCCTCTAATTCCAGGAGTATCATATCTGAAACAGCCAAAAATCAGCACCCCTCCAGAAATCAACACTCGAAATTTCTAATTATTTATATGCTCTCTAGTTTCTATAGCTGTCCCTTAACATGTATAAGAATAAATTTTTGTGTAATATTTACCTTGGAATGCCGAACTTCACTGCCAAAGTCCAAGGAAATTCATGAATTCCCATTCACATGGGAGCTTATACCTGGAAGTGAGTGACAAAGGGAGAGACTGCTCCTGTAATATCACTTGTTCCTTCCAGGTGGCAGCACCGTGTATCAGATATGATACAGTGAGCAGTAGTGGTTGTGTTGCATCTTACCAGGTGGACATAGTCCTTCAAATTTTGTGCATCAAATATGATACAGGGGGCATTATAGGGTTAAGTTTAAAAATACACATCTGAGCCAAAACCAATGTTTAATATGTCGTTGTTAAACAATTATTACATTATATGGTGATGATTTCATCAATTCATGCAGGGCGCCATTCATCCCTCGTCACCGACTTCTTCTCGCGTGAACCTGCACGAGTATGACGTGGCGGCCACCCATCACGATTGATACAGCGTGTCGCAGTATGCACCTGGGTGATTATAGATGGAGAAATATACAGAGAGAAGAAGCAAACTCTTGCGTGGAAAGAATTCTCTGTCCTACCTTCACTTTTTTCTTGGCTCTTTATTTGCCTGTGAAGGAGACACGAATATAATTGGGGTGTTTTATTATTGAGAAGGGTGTTTAGAATATTAGTATCATGAATAGATAGCTAGCAGCCCGGTGTGTCATCAGTAACATGGATTACCACATATAGCGGCACGAGAAATTAAACTGGGAACTAGATGTTTTTAATCACCCCAATCTTTCTCCGTGTACCCAAATATCAAGGTAAGTCGAAAAAAAGAACTGATTTCATTCAATATTGGTGGAGCCTGAGTACAGAATTCTGTACCCCTTGCGTTTTTTGCCGATGATGCTGTCCCCTGCCTCATACCACGAAAATTTATCTGTCTTATAACTTGAGCTGCCTGACCTTCGCACCGCGTGCTGCACTTTGAAATATCTCCGCTGCATTTTCTTTAGTTTGTCACGGCACTGTTCTATTGAACTATGATAACCACGCTAATGTAACTACTCAAAAATTATTCCATAAATCTGTTGGGATTCCGATTCTGCATCTCATGTTTAAGTTCTGTACCTGGCTTTGCCATGCTTTATGATTTTTGTGTTTAGTGTCCACTGTTTTGTCTCACCATTCTTAGGATCATGTATTGTGTTTTTGGTAATTTAGATTTCACGTTTGATTATTTTTTCATGCTTCAGATTCCATGCCATGTTTTCATTTCCATGCTTTACACTTTGTCTCCCCTGTCTTGTCATGGGTGTATCTTTGCTTACGGTCCCTTGTCTTGTGTGCCACTCATTCGGGTGATTTATTGGTTTCTGGGTTTCAATCTTCTTTCATTATCTCGTGTTCTTCCTTCCTCTCTCTTTTACTGTCTTACTAACACATACTAACAGTTTATTGTTTTTGCTAAATACTAATCCACACTAACCTTGTATATTTGGACTAACTTACTAACAAGCACTTGGGATTGTATAGCTGCACTTACTAATTGACTAATGATCTCTCAGCTGTCGCCCAATTCTAGTCTCCGCCTCCTTGCCTATCCCTAATTATCTCTGCTGCAGTTTTCCACTTATATCTCATGCTTTCCTTTTCTTTAGACTATGCACTTTTAGTACTCCTTAACCGGAGCTGTTTGTTCATAGGATTGTCTTGTGATCCCTGTCTGCGTTTTGGCATTTGCCAAATTCATGTGATTAGTTTATTCCTCATGTGTCTCTCCCTGATCATTGTTACCATTGATTGCACCTGTTCTCCCTGGTCATGTGTTCTCCTGGATGTGTATATAAGATGTCTGTTTGCTTCACACTCTTGTCAGATCGTTCTCCCTAGTTTTCTCGTGCCACGTTTCTCGCCTTGATTGCTCAGTGTTTATCTTTCTGACTGGATTGCCCGACTATTGATTTTGGTTTGCCCTTTTTGGATATTGTTGCATCTGTGAGTTTTGACCTTTTTCTGCCCGACCTTGATTTTGTGATTACTGCCCTGGTTTTGGATTCGGACTGTCTTTGGCTTATGAGTTTGTTTCTCCTCCAAACCTACGCCTGTGTACCGAACCCTTTTTGTCTGACCACGAACTTTGTTATTGGTGCCCTGGTTACGATTCTGGATTACGCCCATTGGATACTGTTTTTGGATTGTGGACTTTGTACCGTTGCCAGCTCTGTTGGGGGGTTTCCCCCTTCAGAAATAAAGCCTCCTTTTTGGTTCATTTCGTAAATCACAACAAAATCAAGTTTTTGTGTGTAGTATCCAGTTGTAATTCCATGTTTTCTTCTGCCTTGCCAAGCAAGCATTGAATTTCTTAGTTTCAGTGGAGAGATCTTTTCGCCGCTGCGGTTGTTAGAACAAGAGAGCCGAAACACATAACAGTGATCTTCCGTGCTCAGGGTGCTTTCACATTTATAGCTCGTCCTCAGAATACTCAGGCTCATACTGATAAGGTTTCATTTGTGGTTCGTGTGCCATGTCTTACAGTGATTGAGTATTAAAGTATGTATGCTACGCCTTGTGTACAGAATGAACTGTGTAAGATTTTCGTGCAATATGATGGGTGGCCGCCACGTCACTTCTGGTTAATATAAAATGCAAACCCACTGATTTAATTAGTAAAAAAACACTAGT
The DNA here is from genome assembly GCA_029721435.1 of Gymnothorax reevesii. Lineage (NCBI taxonomy): Eukaryota > Metazoa > Chordata > Actinopteri > Anguilliformes > Muraenidae > Gymnothorax > Gymnothorax reevesii. Next base: position 62,866,282 of record CM056587.1, on the reverse strand, counting down.
TCGGTTGGATGAGCACGGCTGAGCTTTGGTAAGGTTATCTATATTCATTTGTGCATGCACCAAAATATCTGAAAGATCTGAAATAGTTTGGCAGATTTAAATGATTTCCCATTAGGATTAATTTCATAAGGCTGGTTTTTTCCACTCTCTCCCCCCCCCCCCCCCCAACCTTTTGACTTTTCAGCGTCCAGGTGGCGCTGCAACCAAACAAAGCGACCAAATGAGAAATAAAAAAAAAATTGGGGATTTTCTATGATACATGTGCATGTACCTACATGCAAAGTTTTTTTTTTTTTTTTTTTTTTGGGGGGCGGGGGTCATTTCCACACCCACTGCTATTCTCAGACAATGGCTCTAAAGCTGCGTCAACGGCTGTTCCAAGAACGCACCTTCAAATACAGCCGAACGTGATCTTTCCACATGGACTGCATGTAAACAAACTTATCAGGCTGCATTCAAGTTTACTCAACAAAAACAGCCCATGACAAGGTAGCAGCCTCAATATGCTGCCTACGTTGGAGAAAAACCCATTTAAATACTGTATTTTCTGGCTTTCATCAGCATACTTGATCTGTATAGTCAGTCTGGACCATGTAAAACTGAACACCTGTAAAGCAAGGCTGATTTTGTAAAACCCACGCAGCTCGACCAACAACAGAGAAGCCGGGAGCGTAGGCTTATGTGTGGATTCCCACTGTTCTGAGGCAATGGAGCATGTCAATTAAATCTTTCATGTCTGCGTCCCGCCTTGGACCTGGTCTGAGACTTACCTGAAGTATTCTCAGTAATTCGCCGTTAAGAAATGGGGCTATGCCAAAATCACGGAACCATCTAACCTAATGCCACGCTACGAATAATCTAAGGTGCACGTTGGAACACTCGTAGAAACTGAACAAAACATCACATATCAGTGATTAGGGCAAACTAAGCATAACGATAATGTAACTCCCGTTTAAAATCTGACTCCAATTTAAAATTGATAAAGGACTGAAACATTCGTGAATCTCGGAGCAGCTGCGCCACCAGACTCTTCCGGTTGTTTTCGCAACCACTGTTACCCAATTTACGCACCCGGGTCCAAGCGCAATTGCCGGATCTTAGTTCGGTGATAGTTCTAGAGGATGGAAGAAATCACCATGATAGTAGCATCTTGCCATAAACATATCATGAACCCAGATTTATGTACACCCCAGGATCCCTTAAGGTGGATCGAGCAGGCACCGGCTTATAAGGCCAGGGGTGCCCTTGAGGGCCAAATCCCCAGAGCCGGTACTACAGAAACCCTTTAGATAAGTAGACCATAATTTACAATCCAACTGAAAACCAATCACTACCTATAAACATCAGCAACCTAGTCTGGAATGGTAAGGAATCGCCCCCTAAGTACCAGTCGTAACGTGGCTAAAAAGAATAAAAGGATTAGGAGTCACAGAGACCACGCAAGTTTAAAGGAATAACAATAATTTATTCACCAGGTAGGCAAGAGCTTAAATCAACAAAACAAAGACAAACCAATTACAAGTTACAAACAATTATGAAAATGAGATTGAAGTCAAACCTGGCGAAAAAAGCGACACACGGAGCAAGCGTGTAGGAAGTTCAAATCTCGATCTTCCATAATTAAAAGTGCTACTCACGCACTAACGTGTGCGCGGGGAGAGATCGGATATGATCTTCCCCAAATTGATTGTATTTGCTTTAAGCCAAATCACGTCTTTGATCCAGGAGGCATGGCCATCCACGACCTGGAAGGGGGATGAATCTGGTTTTTGGGTTACCACCATTTGGAGGATGTAATAAAACACTTCAGCAGAGAGAGAACAGGATGATGACCCGAGAGGATTCTGACTAATTTTCAGGAGTTTCCAAAAGGAATGAAACATACTCCACTCAACTCCTTGGATTCTCATAACAAGGCCAAACATGATATGAATATGTACTAATATGATGCAGTTGTTATGAAAAGCTCTTGAACTGGATTATGGTATTAGCCAATTTTGGTTATGAGCCCATAAGTATTGCATAGTAGTATATGGAATATATGAGAAAGGTTTGTCATTACTATAGTGTCAGAAAAGGTAAGCAGATGAGTTAAAGGTCCAATTCCATGAAACACATGGTCAGGGCTGGGCATGAGGTTAAGGGAGGGGGACTGTGATAGTTAGCTCACTCATGTCGCCAGAATTCTGCTGATTGTCCTGGGCCATCATAAACCTCCACCCAGTCTTCCACAGACCCCGTCCCAGCTGGATTTCCCGTCTTACAATTTTTACGTGTTTATTGGAGAATTAACAGAACATTCATATCCAAAGCACTTCAGTGTGGATGGACACAATAAACCCATTACCAGTGGAGTCATCACTGCTCATCCTCGCCGTCTTTATCCGCTGCTGGCTTGTCCTCTGCGGCGCCCTCCGTCTTTTTGTCCGCTGGTTCAACTGGTTGATCGTTCCCAGCAACTGTTGTAGCATTCAGGTACATGTCGGAGTCATTAGCAGAACCCATGGCAGTGGTACTGTTTTCCTTCAGATACATGGCATGGCACAGATGGTCTTGGAAAAGGGAGAAATCAGAACAAATACTTTCATGCTCACATAGGCACAGGGCAGTTGTGAGGAATTCTGGGCCCCTTGACAGAATATCGGTGTGGGCCCCCGCCCCTGACTTTTCTTTGCCATTTTTTTTACGACTACGTCTGTTATTCTTTATTTTTCAGTTTCTCAGTGTTCTTGACAGTGTCTAATGCAATACACCCAATTTATCCTTTTTTTTTTTTACAATAAACCACTCAACAAAGAGAGTATCATTATGTAAATTATGAATTATTAGTTGTCTTATTCACACTCACTCACTCACTCACTCACTCACCATCAAAACCATCTTCAGACTACTGGTGGTGAGGGTCTATTGCTGGGTCCGGTTCAGATGACGCGACCACAGCTGATTCTGGAGTAGCAGTGCATAAAGGTTGAATTGTTCCGTTTCATATTACGTTCGTAAACATTTAAAGTTATGTTCCATGGAACTACTGATGAAGGACTAACCTACTGAGTCTTGGAATAAACAAAATCTAAATGGGCATCTCAGTACCATAGCTCTAAGCACTCAGCTTCATTTTGCTATTGTGAAGAGGAGGGCAAGCTATGCAAAATTACCCCCCGCGTGAACAAGAGTTATGTCAACAGGCTAAAGTAGCAGTTTAGTTTTAGTAAACACTTAAGGTAAAAGTAATGTCAGCCTTGTTAAGCGGTTATTTAAGTTACGCCTAAGTTACCACTCTGACTGCATGTAGTTTGCTAGCCAAACCTAGCCTGTACAGTCACTTACAGATGGAGAGAGCTAAGTATGCAGTAACCACTCATAATAGGCTGCTACTACCAGATTTTTTGACGGCATATTATAATGGCTAGCGAATGATAACCTTACTGATCTTTTCTGTGGAGGATACTGTTAATAACTGAATAATGCCATTCTTGTCAGGCGATTATTTACTCAGCTGACCGCAATTTACATTAATGTAACGTTAGCAGCTTGATAGCCAGCCTGAACAGCTAATGTAGCAAGCATAGCATAAATACTCTCACCTCTCTTTGAAAAGAATTTTGTGATGTTCTTGGCTCCTGCTTTGCTCCTGCTGTCCTCTCTCTATTCTTTTCTGGTGTCCAGATTTGTGTGTGTGTGCGTGCGTGCGTGCGTGTGTGTGTTTTTGACATCATATTAGCAAGGGTGGTGCACACTGTTTGCTGCCTTAGTTCGCACCCTCACCAGCAAAAACGCGCAGAAAATTTTCCAATACAAGCACGAAGCATGGATCAAACTATATTTTAAGAAGGGGGTTACTGAAATATATCTCATCATTATTGCATGCCTTAATGGCTTTGTTTAAACTCTGATGCATTAGTATGAATGCAATAGGTAAATCTATGCAGAATAATTTTGTCATGGCGGCTACTGTGGGTTTTGGGGGCCCTAATGGACTTTGGGCCCTTAGAATTATCATCACCTTTCCCCCGTACGACAGCGCTGCATAGGCACCAAAATGCATTTGTCAGTTTGCTTTACAGAGCATTATATGTAGGATACATGAAGCTTTAGTGCTGATTATTCCAACACAATTTATAAAACCAGAGGGGAGAGTGGTTTTGCTAGTTTGGTTTTGTCAATGGAACCCACATTCATTTCAACATTATTCTCATAATTTTAAGTTCAAGGCAGCCTGTATTTAATCTTTTATCCAATATTGAAGACCCAAGCTGTTGCTCTTACCTACAAATCCTGGAATTCCTGGCCTCTCAGTTTCATCTTTGTTTTTTGAAAAGGTCTTAATCGAAGCAACATTCTGGTTCTGGATTGAGGGTAGGAAGGAAAACTCAGGAATCTGGTAGGTCAATCTGGATTTGTTGGAAATCGTTTCAAGTTCTTGTTTATCAGCTCCGCTCACTCCAATGCTAAATGGAGTAACTTCAAGATCTTTAAGACCTAATGCGGGCCACTTGACATTATCGCTAGATTTTCCACCCATCAAAAGTATCAATATCTGAGGAACACCCTCCAGCCTTCTACTCCCAGAAGAAGAAGTAAAGATGTTGTGCCTAACAAACTGGAGAGCTGCCCCAGTGTTGAGGAATCTTCCACCTTTGTGTCTCATATTTGTTACCGCCTCTAGGACATCCTCCTTTGTTGAGTATGTGTTCAGATAGAAATGAGCCTCAGGATCTCTGCTGTACTGGGCCACAGAAACTCTGTGTTTGGTCTCCCCAACATTCAGTTTCTCCACAACTCTTTGAATAAAGTCTCGAATTGCTGGAAACCCATTTCTAGTGCCATCAGACCCATCCAGCAAGAAAACAATGTCCTTGTGCACATCCTCTGCATGGACTCAACAAGATCGAATAAAAACAGTGGCTGGTCATCACAGGAGACCGCAGCAGAACAATTCTACCCCGGGGGACTCAGAATAAAGTTTGTCTTACCTTGCTTTATTGCCGTTTGCAGATTCTCTTTACTGAGGCTGACGTAACTCCCAAGTCGCTGTTGAACGGTGTTGAGCTGGTCAAAATCCCTCACCGTGAATGCTAAGGCAGGATTGTGGGAGATCGCTGAAATCTGGCTCATATCTGCATCCCTCACCCCCACACCGAAGGGCAAGACTCCTTCTGTCTTAAGAGCCCCAGCAGGTCCTGCTACGTCATCCCTTGACCTTCCTGCACTCAGAACGATCAGGTACTGCGAAACATTCTGGGCCACCCTGCTGCCACGTTCTGCAGAGAAGACCGTGTTCCTCATGAAATTCAGGGCCTCTCCTGTGTTCAGAGTTCGACCGCCAGCCAGTCTCATGGTGCGGATAGCTTGGATCACCTCGTCTTTGGTTTTGTATGTGTTTAGGTAAAAGTTCGCGGACGGGTTCTCGCTGTGCTGGACCACAGCAACTCGCACTTTATCAGCTCCAACATCCAGAGGTTCAATGATGTTAAGAATGAAATCCTGGACGTAGCGGAAATCACCTCCAACAGCATCAGTGCCATCAACAAGAAATGCCACGTCCCTCTTGTCACCACTAAGTTCCACTGCAAAGGAAAAAAAATGTATGGTTATTCGTACAATTTTCTCCAGTTATTCATCACGTCCGTCTTCCACGCACGTTATCGCTACAGTCAAATGGGCTCATGAAATCCCTGATAAATGCACCATACAAAACCTTAAGAGCCTAAACTAAGTACAAAACCCAAAACCAGTCAAGTTGGCACGTTATGTAAATCGTAGATAAAAACAGAATACAATGATTTGCAAATACTTTTCAACTTATATTCAATTGAATACACTACAAAGACAAGATGTTTAATGTTCAAACTGAGAAACTTTATTATTTTTTTTGCAAATAATCATTGACTTAGAAATTAAAGGCAGCAACACATTGCAAAAAAGTTGGCACAGGGGCCTTTTTACCACTGTGTTACATTGCCTGTCCTTTTAACAACACTCGGTAAACGTTTGGGAACTGAGGAGACTAATTTTTTGAAGCTTTTCAGGTGGAACTCTTTCCCATTCTTGCTTGATGTTCAGCTTAACTTGGTCAACAGTCTGGGGTCTCCGTTTTGGTATTTTCTGCTTCATAATGCGCCACACATTTTCAATGGGAGACAGGTCTGGACGACAGGCAGGCCAGTCTAGTATCCGCACTTTCTTACTACGGAGCCATGCTGTTGTAACACGTGCAGAATGTGGCTTGGCATTGTCTTGTTGAAATAAGCAGGGGCATCCATGAAAAATACGTTGCTTGGATGGCAACATATGTTGTTCCAAAACCTGTATGTACCTTTCAACATTAATGGTGCCTTCACATACGTGTAAGTTGCCAATGCCTTGGGCACTAATACACCCCCATACCATCACAGATGCTGGCTTTTGAACTTTGCGCCTATAACAGTCCGGATGGTTCTTTTCCTCTTTGGTCCGGAGGACACAACGTCCACAGTTTCCAAAAACAATTAGAAATGTGGACTCGTCAGACTACAGAACACTTTTCCACTTTGCATCAGTCCATCTTAGATGAGCTTGGGCCCAGCGAAGCCGGCGGCGTTTTTGGGTGCTGTTGATAAATGGCTTTCGCTTTGCATTGTAGAGTTTTAACTTGCACTTGCAGATGTAGCGACGAACTGTAGTTACTGACAGTGGTTTTCTGAAGTGTTCCTGAGCCCATGTGGTGATGTCCTTTACACACTGATGTCGGTTTTTGATGCAGTACCGCCTGAGGGATCGAAGGTCACTGGCATTCAATGTTGGTTTTCGGCCTTGTCGCTTACGTGCAGTGATTTCTCCAGATTCTCTGAACCTTTTGACGATATTATGGACCGTAGATGATGAAATCCCTAAATTTCTTGCAATAGCTCGTTGAGGAATGTTGTTTTAAAATCAGCTCATGCATTTGTTCACTAAGTGGTGACCCTCGCCCCATCCTTGTTTGTGAATGACTGAGCATTTCAGGGAAGCTGCTTTTATACCCAATCATGGCACCCACCTGTTCCCAATTAGCCCGTTCACCTGTGGGAAGTTCCAAATAAGTGTTTGATGAGCATTCCTCAACTCTCTCAGTCTTTTTTGCCACTTGTGCCAGCTTTTTTGAAACATGTTGCAGGCATCAAATTCCAAATGAGCTAATATTTGCAAAAAATTACAAAGTTTACCTGTTCGAACATTAAGTAACTTGTCTTTGCAGTGTATTCAATTGAATACAGGTTGAAAAGGATTTGCAAATCATTGTATTCTGTTTTTATTTACGATTTACACAACATGCCAACTTCACTGGTTTTGGGTTTTGTAAATATTGTATAGAGCTCACCTTCAGTTATAACTGTGCTAGTGTCTCCCACCACAATGATTAACGGTGTCATGATTTCTTCAACAACATTCGGCAGGCCATCGAATGTGCTCACATAATAAGCTAAGTCCGGCACAAAGGCAACAGTGCTCAAAAGACTATTATCCGCCTGACCAGTGCCGACTGTGTAAGTCAGAACTCCCTCCAAAGCGACTTTATCAGAAACCCGTTTCACCTCATCTTGGGCCGGCCCACCAGTAATCAGAACGGCTGCCTGTGGGACCCTTTGCCTTTTTCTGGATCCAGCTTGGCGCTGGAAGTGATTGGCCAAGGCATACTCGAGTGCCGCCCCTGTATTGACGACGTTTCCTCCCATTGGCCTGATCCGAGACACCGCATCCAGAACGTCCTGCTTGTTATTGTGAGAGTTCAGGTAAAACTCTGTGCACTGGTCCCTCGCAAACTGCAACAGGGCGATCTGCACTCTGTCCGGGCGCACGTCCAGTTGGTTCACAATGCGGGAAATGAAGTCACGCACATAAGTAAAGCCGGCCTCTCCGACATAGTCTGAGCCGTCCACCAAGAAGACAATGTCTCGGATGATCCCCTGGGTCTGAACTGTTGTTATCTCGACAACTGCAGTGATAAAAAAGATCGACATTTCAATGACAGCTCAGTGTATGCCTGTGCTTTACAGTGCTTTATTGTACACTTCTCAGTCCACACCTTCTACTTAAAATGGCGACTGTGGCTGTTAACTCATCGTACCACCCATGTTTGCTGGAGCCTGTTTATGGTCGAGCCCAGGCTTCGGTAGTATGTGGCCTATTGTGCACGGCTCAGCCTGTATCCCTGAACAGGTTTTTTATTCAGCCCTTCCAATGATTTTAATATAGACTGAGGGTGTAATAAAAATTTTCCATTAAATTTTCCCCCTATGATTGAACTGAGGTTTCAGCTTCAGCTTCATGTACGTAGGTTGTGGCAGTTTGGCATAAATAAGAGAGAATGCTCTGGCTTGCAGCTGCATTGCTGCTAGTTAAAGGGGACCTAATATGCTATCTTTCCAAGTTTATATTTTGGTCTTTGACTCCCCTAGAGTATTCCTGATCGCGCAAAGTAAAAAAAGCGTACTTATTTTGCTCATACTGCCATCCTCAAAAAACCCCATTTGTAGTCCATAGTAGTCTCTGCCTGAAATGCCTCATTGGGGTGGCTCTTCCGCTATGGCCCCCACTCCCCGTGTGCCCACTTTCTTCTGACTGGCCAGCTCTGTGGAGGGCGGATCTAGGCGGGACGCTACAGTGTCAAAGTGAAACGTGAGACGTGTCTGCCATCTGAGCTAAGGAATCAGCCGGGAAATTCTGCTATAAAACGCAGTACATGTGCATAGATCTAATGAAATTAACTTGTTCTAATAAACGCAAAGGCAAAAGTGGAGGACGCATTGCGAAAGTCTGGCAGCTCAAGCACGAATTTGTTATCGGCTAGAGTTTGCTATGGCAACAGTTGGTGAGTACAGCGGTTTTACTTCTCTTAGCTAGGATGCATGGGAAGCTAGAATCCACCCCATATAGACACATTTGTAGAACGGGTCGACATACCCAAGTACAGACCGGAGACCGTAGAAATCCGGTGGGTCTGAGATTAGAGGGAAACATGGACAGTGAGGGGCAGCTAAAAGTGGACCAACAGCTTATGGACTGCTTCAGTGTGTATTAGGACCTGCTGGTTTGTGTGCATAGCTGTGGTGTGTTGTTAGCGTGGAGAAACGAACAGCTTCCGCGCTGGTATATGACGGAGGGGCGAAAGCTCCAAGCTAAACGGCCCATTTGGAAATTGCCCATGGCAATGGTTTACTGATGGCTTCATAATGACCAGCTTTTTTCTCCTATCACCATTAGAAACACCTCGCACTACATCTCTTTGTATGCGGATGATATTTTATTATTTATAAATAACTCTGCTCTTTCGATTCCACATACTCTGAAGATGTTTAATAATTTTTCTCATATCTCGGGTTGTATGATAAATTGGAGCAAGTCATGTTTTCTTCCATTAAATTTTGACCCTATCTGTTTGCCTCTGCCTAGTACTGCACCTATTGTTAGTTCTTTCAAATATTTAGGTATAGACATCTATCCTACCATTAATGACATGATTACTAATAATTTTAATAAAATCCTCTCCGAAGTCTCGTCAGATCTATCGAGTTGGTCACAGCTGCCTCACTCTTTATGCTCACGAATATCTGTAGTGAAAATTAACATCCTCCCACGTGTTAATTTCTTTAGTGCTATGTTACCTTTACCTCCCCCAGTCCATTTCTGGGACCAACTTAATTCCGTTCTCCTCAAGTATATTTGGAATGGGAAACGCCCTCGTATCAAGTTATCCACTCTTCAGCGCTCCAAGTTAAATGGAGGCCTTTCTTTCCCTAATTTCAAACTGTATGCGCAGTCATCTATCATGCGTTCTGTACCGATATGGTTTAGTTCAGATGACGGAGTGGCGTGGAGGGCAATTGAAGAATCAATCGTGGCCCCTTATGAATTAAAAGACCTGGTTTTTTCCAACATTCCTTTGAGACAATGTAGTTTATGCTTTGGCCCTATAATTACCCATCTAATTTCCACCTGGAGAGCTCTAGAAAGACAGACTGGATTTAATTTGAATTGGCACCAACACTCTCCACTCTTTAACAGTTGTAAGTTTTTATCTGGAAATGCCTCATTCAGAAAGTCCTAATGGGCTAAGTGTAATATCAGGGTTTTCGGGGATATATTTTGTTAACAATAAACAGAGTTTATTTGACCCCACTGAGACCATTCTACATGCATCTTGACCAGAGTCCGAATTGTAATTTATGTTCTCAGGGGGTGCCAGGGACTTTCTTACATTTCTTTTGGGATTGTCCGCCTCTTCATCCATTCTGGCGACAATTGGCTGCTGATATCTCCATCTTAATAGACAGGGATTTTACTTTAACACCAAACCTGTTTTTTCTAAACGACTTTTCAAATCTTGCATTGATTTCATCTCAGAGGAATTTGCTATTCGCTGCTTTCACAGCAGCTAAAAAGTTGCTGGTTTGTCGCTGGAATCCTCCTCATTTAATGCATAGCCGTGTATGGGCTCTAACTCTACTTGACATTATCTTCATGGAGTTTTCTACAGCTGGCATACATAAATCAAAGGCAACGAGTTTGGAGAGGTGGTGTGCCGCTTCCGATAAAGTTAAGGCACTAATTAGAATTTACTGACACCGCTTCTATTATGTTTATTATCTATTGTTCTTTTTATTATTTATTGATTTATTCAATGCTCTCTATTAAGGTTACTTTTTATTTTATTTATTTTTATTATTGTTATTTCTACTCTTTTCTACTATACATCAATGTATTTTTTCTATATTTGTACATTTTGGTATGTGTGTTTTGCATGTGTATTTGCAAGTATTTAAAACTGTGTGTATAATGTAATTTTATTTCCCCAGATGTTTACCACAGGGTCTGTTTAGGGGTGGGTGGGAGACGCGATGTCCTGTTTTTTCTGTTTGTATTTTCTTTTCTATTTGTATACATATAAAAAATAAATAAATAATTGGTCACAAAAAGAATGACCAGCTTTTCCTCGCGGAAAATGGGCGCATTATGGATAGCGTACGAGAGCTAGACAGAGCTCCGGTTATGTCATGAACATAATGCAGGTTTTACAGACCGTAAGTTCTGTCTGCGTGAACTGTTGCTTATGTGGAGCTAGCAAATCGATCACTTTTACTGGAAAGAATTTTATTTATTCAATCGATGGCACTGCAGAGTTTGTTATACCGAACACGTTAGCCTGTGCGCTTCCTTATTGCTTTCACCGGTAGTATCAGAGAGCTTGCCCAGCCATTGGAGATGTATCAGGCTTATCCCGGTCATGGATAAGTGAAGCGATCGTTTCATAAGCACCCAAAAACGCATCCCAAGCTCTGCAAAATCCATGTCTGGTCTAACTGCAGCCCAACTCGGCAGACAAGTACAGCACCGGTTAGCTTCAACTGTAGTAGCTACAATCAGGCAACGTTATGATGAAACTGCCACATTGATGCTTACCGAAGTAACACAAGCATACCGATCAGAATTACTGCATATACGTTAACCAGGAGCATTTTTAATTAGCACGACATGCAAACTAACATGCAGTAGCTGGTAACCAAGCAGTCATAACCACTGAGCCAAACCCTTGCAATACAGGTTTTACAGACAGCAAGTTCTGTTACTGTGAACAGTTGTACCAACCATCCAAATTACAAAAAAGTATTAAAAGTTGGCTTCAAGGTTTATGTTCACAGATCTTCCGTAGAATTTCCCCTGATATTACTCTTGCATAATTAGGACACAAACATTAGCAACATTACCTTGGCTACGTTAGCCGCTGTGGTACAGCCACAATCAACTGGCTATCACGTCAGGTTAGCTAATGCAGTAAAAGCAACTTACACCTTCTGTGTCTGTGAGTCACAGACAGTCGCGACAGATGCAGGCTTTATCTTCAGATATTTAACAAAGCCTGCGTTTGAGGCCAGTTGTTAATGCTAACTATCTCTAGCCGTCCTGCTAGCCACTCGTAACACGTTAGCTTCGCTTGCATTATTTGCTGTTATATGGTTACTTACAGCTTGTGGCTCCAAGCACTTGATCGATGCAACTGCTTTAGGTTTAAGAAGCAGCTGAAACGCTTATCCTGTGTCAAATTATCCTTTATTGATAAAGGTGATAAAGCTGTCTTTGGTGAAATGCTGAGCACAAACAGCTAACGTTCCCTTTGCCCGTGGCTTTTTTTGCGTCCAAAAGTAAACGGACATGTAGCTTCGGGAGAGATACTGACAAGATTGCACCTCAAATGATCTGCAGTTCTTCTTTTGTATTTCCAAAAGTGTAGACGCTACTAAGGTAAAGTGTGATCTGCCATTGTTAGTTCCTGCTAGAAATAGTTTCCCTGTGTGGGCAAGTCCAGCACAGTGGTTGGCTCTGGTTAGGTCTGTACTAATTGGACGGCACAACCTGACGTCAGATTTTACCCAGATCTCCTGAAGATCTCGAGAGGAGCTGTTCAGTGAGGAAATCATGCTCACGAAATCATGCTCTTAGATTACAGCAAAATCCCTGTATCTTATCTTTAGAAACTTTTCAGAGGTTGAGCATGGACAACCAACATTATAACATTACTAATATGCATTAAAAGAAGGATCAGCATGTTAGGTCCCCTTTAAATTTTGCAGGTTGGGCATTATCATTGTATTGGAATACCTAAGCAGGGCAGTAACTGTTCAACTGTATTAATTGTCTTCATGGGTGGCAGCATTTGCTCAATGCTTTCTGTCACTGAACTGTTCACTATATGGGCCCCTAATAATGTTTAGTAGGTGCTTTAAGAAGCATAAGTATCTTTACAAAAGTTAGTTTCCATAATAAATAATCAAATGTTTCATAAAAACACAAAAGCTCATACATACACTATACAGTACTGTTTAGTTCTACCAGCATAGACACAATCCACAGCACATGAAGAAGCATGAATTTGTTTCATACAACCCGGACAGCGCTACAGTAATTGTTTAATGTTTACTATTTTTGTCATCAGTTATTGTATAGCTATCTGCTTCCAACGTATCAAACTGAACTTTGCATTTTTCTATTGGATGCGCAAGAGTGGCTATAATTTTCAGCTGGGTTTCAACACCATAGATTAATTTGACATCTACAACTCCGCAATCCCGTTTGTAGGTTTGTTAAACACACCTGATTTATTCAAATCTGTATAATATAAGGCTTATTTTACATTCTAATGGAGTTTGCACGGTGTTGAATGATCCCAAATATATCCTTCTGCATTACGAAGACATGCGTATGAAAGAATGAACAATGTCTCGGTATTTTCAGTTTGATGTCATACAATGTTCCTAAAACATGGCATCCTGGGTTTGAGTATTTTTCTCAATCTAAGCCTGATGTTGTTTCAGTGAAGCGTGCAACCAGCAGGAAGAGAATATGAATGTGGCTTTGTCTTAAAAAATGAAAAATAAAAAAAGCTTTTCTAACTTTGAACCTACTTAAAGGAGCCGTGTCACGATTATTGCTCTTGCTCAGAGCTTATATATTAACAAAATAAATCTGCTTGACTTCAAGTCATAATCTAATTCCATCCTTGCCAATCCATCTTTGTTTTGCACTGTATTTTTACTTACTCAGGCATTATGCTTTTTATATTACGTTTTCTGCGGAAATGTGAGGATTCAAAGCGCCATTTTAGTGCTTTAGCCAAAGGATACTAAAAATGTAAGCTGGTTTGCCTATCGGCAATAATCATACAAGAACTTGTTTACATCATTAATATCCTTCAGTATAAGTGTTACAATAGCACTTTGAATCATGAAATTTCTGCTGAAAGCCCCTTGATATTAAAAGCACAATGCTTGAGTAACTAAAACAAATTAATGTCATGGTCTTGCCCCCCGCCGGCACAAGGCATGAAGCCAGCAGGCACAGGGACCCAGCAGGATTAGGTACCCAAATGCACAGGCTGAGTAAAAATATAACATCTTTAATTTAATTTATAAAATACATTCCCGGAGGGGAGCAGCAGCAAACAAGAAACCATCAGGGCTCCAGAACACAGAATCCTGCTGCAAAGAGCAAAACTGCAGCAGCCCTTAAATAGGGAGCCTTCACCTCCACCTTAATGAGCCACACCTGTTGCCCGTTAAGGTGGAGGCAAAGAATGCAGCAGGGGAAGGGCCTGCCGGGCAGGACCATCACAATTAATGGCCTTGACTTGACTTGCATTTGAGCTGATTTGCTTTGTTCCAAGTTGTGAGCATGTGCAGTAATTGTGGCACTGCTCCTTCAACAGGAAATTCAAGCAAAAATTTGACATTTCTTTTTTTGCTTGGGAAAATAAATAAGATGATTACTTGGCTGTGTCGGTTGCTCAGTAATGGCAACTGCGGAGAGTGTGGAGAGGGAAGAGATGATCAACTTGGGGCTGTGATGCAGCACGCGGAAGTCCCTCACCGAGAAGACCAGGGACGGGTTGAAAGCGATTTGCTTAAGGTCCTGGCCATCCGAATTCTTGGACCCAGCAGCCATGGTCAGCACGCCCAGGCGGTGCAGCTCTTTGGCTGGTTGGGCCACGCTGTCGCTGGACGTCTTGGCACTGAGGACCACCAACAGCTGGGGTACCCCCTGGTTAATGCGGCTGCCCTTATCCGCCCTCAGCATCTGGGTCCTGACGAAATCCAGGGCCGCCCCTATGTTGACCGGCTGCGTGCCCCCCCTCAGACGCAGCCGGCTCACGGCTGTGATGAGCGAGTCCTTGGTTCTGTGGGCGTTCAGGTCCATCTCCAGCCTGGGCGCATTGGTGAACTGGGCCACGCCCACCTGCACCTCATCGGGTCCAATAGGCATGCCTTCGATAAACTTTTTAATAAAATCACGGACAGCGTTGAATTGGATGCTGCCCATAGCCTTGCTCCCATCTATGAGGAAAATGATGTCTCTTGGCCCAACAGTAACGACTGAAAAACAAGGAGGAAGCATAAGCACATTTTAGTGAAGTGCTTTCAGCACTTATTTGTTCCAAACATGAAAAAATGGGACAAAAAAAATGGGACAGGCTTCCAGCTGCTGGAGAGTTTTGGGTGTCCTTTGACGGACGCCTCATTGGGGTGGCTCTCCCGCTATGGCCCCCACTCCCTGTATGCCCCTTATAATGTTTAGTAGGTTCTTTAAGAAGCATAAGCGTCTTTACAAAACTTAGTTTCCATAATAAATAATCAAATGTTTCATAAAAACACAAGAGCTCATACATACACTATACAGTACTGTTTAGTTCTACCAGCATAGACACAATCCACAGCACATGAAGAAGCATGAATTTGTCTCATGCAACCCGGACAGCACTACAGTAATTGTTTAATGTTTACTATTTTTGTCATCAGTTATTGTATAGCTATCTACTTCCAACATATCAAACTGAACTTTGCATTTTTCTACTGGATGCGCAAGAGTGGCTATAATTTTCAGCTGGGTTTCAACACCATAGATGTATTTGACGTCTACAACTCCGCAATCCCGTTTGTAGGTTTGTTAAACACACCTGATTTATTCAAATCTGTATAATATAAGGCCTATTTTACATTCTAATGGAGTTCTAATGGACATTCTAATGGACATTCTAAAGCGCTTTCAGCACTAATTTGCTCCAAACATGAAAAATGGGACAAAAAAAATGGGACAGGCTTCCAGCTGCTGGAGAGTTTTGGGTGTCCTTTGACAGACTTTTCGTTTAATTATGCACCAAATGTTCTCAATCGGTGGAAGATCAGGACTGCAAGCAGGCCATTTCAGCACACGGACTCTTCTACTACAAAGCCATGCTGTTGTAATAGCAGCAGTATGTGGTTCTGCATTGTCCTGCTGAAATACACAAGGCCTTATCTGGAATAGATGTCGCCTGGAGGGGAGCATATGTTGCTCTAAAACCTTTATATACCTTTCAGCTTTCATGGTGCTTTTAAAACAAGTGCAAGTGTCCCACACCATATGCACTAATACATCCCCATACCATTAGAGATGCTGGTTTTTGAACTGAATGCAAGAAGGGTGGTCTTTCTCCTTTAGCCGGGAGGACACGACGCCCATGATTTCCAACAAGAATGTCAAATTTGGACTCATCTGACCACAGGACACTTTGCCACTTTGCTACAGTCCATTTAAATGAGCCTTGGCCCACAGAACACGGCGGCACTTCTGGATCATGCTCAACTATGCCTTCCTTCTTGCACGGTAGAGTTTTAGGTGGCATCTGTGGATGGCACAGCGGAGTGTGTTTACTGACAGTAGTTTTTTGAAGTATTCCTGGGCCCATTTGGTAATGTCAATGACAGAATCATGCCGGTGAGTGATGCAGTGGCCTCTGGGGCCTGAAGATCATAGGCATCCAGTAAAGGTCTTCGGCCTTGTCCCTTACGCACAGAGATTTTTCCAGTTTCTCTGAATCTTTTGATGATATGCATTGTCGATGATGAGACCTTCATAGGCTTTGCAATTTTAAATTGAGGAATATTTTTTTTAAAGTATTCCACAATTTTTTACGCAAGCCTTTATGGGTTGGAGAGCCTCTGGTCATCTTTACTTCTGAGAGACTCAGCTTCTCTTAGACATCGCTTTTATAGACAAACATGCTACACATCTGATGCCAGTTAATGTAATTACTTACCAAATGTTCTTTCAGCTGATTCTTTTATAAATTAATTGCTTTTTCAGCCCTTTTTTTTTTACCTGTGTCCCAACTTTTTAGAGACGTGTTGGAGCCAGAAAAATTGAAATGAGCTAATTTTGTGGATTAAAATGTAAAATGTCACAGTTTCAACATTTGAAATGTTATCTATGTTCTATTATAAATTGGCTCATGTGATCTGAAAGTCATTGCATTTTGATTTTATTCACAATTTTCACTTCATCCCAACTATTTCAGAATTGGGGTTGTATTAGATACAATTTCATGCATCCCAAGATACTTTCCAAAACAGGTGTTGAAAAATATATATATGATATGACGGCCAGTGAAACAAAACTAAAATTGAAAATTCTTAGATTAAATAATAATTCTGCTTATAAAGCTTCGTTTCCACTGATACAATGGAGAAAAACTCTTGGGTACAATCATTTAATTGAGAACATTATTCCAATGCCTTGAACATACATACACAATGAGAAAAACCGGGACAAAAAAAGACTTCAAAACAAAGAGGACCCCTCTGGATTATATTCCTAAGGCGTGGCCCTTTGAGAAAGTAAAGCGACGTGATCATCTTAACCCTCCGCACGCTGCAGAAACAAAAGACATCCTCAACCAAAACTCAAAAGGACCCATGTCAAAATCACAAATCATTCTACAAACAATGCAATCAATATTAAATGTATCATAAGTTAAGGCACATAAATAATCAAAACTTTGAAAAACTCAAAACAATCTTTATCCAATGATGTGTACCCAAGTTTTAGAATAGATGTAAGGTCTCATATTGGTAGGATATTCTCTGCGTGTGTCACCAAACAACTAAGCACTTGAATGTTTTACCATTATACAAGCAGCAGAGACCACAGTAGACCACCAAAAAGGACAATTCAGTTATCCTTCAACAATGCACACATCCTTAAGTGCAAACCACAACCACAAATAACTAAACACAGCAGCAAATTAAAGAACACAACCACAAATAACTAAACACAATGGGTCTCATTCATGAAACGTGAGCAGAACGAATTGGTGCGTAAACCGTTTGTCGACGGAAATTTACATGCATCTCTGCATTCAAAATCTCTACATGCTGCTGACCACGCGTAGTGCTTGTGTCAATTTAAGAATGCACATAAATAATGCTCGTCACTACTGGAAATTACAGTCGTAATTCATTTAAGAGCCAAATTTATGATTTCATTTGTAATCATAATTTTGTTAAAATAGTAAAAAATGTAATAGTGTAAGAAGAGGTCAGAGGAACACCAGGTGCAGGATGCAGAAGTGTTTATTAAACACAAATCACTAGGGGAAAAATGGCAGACACGCCAGAAACAAAACGCCGCGCACAAGCACTGAACAAATGGGAGAACTGAAGTACACTGCCAAAGGCAGGGGGAAACAGAAATACTCTCTCCACGAGAGGATAAACTAATAAAACAAAAACTGAAACTAACTATACTGACGGACACACTGGGAGACTTAAACACGGGGCAGACAAGACTAGGGCGCAGCAAACAGAAAGACTCGGGAACCATACACTGGAGACACTCAGAAGGCATGAGGAGCTGAGACTTCACCATGTAGTACAATACGGAGGATCCGTCTGACAATCGCGTGGAAAACAGGAACATTTATAATCACGAGAGGAGGCGGGGACTCGGAATGCAATCACAAACTGAAACAGAAACACATGGGATTAATAAACAATCACACGAGGACCGGGTTAACACTAATGACTCGAGACAAGACGCTGAGACGAGCAATCAACCTAGACGGTTTAGATTAAGGCAATCTAAACGTGACGAGGAAAAAGCACCACAAGAAAAGCGAAAGGAAAGCACAGGGTATTAAATGCAGCTAAACAGAGAGCGCAGACTGAATGCACAGAAGGCAGAATCGCACTCGCTCGCTAAATGAGTTAATCAAGGTTAATACTACGTGACAATTTATTTACAATCACCCTTAATAAGTGCTGGTTAGTACGTGTTAGTAATATCCTATCAGAGAACGCATTCACTCAGTTTTGCGAGACCCAGAATAAAAGACAGCTGGAAGCAATGAATGAAATACCAAAGCCAAACCGAAAGTAGAAACGTGATTGGATGACGACACGCAGGCATGCTTAAGGCAGTCAATGGGGTTGAGGTCTGGGGACTGAGATGGCCATGGGAGGAGCTTGATTCTGTGTCTGGTGAACCATTTCTGTGTAGATTTGGCCACATGTTTAGGGTCATTATCTTGCTGAAAGACCCAGTGACGACCCATCTTCAGCTTTCAGGCAGAGGCCACCAGATTTTGATTTAAAATGTCTTGGTATTTCAAAGCGGTCATGATGCCATGCACCCTAACAAGGTTCCCAGGGCCTCTGGAAGAGAAACAGGCCCACAGCATCACCGGATTTCCCCCATACTTCACAGTGGTGCTTTTCTGCATTCTCATCTTTTGTGTTCCGCCAGACCCACTTTGAATGTTTGTTGCCAAAAAGCTCTATCTTGGTCTCATCTGACCAAAGCACACGGTCCCAGTTGAAGTCCCAGTACCACTTAGCGAACTCCAGACGTTTGCGTTTATGATTGTGAGTGAGAAAAGGTATTTTTCGTGCATGCCTCCCAAACAGCTAGTTGTCATGTAGATAGCGCCTGATGGTTGTTTTGGAGACTTGTTGACCCCAAGATGCCACCATTTGTTGCAACTTCAACTGGGACCAAAAGATGCCACCATTTGTTGCAACTTCAACTGGGACCGTGTGCTTTGAAATAAATACCAAGAAATACCGCCCCTTACGACTGCCACCGTATCCTGGGGGAAAAACTCACCTTCCTGAGCATGGGTGTTCAGGGCCGGGCCTGAGAGCGCCACACAAAGAGCGAAAAACGAAAAATACCACCGTTTCCTCATCTTTCCACTAAAACACCAACCAGAAGACCTGCAAAGCAAGAGGAGACACCCAGTTGCTGTCGTTTTTTGTCATTTCTTTTACTCTTTTACCAAGCTGACTTCGTTCAGCCGTGGATTTTCCCACTTGTACGATGATCAATATTATAACGGAGCCTTATTGACTTCTTGGTTCCACAACACCTTAAAAAAAAAAAAACAGAATCTCAGGGATGAATGGGGAAAGCTTCCCCCTCCCGTTGCTCACCCACTGTTGTCTGGACAGAGCGAAATAAGTGCCCACAGTGTCTGAATTGCCTCTTAATAAATATGCGCATTTATTTTGTATTGTCAAGATGCTTGAACTACAAGTATGTGTGACTTTCTGACTTATATAAATGCAAATATGTGCCCATATTTGGTGGTCTTTCTATGTCTGCATGGACATCTGGCTACGTCCTGAGGACAAGAGACATGCTGTCATGTGACCTGGCCTTTGAGATGTGTAGCCCTTACCGCCTACTTGCGTACGCTTACCTCATATTCGCCAAGCATACCATCTCAAGCATGCTCCTGTCCTGCGTGTGTGTCTGTGCAGGCATGTGTTGGCACTGGCTCATTAACATCCTTGAGGGCAAGTTGTAAAAACAGCAAGGAGCATCAGATGATGGTAACTGGCCTCATACTGTGACAATAAATGCCATTTTATATAATTTTACTCAGGCTACCTGTTGGGGGCCCATGTTTAGTTTTGCCGTTTTGTCTATCAATCTCTCTACCTATATGTATCTTTCTATTGTCAATGTAGAGACTGAAAAGCCGTCTTGTTTTTTTTTTTTTCCACTTTCTTGCATTGATAACATGGTAAAGGAGTAGACATGAAGCCAACAGAATGTTTATGGTTGTATTTTTCTCCGCTATACGATGAGAACCAAACCGCCCCGGTCACTTCTGCCGAAACATGTGATCTACAGCCACCACAAAACTTCTGTGGGACTCTGCGAAGGAAGCAGAAGCCGTCTCCCGCTCGGTCAGAATTGAATATCTTCCCTGGCCATATCAGGGTACTCCCTGGTGCTTCCGAGCACCCGGTGCACAATGCGTGGTGTTGGCTCTGAGTAGGACACTGGACGGTGTTTGTATCCAAGGGTATCAGTGAGGCAGTGCCAACAAAGTCCCAGTGTTGTAAAACATCAACCACAGCTCACAACTGTCATATCACGCAGCAGCTGGCAGTTGGGAAACCACTTCCAGGACATTACTAGCCTACTGTCTTATTTCAAACCCTCCAGCCGCTAAAAGCTCCCTCATCTTTTCTATGAGCTGCTTTGCTGATTGTTAGTTAGGAAGCGACTGAAGACAGTTGTCCACATAAAAGGCAGAGTGAACTGACTCAAACACATCCTCGTTCCCTTCCCTATGATCCTTGGCATGACGCTGGAAAGCATAGGTGGCGCAGCAGGAGCTGCAAGTAGTCCCAAATGGCAGGACATGCCACTCGTAGACACCTGGAGTCCTCTCAGGCTGCCCTTCCCTCCAGAGAAAGCGAAGCAAAGTTTGGTCTTCAGGAAGAAGGTGCACCTGATGGAACATGCCCCTTATGTCCCCGCTTATGGATACCGTGTGCTGGCAGAATCAAAGTAGTACTCCTAAGAGAGAGGGGCTCAGCTTACGGCCAGGCAACAAGAGATAGTTGAGGTCACTTTGTTTGTATTCAAATGAGCAGTTGAAGACTAAACAGGATTTTTTGTTGTGGGGTAGACGAGATGGTGTGGGAGGTACCATGATTCAGTGGAATTGCTCACCTCCTCAGGCATTAACTTCACAACATACCCAGCCTCTCTAAGTTTCTGTATTTCTTTGTTATGAGTAGCAGCTACGATAAGATATACTTTATTGAACCCCGTGGGGTAATTTGTCCTCTGCATTTGACTTATCCTATAGTTAGGAATAGTGGGCAGCCACAGGGGGGCACCTGGGGACCAACTCCAGTTCTAAAGCCTGTTCCTTGGTCAGGGGTACTGGTAGAAGTAGTCCTATGATGCATGTTTTCATGGGTGGGGGAAACCGGAGTACTCGGAGGAAACCCACGGGAACACAGGGAGAACATGCAAACTCCACACAGAAAGGCTCAGACTTTTTTACTGTGAGGCAGTCGTGCTAACCACTGTGCCATCTTCAGCATTAGGTTTCTGTTCTTTAGCCTTAGCAAGGTTGTGCGGGACAAGAAGGTATTGTTCTCCACAAGTAGAGCAGGCTTTCTTCAATATGCAGTTGTCAGCTAAGTGTTTCCATCCACATCCCCAACATTTGTTGTTCTCTCTGATCCATGCAGCTACAGCAGGGATTTCTAACTTCGTGAAACCACTACATCCACTTAGTTAATGCTCTGTTCCTTCACAGAAAGGGCAGTAAGGTTTGAATGGCTCTCTCTTCCTGGATGGGGCTACAGGTTTAAGTGCTGTGCTCTGCTCATCAGCTGGCTGTGGGGCTGTAGCTGTTTCAGGCTCATAATAGATGGAGGTAGACTTGCTCTTGCTCTTACTTCCAGGTGGCCTCAACTCCCTGCTTCCAGCATGCTGTTTCTCCTGAGTGGACAACTCTGTGGCCCATTTGGATACCTGCAAGGCTTGAGACTTATGTTCCAACCACTCGGCTAGGTCATAGAGAGTGCAAGTGCGATTTGAGCCAGTCCGTATGATGCCTCTGTTTAGACAGTACTCAGCAAAGGTATCACGGTAGCTTAAAGGCAGTTTAGCAAGAAGTCTGTCAACGTGGGATCTGCACTGTAGCTCACGCTCTGTTACTCCTTCCAGAGTAGTAAGCATTGCACTAGACCTGCAACAGCCAGAGCAAAGTCTTCAATGGCTTGGGCATCGCCAGCTTTTATTAGTGGGGATTGCAAGATGGCACCGAGTTCACTCTGTACTAATTGCCAGGGTTGCCTATACTTCTGCTCAAGAGCACGCATAGCAGTAGTGTAGGGAACAAGGGTGTGTATATAGTGCTTGGCCCGTTGGAATGTACTGGGCAGCTTCAAGTGTTCTAGCAGGATCAGATATTTGTGGTCTTCTGATAAATGCCAGTGGGGTCCGGAAACACTATCCAATCCTTTCTTCAGTAAGGTAAAGTCACTCTCCTTACCTGAGCTGAAAACTGTGAGCTTTGGTTTAGGAATGCCATTGGAGGAGGCAATCATCATCTCAAACATATTGGGATTTTTTTGCTGTTGAGCATATTAAATTCCATCAGGTATGGCTAATGGGTCATGCTGCGGCACAGGCTGAGGTTGCTGAAGTGCAGGTGGCACAAACACAGGGGGGAAATGCTGAGGCTGAGGAGGCATGGGCTGTGGCTGTTGGGGCACTGGACGGACTGGCGGGACCCATGCCTAGAAACTGTGGGCAGAAGCCACCAGTACAGGAAGGGGCTGGGGTCTATGCATGATAGGTTGAGCACCTAGTGCAAAGTAGGTTCTCGACGGTGGCAGCTGCCCAGGTGTCATATCGCTTTGTGTTGCTGGCTGAAGTGTGCCCTGCTGGGGGACGAAGGGGCCGGGGCTAACTGGCTGCACAGGTCTGAGTAGATAATCAGGATACGGTGAGGTCATCCTAGGGGCTGATGACGATCTTCCAGCTGTAGGTATAGCTGGAGGTGAGACCGGAGCAACCATAGGATAGGAGCTGATACATGGAGGTGCGGAAGTCATCCGTGGCTGATTGTTACTCCTCTCCTCCTCCTGGGTTTGTTTGGTCTCAGCTGCAGTAGAACAAGCCGGTGAGAGACCCACACTGTCTGCGTGGGCTGTCTGAGCTTGTGCAGGTGAAGCGATCAGCTCCAGGCGCTGCACTCGTTTTGTGAGTTCATGTGACTCGTGACTCCAATTGTCTGTTGGAGATCCCGCATCTGACGCTGGATGCCCCTTCAGCATTCCTCCATTCTTTACCATCTGAACTCCTCCATGTCCTGCTTCTTGATGGAGCTGGGGTCCATGTAGGAGTCAGGTTCATTGCGTACGGTGGGTGGTTGCACTTCTCGTAGGATAGGATAGAACAACTCATTGTCCTCCAGATGTCCAGGGATCCTATGGATCTGGAGGTGACGGGGACTTAGTTGTTCATAACTATCTCTGGATGTCGCTATGTTGTCTGAATACAGGTGAAGTACTATTCGGCTCGAAGGGCTATTTGTAAAGCACAAGGTGAGTCGGTTGGCTAGTGTGTAGTGCAACAGCTGAGTTCTTCCTCTATCAAAAGGAATACACGGTAATCCAGGGATTAAATTGAATAGTGTATTTTATTGGGCAACCACCAGGATTGTACAGCAGATCACAAGCCAATATGGGAATGATCTCAGCCAGAAAGGCAGTACCAAATTATTCCACCGGGTGTAGCTCAAACACAAGTACTGAGGCCGTTCATAAACTTTACGTTCACACAGAACAATAAAAACTGTTCACAATAAGTTACAGCCTCAATGTACGCTCAAACCATACAGTCATAGGTCTCCTTATAAGCAGTGTTGACTCAAAAACAACCATTATGACTGCAGCTCGAATCAAACGGCTATAAACAAACAATGAATAGCAATGAATGCACCACCGCATGATAACGTCCACAACCACGGCTATTAGCTTAGCATTCGTTAGCGGTTATGCTAACTGAGTCATTCCCAGGCAACCAATAAGTGTAAAAAATATGAACATCACCAATGAAAAATCTGACATGACTTACATTCAGAGCAACGTACACCAGTCTTCACGGAAGGGAAAATAAAGATGAGAAACTTACCCAGCCTGAAAAGCTGACGTATGACTCTCTGCATGAGAGCAATGACGAACGAGCTCGCACACTGGGTCGCACCACAGGATCCCACTAGGAATGCTGGGACATGTAGTCCTTAAAAGGGAACAGGGAGTTTTCTACAATGTAAACTCCGTACAGTTAGGCCCCATGTCATGGTTTGGGAGCTTTGTTAACTCCTTTTGTTACTCTCGTCCGGGACGATATCATTTTGCTCGCCGTCGGATTCCTTAGCCAGCTGGCATTGATTGGGGGCGTTGCCCGGACTCTATTTAAGCTCCTGTTCTTCAACGTTCGTGTTGCTGGAGAGTCATTTTGCTCTTGACGCTTTAGCCGGTAAGGTCTTTGAGAAGACAAAGTATTGGCAGGATCTTAGCTGCATAAGAGGAGAAGTGTTATTGAGTAAGGGACTCTTTTAGTTTATTTCCCTTTTCTTTTGTATTTTGTTGAGCTCGCCTGTTTGCTACCTCGGACGGCGTCAGGTCCGTTGGTGGCGCGAGACTCGTGATTTCTATTTGTTTTAGTCTCTCAGCACGCTGCTGGTTTTTGCTTTCATTTCTGGCCACTGCTCTTGGCGTCTTACCACCAACGCCATCACAGTACACTCCAGCCACAATGGAGACGTCAGCGGTGGCTGAAATTAAGAGGGCTATTGCCAGCCAACAAGAGATGTTCGCTGGATTTGCTAAATCACTTTTAGTTTTTTTGTAATCAGCGTTCTGAACTGGTTGAGAGGTTACAGCTGCAGGAGACTGCTCTTCAGAAACAGCAGAGCGTCCTGTTAGACTTATCTGAGAGTATTAAATCTCTAATGTTACAAAATCCACAAAGAGTTGCAGAAGCACCATCCATACATTCTCCCCGAGAACCCAAGTTACAACTGCCCCAAATATACAGTGGTGAGGCCGGTAAGTGTAAAGATTTTATTGCCCAGTGTGAAATATTTTTTAAGGCTCAGCCGTCACGTTTTGTTAATAAGGATTCTCTAATTCTTGCGTTTATACTATCCCTGTTGGCTGGCACAGCGCTCAATTGGGTCGACCCACTAATTAGATCTACCTCACCGGTTGTAAATTCGGTAGAGGCCCTTGTTAGGGAGATGGTTTCTGTTTTCGATCAGGACATTTGTGGACAAGACGCAGCTACGCGTTTAATGCACTTAAGACAGGGCAAAGAAAGCACAGCTGAGTTTTCTATTGCTTTTCGTTCTCTGGCCACGGAGACAGGCTGGCCAGAGGCTCCTCTGATTGGCCATGCCCTTACGGAGGAGATTAAGGATGTGCTGGCTACGTTAGAACCCTGTTCAACTTTAGATTCCTTAGTTCGTACTGCTGTGCGAATTGACAATCGTATATGCGAACGCAGCCGGGAGAGACTAAAATCTCTGCTGGCTGACAATGGGATTAAAATTGTTAGTGGCGAGTGTGCATCTCCTATTTCACCCATTAAAGATTCTACTTCGGTTGAGCCTATGCAAGTTGACGGTTCGTTTGACCGTCAGTCTAAGAGACCCATTAGCAAAAGAGTAATCTGCTTTTATTGTTACCAGCCGGGTCATATCCATCCACGTTGTCCTTTGTGGCTTCGGGGAAACAGAAAACCCCTCTAGTGATTCAGGGGGCGCTAGAGGGGCAGACCCAATTTCTCTTCCAAACACTAATCCCCGTAGAACTTACTGTTGAAATCTGTTAGAATTTTAAAAACTTTAACAGATTTAATTAAACAAACAAAAACTGACCAAAATGGATATAAACGAAAATGAGATATTTACACTCCCTTTGGTGGGGATGCATGGCAATGATCTGGGTGAGGAAAATTCTCCAACACAGGCAAAAATCCACAAAAAGCCTCACAGGTCATGAAAAGAGTGACAAGTCTGGTCAAATGTATCCTTCCACAATTTCTCCTTGCAATTTCTCCTTCTACTTTACTCTCTCAGCTTTTCTCCTAATATACTCTTCTCCAGCCCCCTCCCACCTTCCAGGCTTTTTTCCAGTTCTCTGGGACTTCCCCTCTCAGACATGCCCAAAACCTAGCTCCAGACTAGGCCTAACAAAAAAAGTAAATACTGACATCTAGTGGCTTTTTTGCCCATTACAATCCTCCTCATGCCTGCGTTCCAGTCCACGTCTTGTTTTTTCTCGTGCATGCACTGCTTCTTCGCTATTGGCTGGCTGGGATATTTCCACTCTCTTTCAGTGTTGTTCTGGTGTCGGGACTGTCTAATCTTAATGACCTGTTTTTAGTTACAAACAGCTACTAACATTCACGGGAAGTGTTTTTCTTAGACAGACACTTTACTCATATTACTAACTTAGGTAGGGCGTTAATTGTCATGATTTCCTGCTGTGTTATTATCTCAGATCTCGCTTTGCTTTGCTGCGTAACTTTTTCACTCTTCCTTCAATCTTCATACTTTTTTGAAAATTAGTTGAGCACACTCATTTACTCGATGAGCTCGTTGTGTCATTAAGCTTCGTCCAATGTCTTATGTTCATGCTTGGTTCTTCCCCATCTGCCCCGGTGTTCCTCATTCCCAGTTCAAGCCATGTACCTGTATGTTCCGTGGAGGCATTCCAGTTGGCACTTGGTCGGTTGTGGTTCCCTTATATGTTCTAGAGTGGGTTCATGTGTATTTGCTTGGTTGCTTTTATGCCATGCTTTTTGTGTCCAGTCATTGTAAACCCTTTAGCTCAGCTCTTGGAGTGCAGTTTTTTATTTGTTGGCCTTGTGCCTCCTTCAGCCCACAGTATTTCTTAGTTATTCGTTCCAGCTTTTAAAGTGCAGTTATTTGTTGGCTTCGTGCCCTCTTTTTCCCAGAATTGTTCTGTTTTTGGTATTTCTGTTGGCCCACGTGCCGTGTTTGTTTTGTGTTATAAATTCACTCACTGGATTCAAGGCTTACTACTGCTGTCTTTCTGTGAACGTAACAAAACGTAGCTAATGACTTTTATGTTAACTGTTTCGCACTGACCACATTATTTCTTTGAAAGCATGCAATTTATGTTTAGATTGCATTGTCTCTTCATGACCAACACAATCCTAAAAGCTATAATATATACAGTCAATACACAAATGAAATCACAAATATTTGTTACATTAAAAAACATCCAATTTTGGCTCAGTAAAGGAGTATGGTACTGTAATATAAATAATATTTCAACATTTTTTATTTTTACCATTATGCTGTATTTAAGACTAGCGATTGTTATCGCATAAAATATCCTTTTTTATGAAGTGTAAAATTAGAATAATCTGACTAATTGTCTTTCATCTCTAAATACTATTATTAATAGTTCTAAATGTCCATATTCATGCAGCATGCGGTGTTTACAGAAAATTGAAAATTTATATTATGTTTTGTTGTCCTTGCCATTCAGGAAGCAAAGTTACTTGAAGAGCCATTGACATTTGAAGAGATATAGGCCGCTGAAGAAAATTTGGCTTGGATCATTGTAGTAACATCTAATCAACTCCATCTGTAGCAGTTGGAAGTATTGCTAAACATCGCTACCTGCTGCTGGAGAACAGTACTACTTCAGAATGACAATGTTGCTCATTGTCACTTGTCCAAGACTCTTTGGACTAGAACAGAGGAAAAGAGGAAAAAAAACAAATGCGAATATTATTATTTATGCAAACTGGGGGCATTTTCATTTTTATTGGGAAACCATTTAGAAAAACTGACTACAGCATGCAGTGATTAATGCAATGATTATGACTTGCTCATTGATGAACAGCTACAGCTGCAGTTCAGACTATTACCCTGAAGTTTAAAAGTGGAATAGATCATACACATTACTCTAATTTTACTCCCTTGCATCGATAAAATCATCGGGCATTACATGGTTCTTGAAAAGCAAGTTATGTTTTCCTTTTCTTTTTTTTGGGAACAGAGCAAGCAATTTCCCATCTCAGCAGTCAGCTGCTCCCATCTGGATTCACAAATCCAGTCCTGTGTCCAATATATATGGATTTCTATGGAAATGTTAGCTTATCCAACTAATATGGCTCTGTGGTGTAGAATCTGGAAATATAAATGACAAATGGCTGATTAGCTCGGTCCAGAGCCAGG
Organism: Gymnothorax reevesii; assembly: GCA_029721435.1. Taxonomy (NCBI): domain Eukaryota; kingdom Metazoa; phylum Chordata; class Actinopteri; order Anguilliformes; family Muraenidae; genus Gymnothorax; species Gymnothorax reevesii. Next base: position 62,837,919 of record CM056587.1, on the reverse strand, counting down.
CCAAAAAGGGCAGTAAAACTTTTGTGGACTTGTAGCACCACAGCTATGACACCCACATATCGCCTGTGTGCTGGCCTAGAACCTGGCCACTGCTTCATCAAGCCTACCCAGACAATGGCACAGTCCAGGCGGCTCAAAATGTGTCAACAAACAAACCGATTCTGTGCTTGTAACGCGAACCTTTACCGATCATACCTCTCTGAAGATCAGTTTTCCGTAAATAACTTCAGACCCCAAGCGATGGTTAAGAGATTTCTGACCCTAAATATGGCCGTATGAACAGCAGTCATGGATATGACCGTCTTTTCTGGTTCGTTCCAGATATCCAGACTTGTAAAGATTGCGTGGTCTGGTTAGCATAACTCGCTGCTGTAATAATAATACTGCGTCTGTGCTGAAATACAGATGGACGTATGAATGAGCTTTACGGGGAATCCTGGCACCTCATTATAAAAAGCCTTCTCAATAATCGTAGATCATCGCCTTCAGGGAGAGCAACAGCTGTTAGGTTCTTCCATTTCTCACGAAAGCAGATGTTGAAGATGATGTGCTTCTGGCTACAATGGTCCGCATCACTCATAATGGCTGCAAATTTCCTGAACAGTGGGGCACCACACCCTGAAATGTTTGTGAGATCGCTCAATAGTTTTATAAACTGCTGCATTTCTATATAATTTTATGGTTTTTCATCATGTTCTCAGGCTTGTATAATCCAGGTGTGCATTGATCACCAGGAGGCAGTAATGGGGAATCATTAAACACAGACATATAACAATACTTTGGGTCCTAAAACATCCATTACAAATGCAGTTTCAGCATTCTATCTCCATTCTATCAGCCTGTGTTGTGCTTATATCAATACTCAAAAATTATTATCAGGGGTACGGCGTTCTTTAAGATAATTAATTAACCAGTATTTTGTAAATTAAATGAATGACAGGACTGCGTTTAAGGTGGAGTCCCAAATAGATTTTTAGAATAAAAATCTGTGACCATCTGGTTGCAAAAAAAAATTTTTTTCTAGTTGAAAAAAAATGTGAAATGCAAATTTTGGAATATTGCATTGGCATTTAGCATGGCCATACGTGCACTATGTTAATACCAAGCGTCATTGGGCCTAATTCACTAAAAACGTCTGAAAAATCTTCTTAGATTCTTTCTTATGGTGTTCTTCAGAAGGTTCGTAAGAAAACTCTAAGTCACATTCATCAACGCCTTCTTAAACTGCAGAATTGTTTGCAGCTGTGTTCTTAAATTGATGAATCCCATCTCCCCGTAAACTGAGAGTGTGTGCCAGTTGAGCCTAATTAACATATGATTAGCATAGGTAACCGCCCATCAATGCCCATAAAGGGCATGAGACTGCAGGGCCGAGAGCACAGATGTCAAACAGAGGAAACAGCAACAACAAAATGTCCAGAACAAAAAGTAAATCAATGTGAGCGCAGTCGATGAAGAGAGAGAGAGAAAAAGAACTTTTGTAGTTCAGAGGAGGAGGTACTCCAGCAGGAAAAAAAGTTTTCATTTTAAATTAGGAAAACCTGTTGTTAAACTTTTGAAACATAATTCAAAGACAAAGGTTCCCTGGTCAATTTGGCTCAAAAGCGGGAAATTAACTTCACACTTTCTGGTAGTCCTTTGTAACTCTGGAGGGTGTGGTTTTACACAAACACAAAAACACCAGGCACTGCTGTCCTGTGGTTAGCCCTGGACCTACATGGGACTCCTGACTCATACAGGTTAGGTTTTTCTCTAATGTCATTTGTTCTGGTCAAAGATGGAAGTTATTACATTTGAACTCCTTTGACAATGCGCAGCCTTCATTTCCTGACCAGAAACCGTATTAAAAACACTCAGGAATCTCATGCAAAAACATAGAAATACAATCTGAAATTCCTAAAGAATGAGAGCAATTTTCTCTCATATGCAGAGGCAATTGTTAAATGCATGCAGATGTCCATCTACTATCAGAATCCCAACACCAAACTCTAAAAGCTGCAGACCCTGTTTCCTGCTGCAGGAGCCGACCTCTCGCAGGCTCTACAGGAGATAAAGCGCCCACTTACCCTGAGATAAAAAACCGCTGTATTCCACAACTCTTAAAAATGTGCAAGGTGGCAATGAGTTTTCCCAAGGGTCATTCCCGTCCTGGCGACCCCCTTGGCTGTGTCACCGCTCCCCGGGGAAGAAACTGAGGGCAAGGGAGTCCGCGGTGAAACAGGACCAGAGAGAGAGCGCTCAGTGTGGGTACCACGAAAGACCTTCCCGCTAACCCAGCGAAGGAGCTGTGGCACAGGCTCTGGGTCGAGACGGGACAAACTCGGAGAATCTTGGAAACATGCCATCTTTCCTTCCACCCACTTTCTGAAAGAGAGAGAGAGAGAGAGAGAGAGAGAGAGAGAGAGAGAGAGAGGAAGGCAGGTTGAAAATCTTAAATCAATCCCAGACGTGCAGCCCTGTTTGGTCTGGATCTTGATTCGGAGAGTGATTTCAGAAGTTGGAAGGAACCGTTTCCTTTGCCTTCGGAGCGCAGGACACTATTTGTTATTTGTGCGAGGACACATGATGAGCTGATTGGCGGATCAGGACCGTCAATGGTGCTGAGCAGCAGTCAGTTTGCAGATGTAGCCCTTTCCCAGTGTTAATCAGTCATCTACCCTCAAGTTTAAGCACTAATGCTCATATAACTACAGTAATGCAGATGAAAGTAACGTGAATGTGAACAGCACCAAGTGACCAAATATGGCTGAATAAATACATCTGGAATAAAGGCAATTCAAATTCATTGATAGCTGTCTATTTACATACTGTAACATGAGACCAGACTCCCAGCTAAAAGGCCCAGCAGTCAAGATTTTAAACCTTCTAAAATGTTAACATTCTCAAATGACAAAAACAAAAATACTGTACATAAAAATGAAAAAATCAAGTAAACACTAGCCCGAAGAAGATATTATATCTGCGTATTCGGGGTTGTAAATATATGTTGGGATGCATGTTCTGTGGTCAATGTGTTTGAGGCTATTTATGTGGAAAAACTCCCATCTACCTCAAATATATGACACAACCTGGTTTTCTGCATAGTATAAAGAAATAAACTGAAAGTGTCTGACCTGTGGGCTGGCAGAACACTGTCCTTGCTGTCATCCTTTTTCTTTGGTAATATTCCTTGGTAGCCAGGAGGCAACCAGATACGGCTATGCAGTCATATTCTACGCAATATTGATCATATCAGTCCATGCATTAGTGATGTTTATATAGTTCTTCAAAAACACTGTATGTGGCCTCATATAATTAATGTCTTATTCTTTTTCAATCTCAGTGGGTCTTCCTACGCAGCGTTGATGCTACAAAAGTCATAGAGATATTGCAATACTGTTATTGAGATTATTTACATGTGCAAATACTTTAAATAAGGGAAATTAGAAACTATAAGAACCTTCCGCCGACACCAAACATTATACAACCCCAATTCCGAAATAGTTGGGACCAAGTGTAAATTCTGAATAAAATCAAAACGCAATGACTTTCAAATCACACCAGCCAGTATTTTATTCACAATAGAAGAGAGATAACATAGCAAATGCTGAAAGAAATTTTACAATTTAATCCACCAAATGAGCTCATTTCAAATTTGATGGCTGCGACAGGTCTCGAAAAAATTGGGAGACTTTCTCCTATGCAGCCACATGAGGCAAGCTTCTCTATGGGATCCGTGTACCCGGGCAACGTTGATCCGAAAAATTCGATAGAGGATATTGGTGACCATCTCCTATCGTTAGGTGTCGTTAGTGGTGATGTTACCATCACACCCCTTGCTTCCAAACCACAATATGTCTTTTCATTTGGATGTGTTGAAAAATGTGCAATATGACCAGATTGTCGACAGTAGAGTTTAGCCGGTAGGTGCAGTCATCCGGTCCTTTCGTGCAGCTACAAAAGTATATGCGACCACAAAGCCTCAACAAAGACACGGCCTGCTCACGCTGTTACCACCAGAGGGCGTGGTCATACGAGGGAAGGCGCACACAGCAGGCACAAGAGAGTCTACAATTGAAAACGTACCAATATTCCCAGCTGCGACAACCACCTTACCGATGGCAGGAGGACTCTCACCCAGGTGAATAGTGGGCCCACTATGAGTGCTTCCAGGACGAACCCTTTGGTGACTATCAGTATAGATGGTAAAACCCGTATGAATTATGATGATATGTCTGTCTAGACTCTTTTGTGTGAAACATTTAATAGTAAACACCTTAAGCAAAGTGCGGACTATGTATCCTCGCGTCTGATGAAATGTGATATTATGTGCCTAAATGAAACCTGGCTTCTGCTACATGAGTTGGAATGCGTGCAGGATGTCTTAAAACATGGTTATAGATGTGGTATTTTCAGCAAATCTAGTATGACTGAAACCCTGAATGAAGTCGAATTCTGAGACCGACCTTTTGGTGGCGTCACCATAATCTGTAAACAGAAAAGTGGTTTATTTTTCCATGAAATAGAAACTGACAACGACAGAGTTGTAGCCTTTGGTATTAAAGACAATAGGGGTAACCTTGTCCAGATGGTAGCCACAGTGTATCTGCCTTATTTTAACAATGACTCTGATCAAACCGCCGTATACCTGGAGACGATTGACGCATTGCAGCGTTTGGTTGATATCTATAGTAGTGAGGTCCGGTTCATTATTTGTGGTGACCTCAGCACACAGTTGCCTATTACTGCAAGACTTCAATCGTCCTAGTACAAGAAAAAGGGTTTTGATCGGCACAGTAGTATCATGTATGATTTCTTGATGTCTAATGATTTATTGGTTGCTGATTTTTTATTTAACGAACCATGCAACTTCACGTATTTTTGTATAGAGAGTAATACTAGGTCCTGGATTGACTATATCCTTGTGCCTGACCGTTTCACTGATCTGGTTACAGATTGTAGTATTATTCTTCTTGATGAGAGGAACCTGAGTGATCATCTTCCTGTGAGGATAGAGCTTAAGGTTAAACCGTGTGTAAATATAGAAGCAAGGCCCCTGGCGGGGGTTCTATCGCTGCTAACAGGCCTAGTCCAGTGTGGTTCAACCCGTCTAATGTCCAACATTACAGAGAGGTAATAATGAGAAAATTAGATACGCTTTCTCTGAATGAGACTATAAATAACCGTCAGGAGGCCCAAAGAGTAGTTAACATTTTCACGAAAGAAATGACTAGTTATTTTCTTGACTCCGCTGGTGAGTCTGGCTGTCTGGAGTTCACATTTTAGACCTAAACCTAATTGGTGCCCAAAGCTGAGTATCCAATTGGATAGGAAAGCTTTTTTGGTAGCTTATCTGGGTACAGAATGGCCGTCCAAAAAGTGGGGTTATCTATGATTGTCACAAGCATGCAAAGAAAATGTTTCAGGGTGTGAAAGGCCTATTGCTGATCTCAATTGGCAATTTAATAAGGGCAATATGAATGGTTTTCGGAATGCACTCAATAAGCGGAAAAGATCTGGCAAAGGTAACTCTTGTCTTGATCCTGATGCTTTTGCTTCTCATTTGAGGGATTTAATATCTGATCATTCAAAATTAACCCGGAACAATAGTTTATTTCCAATCGTGTAGATGATCTCCATTCCTCTCACCTGGGTACGTGTGGTCAGGTCGAGGTTGAATCATCACAAGTAGATGCCGAAGCCAGCTGAAACGTAACTCGGCCCCAAGTGTAGATTGTATAACCGCGGAACATGTTCTGTATGTTGATTGTGATTGGTTGCGATCATGTTTTAGAGTTTTATTTACAACTATAATCAACTGGCGTGTCCTCCCGGACTCCTTTCTCTCTGGTGTAATAATCCCTGAATTAAAAAAGGCTTCTCATGGCCCAAATGAGGTAACTAACTATAGGCCTATCACTCTGAGATCGGTTTTTTTGAAAATGCTTGAAATTATTACTTAGCCGGGTGACTCGGTACATGCAAATCAATTTGGTTTCCGCGAGGGGAGGGGAACTGCAATGGCCAGCTCCTTCATGTATGATATTTTCTCATATTTTTTTGTCAGCAGAGACCTCGGTCTACGTATGCAGCCTTGACACCGAGAAGAGTTTTGATTCAACATGGCACCAGGGCTTATTTTATAAACTGTGGCAGAAAATTCCTCTCTCGAGCTGGCTACTGCTATATGCATGGTATAAAGGAAATACTGCAGTTGTTAAGTTTCAAGGTGTAATTAGTACGTCTTTTAGCCCAAACCGAGGCATAAAGCGGGGCAGTATCTTGTCACCGATGCTTTTTAACATATTTCTTGATGGTCTCATGAAACTTTTAGCAAAGTCTAGTGATGGCCTGAGACTCCACGTCAAGATGTACAATTCTAGTGGCTATACAATGTCTTTTTATTTTGTGCCACCGTCCCTGGTCTCCAGAGACTAACAGATATATGTGTAACTTACTCTGGTAAATGGAAATTTTCATTTGGTATAAAGAAAACTTTTTGTATGATGATCGGTAAATGTAAATTTAGGTCTCAACCTATATGGAATCTTGGAGGTCAACCAATCAGCAATGCCCAATATTTGACTCTAATATTATACTGTAACTTCTCCTGAATTCTTCCCTGCTAATGGCCGGAATCATTGTGAACAGTAATCTTTTGTTGTGATGCAGGCAAGAAACCAGAGGTAGAAAAAGAGCACAATCCAATAGCAGGTTTTATTGATAGTGATATATTTATGATTGTGTGGGATGGAGCCCAAAGCAGAATTGCTAAAATTCAGCGAAGACTGTATTAAGCTTGAGTTTTGGGCGTGTCCTCCCCTGGTCAGGCGTGTCCCTGGGTAGTAGCCAGTTGGAGCAGAACTTTCTGATGGCAGGACTGGAGAGTTTCACAGGAATGCAGTCCTAATCCTCAGGAGCAGCGAGACGTTCTCTCTGAATTATGCAGAAAAACAGGGCAATAAAATTACTAGGGCCCACTAGGGTTGTCAGGAACAGGTATTCATGTAAAAGTTCAATTAACCTTTGAAAATAAAGATTACATGAAAGGTTAAAACAAATTATTTAATTTTTTTACTGTGTTAATCCTTTCATAACAAAAACAGAGCAGCAGAATACAAATTTCATTGAACTGGCTTACAGAAATTTAATGTCTTTTTTACGTGGCATATAGTGGGAGAAGTTATTGCTGAAATATGGGTCTTTCTTCACCCATATCGGTTGTTTCAAGCCCGCCCATCGAGCAGTACCGTAATACGATTAATAGACAAGCATCTTAAATCCAAGAAGCGGCTGGCTTGACTGGGCTTTCGCGAACGACGGCTCATTGACCGCTGTAGAAATTATGGCCATTTACGAGATTAGGAAGGTAGTCTACATGCTAACGGACAGCAAAGTTTCACAGTATCAAACTGTGAGGTAGCGTTCAGGAACCAGAATCGAGACCAAAAATATCCAGTAAACTTGTTCTTTATTAGTTCTTGGGTGGAAACCCCTGCAGGGCAGTAAACAACGGTACAGAGTCCACAATCCAAAATCAGAATCCAGTAGTCGGAATCCAAATCATACACAGGGCAGCAAACAAAACTCAGGGTCGGGCAAGGCAGGTTCGGTACACAGGCATAGGTATCAGAGATAAATCCAAAGCCAAAACCCAGTAGACATAATCCAGTTCGTAAACAGGGCAGCAAACACAAAACTCAGGGTCGGGCAAAGCAGGTTCGTTACACAGGCACAAGAATATCAAAGACAAAGCCAAAATCAAAATCCGGGACGTTCCAGTCAGAAGAAGTGTAACACGAAGAGTACAAGGCATAAACAATCACCGCACAGGGAAAACATTCTGACAAGCGCTGGTAGTGAAATGACTGCTTAAATACACATATGGAAAGTCACATGCTATAATAGGGAACAGGTGAGCTGATCATAGTTAACAAAGGAATGAACAAGAGGAATTTCCTTACCACATGAAATTGGCAAAAGCCAAAATGCTGACAGGGATTACACAGACAGCCTATGACAAACAGACGACTCCGGTTAGGAAGTTCTAAAGTGCACAGAGTGAGAGGCAGAACAGTGTTTAACAAGGTGCGGAGAATCCGCCGAAGTGCAGCAAAATAAATTGAGTGAAGGCAAGGGGCGGAGACTAGAGCAGAGCGAGTGCTGAGAGCTCGTTAGTCAATTAGTAATGTGCAACTATACAATCCTGTTATGGCCCCAATTTGTTATGACATATATGACAGCAAGGGACGACAGACAAAATTTTTAAACTTAAACACATTTAATTAAACAAAGACTGACAACTATCCTACCTTCATACTACTGACCAAGATTGATAATAAACAAGAAAGAAAAAATATATATTTACAGTCCCTTGAGATGGGGTTGCTTGGTGATGTTCTGGGTAAGGAAAATGTTCCAACACAGGCAAAAATCCACAAAAAGCTTCACAGGTCTTGAACAGAATGACAGGTCTGGTCAAATGTATCCTTCTCCTTGCAATTTCTCCTACTACTTTACTCTCTCAATTTTCCTGGAAATATGCACGAGAGTTCAGCTTAATCTTCTGGTGTGCTGTGGGAACTGAGCTGCATACTTTAGCAGTAACTAAGGGGGCGGAGCTGGTCAGAAAGGTCCATTGTAATACATGAACTGTTCAAAGACAGTCCAATTCAGACGAGGGGCAACAGCCAATGGGAGCAGACATGGGTTGGGGAGGGGGAGGGGTCGAGATGCAAAGGTGAAGCAGCAGCAGCCAGACACCACGTGCAACACCTGCAAAATGGTGACATTGTCGACTTCAAGCAAATCAGCATAATAGACTGCTGGGAACAAGAATGCAAGCACCACTGAAGATGACCCAGCCATCAGCGAGAACGCAGCCCCAACAGTACACTTTGTCACCACTCAACTTCCTGGTTTTTGCACTAGTATTATTGCATACATTCTATTTTAAGCATTTCTGCATAGTTGTGACCTAAACCTTAGCCCATGATTCGTTTCTGCAAGGCATTGTTAGCCTTTCCTCATCTTGATTTTAGGGCTTTGTCATCAGGCCATGTTTGTACTTTAAGCTCATTTAACTTGGCTTTTTAAGGGCCACGTGGGCTGGATTCAATGAGAAAATTGGGATTTTAATCTCACTGCACTTCCACCTAGCTTGAAGCTGTATCTACTTTTGATAAGGCAATTTGACCCTTTAGGTGTAGTAACAGCCAGTGTTTGGATACATTTTTGCATTTCCTCCAAGGCAGCCCACAGGAGGCACTAGTTTCAGACACTTAGACCATCTTCCTATGAGGTGTATTAAAATTGAGTCTACAGTTCAGACCATGCTGCAATTAGTTATAGAGCAGATGTTTCTCACATAAGCATACTAAAACTGATGCTCAACTCACTGCTACACAGCAGAGATTGAGCCCACTCAAGCAGAGACAGGCCATTTCTCAGACTTAAGCTGCATCCTTCAAAGGCTACATTTAGGCTGCCATCTCACCGGCTGTTGTGAGATTGTACCTTCAAATACAGCCTTCATCTACTTTGATAAATGCAACACAGGATAACCTTGTCTACATGGAAACAAGCCGATAGTCTGACATCAGGCAGCATTTGAAAGCACATTCACAACAGAACAGCCTGTGACAAGGTAGCAGCCTAAAAATGCTGTCTACATTGAGAAACTGCTATTTAAATAAAGCCACAAAATGCAGTCTCATTAACGTCCTTTATCTATTTAGTCAGTCTGTACGATGTTTGACCGATCAAACGTACAAAAAGGCTGATTTTTACATGTTTATTGGAACAGAAATCATACCCAAAGCACAACATTTAGAATGCAAGGACACAAACCCTATTACCACTATAATCAGTTGTACTGTTCCCATGACTAGAGTTATCACCGATCATTCTGGCCATCTTTGTCCACCGGCTCGTCCTGGGCGGCGCCTTCCTCCTGTCTGTCCGCCGGCTTCGTCCTGGTCGGCGCCTTCCTTCTTTTTGTCCGCCTGCTCGTCCTGGGCGGCATCTTCGTTTTTTTGTCCGCCGGCTCGTCCTGCACTGCGCCCTCCTTCTGTTTGTCCGCCGGCTTATCCTGGGCGGCCCCTTCGTTTTTTTGTCGGCTGGCTTGTCCTGGGCAGCGCGTTCCTTTATTGTGTCCGCCGGTTCGTCCTTGGCAGCGCCTTCCTTCTTTTTTTTGTTTAACAAATTTGGCATCTCCAATCACACCCGAATCTGGAATGCCCAATCGGTGAACTCTGTACTAGGCTTGCTCGTATGCGGCCCCTTGCTGCCAATTCAGGAGAGTGTAGGCAGTTTGCGGCTCTCCTCCGAAGCACGCGCTTGTCAGCCACCGCTTCTCATACACTCATTGGTTGAATCTTCGCAAGTTCAGAGTGAGGGCGGAGGATACCTGGACATGAACAGGCTTAGAATCTTCCTGATGAGCGCCCGTCTGGCCAACAGGAGGCGACTATTATTTTCCCTCCCTGGCAGTCCCTACCCAATTTGCAACCCTGTAGCGCAAAAACCAATTGTGCGCTACTCTGAAAAAGCTGCCGACCACTGCCGGTTGGTACGAGGCAGGGATCAAACCCGCGACGTGATAGTCATTTCTGCCTTGCAACGCGATGCTTTACCGAGTGTGCTATCCAGCATCTTTGCCTTCCTTCTTTTTGTCCCTCCGCTTGTCCTGGGCGGCGCTTTCCTGCTCTTCAGCAGCTCGCAGCATCAGCATACCTCATGCCTAATAACACTACGGCATCTATAATCATAGTCACTATTCACAATCGGAAGGCTTGCATAATTTATTTAAATGTACATTAGTCTATCAGTATACCCACTCTCAAAGGAATTAGTCAGGTCAAATACATAAGTCAAGTCAAATGCTCCTTAGTCATCATGCTGAGTTTTCTACACCTGCCACCTGCTAGCCAGAACATACAGGTGCAGAAATTCAACTCAAGCATTCATACTTTTTCAGAGTATCTCAAATCAAATGTATTTTAGTCAAACATCACAGAGTGGAGTCAATACATTGATAAGTAAGAAATCACGAAACCACAAAACATCAGTTCTTACCGACAAAAATTGTTGGGAGTGGTCTCGACAGATGAGGCACGCTTTTCAAAAATGACAGTAGATGTTGATCAACACTTTGGAGATCATCAAATCCAGAGACAGACAAAGCGTAGCTGGGAGTGTGTGAGATCATCTGTAGCTCAATGAAATCTGCATCTCTGGTCCCAATAGTGAGTGTCACGATACCATTCTCCTTCAAACCAGAAGCAGGGTCGCGAACCACATCATGAGACCTTCCACCACTCAGCAAAATCAGGAGCTGAGGAACACCTTCCAAACGCCTGCTCCCAGCAGACGCAGTAAACACATTATCCTTGACAAACTGGAGGGCTGCCCCAGTGTTGAGGGGTCTTCCACCTTTGTGTCTCAAGTTTCTTATGCTGTTGCTGACATCTGCCTTTGTGGAGTATGTGTTCAAATAAAACTGAACTTGAAAAACTGAAAAACGGATCTCTGCTGTACTGGACCACAGAAACTCTGTCTTTGTTCTCCTCCACATTCAGTTTCTCCACAACTCTTTGCACAAAGTCTTTCATTGCTGGGAATCCATTTCTAGTGCCATCAGACCCATCCAGTAGGAAAACAATGTCTCTCTTTGTGGCATCTAGTTCAACTAAAACAACAAATAACTTTCTCAATGATTATAAACAGACAGGAGAAAAACAATGAACTTAAATCAAAAATCATTTATTTTCTCAGGAAAAGCAATCACTGCTACTATGAAGGGAAAATTTTGTCATTAACTGGACCTTGTTGCCCAAGGTCAAATCCAATATGTTGAAAACAACCAGCATACATGATTTGCTATTGGGGCCCAATACATACCTAAGCTCTAAAAACAATATTAAACAAATATCGGCCATTTTTGTCATATAACCTTGAGGCCCAACATCAAATTTGACTGACTGACTGCCTAAGAATGTTCAGCGTACATGGTTTCCTATAGGTTCCTATTGCCATATTCAGCAAGTTATAGCACATTTTTGCCATTTGATTTTGACGCCCAATGTCATACTCAACTTAACGAGAATGTTTGGCTAGCATGATTCCCTGTAGGTACCTCACACATACCTAAGTTCTAAAAGCCACAGTAAGCTGTTATAATACATTTTTGCCATTTCGCCTTCACCTTGAGGCTCAAGGTCAAATAGGAACAGCCGAGAATGTCTGGCATACATGATTCCCTATCGGTGCCTCATGCATATCTAAGCTCTAATGTCATAATAACCAAGTTATAGCACATTTTTGTCATTTGACCTTGACCTTGAGGCCCAAAGTCAAATGTGACTGACTCGCAATGTTCAACATACCTGGTGCCCTATTGGTGCCTCATACATACCTAAGCTCTAAATGCAAAATGAAGAGAGTTATAGCACATTTTTCCATTTGACCTTGACCTTTCGGCTCAAGGTCAACTTCGAACATCCGACAACGCTTGGCAAGCATGATATGCCGTACATGCTCAGTTCATACTAATTCTATAAATGACACAAGTTCCTGTATATTTTGTGGCAAAACACCCCGGAAAATTATGTCCAGACACGTTGCCTAGGTGGCGCAATGAAGGAGCGATTCAATCAAAATGCCGTTTATACCATTGAAGCAGGTCATGATACTGATTCCATTGCTGTGATAAAAAAAATTGCAACTGAGTGCCAAAAACGGCCTTTTTCGGCAAAATAATGGCTGCCAAGTTTACACAAATGATTCAATCAACAAAATTTTTGCTTGGGCATTAACTTGATGAGCTATTTGATCACATTTACCAAATAAAAAAAAAATCATTTGACCATTTTTAAGATACGGCTTTAAACGGACGACGCTTACACCGCCAACGCCGCCGCCGGACGCAAAGTGTCGACAATAGGTTACTGGCCCACGGCAACCTAAAAACAATGCCTGGACAACACAGGATACAGCAGCATAACAGAACACATCTCCCGCAACCAACAATGCAACCCGTGGGACTCAGAATAAAATTTGGCTTACCTTACTGTATCACCATTTGCAGATTCTCTGTGCTGAGGCCAACGTAACTCCCGAGTCGCTGTTGAACGGTGTTGAGCTGGTCGAAATCCCTAACCGTGAATGTAAAGGCAGGATTGTGGGAGATCTGGCTCATATCTGCATCCCTTACCCCCACACCGAAGGGCAGGACTCCTTCTGTCTTAAGAGCCCCAGCAGGTCCTGCTACGGCATCCCTTGACCTTCCTGCTGCCAAAACGATCATGTACTGTGGAACATTCTGGGCCACCCTGCTGCCACGTTCTGCAGAGAAGACTGTGTTCCTCATGAAATTCAGGGCCTCTCCTGTGTTCAGAGTTCGACCGCCAGCCAGTCTCATGGTGCGGATAGCTTGGATCACCTCGTCTTTGGTTTTGTATGTGTCCAGGTAAAAGTTCGGGGTCGGGTTCTCGCTGTGCTGGACCACAGCAACTCGCACTTTATCAGCTCCAACATCGAGAGGTTCAATGACGTTAAGAATGAAATCCTGGATGTAGCGGAAATCACCTCCAACAGCATCAGTGCCATCAACAAGAAATGCCACGTCCCTCTCGTCACCACTAAGTTCCACTGCAAAGCAAAAAAATGTATGGTTATTCGTATAATTTTCTTCCGTTACTCATCACGTCCGCATTTCACGCACATTATCGCTACAGTCAAATGGGCTCATAAAATCCCTGATAAATGCGCCATACAAAAAACTTAAGAGTCTAAACTAAATAAATATTGTAAAGAGCTCACCTTCAGTTATATTTGTGCTAGTGTCTAACTCCACAGTAATTAACAGTGTCATGATTTCTTCAACAACATTCGGCAGGCCGTCAAATGTGCTCGCATTATAAGCTAATTCGGGCACAAAGGCAACAGTGGCCAAAAGACTATTATCCGCCTGACCAGTGCCGACTGTGAAAGTCAGAACTCCCTCCACAGCGACTTTATCAGCGGCCTGTTTCACCTCATCTTGGGCAGGCCCACCAGTAATCAGAACTGCTGCCTGTGGGACCCTTTGCCTTTTCCTGGATCCAGCTTGGCGCTGGAAGTGATTGGCTAAGGCATACTCGAGCGCTGCCCCTGTATTGAGGACGTTTCCTCCCATTGGCCTGATCCGAGTCACCGCATCGAGAACATCCTGCTTGTTATTGTGAGAGTTCAGGTAAAACTCTGTGCGCTGGTCCCTCGCAAACTGCATGAGGGCGATCTGCACTCTGTTCGGGCGCACGTCCAGCTGGTTCACAATGCGGGAGATGAAGTCACGCACATGAGTAAAGCCGGCCTCTCCGACGTAGTCTGAGCCATCCACAATAAAGACAATGTCTCGGATGATCCGCTGGGTTTCAACTGCAGTGATGAAAAAAGATCGACATTTCAATGACAGCTCAGTGCATGGCTGTGCTTTACAGTGCTTTGTTATACACTTTTCAATCCATACCTTCTATTTAACATTACATAACATAACATGAATGGCGAGAACAGGTCGTTCAGCTGAGCTACGCTCACCAGTTTCTTTATACTATAGTGAATTTATCCCTTCAGATACTCAATGGTATCTAGCTTTAAGTCAAGTCTGCTCTTGAAACCCCCCAAGGTCTCTGCCTCAACAATATGGTCAGGCAAGCTATTCCACATTGAAATTACTCTTTGAGTGAAGAAATATTTCCGAATATCAGTGCTAAATTTACTTTTGGTCAACTTCCATTTGTGACCCCGAGTTCCACTTACAACACTTGGTCGAAGTAATCCTACATAATTCACTTTGTTAATCCCTTTAACATATTTAAAGACCTCAATCAGATCACTCCTTAGTCTCCTTTTCCTAACACTAAAGAGGTTAAGGATCTTCAGCCACTTCTCATACCTTTCATCTTTTATACCTGGAATAAGCTTCATGGCTCTTCTCTGAACTTTCTCTAGAGCCTCTATATCGTTCTTAAAGTATGGTCCCCAGAACTGTACACAATACTCCAGATGTGCTCTGACGAATGTGTTGTACAAAAGTAGCACCACCTTCTTAGATTTAACTCAATACTTTTGGCAATGTATTCCAGCATCCAATTGGCTTTTTTAACTGCTACGAAACAATGGCTAGAGCCTGTGAGGGTTTGGTCAATCAATCCCATGAAGTAATCCCATCTTATGTTTTTTCACCTACATGTGCAACTTTATATTTCGCTACATTAAATTCCATTTGCCACATTTCTGCTCAATTCTGGATTCTATCCAATAATCCTGAATCACTTTAGTGGACTCCAAACTATTTGCCAAACCCCCAATTTAGTATCATCTGCAAATTTAACTAATCTGCTCTCAATATTCCTATCAAGGTCATTAATGTAGATGAGGAACTGCAGGGGTCCCAACATCAATCCCTGGGGATGCCACTCCCCACCATACCCAGCTCAGATGAGATACCACTGACCCCCACTCTTTGTGTTCTGTCCTGTAACAAGTTTTGAATCCACTCCAGAATATCTCCTGTAACTCCATTTTAAAAATTAGTCTCTTATGCAGTATTGTATCAAATGCTTTCTGAAAATCCAAGTATACGATGTCATAAGCCCTGCTCTGGTCATAAGTCTTGGTGGCCTCTTCAAAAAATTGACAAAAATTGACAAAAAAAAGCCAGGCATGACCTTCCCTAATGGAAACCATGTTGGCTATCCCTCAAGATACTGTTACGCTCAAGAAATAAGTCCAGCTCATCTTTTATGATAGATTTCAATATTTTGCACAGTGGTTAGCACTGCTGCCTCACAGCAACAAGATTGTGGGTTCGAATCCGGCCTGGGGCCTTTCTGTGTGGAGTTTTCATGTTCTCCCCGTGTTCGCGTGGGTTTCCTCCGGGTACTCCGGTTTCCCCCACCCACAAAAACATGCCTCATAGGAACACTTCAACCAGTACCCCTGACCAAGGATCTGGCCTTAGAAATGGAGTTGGTCCCCGGGCGCTGCTCTGTGGCTGCCCACTGCTCCTAACTATAGGATGGGTCAAATGCAGAGGACAAATTACCCCACAGGGTTTAATAAAGTATATCTTATCTTATCTTATCTTAAACTGACTGGCCTGTAATTTCCTGGCTCAGTACGGTCCCCTTTCTCATATACAGGTGTTATATTGCCCTGCTTCTAATCATTTGGTATTTCTCCAGTTTCTAAAGACCATCTGAAGATGGCAGATAGCAGCTTAAAGATGATCTCACCAACTTCCCTGAGCACTCTAGGATATAAGCCATCAGGATCCGCCGCCTTCTATGCCTTTAGTTAATTCAACTTGTTGAATACTTCGTTATCCCTAACCTCAATTTCCGCTAAATAATCTTGAGCATTTATTATGCCCTCTGGCCGAATAAAGACCCATTCTGAGGTAAAATTCTCAACAAAGTAACTGTTTAAGGCATCCACAATATCCTTGTTATCTTATAGCAGAGATTCACTTTTATTCTTTATGCACTTTACCTGCTCTTTGACTTTCCTTTTTCTGCTACAATACTGAAAGAAGCGCTAAGGGTTAGTTTTTGCCCCCTCTGCAATTTGTCTTTCATAAAGTCTTCTAGCATTCCTCAGCTCTTTTTTGACCACAGCCCGCATTTTACAGTATTCAGCCTTAGTGTTCTCATTGTTATCCTTTATGTAAATCTTATAAAGATTCCTCTTTTCCCTCAAAAACCCACGAATACTTGTGGTCATCCACTGAGGATTCTGCTTTTTCAGCTTACTTTTGGACTCCTTTGGAATGAATTTGTATTGTGAATTAAGTAAAACCCCCTTAAATCTTTTGCACATGTCATTTACGGACTCACAGTCCAGGAGTGTGTCCCATTTTATTTCACTTAGATATGAGCGCATCCTGTCAAAGTTTGCTCACCTAAAATTGAAAATTTTTGTTTTAGAATATACCTTTTTAACTTCCCATGAAACATCAAAATTAACAGCAGAGTGATCATTTGTCCCAAGTAGCTCTAGTACCTCAACACTGCTAATTCTATCTGGGTCATTACAGAGCACTAAGTCTAAAATTGCCTTCTCTCTTGTCGGTATATTCACATACTGCACCAAAAAAATTATCATTTATAACATCTAGAAATTCTTCCTCCCCCCTAACCCTGTCCTTTCACCATTTCCCAATTGATACCAGGATAATTTAAGTCTCCCAGAATAATAGTCCATCCACCTCTACAAGCTTGCGTAATCTTAATAAAAAGCATATCATTGACTGTACTGTACAAAGCTGGTGGTTGATAGCATACTCCTATGTTTAAACCTGTCTCGTGTTTGCCAATGAGCCCGACCCAGATATCTTCACACGGCAAGAAATGTTCAATTTCGGGAATTTCCTGTACATTTATGTTTTCATTCACATAGACTGCTACGCCCCCTCCTCGCCTATTACATCTATCCTTCCTAAAGAGCTTATAACCTTCTATATTATATTCATCTCCATCCTCTTCACTAAGCCATGTCTCTGTAATCCCAACTATGTCATAGCCCTCACTAATCATAACGGCCTCAAGCTCTGGAAATTTATTTTTTATGCTTCTTGCATTTAAATAAAAACATTTCAGGTTATTGCTAATGCTCTTCCTGTAATGTACCGATCAGAAACCAGTCGCGAGAACCAGGAAATGCAGTAGAGCTTGTTTTATTGGTAAAGGGGGGTAACCCCCACAGAGCAGGAAGCAACAGTACAGAGTCCACAATCCAAAAGTCAAAATCCAGTTGGGCAAAAATAGTATCAAAAACCAGAGCAGCAATCACAGTAATCGTAGTCAGACAGAAATGGGTCTGGTACACAGCAATAGTTCTATCAGAGAAGCAAGCCAGAATCCACAGAACGTAATCCGAATCGTTACCAGAGCAGCCAACAGAGATCTCGTAGTCGGGCAGAAAAATGGTCAAAACACACAGATGCAACATTAATCCAAAATCACAAAGGCAACTAGAACGGGCACTCGATAGAGCACATACCTTCGCCGACGCCACTGAATCCCTCGCCACTGGCGTTGGTTTCATGCCGATCGGATAAAAATTGACCGAGATATGGCCGAAAGTCGGTTTTGACCTTTTCGTGGCCTTGACCTTGACCTTTGACCCGATCACTCCCAAAATCTAATCGATTCATCCTCAGGTCATGCCAAATCAACCCACCAAATTTTATGAAATTCCGTTTGGTACTTTTTGAGTTATTCGATACACATACACACAGACAGACACACAAACAAATAAATACACGGGGATCAAAACATTACCTTCGTTAGCGAAGTCGCTGGCGAAGGTAAAAATCGAAGGTCGGGCAATCCAGTCAGAAAGATAAATCATTAAGAATCAAGACGAGAACAAACGTGGCACAGGAAGCTAGGAAGAAGGATCTGACAACTGGAAGTGACTAAACAGACATCTTAAATACACATCCGTGTGAAACACATTACCAGGGAGAACAGGTGCAATCAATGATACAAATCTCAGGAGTGACACATGAGGAATAATCTAATTACATGAATTTGGCAAATGCCAAAACGCAGACAGGGATCACAAGACAATCCTATGAACAAACAACAGCTCCGGTTAAGGAGTACTAAAAGTGCATAGTCTAAAGAAAAGGAAAGGATGAGATATAAGTGGAAAACTGCTGCAGAGATAATTAGAGATTGGCAAGGAGGCGGAGATTAGAATTGAGCAACTGCTGAGAGATCGTTAGTCAATTAATATGTGCAGCTATACAATCCTGAGTGCATGTTAGTAAGTTAGTAAAAATATGCAAGATTAGTGTGGTTAGTAATTAGCAAAAACAATAAACTGTTAGTATGTGTTAGTAAGACAGTAAAAGAGAGAGGAAGGAAGAACACGAGATAATGAAAGAAGATTGAAACCCGGAAACCAATAAATCACCCGAATGAGTGGCACACATGACAAGGGACCGTGAGCAAAGATACACACATGACAAGACAGGGGAGACAATGTGCAAAGCATGGAAATGAAAACATGGCATGGAAAACTATATGATCGAAACATGAAAAATAGTAAACAAGAAATCTAAACTTCCAAAAACACAATACACAATCCTAAGAATGGTCAGACAGGCAGTGGTCACTAAACACAAGAATCCTAAACATGGCAGAGCCAGGTACAGAACTTAAACATGACAAACAGAAAATCAGAATCACAACACTTCCCCCTTGATTTCCCATGTGGCCACTGCTTCAAGCCCCCCACTACGCTTTTTTGCTTTAAAAGTATATTATCAATAGTGCATGTAACGCCGTCAGCTTCCATCAGGGCAGTCTGCATTTCCCTCTGTGTAACACTCACTAACCTTCCTGCCCCCCAAGTCCTTAGTTTAAGCAATCCTGTGCTACCCTCAACATATGCTGACCCAGTGCAAAGGTACCCCTCCAGTTCAGGTGCAGCCAGTCAGGCTTGAACAGGTCACCCCTGTCCCAGAGAAAGTTCCAGTGCCCCATAAACCTATATCCCTCTTTCCTACGCCAGGTGCGTAGCCACGTATTAAACCTCCAGATAAAATTCTGCTTTCCTCTGCTTGCATGTGGTACTAGTAGAACCCCAGAGAACACTACCGTTGAGGATCTGCTCCTAAGCTTCTCAGCTAATTTCACAAATTTGCCTTGCAGAACCACAAGCCTACCCTTACCTATGTCACTTGTCCCAACATGGACCATGACAACTGGATCCCTCCCCGCTCTGGCCAGGAGCTTGTCCGCACGCTCCATGTCTCCTACCTGCGCACCAGGCAGGCAGCAAGCTATCTATTCCTCTAAGTATTGAGTGCCCCTTGATCACTAACTCTCTTTTCTGAGGGGTAGAGGCCAACAGGGTGCCCTGCTGCTCATCAGTCCCCTCACTCTCAGGGTCAGGGGCCAAATCGAGTTCCTGCAAGGGCCAGAATCGGTTGGACACCTCAACCACTGGAGGAGCTATCACTGCACGGCGTGCACGCCCTTTCCAGCGCTGTCGACTTACAATCACCCAACTTTCTCTCCCTGCATGTTCTGGGATCCCTGTACCACCCTGCTTTGGCGTACACACCATTTCTCTAAGCGACATACTACTTAGTTCCTCTAGGAACTCTACTCATTGCGAACTATGTCGTGCCACCAACTGGCACTGAAGATCAAGGATCTTGCTCTCCAGATGCTCAATTAGCTGGCATGGTGGCAGACAAACCCACCCTGCAAATCTTTTTCCAAAAGTGCAATCATCCTGCAACCATCTCACAGTTTTGGACACATTTAGAACCCCCTACCTAATGTACTTGCTCACCCTAGATAAAAGAAAACTACTAATGGGTCAGTCCAAGTGAAGCCACCCAGAAAATCAGAAAATTCCTGGGTCATCCCCTCAGAAATTTCTCAAAAAATTCATATAGGTACCTCTGGTGGACTTATGAAATAATACCAAGTATTAGACCAATATCCCTAATAGTTTTGAAGTGATGGCCTGTCAGTTTTTGTTTTTTTTTTAAATTTTGACAAAATTGTGTTTCATCCAACTTTGGGCTTCCACTGCTCCTCTAATATTTGACCTACAGATCAAATTTTTGGTCTCTCTGACCAACTTTTCCCTTGAATCAGAATTTCTGGTTAGATTAGGTGTATCTACCTTGGTTCCTCCACAATTGGGCTCCAATGTTTGCTCATTTTTCATTTTACGGAAAAAATAGCAATTTTGAAGTCCATGGTTCAACATGTGCGCAATTGACCACATCCTTCAAATCCTTACCATAGATGGCTATAGTTGTCAACTTCATCGTGGAAAGGTTGGCCAGGGAAACCAAAAATCTGATCTGTAGGCTAAATAATAGAGGAGCAGTGGAAGCCCAAAGTTGGACGAAACACAATTTCGTCAAAATTTAGAAAAAAAAAAAAAAAAACTTCAAATTGTGACGGGCCATCACTTCAAAGCTATTTGGGATATTGGTCTAATACTTGGTTTTATTTCATAAGTCCAGAGGTACCCATATGAATTTTTTGAGAAATTTCTGAGGGGGTCATCTGGGAGGGTCTGGATGCTTAGATATGGACTGACCCTAATGCCGAGAAAGAAGCTGAGGAACCACAATTTATTAAATTATTACCTAAGAAGCCCTAAGCAGCAGTCACAAGAGAAACCATGGGGAAACTATGTAAATGGATTATTAGCTTCTTTTAACGGGGGCTTAGTTTCAGTTAACAGAAATGAAATACCAAATTGAGCCAAACTCGACATATAATAAGCACTCCTAATAAGCCGACTTGAGCTTATCTAGTCCCAGTACTATTAATATACTAAACTAAAAATATCACAGGGCTTAGCTGAGAACCCAGATAAAACAGACTGGCCACAACGCCCAGTAGAAACTGGAGGAGGCAGGAGGCGGAGTACTCCGGTAAACCTTTCCGATTAAATTCCAACCTAACCGAATGGACGACTCAAATGACTGCTGCCCCACTAACTTAATACTAAATCTCAGATCTCAGCCATAAATGCAAACAGTACTTATCTAGCTACATAGTCACAAGTACAACCAAGGGTAACCGAGAAAAGAATAAAGCCCCGTTTCCCTTTAATTAAAACGGACCGAATAAACAAGTTGTTTACTATGTGAGCGAACTAAAGACGGATGCTCCCCCAACAAGCTGTCCTGAGCACTTAAACAAGAAGATAAACTTTAATCAGCTGATCAAGGCACAAATACAAAGATAGGGTAATTTACAATGTGTTTAATCAGAAGAGCCCTTCGATAATAATAAAATGCGAAAAAGACAAAAACCCTGATTCGCGTTAATATTCAAGCTTGGCAATGCGTTTATGCGGTAATGTGGTCAGGATACAGAACGAAGGGGACTAAAAAACCACGGTGAACGTCAATATTTATTGGCTAGAAGACTGTATGAAAGGCAATCGACTAAGTATGAAACCAAGCCGGGTTATAGTTAGATATCCAGGTTATTCGGTAATATTCTTGGCGTTGAGAGCTTACTGAGGTTCGTTAGCTAAACCAATGACAGAAAAACCAGGCGACAGTACTTCAGTCCTTGAAAACAACTGTTTTACTTTGTATATCGCACAATTCACTTAGTTACCCAATTATTTCGTGTTTAATTTATTCTCTAAATTTAGCGTTTAAATTCATTTTACTTTACCTTTCTTTGCTCCCGGGAGACTGAAACCCCCAGAAAAACCCCCAAAAACCCCCGTCGCCTTTGTTTGACCAGATTAGCAACTTAATTTGGCTGTTTGCTCACCGAGTTGTTAAAGGGGGGAAAAGGGGAAAAAGAGAGAGGAAGATTCTCCCTGCCCCGAACACGACAAACGTTATACCTCAGGAGCAAATTCGTCTAATCTCTATTACTGTTTGAGCCTTAACACACAAGTTATTTTCAGAAAACCCCGTTTAAACGAGAGTAAATCTTCAGCTTCAATCCCATACGTCTTCCTCTGTCTCAACACAAGCAGAACGAACACCAACGAACAGCGCCACAGCACAGCCAAGAGGTCAGCAACAGCCAATTTAAAATGGTGACCCCCCCGAGGCTGTTAACTGATCCTGTGTTAACAGCAAACAGCAAACCACCTGTGTTTGCTGTAGCCTGTTTATGGCCGAGCCCAGGCTTTGGCAGTATGTCGTCTGTTGTGCACGGCCCAGCCTATATCCTTGAACAGATTTTTTATTGAGCCTTTCCAATGATTTTCATAAAGACTGGGGATGTAATTAATATTTTCCAATAAATTTCCCCCCCTATGATTGAACTGAAGTTGCAGCAAAAACTTCATGGTCGTACGTTGTGACAGTTTGGCATAAATAAAAGAGAATGGTCTGGCTTGCAGCTGCATTGCTGCAAGTTAAATTTGCAGGTTGGGCATTATCATTGTATTGGAATTCCTAAGCAAGGCAGTGACTGTTCAACCGTACAAAGTGTCTTCATGGATGGCAACGTTTGCTCAATGCTTTCTCTGTGACAGAACTGTTCACTTTATGGGCCCCTTATAATGTTTAGTAGGTTCTTTAAGAAGCATAAGTGTCTTTACAAAAGTTAGTTTCCATAATAATTAATCAAATATTTCATAAAAACACAGAAGTTCATACATACACTATACAGTACTGTTTAGTTCTACCAGCATAGACATAATCCACAGCACATGAAGAAGCATGAATTTGTTTCATGCAACCAGGACAGCAGTACAGTAATTGTTTCATGTTTAATATTTTTGTCATCAGTTATTGTATAGCTATCTACTTCCAACATATCAAACTGAAATTTGCATTTTTCTATTGGGTGCGCAAGAGTGGCTATAATTTTCTGCTGGGTTTCAACAGCATAGATGTATTTGACATCTACAACTCTGCAAGCCTGTTTATAGGTTTGTTCAACACACCTGATTTATTCAAATCTGTATAACATAAGGCCTATTTTACATTCTAATGGAGTTTGCATGGTGTTGAATGATCCCAAATATTCCTTCTGAATTACAAAGAAATGCATATGAAAGAATGAACAATGTCTTGCTATTTTCAGTTTGATGTAATTCAATGGCCCTAAAACATGGCATCCTGGGTTTGAGTATTTTTCTCAATCTAAGCGTGATGTAGTTTCAGTGAAGCATTGCAACCAGCAGGAACAGAATATGAATGTGGCCTTGTCTTACAAAAAAAATGCTCTTATAATTTTGAACCTACTTAAAGGAGCTGTGTCATGATTATTGCGCATGCTTAGAGCTTATATATTAACAAAATAAATCTGCTTGACTTCAAGTCATAATCTAATTCCATCCTTGCCAATCCATCTTTGTTTTGCACTGTATTTACATATTTTAGTCACTCTGGCATTATGCTTTTTATTTTAAGGAGTTTTCTACAGAAATTTGAGGATTCAAAGCGCCAATTTAGTGCTTTAGCCAAAGGATACTAAGAATGTAAGCTGGTTTGCCAACTGTCAATCATCATAAAAGAACTTTTTCTATGATTATTGGTTGTTGGCAGACCAGTTTACATCATTAATATCCTTCAGCATAAGTGTTACAATAGCACTTTGAATCGTGAAATTTCTGTAGAAAACCCCTTTATATAAAAATCATAATGCCTGGGTAACTAAAACATATAAATGGACTTGACTTGCAATTGAGCAGATTTGCTTTGTTCCAAGTTGTAAACATGTGCAGTAATTGTGAAACAGCTCCTTTAACAGGAAATTCAAGGAAAAATTTAACATATTTTATTACTTGGGAAAATAAATAAGATGATTACTTGGCTCTGTCGGTTGCTCAGTAATGATAGCTCCGGAGAGAGTGGAGAGGGAAGCGATGATCATCTTGGGGTTGCGAGTCAGCCCACGGAAGTCCGTCACTGAGAAGACCAGGGTCGGGTCGAAAGCGATCTGCTTAAGGTCCTGCTCATCTGAATTCTTGGACCCAGCAGCCATGGTCAGCACTCCCAGGCGGTGCAGCTCCTCGGCTGGTTGGGCCACGCTGTCGCTGGACTTCTTGGCACTGAGGACCACCAACAGCTGGGGTACCCCCTGGTTAATGCGGCTGCCCTTATCCGCTGTCAGCATCTGGGTCCTGACGAAATCCAGGGCCGCCCCTATGTTGACCGGCTGCGTGCCCCCCCTCAGACGCAGCCGGCTCACCGCTGTGATGAGCGAGTCCTTGGTTCTGTGGGCGTTCAGGTCCATCTCCAGCCTGGGCGCGTTGGTGAATTGGGCCACGCCCACCTGCACCTCATCGGGTCCAATAGGCATGCCTTCGATAAGCTTTTTAATAAAATCACGGACGGCATTGAATTGGGTGCTGCCCATAGCCTGGCTCCCATCTATGAGGAAAATGATGTCTCTTGGCCCAACGATAATGGCTGAAAAACAAAAGCTGAAAGCATAAGCACGTTTTAGTGAAGCGCTTTCAGCATTTATTTGTGCTCATCATGAAAAATGGTACAGAAAATTACTTTGATTATGAGCTCAAATTATTTAAGCTAAAATTTATTTATTTTAAATGATAAACAAATAGATCAATATAAACATCAAAATGTTGATTTCTAGCGAGGACAAAAAAAACCCGAATTATATTGTGGTTGTGCCTGCATAATCCCCCGACAATGTATTTGGCACAATTTTCATGCATCCCAAAACACTCCCCAAAACAGGGGTTGAAAAATAAAGACATGATATGATGGCAAGTGAAACAAAACTAAAATTGAAAATTAGATTAAATTATACTTCTGCTTATAAATCTTTGTTTCCTCTGATAAAATGGACAAAAACTTTACAGGACAGTCATTTAGCTGAGTGCATTATTCCAATGCCTTGAACGTGCATACACAATGAGAAAAGTCGGGACGGAAAAAGATTTGAAAACAAAGAGGACCCCTCAGGATTATATTCCTAAGGAGAGGCCCTTTGAGAAAGTAAAGTCATGTGATCATGTTAACCCTCCGCACACCGCAGAAACTAGAGACCTCCTCTTTCAAAACTCAAAATGACCCATGTCAAAATCACAAACCATTCTACCAACAATTCAATCAATAATACATTTATCATCAGGAAAGGCACATAAATAATCAAAACATTTAGAAACCCAAAACAATCTTTACCCAATGATACGTACCCGAGATTTAGAATTGATATAAGGTCTCATATTGATAGGATATTCTCTGCAAGTGTCACGAAACAACTTCGCACTTGAGTGTTTTGCCATTATATAATCAGCAGAGACCACAGCAGACCACCAAAAAGGACAATACAGTTATCCTTCAACAATGCACACATCCTGTCTGAGCCCGCGACAGAACACTCAACACATATCAGATGTTTTAGAATTTAGGTGCTAATAAAAAGCAGAATATGACCCACTTACCTCCACAGTGTGGAAATTGCTAAGGTAAACATTTTAACGTGTCTTACTTTCAAGGGTGTTCATCTGTTTCAGGATTGCCTCTTGTGGCGGCTGACTAAGTGTTTACATACCTTCTGTCACTTTGGTGTTATAAGAGCTGATTAGCCAACTGCCAATAATCAAAGAAGAACTTTTTCTATGATTATTGGAGGTTGGCAAACCAGTTTACATCATTAATATCCTTCAGCATAAGTGTTACAATAGCACTTTGAATCGTGAAATTTCTGTAGAAAACCCCTTTATATAGAAAGCATGATGCCTGAGTAACTAAAACATATAAATGGACTTGACTTGACTTGCAATTGAGCAGATTTGATTTGTTCCAAGTTGTGAGCATGCGCAGTCATTGTGACACTGCTCCTTTAACTGGAAATTCAAGCAAAAAGTTGACATATTTTGTTGCTTGGGAAAATGAATAAGATGATTACTTGGCTGTGTCGGTTGCTCAGTAATGAAAACCCCGCAGAACAAGGAGAGGGAAGCGATGATCATCTTGGGGTTGCGAGTCATCACGCGGAAGTCCTTCACCGAGAAGACCAGGGTCGGGTCGGAAGCGATCTGTTTAAGGTCCTGCTTATCCGAATTCTTGGACCCAGCAGCCATGGTCAGCACGCCCAGGCGGTGCAGCTCCTCGGCCGGTTGGGCCACGCTGTCGCTGGACTTCTTGGCACTAAGGACCACCAACCGCTGGGGTACCCCCTGGTTAATGCGGCTGCCCTTATCCGCCCTCAGCATCTGGGTCCGGACGAAATCCAGGGCCGCCCCTATGTTGACTGGCTTCGTTCCCCCCCTCAGACGCAGCCGGCTTGCCGCTGCGAGGAGCGAGTGCTTGGTTCTGTGGGCGTTCAGGTCAATCTCCAGCCTGGGCACATTGGTGAACTGGGCCACGCCCACCCGCACCTCATCGGGTCCAATAGGCATGCCTTCGATAAACTTTTTAATAATTTGACGGACCGCCTTGAATTGGGCTCTGCCCATAGCCTTGCTCCCATCTATGAGGAAAATGATGTCTCTCTCCGGAACGATAATGGCTGAAAAACAAAAGCTGAAAGCATAAGCACATTTTAGTGAAGCGCTTTCAGCATTTATTTTTGCCAAACATAAAAAAAAATGGTACAGAAAATTACTTTGATTATGAGCTCAAATTATTTAAGCTAAAATGTATTTATTTTAAATGATAAACAAATAGATCAATATAAACATCAAAATATTGATTTCTAGCGAGGACAAAAAACACCCTAATTATATTGTGGTTGTCCTGCGTAATCCCCCGACAATGTATTTGGTACAATTTTCATGCATCCCAAAACACTCTCCAAAACAGGGGTTGAAAAATAAAGACATGATATGACGGCAAGTGAAACAAAACTAAAATTGAAAATTAGATTAAATTATACTTCTGCTTATAAAGCTTCGTTTCCACTGATAAAATGGACAAAAACTTGAAAGGATAATCATTTAGCTGAGTGCATTATTCCAATGCCTTGAACGTGCATACACAATGAGAAAAACCCGGACGAAAAAAGATTTGAAAACAAAGAGGACCCCTCAGGATTATATTCCTAAGGAGAGGCCCTTTGAGAAAGTAAAGTCATGTGATCATGTTAACCCTCCGCACACCGCAGAAACTAGAGGCCTCCTCAACCAAAAATGAGTGTAACTAGTTCAGGCAGGAAACTGGAGAAGAGCTGCATCAGCTGACAGCAGCCTGTAAGCTACCAGCACGTCAGCACCAGCAGGCACACGATTGGAGGAGACACATCACGAGGTCATACAGCGGTCTATTTGAAAGACGTCAAGCTCACTTGCTTCCGCTGCTGTTTGCAATGACGCTTCATGCTATGCAACATGCTGTTTGGTTTTTGCTTGCCGCCTCCACCCCAGCCTCCACCTGTTTGGTTCTGCTCACATCGGGGGGATTTTGATTTCTGTTCCTGACTATGTTTGTATGTTTGCTGTGCCTAAGTAGGACATTCCTCGAGAGCAGAACCGCCACCAAAATACAATGTAATGCTCATATCCATGAATAAATTGCTCTATTTTATTGAAACGTGAGTTGTCCTGACTGAACTCAAAATGACCCATGTCAAAATCACAAACCATTCTACAAACAATACAATCGATATAAAATCAATCGTAAAGGCACAAAACTAATCAAAACATTTAGAAACCCAAAACAATCTTTATCCAATGATATGTAGCCAAGGTTTAGAATAGATATAAGGTCTCATATTGATACAAAGTAGAATATTCACTGCTAGTGTCACGAAACAACTTCGCACTTGAGTGTTTTGCCATTATATAATCAGCAGAGACCACAGCAGACCACCAAAAAGGACAATACAGTTATCCTTCAGCAATGCACACATCCTGTCTGAGCCCGCGACAGAACACTCAACACAAATCAGATGTTTTAGAATTTAGGTGCTAATAAAAAGCAGAGTATGACCCACCGCCACAGTGTGGAAATTGCTAAGGTAAACATTTTAACGTGTCTTACTTTCAAGGGTGTTCATCTGTTTCAGGATTGCCTCTTGTGGCTGCTGACTAAGTGTTTACATACCTTCTGTCACTTTGGTGTTATGAAAGCTGGTTTGCCAACAGCCAGTAATCATAGAAGAACCTTTTCTATGATTATTTGCGGTTGGCAAACCAGTTTACATCATTAAAATCCTTCAGCATAAAGTGTTACAATAGCACTTTGACTGCAAAATTTCTGTAGAAAACCCCTTTATATACAAAGCATAATGCCTGAGTAACTAAAACATATAAATGGCCTTGACTTGCAACTGAGCAGATTTGCTTTGTTCCAAGTTGTAAGCATGCGCAGTCATTGTGGCACTGCTCCTTTAACTGGAAATTCAAGCAAAAATTTGACATGTTTTGTTACTTGGGAAAATAAATAAGATGATTACTTGGCTTTGTTGGTTGCTCAGTAATGACAACTCCGGTGAGCGTTGAGAGGGAAGAGATGATCATATTGGGGTTACGAGTCAGCGCGTGGAAGTTCATCACCGAGAAGACCAGGGTCGGGTCAAAAGTGATCTGCTTAAGGTCCTGCTCATCTGAATTCTTGGACCCAGCAGCCATGGTCAGCACGCCCAGGCGGTGCAGCTCTTTGGCCGGTTGGGCCACGCTGTCGCTGGACTTCTTGGCACTGAGGACCACCAACAGCTGGGGTACCCCCTGGTTAATGCGGCTGCCCTTATCCGCCCTCAGCATCTGGGTCCTGACGAAATCCAGGGCCGCCCCTATGTTGACCGGCTGCGTGCCCCCCCTCAGACGCAGCCGGCTCACGGCTGTGATGAGCGAGTCCTTGGTTCTGTGGGCATTCAGTTCCATCTCCAGCCTGGGCGCGTTGGTGAATTGGGCCACGCCCACCTGCACCTCATCGGGTCCAATAGGCATGCCTTCGATAAACTTTTTAATAAAATCACGGACGGCGTTGAATTGGGTGCTGCCCATCGCCTTGCTCCCATCTATGAGGAAAATGACGTCTCTTGGCCCAACAGTAGCGACTGAAAAACAAAAGGTGAAAGCATAAGCACGTTTTATTGAAGCGCTTTCAGCTATTTTTGTTCCAAACATGAAAAAGGGGACAGAAAATTACTTCGACTGTGACCTCAAATTATGTAAGCCAAAATGAGTTTATTTTAAATCACAAACAAATAGATCAGTATCAACATCAAAATATTGATTTCTAGCGAGGACAATAAACACCCTAATTATATTGTGGTTGTGCCTGCGTAATCCCCCGACAATGTATTTGGCACAATTTTCATGCATCCCTAAACACTTTCCAAAAAAGGGGTTGAAAAATAAAGACATGATATGATGGCAAGTGAAACAAAACTAAAATTGAAAATTAGATTAAATTATACTTCTGCTTACAAAGCTTAGTTTCCACTGATCAAATGGACAAAAACTTTACAGGACAATCATTTAGCTGAGTGCATTATTTCAATGCCTTGAACGTGCATACACAATGAGAAAAACGAAAAAAGATTTGAAAACAAAGAGGACCCCTCAGGATTATATTCCTAAGGAGTAAGTAAAGTCATGTGATCATATTAGCCCTCCCCACTCCGCAGAAACTAGAGACTTCCTCTTCCAAAACTCAAAACGACCCATGTAAAAATCACAAACCATTCTACAACAGTGACGTGCCGTCGGAGGTC
The DNA here is from genome assembly GCA_029721435.1 of Gymnothorax reevesii. Taxonomy (NCBI): domain Eukaryota; kingdom Metazoa; phylum Chordata; class Actinopteri; order Anguilliformes; family Muraenidae; genus Gymnothorax; species Gymnothorax reevesii. The sequence goes on along the minus strand of CM056587.1, from coordinate 62,807,803 downwards.
AGTTACAGTAGGCAGAATCCTCACCGTTAACAAACGATAACTCTATTACTTTGCTTTATTAGCAATCTGAGGATTGATTAACTAATTTACAAGACTAAACGGCAGAATGCCGTGCTAGTTCCATCCACAACATTACTGCTCAGTGCATCAAATTTAAAATGCTCATGAGACAGCAAGTTTGCTCAAATTTGCTTACAGCAGGGGTTCTCAACTGGTCTCACACTTGGACGCACATTTTCCCATTGCCATTACGTCGCAACCCACTTTCATAGAATCGAAACCAAGGAAATATATTTTTCAAAAACAGCCTTTGGAAACACATACGCATTTATTAATACGTGCAAAGTGCATTTCAGAGCACATTAAGAAAATAGGGAACATGAAAACTACATTAGTGAATAAAATGCAATAAAATACCAAAACTGCGCAAAATAAATAAGGCCACAAAACTAAATATTTAACTTCTATGAATCTCTCTGCATTCAGAGCACGAACTGAGGAGGAACACGACAACTGCACGCATAAAAGTGAATAAAACAAAACTATCAAAACTGCACAAAATAAATAAGGCCACAAAACTAAATATTTAACGTCTATGAATCTCTCTGCACTCAGAGCACGAACTGAGGAGGAACACGACAACTGCACGCATAAAAGTGAATAAAACAAAACTATCAAAACTGTACAACATAAATAAGGCCACAAAACTAAATATTTTGCGACTATGAATTGCTCTGCATTATACGCTCAGTGTATTACTGCCCACCACAGGCCAAATGACACATCTCGTATACGCAAAAAAAAAAAAAACCTCCATTTCACACAGACTCGCGCTTCAAGTTCAATCTCCCATCCTCACTTGTGAGCTCAACTCTGCTCGCTTCTTCCTCTTCTGCGCAACTGCTGCTCGACTATCCAGAACCTCAACACAACACTTAAAGTGAACGGCAATCAAATGATGGTTACCATGGCTCCAGGGGCAGAAGCGCATTGAACATTATTCACCTTATTATTTATTGCCTGGGAGGTGTATGTTTTTGCCAGCGTTGGTTAGTTTGTTTGCTTGTCTGATGGCAGGATATCTCATAAATGGCCGCATAGCTTTTAACCAAACTTTGCAGGATGTTAGAGTTGCACAAGAGGAACAAGTGATTAAATAGCATATCCAGTCCAAAGTACGGCTGAGATATACGCCGAAGTTCAAGATTTCAAGTCTTTCCAACAGGCCAGATTTCCAATCGCTGTGCTTTTGGGTTTTGCTGCCACCTGGCGGTGAAAATGCAGCAATACCCTACATCAGCCAGCAAAAATAACTCATGCAGAGTTTTCTTGGCATTGTGGAGGTGCTACCCTCTCTGAGAGCTCTTGTTGATTTTTTTAACCAGCTGTCCTCAACCCACTCAGAATGGGTCCGAGAACCACTGGCTTAGAGGAAGCTAACGCAGTGCCATTAACAAATATTAAGAGCCAGATTCTGTAAGATTCACCCAGGGGGTGATACATCACTGCTCAGTTTTACAATATGACTTTTTTTGTGGGTAGATATATCCTACAAACTGACAAAAATCATGTTTTTTATCCAAAAGACCACTCCGGTTGAAAATTCCAGCCCATTTTAGGGTAGGGGTCCGAAGGGCCTAAATGGGGCCAAAGTCAAAAATTGGACATTGTCCTCTGAATATCTTTGTGCGCCCTCATAAAGCCTCCTTCATCTTTTGATATAAGGGCAGAGTGGTTCCAAATAATGTTAGAATTTTCTAGGTTAATTGAGGCCAATTTCTGGCATTTTAGACCATGATTGAGACCCTCCCAGTTCCTGCACCCTCAAAAAACCTTGCTGCTTTATGTTTATTTGGACGTTTTAGGCCCGCAGAAACTCCACACAGATACGTGCCACATGCGGACGCGTGTTGTCCTGTTGGAAAATCACTTGGTGACATCGAACAAATGGAAGGACGACTGGAGGGAGAATTTCATTGTGGTAACGAATGGCGTTGAGAAACGCATCTCAGTGGCAGTTTGGGTTGCCAACCGGAAGCGATCCAGCAGATGTAACGAGCGGATAAGACGATCAGACGCTGGAGTCATAACACGTGGCCTAGCGGATCTGGGTCAATCGGCCGTGTGTCCAGTGGCATTAAACCGGTTTCTGAGGTGATAAATTGTTGCATAATGCACGCCAAATTGACGGGCAACTCTATCTACCTGACTTCCGGGCCTGTAGCATCGCATTTGCGCGTTCTCGTAGAACTTCCTTTAGTCGTGGCTTTATAACCTGTCTGATTTTTACTCATTTTCGGTTTGATTTTTATAGGCCCCGGTGCCTATGAGGAACTCAAAACAAAAATGGGAGTGTTAGGACAATGGTAGTACTCCAACCCAAGCACTGCCAATGTTTGGTCCCGGACGAATGGCAGTTCCAGAATACGCAAACATTTTATGGTAGAAATACTCACCTCCAAAAATAACTCAGAGCAAAAGGATCTTTCTCAATGGGTTTGTCAAAATTTGGCACCGGATTACGTAATTGCGCTTCTTTTTTTGGTCTGTATACATGTATGTGTGTATATGTGCATGTATGTATATACAGTATGTACAGAGTGGTTTTTGCCCAAACAGAGGCACTACAGACATGATTTTCATTGCTCGCCAACTGCAAGAAAAATGCCGGAACGAAATCTACCATTATACATGGCCTTCATTGACCTTATGGCCTTACCAAAGCCTTAGACTCAGTAAATCGTCAGGCCCTTTGGCTGCTTCTGGCAAAGATTGGCTGCCCAGAAAAATACATCCGGGTACTGAGACTGCTGCATGACAATATGCCTGCCACGGTACTCAGTGGCAGCGGAGACGAAACAGAACCCTGCAGGGCTGACACGGGAGTCAAGCAGGGATGTGTCATCGCTCCAACACTATCCTCCATCTATGTTGCTGCTATTCTCCATCTCACAAACCAACATCTGCCCCAGGGAGTCAAAATCATGTACAGAATCGACGGTCAACTTCTCAACATCAACCGATTTCGAGCTGAAGGCCAAACCACCACTATATCCGTCCCGGAGCTGCAGTATGCAGACGACAACGCTCTCGTAGCCCTCTCAGAAGAGGACCTTCAGTGCATCCTGTCTGCCTTTGCCAAAGCATACAAACCGCTCGGTCTGGCTGTCAATATAAAAAAGACACAAATACTCCACCAGCCACCACCAAATTGCAGCACAGTCGCCATAACCCCAAACATCTCCATTGATAACATCTGACTGGAAAATGTGGACCACTTCCCATACCTTGGCAGCCTCCTCTCATCAAAAGACGTCATCGATGATGAAATACACCACTGCCTCAGCAATGCCAGTGGGGCTTTCCTAAGGCTAAGGAGGAGAGTCTTTGAGAACCGTGAATACTAAGCAAATACCAAAATCCTGGTCTATAAAGCCGTGGTGCTCCCCACTTTCCTGTATGGATCAGAAGCCTGGACCACATACAGCAGGCACTTAAAGGCACTTGAGGCACACCAACAGAGATGCCTCCGAAAAATCCTCAGGATTAGTTGGGAGGGCAGACACACCAAAACCAGTGTCTTGGAGGTGGCTAACATCCCCACCATCACTGCCACCATTGCCCAAAACCAGCTCAGATGGACTGGCCATGTTGTCCGAATGCCTGACTCTTGCCTCCCAAAACAAGTCCTGTACTCCCAGCTAGCTGAAGGGAAGCGGGCTCCAGGAGGCCAGAAAAAGAGATTTAAGGACAACTTAAAAACAAACCTAAAGAAGTGCCACATAGACCTGAAAGCTTGGGAAAATATGGCAACCGACAGGGCGACCTGGAGAAACATTGTCTGTGAGGGTGCCGCACAGTACAACACTGACCTCCATCATGATGCACAAGAAAAACACAGATTCAGGAAGGAGAGAGCAACCAACAAACAGGTCCAACCCAAACCCACCACCACTGCATTCCCCTGCGCACATTGCAGCAGAATAATCAGGTCCAGAATCGGCCTCTATGCCCACTAGAGGGAGGACAGTCATACTCGACTACGAGTGACCGCCGATGATGATGATGTATATACAGTATGTATGCATGTACTGTATATATGTATGTATATGTACGCGTGTATGTGTATGTACGTATATGTGCATGTATGTAGTATATGTCTATATGTGTAGCACTTAATTTCTGAATGTAGGTGGGAATAATGAATGTATATGAGGGAAGCTGTTAATGAATGAGTATTGTGGACAACAGATGGAAATTAGCTAAAGAAGCTAGAATCCTGTACCGGCATCTCTGCTCTGCTGAGCTTAATGTTTTCGTACATTATCCCTGATGAATAAATAAAGAAATAAATAAATGAGATGAATCATAGATGACAGACCACAGGTCATGAATCATAGGTCACAGTGCCCTCTGCGCCACGACTGAACTTGCATGTTTGTTGCTGCACTTTTATACCCGAGTCAGTTATTGCCCCTTTGAAACATTAAACATCTTACTGTGACTGACAGGTAAACCTCAGACATGAATCTTTGAGAGCCAGATTCCTCATTCCTTTGTCTGTATGTAATACTTCAAACCAGCATTGCAGTCTTCTGCCATCACTCACTGCCATAATTTTCCTCGCAGAGAAAGTGATTTGTAAATTTCTTAAAAACCAAAGCAAAACTGAGTCAGATTAAAACCTGTTTTGGTAAATTTCATCTTCAGACAATGGCAAGCTTGCTGTCAGTGAACTGGAAGCTTTAATTTTGAAAAGCCAGCAGCTTTCTTGCTGACTGTCTGCAGCTGAATGTAGGTAATACTCCTTGTTTTATTGTTCCCTGCTGTTTTAGTGAACTTTGGCAACAGAGGTTTGTGGAATGTCGGAGGGACTGTCCAAACCTGAGAACCTGTAAACCTGAGATGAGTGGCGTGGGATGGGGTGGACAGTTGACAGTTGATAAAAAACCCTCCTGCCCCTTGACTGCCACCGTATCCCAGAGGAAAAACTCACCTTCCTGAGCATGGGTGTTCAGGACCGAGCCTGAGAGTGCCACACAAAGAGCGAAAAACAAAAAATACCACCGTTTCCTCATCTTTCCACCAAAGCACCAACCAGAAGACCTGCAAAGCAAGAGGAGACACTCAGTTGCTGTCGTTTTTTGTTTTTTCTTTTACTCTTTTACCAAGCTGACTTCGTTCAGCCGTGGATTTTCCCACTTGTACATGAATCAATATTATAACGGAGCAATCATTATTGACTCCTTGGTTCCACATCACCTTCAAAAACAGAGTATAACCCTCATATCTATTAAGAAATAAAAAAAAAACACTATTCTCGGGGAAGAAAGAACAATGCTTCCCCCTCCCAATGCTCACCCACTCTTGTCTGGACAGAGTGAAATAAGTGCCCGCAGTGTCTGAATTGCCTCTCAACGAATATGCGCATTTATTTTGTATTGTCAAGATGCTTGAACTACAAGTATGTGTGACTTTCTGACTAAAATAAATGCAAATATGTGCACATATTTGGTGGTCTTTCTATGTCTGCATGGACATCTGGCTACGTCCTGAGGACAGGAGACACGCTGTCATGTGACCTGGCCTTTGAGATGTGTAGCCCTTACCGCCTACTTGCGTATGCTTACCTCATATTCGCCAAGCATACCATCTCAAGCATGCTCCTGTCCTGCGTGTGTGTCCGTGCAGGCATGTGTTGGCACTGGCTCATTAACGTCCTTGAGGGCAAGTTGTAAAAACAGCAAGGAGCATCAGATGATGGTAACTGTGACACTAAATGCCATTTTATATATTTTTACTCAGGCTACCTGTAGGGGGCCAATGTTTAATTCTGCTGTTTTGTCTATCTCTCGACCTATCTATGTGTCTATCTATTGTCAATGTCGAGACTTGTAAATTACTCAGAAGCCTTTAGGTATCGCGTCATCAGGGCTCTGTGCGTCATGATTATGAGGTTATGCACGAGGTAGCCCTACTGTATCGTCCACAGAAAAGATCGGTAGGGTTGTCACTCGCTAGCCATTATAATATGGCGTCAAAAAATCCGGTAGTAGCAGCCTAGGACACGTTCCTCCGTTACTGTGAGTGATTACTGCATACTTAGCGCTGTCTAGCTGTAAGTGACAGTACAGGCTAGGTTTTGCTCGCAAACTACATGCAGTCAGTGTGGTAACCTTAGGTGTAACTTAAATAATCGCTTGACAAGGCTGACAAAACTTTTACCTTAAGTGTTTACTAAACCTTAACTACTACTTCAGCCTCTTGACATAAGCCTTGTTCACGCAGGGGGTAATTTTGCAGAGCTTGCCCTCCTTTAAAGCATAGCAAAATGAAGCTGAGTGCTTAGAGCTATGGCACTGAGAAGCCCATTTAGATTTTGTATATTCCAAGACACATTGGGTTACTTCTTCATCAGTTGTTCCATGGAACATAACTTTAAATGTTTACGAAAGTGATATGGAATGGAACAATCAAACCTTTATGCACTGCTACTCCAGAATCATCTGTGCTCACTTCATCTGAACCTAACCCAGCAATAGACCCTCACCACCAGGAGTTTGAATAAGTTTTTGATGGTGAGTGAGTGAGTGAGTGAGTGTGAATAGGACAACTAATAATTCATAATTTACATAATGATACTCTCTTTGTTGAGTGGTTATTCTAAAAAAGGAAAAATTGGGTGTATTGTCAAGAACACTGAGAAACAGAAAAATAAAGAATAACATCATGATGCATAGTCGTAAAAAATTTGGAAATGAAAAGTTGGGGGTGGGGGCCCACACCAATATTCTGTCAGGGGGCCCATATTTCCGAGCAACTGCCCTGGTTATTCGTTCCAGCTTTTTAAGTGCAGTTATTTGTTGGCTTCATGCCCTCTTTTTCCCAGAATTGTTTTGTTCTGTTTTTGGTATTTCTGTTGGCACACTTGCCGTGATTGTTAAATTCACTCATTGGATTCAACCTTCTGTGAACGTAACAAAATGTAGCTAATGACTTTTATGTTAACTGTTTAATACTGACCACATATCTTTGAAAGCATGCAATTTATGTTTAGATTGCATTGTCTCTTCATGTCCTATAAGATCATAAAAGCTATAAAATATACAGTAAAGTCACAAATATTTGTTACATTAACCCCTTCATGCATGGAGGTCACTTCAGTGAACAGCTATTAAAAGTTTTTGCAAAAGTTTTTGGAAGCTATTGCATCATCCTATACAAAAAATCCCATCCCATATATATATATATATATATATATATATATATATATATATATATTTTTTTTTTAATGTTTACATCCCGAAGGATGTATAAAACATTTTAGTAAAAAAAATCTAACTTTATCATAATTCATGCATGAGAGGGTTAAAAACATCCAAATTTGGATCAGTAAAGGAGTGTGGTACTGTAATATAAATAATATTTCAACAATTTTACCAACCATTATGCTGTACTTAAGACTAGTGATTTTAATCCCATTAAGTATGCTTTTTATAAAGTGTAAAATGACAGTAATAATCACCTGACTAATTGTCTTTCATTTCCAGAAATACTATTATTAATAATTCTAAATGTCCATATTCATGCAGCATGCAATGTATATGGAAAATTCATATTATGTTTCATTGTCATACAAGAAGCAACATTACTTGAAGAGCCATTGGAATCTAAAGAGATATTAGCCGCTGAAGACAATTTGGCTTGTGTCATTGTAACAACAGCTAAACAACTCCATATGGCCACTGAAGACAATTTGCCTTGTGTCAATGCCGCAACAGATGAACAACTCCATCTGTAGCAGGTGGAAATATTGCTAAACACCGCCACCTGCTGCTGGAGAACAGCACAATTTCAGAATGACAATGTTGCTCATCGTCACTTGTCCTAGGCCAGAGGTTCCCAAACTCGGTCCTGGGGCCTCCCTGTGTATGCTGGTTTTTGCTCCACCCTGGTCTGCAATCACAGGATTTTAACCAGATGTTAATTTGTCTTAATTAGGTGCATTTTTGTTCAGAGCAGCAATTTATCCTCTCTTGACAAACATTATTTTGACAGATATGCATACAAACAGTTAGTAATAAATTCTGCATCCACATTGCAATATATCAGAAACAACTGCATAAAAAGAGGGAAAAAATGTACCCCGTCAAATAAAAATAGAAAAATCAATGTGTTCCTAACTGGCGAAACTGTGGGCACATGGTTGGAAAAACTAACAATTTACTAAACAAGCAATTGACAGAGTCAAACCTGTTTTATGTTATGTTTTTGTGATAGAGTGCAAGCAAATTATTTTGAAAGAATTTTAATCACGTCTTCAGCAACCTAATTTGGAGGCTACTGATTTTTTCAGTACTTGATTTGATCTGTTTTAAAAATGTTTACTTGAAATTGCTTGCCACATAGAGAAAAAAAACTTTAGATGCAAGGGTCTTTTATTCTTCATGGCACAAATGAATATTTCAATTAAAATTTGGCTTAAAAGAGCAAATAACATATTTAAACACAAAATGCACCCAATCTGGACAAATTAACAGCTTGTCAAAGTCTTGTGATGGCAATTATAACATAACATAACATAACATAACATAACATAACATAACATAACATAACATAACATAACATAACATAACAACATAACAACATAACTTGAATGGCGAGAACAGGCCGTTCAGCCCAACTATGCTCGCCAGTTTCTTTATACTATTGGGAATATATCCCTTCAGATACTCAAAATGGTATCTAGCTTTAAGTCAAGCCTGCTCTTGAAAACCCCCAAGGTCTCTGCCTCAACAATATGGTCAGGCAAGCTATTCCGCATTGAAATTATTCTTTGGGTGAAGAAATATTTCCGAATATCAGTGCTAAATTTACCTTTGGTCAACTTCCATTTGTGACCACGAGTTCTACTCAGAAGACATGGTCGAAGGAATCCTGCATAATTCACTTTGTTAATCCCTTCAACATATTTAAAGACCTCAGTCAAATCACCCGAGTCTCCTTTTCCTAAGACAAAAGAGATTAAGGATCTTCAGCCTCTTCTCATACCTTTCATCTTTAATACCTGGAATTAGCCAAGTGGCTCTTCTCTGAACTTTCTCTAGAGCCTCTATATCTTTCTTAAAGTATGGTCCCAAGAACTGTACACAATACTCCAGATGTGGTCTGATGAATGTGTTGCACAAAAGAAGCATCACCTTCTTGGATTTGTACTCAACACTTTTGGCAATGTACCCCAGCTTCCGATTGGCTTTTTTAACTGCTACAGCACAATGGCTAGAGCCTGTGAGGGTTTGGTCAACAATCACTCCCAGATCTTTCTCGTGTGCAACACATTCCAGTTTTAAACCTCCCATGAAGTAATCCTGTCTAATGTTTTTATTACCTACATCTACAACTTTACATTTCGCTACATTAAATTTAATTTGCCACATTTCTGCCCAATTCTGGATTCTATCCAAATCATCCTGAATCACTTTAGTGGACTCTAAATTATTTGCCAAACCCCTGAATTTAGTATCATCTGCAAATTTAACTAATCTGCTCTCAATATTCCTATCAAGATCATTAATGTAGATGAGGAACAGCAGGTGTCCCAACACTGATCCCTGGGGGACGCCACTTCCCACCCTACTTAGCTCAGATGAGATACCACTGACCACCACTCTTTGTGTTCTGTCCTGTAACCAGTTTTCAGAATACCTCCTGTAACTCTAATTGAGCTTGTTTTAAAAAAATATTCTCTTATGCAGTACTGTATTAAATGGTTTCTGAAAATCCAAGTATATGATGTCATAAGCCCTGCTCTGGTTATAAGTTTTGGTGGCCTCTTCTAAAAATTCCAGAAGGTTTGTCAGGCATGACCTTCCCTTATGGAAACCATGTTGGCTACCCCTCAAGATATTATAACATTCAAGAAATAAGACCAGCTCATCTTTTATGACAGATTCCAGTATTTTGCACGCTATGCAAGTTAAACTGACTGGCCTGTAAATTCCTGGCTAAGTTCGGTCCCCTTTCTTATATATTGGTATTATATTGCCCTGCTTCTAATCATTTGGTATTTCTCCAGTTTCTAAAGATCGTCTGAAGATGGCGCTTAGCAGCTTAAAGATGATCTCACTAACTTCCCTGAGCACTCTAGGATATAAGCCATCAGGACCCGCCACGATATCAGCCTTTAGTTTATGCAACTTGTCTATTATTTCGTTATCCCTAACCTCAATTTCCGCTAAATAATCTTGATCATTGGACATGCCCTCTGGCCGAATAAAAACCCGCTCTGAGGTAAAATTCTCAACAAAGTAACTGTTTAAGGTATCCGCAATATCCTTGTTATCATATAGTAGCGATCCATATTGTCATGGTTTAGTCCCGCCAGATGCAACATGCAATCCGGCGGGCACTGGGGCCATGTACCCAAAGGCTGGTTAAAGGACCCACTCGCACAGGCTGGCAAAAAAGATGAATGGTTTTTTTAATAAATATTGACAAAAACATAAACCTTCCATGAAAGCACAGGGGAGCAGCAGCAAGACAAACAACGGGGCTAAAACCAGCTCTTAGATACTCTAAACTTCACCTCCACTTCAAAGAGTAACAGGTGTGGCTCGTTGAATTGGAGGCGAAGACAGCCGAGGGGGAGGGACAGCAGGGCAGAATCATCACAGTACCCTCCCCCCAAGGCATGCCACCTGGTGTGTGAGGAAGGCACACACTCAGCAGGACCCCAGACCACACCGGGGCACACCCTCCGCCCGGCCCTCGACCACACCGGGCCACACACTCCACAGGACCCCTGGAGCACACCCCAGCCGGATCCCGGAACACATGGCACCAGCTGGACTCCGGAACACCTGGCACTAGCTGGACCCCGGACGAATGGTACCAGCCGAACCACATGGCGCCCCCGGAACACATGGCGCCTCCAGACCACATGGCGGCCCCGGAACACATGGTACCTCTGGAACACATGGCGCCCCCGGAACACATAGTGCCTCCGAAGCTTTCCAGCTAATTCCACAAATTTGCCTTGCAGAACCTCAAACCTACCCTTACCTATGTAATTTGTCCCAATATGGACCATGACAACTGGATCCCTCCCTGCTCTAGCCAGGAGCTTGTCCTCATGCTCCAGGAGGTCTCCTACCTGAGCACCAGGCAGGCAACACACCGTATGAGACTCCTTGTCGTGCGAACAGACTAAGCTATCTATTCCTCTAAGTATTGAGTCCCCCACTATCACTAACTCTCTTTTCTGAGGGGTAGTGGCCAACAGGGTGTCCTGATGCTCATCAGTCCCCCCACTCTCAGGGTCAGGGGCCAATTCGAGTTCCTGCAAGGGCCAGAATCAGTTGGACACCTCAACCACTGGAGGTTCTGTCGCTGGACGGCATGCACGGCCTTTCCTGCGCTGACATCCTACAGTAACCCAACTTTCTCTCCCTGCCTGCTCTGGGGTCCCCGCACCACCCTGCTTTGGCGAACACACCATTTCTCTAAACGACATACTACTTAGTTCCTCTAGGAACTCTACTGATTGCGAACTATGTTGCGCCGCCAACTGGTCCTGAAGATCAAGGATCTTGCTCTCCAGATGCTCAATTAGCGAACAATGGTGGCAGACCAATCCACCATTGAAATCTCTTTCCAAAAGTGCGATCATCCTGCAACCGTCACATAGTTTTGGCCACATTTTGAACCCCTTACCTAATGACCTCACTAACCCTAGATAGCAAAGATAAAAAGAAAATTACCAATGCCGAGACAGACGCTCAGGAACCACAACTTATTAATAAATATATATTTATAATATCATATTATTATATAAGAATTTATATTATAAATATATTAATATTGATAATTCTATTAATTTATCTATCAGGGCAGGCACCAAAACTGAAAATTCAGGGGGAAAGATGCATCGTTTTATAACAACAATTAGTTCTAGCTAGTTTTCAGTCTTTTCCCTTTTTTAACACATTTTCTAATTATTGCAATAATTAAGTGAATGAAGCATTTTTGTCCCCGCAAAAATACAGAGAGTAGAGGACATTTTTGATATGGAAAAGTGACATAGTTCTATTGTTTTTTTTTTTACGAAATACACAAGTATGTATTGCATGTAACTTATTCATTACCTCTGCCAACGAAGTTGGGGCGGAGGTTATGAAATCGCCCTATCCCCACTAGATCTAACCCACTGTAGGCAAGCATTCGAAATAATTGGCCATTTATAAGGAAATAAGACATTTTCCATGGGAAAGTTCAATTTTGGTCTCAAAATCATAAATCATTCCCATTCAAAATATAAAGTCTAATTGAAGCACCTATTACTAAAACCCCATAAGTCACACTTGACTTGACTTGTGGGGTTTTAGTAATCATGTTGGTTTGAAAGAGTGGCAATAATCATTAAAAATAAATTCATTTTAATATGGCTCTGGTTTTAAGAAATATAAAAATATAGGCCGACGCAATGTGGAAAGTATTTCGTTTTGTGTATTGACCGTGAGGAATGATTTAATTTTGTATGCACATCAAACAGTCAAATGTAAGCCAATGGAAATAATCTGGAAAATGCACACAGGCGAATCTGTGCAGTTTCTTGGTCATTTGAATCTCAAAATGCAACTTCAAGAACAATATAAAATAACTTGGACTGTCTTCCTGCTCAAATTTGCAGTTGTGTGAATCAAGTGCATGATTGCCAATTGAGCAAACTAAGTAGAACCAAGGTGAGAGCTCATGCCGGTTAGACGGTGATAGATAGATAAAATTTATTTCAGACACAACCGGTCCATATGAAAATCATACAACACAGACAAACAACAACAGGAATAGCCCGAGAAACAGACTACTAGAAAAGTACAGATCAGTTAAAAACATATAGGCATTGCCTCCAATGTTCCCAAAAGCGGGAGGAATACCGTGTATCACTCTGAGAGGTGTCAGTTAGGGCCATAATCAGCTCATTCAAGGATTTCATCAGTCTAGACATAAATCTGAACATGAAATTCCGTAATACAGCATGAAAGGTAGGCACATTGCTGGTCACAAACATTTCACTTGCACTAGTCCACCTAGGGAGTTTTAGGAATATACGGAAGGCATCATTGTATGCCACCTGTAGTCTTTTCATTTTAGCGTTGCTATATTGGCACCACAAGTGTGCTGTATAGAGTGGTATGCAGTAGGACTTGAACAATGCTATTTTGACACTGTCTGTGCACATGTGAAATTTTCGAGCCAGCATGTTGGCCGCCCATATAGCTTACAGCACTGACGCTGCACATCATCATCATCACATAGATCGTCCCTGATTATGTGACCCAGGTATTTAAACTTTTTTTGAGTTGAACTTAATATCAAAAGACATGCCATATTTAGAGCAGACCCCAAGTAACTGCTGTAGGCCTGCACTGTAAGGACTCAGTACAACCAAATCATCAGCATAAATCATATGATTAATTAGGCTATTACCCACAATGCAGCCAGTTTGCAGTGACAATTCTGCAAACCCTGAAGTTGCTTTGTTAAGCACGTTGCGTTCAGAAGCACTTCATATGGCTTTGATTTTTGACTGTGGTTTGGTTAAGAGTCAAGACCGCATCCGTTATCATTCGTAAGTCAAAAAGAGCGAGCTCATTCGCTGGCCCCGCAGCGGGAGTTATTATTATTGCGCTTAAAATGGTCGCAATCAATTCATCGCCCAGCCCTATAAAGGAGCATGGATGTACTTACTCTAAAAGTAAATATAACGTTACTTAGACCTCATCAATGTCGCTTGATCGGATAGTAAAGTCAGTCTCAGCCCGCATGCACATATGGCGCCAATCTGGTCTAGAATTATTTTAAACATCCACTTTTTCAAGACAGTTGGGCTTGTCAGTGTTCGGAGTGTGATGTGACGTTGACATAAAAGCAATGGACTGGTGGAGGAAGAAAAAGAACTGATGAATATAGTGTAACTAAATGCTGACAAAAGTGTCATTCAGGTGGATTAGATTTACTCTGTATGGTTAACAGTTCAGTTTTCAAGTCCACGCAGATTTTGTGGTAATGTAAATAATGCGTTATTCTCCCCAATTCTAGCATTGGTTACATTGTTTTCATCAGCATCAGTGTTTTTCTGGCATTTGTGAAGAAATACAATGTGAAAATGAGGTAAAATTCAATAAAAAAATGTGAAACATTATGAGATGTGAAATCCCACTTTTGTCGTTGTTAATATTTGTTGTTTGCAAGGCTGTATGGCGCACGAAAAACGACTTCTGAACATGTTGGCTGAGATTGAATTTCTGTATCTGGAAAGCATCATTTGACAAGGAGAGATTCTGATGAAGAATTTCATGCAAAATACTTCACCAAAATGCACCAAATCACTCCCATTTTCTCAAAATTTCCTGGGTGGACATTCCCCTGGACCCTCCCACACCCCACCCCACCGGCATGGCTTTTCGAGTCGCGCCTGCTAGAACACTTGAGTTGCACAACTCTGGGGAAAAATCCTGGCTAAACCACTTACAGGAATTTCCCAAGGCAAAAACTTCATTTCCTGACCAGAAACCGTATTAAAAACACTCAGGAATCTCATGCAAAAACATAGAAATACAATCTGAAATTCCTAAAGAATGAGAGCAATTTTCTCTCATATGCAGAGGCAATTGTTAAATGCATGCAGATGTCCATCTACTATCAGAATCCCAACACCAAACTCTACAAGCTGCAGACCCTGTTTCCTGCTGCAGGAGCCGACCTCTCGCAGGCTCTACAGGAGATAAAGCGCCCACTTACCCTGAGATAAAAAACCGCTGTATTCCACAACTCTTAAAAATGTGCAAGGTGGCAATGAATTTTCCCAAGGGTCATTCCCGTCCTGGCGACCCCCTTGGCTGTGTCACCGCTCCCCGGGGAAGAAACTGAGGGCAGGGGAGTCCTCGGTGAAACAGGACCAGAGAGAGAGCGCTCAGTGTGGGTACCACGAAAGACCTTCCCGCTAACCCAGCGAAGGAGCTGTGGCACAGGCTCTGGGTCGAGACGGGACAAACTCGGAGAATCTTGGAAACATGCCATCTTTCCTTCCACCCACTTTCTGAAAGAGAGAGAGAGAGAGAGAGAGAGAGAGAGAGGAAGGCAGGTTGAAAATCTTAAATCAATCCCAGACGTGCAGCCCTGTTTGGTCTGGATCTTGATTCGGAGAGTGATTTCAGAAGTTGGAAGGAACCGTTTCCTTTGCCTTCTGAGCGCAGGACACTATTTGTTATTTGTGCGAGGTCACATGATGAGCTGATTGGCGGATCAGGACCGTCAATGGTGCTGAGCAGCAGTCAGTTTGCAGATGTAGCCCTTTCCCAGTGTTAATCAGTCATCTACCCTCAAGTTTAAGCACTAATGCTCATATAACTACAGTAATGCAGATGAAAGTAACGTGAATGTGAACAGCACCAAGTGACCAAATATGGCTGAATAAATACATCTGGAATAAAGGCAATTCAAATTCATTGATAGCTGTCTATTTACATACTGTAACATGAGACCAGACTCCCAGCTAAAAGGCCCAGCAGTCAAGATTTTAAACCTTCTAAAATGTTAACATTCTCAAATGACAAAAACAAAAATACTGTACATAAAAATGAAAAAATCAAGTAAACACTAGCCCGAAGAAGATATTATATCTGCGTATTCGGGGTTGTAAATATATGTTGGGATGCATGTTCTGTGGTCAATGTGTTTGAGGCTATTTATGTGGAAAATCTCCCATCTACCTCAAATATATGACACAACCTGGTTTTCTGCATAGTATAAAGAAATAAACTGAAAGTGTCTGACCTGTGGGCTGGCAGAACACTGTCCTTGCTGTCAACCTTTTTCTTTGGTAATATTCCTTGGCAGCCAGGAGGCAACCAGATACGGCTATGCAGTCATATTCTACGCAATATTGATCATATCAGTCCATGCATTAGTAATATTTATATAGTTCTTCAAAAACACTGTGTAGGGCTGCATATAGTTATTGTCTTATTTTCTTATTATCTCACTGGGTCTTCCTACGCAGCGTTGATGCAACAAAAGTCATGGAGATATTATAATACTGTCAATGAGATTATTTACATGTGCAAATACTTTAAATTACGGAAATAAAAAACTACAGGAACCCTCTGCTGACACCAAACATTATACAACCCAAATTCTGAAATAGTTGGGAACAGAACAGAGATAACATAGCAAATGCTGAAACTAAGAAATTTTACCATTTTATTCACAAAATGAGCTTATTTTAAATTTGATGGCTGCTACAGGTTTAAAAAAAAATGGGACAGGGCCCTGTTTACCACGGTGTAGCATCCCCTCTTCTTGACATTGAGGAGACAAGTTTCTTGAGTTTAGCCATTGGAATTTGATCCCACTCTTCTTTAATACAGGCTTCCAGCTGCTGGAGAGTTTTGGGTCTCCTTTAACAAACTTTTCGTTTAATAATGCACCAAATGTTCTCAGTCGGTGAAAGATCAGGACTGCAGGCAGGACAGGTCAGCACACAGACTCTTCTATTACAGGCCATGCTGTTGTAATCGCTGCAGTATGTAGTTTTGCATTGTCCTGCTGAAATACACAAGGCCTTCCCTGGAATAGATGTCGTCTGGAGGGGAGCATATGTTGCTCTAAAACCTTTATATACCTTTCAGCATTCATGGTGCTTTTTAAAACATGCAAGTGTCCCACACCAAATGCACTAATGCATCCCCATACCATCAGAGATGCAGGCTTTTGAATGAACGCTGATTACAGGAGGGGTGGTCTTTCTCCTCTTTAGCCCAGAGGACAGAACGCCCATGATTTCCAACAAGAATGTCAAATTTGGACTCGTCTGACCACAGGATACTTTGCCACTTTGCTACAGTCTATTTTAAATGAGCCTTGGCCCACAGAACATGGCGGCGCTTCTGGATCATGCTCAACTATGGCTTCCTTTTTGCACAATAGAGTTTTAAGTGGCACCTGTGGATGGCATGGCAGACTGTGTTTACAGACAATGGTTTCTTGGAAGTATTTCTGGGCCCATTCTTTAATGTAAATGACAGAATCATGCCGGTGAGTGATGCAGCGGTGTCTGAGGGCCGGAAGATCACGGGCATCCAGTAAAGGCTTTTTGGCCTTGTCCCTTACGCACCAAGATTTTTCCAGTTTCTTCAAATCTTTTGATGATTTTATGCATTGTTGATGATGAGACCTTCAAAGCCTTTGCAATTTTACGTCAAAGAACATTGTTTTTAAAGTATTCCACAATTTTTTTATGCAAGCCTTCACAGGTTGGAGAGCCTCTGGCTGTCTTTACTGCTGAGAGACTCAGCCACTCTAAGACATCCCTTTTATTGCCAATCATGTTACACACCTGATGCCAGTTAATATAATTACTTTGTAAATGTTCTTTCAGCTGATTCTCTTATATATTAACTGCTTTTTCAGTCCTTTTATGCCTGTGTCCCAACTTTTTTTAGACCTGTTGCAGCCAGAAGTTTTGAAATAAGTTCATTTTGTGGGTAAAAATGTAAAATGTCTCCGTTTCGACATTTGAAATGTTATATCTGTTCTATTTTAAATAACGTATTGGCTCATGTGATCTGAAAGTCATTGCATTTTGATTTTATTCACAATTTACACTTCATCCCAACTATTTCGGAATTGGGGTTGTAGCTAGAATGAAGCACGCAAAATTAAAGCTGATTGGGCAATAGGTGCGTGAACATTTGAACAGACCTACAAATCAGTGGACTAGGGATCTAATGCCCTAAAGACCAATAGAAATTGAACACTGCACTCAAGTTATAGTGACTAGAGCCCACACCCACAATATTTACTACTTCTCTGCGGCTATGGTTTAACGCATCAGTCGTATATAGCAGTGGAGGATTTAAATCTCTAACAAGTTTCAGGCCAAATTAATTTCAGTGTTAGGAGAAAGTTTTGCAAAGTGAAAAGGCTGAAAGTCTGCATACAGATGGGCAATATTCATAAATTCCTACAAATATGATCCAGAAAAGCCCAGCCTACAGCACAAACTGAATGGAAAGAATTCAGGTATAGCACCATCCTGTCTCTGGATAGAGTTGTAAGCAGCAAGGAAAGGCAGAGAGGACTACATGCACCTGGCACATAGTCAGGATTCTAGCAATCAGACCCTTGTTGTTATAAGAGCCCCAGAACCTGGCAGAGACCCTCCAGGGTCATGTGAGCAGACTCAACTAGGGTCTGTTGGGCACCAACTTAGTTTGCCACAGCTGAAGCGGCCACCTGCCTCGGAGGTGAGGGACAATCTCTGGGGTAATGGTTGGCTCAAATGTCTTGCGAACCACCAAAAACTGCTTACCACAAACTTTTGGTCTGTGCTGCGTATGCCGGACAATGCCACAGTGCCTCCCAATGGACATTGACAGGACTGCACCCTTAAAATTAAAATGCATTGCCTTCCATGTAAAAATTTCTAAAGACTTTTCATTTTCTGAGTTAAAACTCATTTCGCTCACGATGTCACAAAAATGTGTATTTGTTATACTGTATGATAAGAGCGAAGTAATAGCATTAATGCGGATTATTCTTGTAATTCTGTATTGTATCGGACATTTGATGACCAACTCTAACGCAAGCAGGTCGTGTTTTAGAGGATTAAAATGACAACAATTTCTGGAATCGGATAGGGCTCATTTCAAAGAAATAAAAATTGTGCCATATAACGTTGGAAAAAAATATATACACCCGTTTCCTTGTGGTCATGTCTCCTCCCAAAGCCCCTCTGGAGAGGGGGAGCCTTCCTGGTTCAAATTACCCAAATGACCTATGACCTCGCCATAGGACACAGTCTGGAGTTTGGGGGTAATAGAGGGGGGGGGGGGGGGAAACCCGAAGTCAGGGAGGCTTGTATTCATCCTTCCCTCATATTTTGGGGGTGTGTTGTTTAGAGCTGCACCAGGTATGAATTGACTTTGTAACAATGTAATTTATTCAGGCTTGTGCCTTCCTGGCAAAATGCATTGATTATGCATTTGAACATTTTTCCAGTTCGGACTCCTGGCTCCTAATTGAATAACGAAGAACTATAACCACAATGCCTGATCAACATACTTGGTCTGCGTTATAAGGTGGATTTTCCATGCAGTGCATGGTGTTAAAATTGGCTTTGAGCCGATTCGGTTTCTTTAGGCGGAAACAAGAGGCAAGCCCTCTGATGAAAATCCCATTATGCCTTGTAGTTGCTTGCTTTGGGCCCTAGTAATCCTTAGAGCTAATGTGTCAAATTACTGTGCTTAAAAAGGGCCACCAGCCTCAGTTCTTCCAAATTGGATTGTACAGATGTTGTCTGGCGGAGTAAGGTATAAACCAGTTATGAGGCCGACGCGCAACAGAGCTCCAAATGAAATTGGCCAAGTTGAAATCAGACCATTTTTATACAGACAAATGATTGCAACTAGAATTTATCCTAAATTTGATGGAGTCAGATTTAGTGCAAATTAGGGCTGCAGCATCCGCTAGGCACATTTAAAATCAGAACAAGACGTCACCACATTTGATCTGGGGCAGTGGCCTCATGCTGATACTGTAGCCAGACCCTGTTATGGGGCCACTAGGACTTTCCCCCTGGCTGTTAAGGCAACTACGCTGAGCCTGCCTCAGCTAGGACTCCTTAGCACTGCAACTAGGTGCTAAGGACACAAGCACACAACTCCAGCATGTTTGAAGTTTAGATTCAAGTATTAGTTGTGGTTCATCTTGAGATGAGGTTGATGTATGGAGATGCTGAATCAGCTTAAGTGATAGCAAAAACACGTGCAAAGTAGTTTCTCAGGGCCATTAATCTATGGGAAGGAGCACAAGGCAAAAATTGGGAGCTACAAGCAGGAGGGCATCTTGGTACATGGCCACCACCAGTTTGAGATCAGCACCACAAACTGAATGACCAACTGCACTGGGCTTGATTCAGTCACTCCTGTAACATGCCCACCTTGCCCAAAGCTATGCAAGTAAGCAATCAGATTCTGATGCATCAGAATTGCAGCATTAGGCCATGGAGTCCAGATTTTAAACCATGGAAGCAAAATACCAATTTCATGCCAGGAGTTGGACAATGTGCTTTTCAGTTGAGCTCAGACTTCAAGACTGCTTAAGGATTCATCAAGTCTCTGCACTTGAATGCCCTCACAGGTTAATATTAATGGCAGCATGTAAAAGGGATGCAATAGACCATCAAGACCCTTCATCTGCACTGTCAGTCTGGACCAGGTTTCACAGATCATTTGGACAGAACCAGATTTTAGCACATTTATTGGAGCACAGTAGTCATACCCAAAGCATTTCATTTAGTAGACTGACATATTGGACCCATTACCACTGATCATACTAATGCTCGGTCTTCAATATTCAAGCTCCTTGTCGGGCTCGTCGGCGGCGCCTGCCTCCTTGTCGGGCTCGTCGGCGGCGCCTGCCTCCTTGTCGGGCTCGTCGGCGGCGCCTGCCTCCTTGTCGGGCTCGTCGGCGGCGCCTGCCTCCTTGTCGGGCTCGTCGGCGGCGCCTGCCTCCTTGTCGGGCTCGTCGGCGGCGCCTGCCTCCTTGTCGGGCTCGTCGGCGGCGCCTGCCTCCTTGTCGGGCTCGTCGGCGGCGCCTGCCTCCTTGTCGGGCTCGTCGGCGGCGCCTCCCTCCTTGTCGGGCTCGTCGGCGGCGCCTCCCTCCTTGTCGGGCTCGTCGGCGGCGCCTCCCTCCTTGTCGGGCTCGTCGGCGGCGCCTCCCTCCTTGTCGGGCTCGTCGGCGGCGCCTCCCTCCTTGTCGGGCTCGTCGGGGGGGCCTGCCTCCTTGTCGGGCTCGTCGGCGGGGCCTCCCTCCTTGTCGGGCTCGTCGGCGGCCCCTGCCTCCTTGTCGGGCTCGTCGGCGGCGCCTGCCTCCTTGTCGGGCTCGTCGGCGGCGCCTGCCTCCTTGTCGGGCTCGTCGGCGGCGCCTCCCTCCTTGTCGGGCTCGTCGGCGGCGCCTCCCTCCTTGTCGGGCTCGTCGGCGGCGCCTCCCTCCTTGTCGGGCTCGTCGGCGGCGCCTGCCTCCTTGTCGGGCTCGTCGGCGGCGCCTGCCTCCTTGTCGGGCTCGTCGGCGGCGCCTGCCTCCTTGTCGGGCTCGTCGGGGGGGCCTGCCTCCTTGTCGGGCTCGTCGGCGGCGCCTGCCTCCTTGTCGGGCTCGTCGGCGGCGCCTGCCTCCATGTCGGGCTCGTCGGCGGCGCCTGCCTCCATGTCGGGCTCGTCGGCGGCGCCTGCCTCCATGTCAGACGGCACGGGGGCAACAGGAAGATCGTGGCTAGAAACTGTAGCATTCAGTTCCATGCCAGAGTCATTAGCAGAGCCCAGGGCTGCAGTCGAGTTCTCCTTCAGATACATAGCATGGCATGGATGGTCTAGAAAAGAAAGGGGAGAAGTCACCAATACCTTAATACTGACATACCATATTTACAAGCAGGCTGGTCAATGAAATGACATCCTAAATATTTTAACTTAAATTATATAAAACTTAAAAATAAATTACCTCCAAGCATCACTGTGCACAAAAATCCCAACAAAAGCCACCACGCCATTGTTACAACACAAAATGTACTCTGAGTATTCAAGAACAGCTCAGCTGCATCAGCTAATATACCCTCTCATTGAGAGGAAAAATGCACTGGATGTCAATTAAAAACCCCAGGTGAGCTTGATTAGAAAAATGTGTCTTGATTGGTCACCTGTCATCAATATATTCGAAATAATGCACTTTCTGAAAATATTACATGAAAGTCAGTTTTTTTTTCTAGTTATATCATCAGCTCTTGTCCTAAAATGATTATGCCACAATAACTTATTGTTTGAAAATAGAAAAACTAAAATTATTCACTGGAAGACTGCTTCAACAGTTGACAATTGATCAGGATCATTAAGTAGGAGTTTCACCTACCAGCATTTTTATCATTTAAATGTGTTGCTCCAGTCAAGACAACTTATCAGTGCTCTCTGATTTGCCAATCAGTTTTGCTCATTTTAATTTTAGCTCCGCAGATAAAACTAATCCAGGGGAAGCTTTAATTGTTTTATTTGGCATTGTTAATTGGTAGCCATCAAAGTGTCATAAATCCTCTGATGAAATCTTCTTCTTTGACACTGGTAGGATCCTATCATGCAGTATTAATTGTCTTCACAAACCCTGGCACAGTAATAATAAGCAAGTCAAATTACAATACTTTAGCTACTTGGGAAAAAAACAGTTTCTCTTGAACTAACCAACTGATGTATTCCTCCGCGCAGCGCATCGTAGTTTACTGCGCGCTGTAGCGATCAGCTGTTTGGGTCACAGTAAAGCTATGTTTCCATTTTTCGGCGGTGCAGACGCGGGTACGTCAAAAATCGCATATCATTGTCTTTATATGAAATTTTCCATCCACGCGATTTTCACCCGAGCGGAGCGCGGCATGCGTGTTTTTCCGATCGGACTAGGGAGCGATTCCAGTTCCGGTGCACAAGAATCGCACGAGGAATTCCCTACAGTTCAAAGGGGTTTCTCCACTTTATTTTGTTAACAAATGAGTACTTTTGAAGCAATGTGTATTTATTGCCCTGTTCAGAGCAGAGCCGAGGTTTCTACAGCAACACACACATGCGTTTACCATTCTCAGTGAATCAAAAGCATACTACTGCTTTAAATTATGATCTGAGCTTTGTAATGCCACGATATCTTTGTGATTTCTGTATATCAGAAGTGTTCCTGTGTATCACATGCAAAAGTTTGTTACAAGATGATAAGTGAAGTGGTTTCCGTGCAACATTTGTACGGAGTTTCAATGTAATTTTATCTAATTCTTGCAATTTTGGAGGATGAAACAGAATCTTTAGAATATTGTAGCGGTCTCGCTACCGAAGGACTGAGACTGAGGCAGGAATAGCGGTTCTCGCATCGCCCGGGGCGGGCTTTGTTTTATTTGCTGCTTGGCCCCTAAAAGGGCCATTTCTTCATCTCGCCCAACGCTCATTATTCCAGTTCACACAACATTTACAACAGCTACTCCTCTCATGCTGGCGACTCAGCCCTCTTATACCCCCCGCCCCGGACCTGATTGGCTCTCTCTCCCTCCCCAGGTGCAGCCAATAGCGACACACCGCTATTTTCTAAAGTTGAACATGCTTTATGAAAGCTTGAACATGAAACAACTGGGGCAGGATCGCCACATTGCCCCCACCTAAGGGGTCACTGTCCCCGACGACCCCACAACGAACAACCCTCCCAAGCAACAAAACATCAACAATAAAAATAAAAGAAATTACCCCACAACGAAGTCCCCAAAATGTCCTGGTGTCCGTCGCTGACCGACAGGCCTGCTGGTGGGCCCAGGCTGCCGTGTCACGGCGCTGGGGGCGGGGCTGGCAGCCCGAGGCTGGTAGGGGGCCAGCCTGTCTTGGTGTAAGACCACCACCCGCCCGGCATCAGGCATACGCACCCTGTAGGTCACTTCTCTCAGTCTGTGCAGCACTTCTGCAGGGCCGCGCCAGTGTGGTTGTAGTTTGGGAGATAGGCCTTTCTGGCATTTCTGGCAGTAGACCCAGACCTGACTCCCTGAAGCAAAAGCTCGCCCGCGGCCGTGAACGTGAAGCTCAACGTCTCGGCGGCAGCTCGGCCAATAGAAATGCTGCCGGAGACAATGCAGGGTCTTGTTGACCTCAAAGTGGCCCGCCCCCACCGAGCCGTGCACCAGTCCAAGGATTTGCGAGCGTAATGAGTGAGGCACCAGTAGACGCAGCAGGTCGTTGCCCCGGCCAGGAGCCCACCGCCGCTGACACGCCAGCCCGTCTCGCAGCTCCAGGCTCCCTCGTTGCCCCCGTACGCCTTAAGCTCCAGCCCCCCAGCCGAGACCTCCGGCCAGGTCGGAAATGCGCCAGCCTCCAGCCAGCCCCTCACCTGTTGCGCCTCCCGCAGCTGCTTATTGTCCCACTGCAGCCACCCTTCCGCCTCCTCTATTCCTCTAAGCCTCATCATCAAATTCCCTTCGATGAAAATGTTTGGCCCTGCACAGACATACCAACAAAACCTTGAATTATGGGTACAAACATAAAGTTCAGTAGGTATGGAAAATAGTTATGGAGTGCAGTGAGCAAATTTCTTCCTTAAAAGTGTCCGACTAGCAAACATAGAAATCATTTACCATGGTGGCAATCCATCATGTGAACACATCACATGACTCCATCCTGGACACGGGGTCAAGTTACATCATCTATCTTCTTGAATGACCACCCCTGAAAATCGTATGTCAATTTTTATTTTGAACAACAGATTTTACCCGATGACTGCGAAAAAAGAAAACTGCATCCAAGATAATGCAGCAGTTCCACTCTCATGGAGGAGCAATCTCATTTGAGGTGTGGTGAAGTGTGGAAAGTTCTCCTGACCAACCGTGTTCAAAACTGCACTTTGGTGGTTGATTTGTGCACCAGTGACTCCAACTGTTCATGAGCACTGTTCAAACGCCATGTTGACATTAAACTGTAACTGAGTGGCTGCACTTTGAAATATGTAGTAGCCTTATAGCTCTACCATATAATAATGCAAACAGAATGTATTCAATGTTACCACCCAATGGACAATATTACAAAACAGAAATATAAATCATACTCCATATCTGTGCAGTCTTTTCGTGTTGCACATCTTTTCCATGAAGGAAACATCATAATCTGACAAACCCAGCTATTCTGTTGTTTGCTATGTCAGAGGCCATGAAAGTTGTGGGCCTCTATCCTAGCAGTGACAAAATGTGCCAATTTTACATGCTCCAAACTATGGAGAACCTTCTCCATCACCACATTGACAGCACTCTCCCCAAAAATGTTGGTGTCACGTCCTCTCGTTGGAAGATCATGGCAAAGACAAGTGATTTTCACACACTTCCATCTCCCATAAACCTGTGGTCGTTATAAAACAGAACATTAGTTCAGAATATTCAGAAAGGATGGAGATTGTAAATGTGTTGAAAAATGGTGTTTGTGTTTATGAATTTGTCTTTTCAGTTTTGTAAAACAGAATTACACTTCATTTTGAATGGATATGTACCAATTTGAAATAAGTTACATTTGAGCGTGTTCAAAATGCTGGCCATCATATATGTAACACCAGGAGTGAAAAATAAACCTTGCTATATCCAAAAACTTCAGATTTTTTTTTTTTAGAAGAAAATTACCTATGCAACTGAGAACAAAAGGTGTGGAAATAATCTTTTCACTGGAACTATCAATTTACGCTTCATGAATATTGAAAATAGGCTTAAAATAGATATGCCTGCCACATTTGACTTCCCTGAACCACAAAGCCGAGTGTTCGTACAGAGGAATAAAACCAACTTTTTAAGTTTGTTTAGAGTATGGGCAATTCTATGGGTAATCAAATGAAGGATTCTTTCTCAACATTGGGTAGTCGGTATTGACAGCTCCATAATTTTGTAATGGCAAAGACAAGTGATTTTCGCACACTTCCATCTCCCATAAACCTGTGGTCATTATAAAACAGAACATGAGTTCAGAAAATTCAGAAAGGCTAGAGATTGTTAATGAGCAGAAAAATGGTGTTTGTGTTTACGAATTTGTCTTCTCAGTTTTGTTCAACAGAATGACTATTGTTATGACTTGAAAAATCACAACAAAGAAAACAAGCAATGACAACTTAAACTAATTTATTCTTCACTGAAAAAAAAAAACGACAAAAATGTACTGTTCAATCCTCTAATAACACTCTAATGCCACCATGTAGCTTTGTTGCCAAAATAAAAGCTCTGCTTCTGCTCTGACGAAAATCACAGCATTTATACAGACTAGCAACATTCTGGAAATATCTACAGGATTCCTGGGTAATCCTGCGCCCTCCAGGCAGGAAGGTGCCAGAAGCTTCAAGAAAGCACTGGTCTATTTCAAAGATATAATATCAGATCATGTGTTTTCAGACACACCACCAGAGGGTGCTGAAGAACAATATAAATCTAGCTGGCCAGCAAGGCAGCAAAAACAGCATGTAACAAATCTCCATTTACAAATGAAATATAATGCCGTACATAAAATACTCATACATAAAATTTTGTACTTCATTCAAGACAGCCCACAGAAGGCTAGTCTTCCAGCAGCTTACGGCCCCCCTCATCACATTGCATCAAAATTGAGCCTATGGTTTTGGAGAAATACTCTGCAATTAGTCACAGTGCAGATGTTGACCACATAGGCAAATTTGCCATCTAAATTGATGCCATTAATAGCTCCCTATCTCCCTATCATGCCAACTCAAGCAGGGAGGGGGCAGTTCTCAAAGTGTTGGCTGCATCCTTCCAAGGCTGCCACATCTTCCCTGGCTGTTCCGTTGTGAACGCACCCTCAAATACAGCCTTCATCAAGCAGAATATACCAGATGGGCATCGTCAGCACTGAAATGGCATGTAAAACCAGCTGACAATTTTGTCCAAAATAAAGCTAAGTGAAGGATGTATCCTAAAGCACATTTCCAACGCAACAGCCCACAATGTAGCAGCCCAGAAATGCAGCTTATGCTTCAAATGGCAGCGATTTAAAAAAAAGAAAAAGTCTGAGGATGGGTCAACTCAGTCATTGCACCCCACCCTGGATAAACATGGGTTTCACAGGAAGGTAAAGCATGCATGGTTTCCAATCCCTGAGTAAAGCACAGGAAGTCTGGAGTCATAGGCCCGTATTCAGAAACGACACTCACACTAATTGCGTGTGAGCGCGTACTAAAACTTAGTGTCAGATTATACTAAATGAGTCAGAGGTTGCCCCAACACTCATTTACTTTCAGAGACCACACTCACACTAAAATAGTGTCTCTTTCTGAGTGAAGGTTGAGTGCAGGGAGCACCTCGCTTGAGCCGCACTAACTTGCACCGGTATTTCGTTGTCATGACTTTCAGGTGGTTACAAACATTGGAAACTCTGGATCATTTGCAGCCACGTGCTCAACGCAATCGCAGCTACGCAAATTTTAACTATAATGATAAGATGCGGTAACTTACTAACTGACCACCTGGTTTCAGTGTTTACGAACTGCACTGTGGTGAACTCAAGGTTAGCATTTGTGTACCCACCAGTGGCTACTGGTGAACTGGCAATAGGGGAAGCTCAAAACTATCCCTTAAAAATAATGATTGGACATGAACATGTTTTCAATTCATTTAAATTACCATTGCAGAAACTCATCATTGTCAGGTTTGGTTTGGCCAGTCTTCATTAATGACACATACCTGTCAACACACCCATTCGGATTTCTCGCGCTTTTCTTTACTCATGGGT
Source organism: Gymnothorax reevesii (assembly GCA_029721435.1). Taxonomy (NCBI): domain Eukaryota; kingdom Metazoa; phylum Chordata; class Actinopteri; order Anguilliformes; family Muraenidae; genus Gymnothorax; species Gymnothorax reevesii. The sequence continues at coordinate 62,780,471 of CM056587.1, read as the reverse complement.
TGGACAATTCTGCGCTCAGCGACTCGTGGGGCGCATGTGGATCGGTCTGCGAGGCTCGTGTAGCTGTAAGTCACGAGAATCCATTCTTAACCGCTGAATGTAGAAGGAAATGTCCGGCACGTTTCACAGCTTGAAATGTGCTGTCCTGCGCCTTTCGCGAGCCACTGGACCACAGAATTTATGAAGACATGCTGATTTATGATCATTTATGTGCAAAATAAACACCTCAATTTTGTGAAGCAATGTATAACAAGGCTATTAAAATAAATTTGATTGGTCGTTTTACCACTTTGTCTGAGAAACTTTTTAATCTGGAAAAGTAAACTGCAACAGGTTTAGGTCATTCAGCACTGAAGGGAGAGGATTGAGTGTCCCTTTGCAGCAGGTGACGCCCTGCCTGTGGTACCCAGCGCCCACTACTGCCAGTTATGCTCGAGTGGCATTTGTGAATAGCATTTGGCGAGGAGTGGGGCTGCTCACTCGGTTGGTGGTAGGTCAATATTTCTCACACTCCAGTTATATTTCAATCATACTCACTACATGGTGAGTGGAGGGTGAGTTTCTTTTCTGAATACGGGCCATAATCGCTTTCCGAGTTACTTGTGATGAGGCGCTCATTTACGCAAGTGAAACGGAAACTTCTTTGCACAAGGATTTTAATTACACACGAGAATCTCATTAAGCATTCAACGAATAATTAAGGACTACGGTGAAAAAGGCGCAAGACTTACGCCAAATGCGTCAGACATGGCATCGGTCATAAGTTTGCTTCCCTCACTGTGCGTGATCAGTGTTCCAGAACTTCTAAAGCCCACTATGTTGTTAGCCTATGGAGGTTGGAAAAAGTTGGGATAGTGTATGCACACAAAACGTGGCACCCAACGACATTATGCATCTTAGCACTAGATGGCGTGTGTGCTTAATTGACACTGCAAGTTTGTTGCATGATTTATTGCAGGCACCCTAATAGTTTATGAAAGCCATTTCTTGGGATAATGACTGTTCATAATAGGTGGCACTATACGAACAGATGTACTGGTACATGCATAAAGCAGTAGCCACTCAATGCTTGCATACAATGGGGCGACATTCATGAGAGCCAGAACCACCCCCCCAAGCTCATTTGAAAAATGAAATGCTCAGTTAAAAGCACCATCCTGCAGTCAGTAAGTTCAAAATGGCTAGAGGCACAACTCCTGTGGATGAAGTTAGGAATCAATCATTGAATGTGGTTCTCAGTGGTTTGAGATGCTGATTCAGCTTTGGTCGAGAAAGTGGAAACCAGAGGGTGCAAACCAATTTCTCAGGGCCATTACAATCTATGGCAAGGAGCTCAAGGCAAAATTGAGCGTTGTAGAACCAGCATGGCATCTTGGTATATTGCCACTGCGCAGTTTTGAGATCAGCGCCACAAGCTGAATGAACAAATAGCTTTGGGTTTGATTTCTTCACGCTCCTGTGACACATGCCCACCTTGCCCGAAACACAGCCATGCAAGTTATTAACCACCAATTCTGATGCACCTCACGCAAAAATTGCAGTTTTAGTGCAGTGGGCCATTAGCCACAGTCCAGATTTACCATGCAAGCAACATATGAGTTGATGACAAATTGTCACCATGTTTTGAGCACAAGCTCACTCAGGTCAAGACTGAGGATTCTTCAAGTCCATGCACCGTGATGCCCTCAGGTTGAAGTATTCATTGCAGCATGCAAGAGGGACACAAGACCAGAGGTGGGCAGCAAGGGCCGGATCTGTCCCTGGTTTTCACAAAGGTCTGGTCTTTAGTTGAGCATCTCAATTAGCCAAACCATTTATGAAATCTGACGTTTCATGTGCATTTCTTTAAATCATGAAAAGACAAAGTCTACCTTCATAAAACATTTTCCTTTGATCGTATCATTGCAAAAATTGATTGCATGCACAAATATAGATTAATGCAATTAGTCAGGGTAATTGATAGGAATAAAAACCTGCATACACACCGGCCCTCCAGGACCGTGATTACCCACCCCTGTGATAGACCATCATTAATACCCTTCAACATTTGCACCATCAGTTTGGACCAGGTTTCACAGAGCACTTGGAAATCCAGATTCTAAAATTTATTGGAGCACAGTACAGTCATACCCAAAGCATTTCCTTGAGGATGCCTTGATACCGTATTAGACCCATCACCACTGAATTAATCATTGCAAAGCTGAGTTCACTGTTCCGCCTCCTTGTCGGGCTTGTCCGCGGCGGCCGCCTCCTTGTCGGGCTTGTCCGCGGCGGCCGCCTCCTTGTCGGGCTTGTCCGCGGCGGCCACCTCCTTGTCGGGCTTGTCCGCGGCGGCCACCTCCTTGTCGGGCTTGTCCGCGGCGGCCGCCTCCTTGTCGGGCTTGTCCGCGGCGGCCGGTGGATCGTTGCTAGAAACCGTTGCATTCAGATCCATGTCCGAGTCATTAGCATAACCCAGGGCGGCAGTCGAGTTCCTTTTCAGATACAAGAGATGGCACGAAAGGTCTGGAAAATAGGGAGAAGTCACAAATACCCTGATGCTCACATACAACATCTACAAGCAGGCTGGTCAATGAAATGACACAAACTAAATAATTTACCTAACTTAAATTAGATAAAAATTTAAAACTCAATTACCTCCAACCATCACTGTGCACAAAAATCCCAACAAAAAACTCCACATCATTGTTACAACACAAAATGTACTTTGAGTATTCAAGCACAGCTCAGCTGCATCAGCTAATATATACCCTCTCATTGAGAGAAAAAATGCACCGGCTGTCAATTAAAAACTTATCTTGATTGATCGCCTGTCATCAATATATTCGAAATAATTCCCTTTATGAAAATATTAAATTCAATTCAATTTTTTTCTGGTTATATCATCGGCTTTTGTCTTAAAATGATTATGCCTCAATAATTTCTTGTTCGAAAAAGAAAAACTAAAATTCTTCTCTGGAAGACTACTTCAACAGTTGACAATTGATCAGGATGATTAAGTAGGAGATTCTCCAACCAGCATTTTTATCATTTAAATGTGTTGCTCCAGTCAAGACAACTTATCAGTGCTCTCCGATTTGCCAATCAATTTTGCTCATTTTAGTTTTAGCTCCACAGATAAAACTAATCCAGAGGAAGCTATAATTGTTTTATTTGCCATTTGTTAATTGGTAGCCATCAAAGTGTCATAAATCCTCTGATGAAATCTTCTTTGACACTGGTAGGATCCTTTCTTGCTGCATTAATTGTCTTCACAAACACTGACACAGTAATAATACACAAGTCCTTTTCTGCAGGCCTGTGAAACTGGTGAAAGCTGCGGGGACAGCTGAGCTGACCATTGAGGAGGCAGGAAACATCCTCTCCAAGTGATGGCTCTTCTTCTCTTGTTTCAAATCAATTTCCTTCATTAAGAAATTTTCCAATGATTTTAGTGCGCTAAATTCAAATTTAATGTCAGGTTCTTTTTTGACTGAGTGGGCCAAGCTGAAAATATAACATCAATTAGGAAAACTATTCTGTTTTCACAAATTATACTTGCTGATAAACAATAATGCTGACTGCCTGCCACATTATTTAGCCTGCCTCAATATTGTCCCATCTGCAAAGATTGTCAATTTTATTATTTTGTCTTGAATATTTTCGGCCTTGCCTACACATGCAAGGGAGATTTCTTGATACTCAGTTTTTGCTGTTCACGAATGGACAAAGAAACCTGAGTTTTTGGCTTGTGACATTTTGGCTGGATTTACACTGCTGGTTTAATTTGACATGAATGTGACAGAAATCTGACCTTTTGCTCAAATGCGGCCAGTATCTGTCACATGACTGTGTAAACAGAAAAAAAACGCATTGATTCCGCCCTTGATCGGATCCATCAGATCGGATCCAGGCCTCATTCAAATGCGGTTTTTGTTTGAATATGTATCTGATATGTATCGGATATGTGCCAGTGTACCCGTCGTGTAAATGCATGTCAACATGGAGATTGGACATTTTGTAAAAAAAAAAAAAATTGGTATTTTTTCTTCTTTTCGTTCGATAAACACATGGCAGCTTCACAGTAATGACCCATGGCCTTCATGACTACAGTTCAGTTACTGGACGCATCTCAAAGCATAGGCTGCGTCCTTTGAAGGCTGCATTTTATGGTTTTGTCACTTAATTCCATCTGCGAACTTATGTAACGTCATTTCATTTCTGTTAAACAGCTTTGGTTTAAGAGAGTTGTCACTGGTTTCTCTAACCTTAACCTCAACTCTAACCCTTAACCCAAAACCTACCCCTAAATTCTACCTTATCCTTGGGTGCATCTCAAAGCATAGGCTGCAGCCTTTGAAGACTGTATTTTAAGGAGTCACCCCTTAATTCCATCTACCAAACTGACATATAGGGTATGGGACAAGTTCGGTTTAGTGTTAGGGGTTGGAGCCTAGGTTAAGGTTAGGGGAACCAGTGACGATCTGCCTAAACTAAAGCTGTTTAACTGAGATAAAACAACATTACGTCAGTTTGGCGGATGGAATTAAGTGACGACCCCTAAAAATGCAGCCTTCAAAGGATGCAGCCTACGCTTTGAGATACACCCACTGTTGGGCTCTGCAGAGACCGGAAGCAACTGGGTTACTGAACTATCCCATAATGCATCTGAAACGAGCCACGAATGCAACATGCGGGCATTTTTTTCGTATTGGCCATACCCTCTATTTTATCAGTTTTTGGGCTATATAAATCATAGGCCTAGGCTAATTTGCAATTTGCAAATTTGCAGTGATGCAGGTGATAGGTGTAAAAGGCGTTAACAGGAGAATCAGACGTAGGTCACCCAGTGAAATGTTGCAAGCCTGATTGATGTTTTGATGATTTCAAAATCTGCGTTTCCATTACGCTTTTGCGATGAAGGTCTTTATCGCCACGCCTGAAAAACCACCCCATGAGAGCATAAAAACTTTTTATTGATATTTAAGAGTTTTTTTTTTTTTTTGAAAATTGGGTGTTTCCATTGCCAGTTTTTTATTGTGATACTTTTTCTAGAGGTAATGGAAATGCGGCTTATGACTGCTAGGCCTGAATGCTTTTGCAGCACTGCACGTACATTTGCTTTTATTTTGAGAAGCCTTCTCAACTGTGTGCATGTGGATCGCCCAAGACAATAGCCAGGTTGTGAGTTGTATAAACAAACAGAATCGAAATGAAACAGGGGCCTATTGCACGAAGGCAGTATAAGGGATCAGCCCAGGATCGGTACAGGGTTAGCTTGATCTTAAGGCCCATTTCGGTTGTACAGAGTGTGTGAGCTAAGCCATGGCACTAGTTACTTTGGAAACAAAGTCTGTGGAACTAGCCAGCTCCGGAGCAAGCTTACGAATTAGCTAAGCTACTGCTTCCAGCCAATTTCACCTCACCTCATTCAGCAGTCACCCAAAGTGACGATCAATGTCCTTAACAGTCATTCTGAATTGTCCACTACACATTGCTGTCTCAATCATAGTAGGCCCAGAGTAACTATCTCAGAAACTTCTGACCATTGGTGTCAGTAGAATAGCCATTATAAAATGGGTGCTTCCCATCCTTGAATGTGATTGGCTGAGCCCCGTTCCATGCCGGTATACAACCAGTGTAACCCACTGCATGAGGCAGACCGCAGCACAAAATATCCCTGCGCGCGTAGCCTAACAACCAACTACTCTGTGCTTAAGTGACTCATTAGGTTACGTTTGTCTCAAGATTTTTAGCTCGCTTTTTCAGTGTTAGCGAAGTTTAGCCTTTTAGCCTGCTTACCAGTTGGCTATCTACCGAGCAAGATATCGCATTATAAAGTTCGATATCACTTTAGGTTGCTATCTTCATCGCTAACCAACTAGCCATTTCAGTATTAGCGATAATTTGTTGATTTTTTTCTCTTGTGTTTATTTTTTTGGGCTATATGTAGGGTAACCGCATCCATTGTAGTGAACTCTAGCTAATTCACAAGCTGGCTAGCAAACTAATGCAGGATTCAACATATTTTCCTGGACACCAGCAATTGTGGAGGACAAAAGTCAATCTTGTTCCCTACTCTCGCTGTTGGTTGTAATGATATGGCCAATTGGCGCGAGTTGAAAACGAGTTGAGAACAAGGAAACCAGAAAACCGAAACCAAAACGAACATAAAATTATTAAACGGGGTCTTCGGGAAACCGAAGGAGACATTCCAAATAGCCTGCTTTCATGGTATATCTACATTAATGAGCCCAAATAGCCTGATGTGACATGATAATGGTGCTAGATGAAAAAGCTATCATAGCTTCTGCGTTGCTTGTGTGGCTCTGAGGGTACTCAGCAGGTAATGTAGTGGGGTAGAACTTTGAGCGATTTAGAACCCCCCCTCCCCCCCATTTATTTTCTAAGTCATGGCGAAAAGTTGTTCATTTTTATCTGTGCCAGAGGCAGGATTGAAGTTATGTTTACCTGTGCTTGAACAGTATCAGGGCAGCAGATGGCGCCCTGAGGTAGCTGCCAGTATTTTTCATTTTCACCGCATACAAGAGTTCAAGGGTCAAACCATAGAATTAGTGCTGCAAAGAAATGTGATGAGAGAACGATTTTTTCGGAGGAGGGTCGTGTTCTCGTCAGGATACAGCAAGCTAGAGTGGCCTCCTGAGTCAAAACTTTTTGGATCATGCATAGCGACTTCGCTTTGTATCGTCGACGCCAGGCTGATGAGTGATTTGTTTCGGAGGTTGTCCTTACTTTGATCCTGCAAACTAGCTCACTGAGGAATGAGCAGGCGCAGTGTTGTCAGACGTGGGAGGAAAAAAATTCCACCCAGAAGTGAGAAAATGGGGGAAAAACAGAAAGAAGAAGCAACATTGCATGGTCTCGGTGGGTCGGCACGGCTGTGTTCTGAATGGACCAGAGATGGGAGCCGGGAGGGATGAGTCTGATGAGGTAGATGACTCTTTCAGCGACAGTAGTAGCTCTATATCGGTAGGTGCTGTGTCGAGGCAGAGAAAGGAGCGGGATTATCTTGGAGGCAGCGGTAGCGGCTCTGATCGGACGAAGAGAACCGAAGTGTTTGAGGAGAGGGAGCGAGAGGAGTTGGGGTACAGAATCATAATGTGATTTGGTGAGAAAAAGGGAATTTCTTCTATGAATCCGGTGAAACTCTCTGGGCTTTTGAATGGTAAAGTAGGTGGTATTCAGATGGCTGAAATCCTGAAAGATGGTAACTTGTTGATTGTTTGCAAGGATGAAAAGCAGCGAGAGCGGGCTGGTAAGATTATCGAAATGGGACAGAGTAAAGTGGTTAGTTCAAGCCGAGAGTGATTTGGGGAGTGCCAGTTGGAGTGTCTAAGGAGGAAATTAAAGCCTATCTAAAAGGGGGAGTTTTTAAAAGTGCCCTGCGGCTGCAGGTAACTCGTGGAGGAGTGAGAGATGACAGTGTCTGTGTTGCTTGAATTTGAAGAGGAGATACTACCAAAGAAAGTCACTCTGGGTCAGTGGCGGATCAAGAAAATTGTACATGGGGTGGCAAAGAGGTGGCAAGAGGTCTGGGAGGGGTGGCATGGGACGTCCTCAGTGCGGTATTAGGAAATCCCCAATTCCAATGAAGTTGGGACATTGTGTAAAACGTGCATATAAACAGAATACAATGATTTGCAAATCTCATAAACCCATATTTATTCACAAAAGAGCACAGACAACATATCAGATGTTGTAAGTAAAGACAGGCAGGGGTTCACCAATCTGCCAAAAAACTGCATCTGAAAATTGGGGAACAATTTCAGTAAAATAGTCTTCAATATATTTCTTGAACAGTATGTCCCCAAAAATAAATGGTTAATTCTATAACAATTACTTAATATTATTTGATTAAAAATGGCATTTGATGTTATATAACTATGTCTTCGATCCAATATCAAGTAAGTGGAGGTTGTTCCACACTCAATTGAACAACAATGACACTTTTGGAGTAATTCAGCTGTTTGTGTGTTATGGCGGGCGGGCGCAGGGGGCCCCTCTGTCAACACTGCGCCTCGCCCACTGGATTTGTTATGCGATCTGCAGGGCCTACCCAACAGCAGGTCTGGTGGCCCCGGCAGGACTGACCGCACACTCCACCCGCAGGATTGCTTCCTCTACGGCACTACTTAGGGGTGTGTCGGTAGAGGAAATTTGCAGGGCAGCCTCTTGGTCATCAACATCTACTTTTGCGCGATCATATCTCAGGGATATGACAGCTGACTCAGTTGCACATGCGGTCTTGGGAACCCTACCGGAATGGCCCCCTGCCAGCACTAACTAGCAATTGATCATGGCCGACCTGGGGCGTGGCATCTCGGGGGTGCCCCGCCCGCAGCTGTTAGGCGTGCCATGGGAAAAGTGACATGGCCTCTCCCAAGCATTGGGGTGGGAGGCCCCATTGGGGGGAGAGCCCCTTCCAGCAGTAGCTGTGGTTATGTTGGTACCATGGTCTGGGTGTGGCACTCAAGTGTGCCTACCTGGAGTGTATGAGGCCGACATGGGGGAACGCTATCAGGGGTCCCCTTTTTTCTCAAGTAACGGCTGATATCGGTGGTCCGCAACCTGACGCGAGGCACTCTGGCGGTGCCCGTCCACAGGTGCGGGTCCTGTTATTGGAATAACAATGGTCAAGCCCTGCCTTTTTCCCTAGGAGGGGCCGGACAAGGTAGGGTTTTGCTTGGTTGCGAGAGGATCTGCGTGGCCAGGGTCCACCTGGGGTACATCCATCCCTAACGGCCTTCGCCTTAGGTGTAACCAATAGCAAAGCCTGTTAGAGGGCGGAGCACATATGAAATAGAACTAATAGTTACCCTGGGTGTAAATCCAGTTCTATGGATATGTGCGTAGCTCTCTAACAACCTGCCCAGGTGGCCCCGAGTGAGGGATGCGGAGTCTCACCAGGACATGAGCATTGGCAACACCGGGGCTGTATGGGAGGTGAATATGCTACCCCTCCATCGGAGCAGGTGAGTTCAATTTTCTTTCTCAGGCCGAGGCGCCTTATAGGGGTAACCAATAGTGAAGTCAGTTAGAGGGCTACGCACTTATTCATAGAACTGGAGTTACACCCGGGGTAACTATTAGTTCTTTGTTCTTAATTAACAAGCAATCAGTGCCGTCTATCCGGTCATGAAATTCTCCGATTATACGCGTGGGATCTTATATCATGCAATATTAGTTGTCTTCTCAAATCCTAACAGTAATAATGCCTGCCTTTTTGGCAGGCCTGTGAAACTGGTGAAAGCTGTAGGGGCAGCTGAGCTGACCTCTGAGGAGGCAGGAAACATGCCCTCCAACTGATGGCTTTATTTAATTTCCTTAAGAATTTTATTGATCGGAAGTCAAATTACCAGCTTCTTTTGACTGGGTGGCTCCAAGATTTTATTTTTTAAAAGTAGCATTCACTCACTAGACTGCACTAGATATGGCATGGTGGAGGTATGCACTCTGTTCTTTATGCAACTTATGCTCTGGATCACTTCCGAAATTAAATCATGTCTTACTTTGACTACCACCTATCCAACTGTCAAATTTTGTGCCAAACCTTTAAGCTTTTGAGTTATCCAGTCAAATATCACAGAACTGCCTTAGATTTAAATTCCCCCCCGCCCCTGAAAGGGTGACGCAATTCCCATCAAAACTGAGTTATCGTGCAAATACTTGAGACCTGCAAATTAAAGCATATATTTCCCCAAACAGTCTGCATGGGCAATAAAATAGGAGCAGCAAATGATCCCCCCCCCCCAACAAAATCAGGAAATCAAGCATGATAATATTGATGTTTAAAACCACATTGAGGCAATTTTTCCTGGCCATGACAGTTTATTTGCATTATACAGCACTGATGGGTAACAGCATTAACTTTACCTCAAAAAATGGCCTGAAGGCCATGTGTCCCCCATCGCACAAGTGAACAGAAACGTGGCAAAAACTGTTTTGATGGCTGAAAATAATGTGGTGCACTGTACCACTAATGTGAAGTACAATGACACTGTAGCTCATTGGTTGAACAGAGATGGATCATTGTGATATGAGCTAAATATAACCATGGGTCGGTCGGTCGGTCGGTCGAGAGATTTTCATGACTTGTGGATGATGGATGCATCGCCAAGGCATAGTTTTGTGCCCATGGCTGAGATCAACCTAACAAGCCAATAAGAATGTCATATGAATTTGGTGAACCTCCAAAGCTGTCAAAGTTATTGCGAGTACACCATTTTTTTTACACTCATCTTTTTTGCTCAGTGACCTTTAAAACTAGGTCAAGGTCGCTCATTGAACTGGAGCAAGGCCTTCAAGAGGCATGTGGTGTGAATCTGGTAATCCTCCAAAGCTGTCAAAAGTGATTGCGAGTACACTGTTCCCGGACGGACGGACAGCATTTGTGTCCCCCGTCCCGCCGGGGGACAATGAGAAATGGGAAGGGGTGCTCAAACTCGATTTGCAGAACATTAGACTGTAACTGGATGGCAATGGACTGGATTTCCTCAAACTTGGAGGATACGTGCCCATCTTGCCTGAAAGATCTGTATGGAGTCATTTATGGTCACAAGTTCTGATGTGCATCGAGTCTACCATGTAGGATACTGCCATCTTAGTCACATAGTCCAGATGTTGATTGCATGTGCAAAATACTGCCGAACAATTAACCCCATAAATAGCTCATTGGAAACTCACCATGTGCCTTACCGCAGTAAGCAAGACCAAATTAACAGCCTGTTGGTAGGTCTAATTCAGGGGTGGGCAATTCCGGTCCTGGAGGGCCGGTGTGTATGCAGGTTATTTCAATCAATTACCCTCACTAATTTAGTTAATTGGTTGCAAGCACAAATATAGATTTGTGGAAAGGTTCGATGAAAGAAAAGTTTTATATCTGGACACAAGTCTTTGGTAGTCACTAATGATAATTTCAATGCATCATAATTCTCAGATTTCATGAATAGTTTGGCTAATTTAGATAATCAACTAATTAACGGCCAGAAGTTGGTGCGAAAATCAGGGACAAATACGGCCCTCATTGCCCACCTATGGTCTAATTGGTCAATGCACTCCCGTGGCTCCCCGACAGGGGGCACTAATATTCATAGAAAGTTAAGGCCACAGGCAATGCAGCGCCATTAAAAACCTTCAATCACCATCTGTATAACTGCCCTGTATGGACCAGGTCAACACAGGCTAGCAAACAGGTATGAAAGACCACTTGATTAATGTGGTAATTTTGTCTTTATTGTACAAAGTGATATCCAAAGCACAAATAATTGTCAAAATGCTACATTTAATATGCATTAATTTAAGAAAATGGCCCCCCTTACCACTAGAATCCATAGTAAGGTTTTTATCCATGCTTTGGTTTGTCACCTTTGTCGACTGGCTGGTCCTCGACGAGGCCCCCCTCCTTATCAACTGGTTTGTCCTCGACGAGGCCCTCCTCCTTTTTCTTGTTGACTGGCTTGTCCTCGACGAGGCCCTCCTCCTTCTTCTTGTTGACTGGCTTGTCCTCGACGAGGCCCTCCTCCTTCTTCTTGTTGACTGGCTTGTCCTCGACGAGGCCCTCCTCCTTCTTCTTGTTGACTGGCTTGTCCTCGACGAGGCCCTCCTCCTTTTTCTTGTGGACTGGCTTGTCCTCGACGAGGCCCTCCTCCTTTTTCTTGTGGACTGGCTTGTCCTCGACGAGGCCCTCCTCCTTTTTCTTGTGGACTGGCTTGTCCTCGACGAGGCCCTCCTCCTTTTTCTTGTGGACTGGCTTGTCCTCGACGAGGCCCTCCTCCTTTTTCTTGTGGACTGGCTTGTCCTCGACGAGGCCCTCCTCCTTTTTCTTGTGGACTGGCTTGTCCTCGACGAGGCCCTCCTCCTTTTTCTTGTGGACTGGCTTGTCCTCGACGAGGCCCTCCTCCTTTTTCTTGTTGACTGGCTTGTCCTCGACGAGGCCCTCCTCCTTTTTCTTGTGGACTGGCTTGTCCTCGACGAGGCCTTCCTCCTTTTTCTTGTGGACTGGCTTGTCCTCGACGAGGCCTTCCTCCTTTTTCTTGTGGACTGGCTTGTCCTCGACGAGGCCTTCCTCCTTTTTCTTGTTGACTGGCTTGTCCTCGACGAGGCCTTCCTCCTTTTTCTTGTGGACTGGCTTGTCCTCGACGAGGCCTTCCTCCTTTTTCTTGTGAACTGGCTTGTCCTCGACGAGGCCTTCCTCCTTTTTCTTGTGGACTGGCTTGTCCTCGACGAGGCCTTCCTCCTTTTTCTTGTGAACTGGCTTGTCCTCGACGAGGCCTTCCTCCTTTTTCTTGTGGACTGGCTTGTCCTCGACGAGGCCTTCCTCCTTTTTCTTGTGGACTGGCTTGTCCTCGACGAGGCCCTCCTCCTTTTTCTTGTGGACTGGTTTGTCCTCGACGAGGCCTTCCTCCTTTTTCTTGTGGACTGGTTCATCCTGGGCAGCATCTGCCTTCTTTTTCTGGTTGGCTGGCTCCTCAGATGCGCTTGCCTCCTTCGCAGCCGGGTAATTGGCACTTTTGGTAGCTTCCTTGTTGAATGGGTCATCACTGTCAGAAATGGTTGTAACATTCAGATCCATGTCTGACTCATTAGAAGAACCCATGATAATGGTGGTGGAGTTCCTTATGTACACAGTATGGGCAGGAGTTTCTTGAGAAAGAAAAAGGAGTGAGGTCACAACAAGCACTTTGCTGTTCGCATACCAAATTTACCAGCTAGCTGACCAATAAAATGTGTATTGTTACATTTAAATTTCACAAATACCAAGTAAAATTACCTTCATGTACCAATGTACACAAAAATCCCAACAAAAGCCACCGCTCCATCATTACAACACAAAGTGTACTCTGAGTATTCAACCACAGCTCAGCTGCACCAGCTAATATGCCCTCTCATTGAAAGGAAAAATACACTGGTGCCAATTAAGAACCTCAGGTGAGCATGATTATGATGATTTGGCTTGATTGGCCACCTTTCATCAATATATACTTAATAATCTATGCAAATATGAAATTGAACTCCTTTCATTCTCTGTTATCTGAATATGATTAAGTCTCAATTTATTGTCTGAAAAATAGAAGAACCAAAAATATTCAGGGAAAGGGTGCTTGATCAATTGAAAAATTGACAGTGTCATTAAAGGAGCTGCGTCAAGATGCACATGCTCTCAACTGTGAATGAAGAAAATCCTCTGAACTGTTTGTCAAAATCAAGAGGGAATTTTTCCTCTTTTATGATTATTGGCAATGGAAACCAGCTTACATTCTTCACATTCCCTGACTTAAGGTTATAATAGTGCATTGAGACCTAAAATTTCCTTTGAGAGCTCCTTAATATAAAAAGCATACTGCCGGAGTGTCTAAAATATATAAATACAATGCAAAACGGAGATGGATGGACAAAGATGGAATCAAATTATGACTTGCAGTCAAGCAGATTTATTGGGATATCAGTTCTGAGCCTGCCCAGTAATCCTGACTCAGCTGCTTGAAGTAGGAGTTTTTCCGTCCATTTTCATCATTTAACTGCGTTGCTCAAATCAAGGCGACTTGTCAGTCCTGTTTGATCTACCACAGAGTTTTATTGGATTCAATTTCAACACTATAGTGAAAGTTTATCAAGAAAAGGTTATAATTGTTATTTTCCCTTGTGACAACATCCTCAACTTCTAAAACTGCATTCAATGTTAATTGTCTTCACAAATTCAACACAGCGATTTAATGAGTAAGTCCTCCTTGGCAGGCCTTTGAAATTGGGGAAAGCAGTGGTGGCAGCTGAGCTGAACATTGAGGAGGCAGGAAACATCCCCTCCAACTAATGGCTCTTCTCTTGTTTTCAATTATTTTCCTCAATTCAGACGTTTTATAATGATTCCAGTCACCTGTACTCAGGCAAAAAGTCAGCTTTTTTTGACTGTAAGGTTCCAAGAAAAAAATGATAAAATGGATTGAGGGAAAAAAATTGTTGACACAAATTACACTTAGGCTACAAATAGCCTGACGTCTTGCCGCACCGTCTAATTTGTGCTTCAATATTGGTTTAATCGCAAAATTAATATTTTGAAGATCTTTGCCGTGATATTCCCAGAGTAAGAGAGACTCGCTGCAAGTACCGGCAATTTAGAATAACCTTGACTATTTTGTTTTAAGGATAATCATCTTCCCAAATTAGAGGCTGGCTCCACCTGAGAGCGAAGAATTATGTAATCAGGCCCGGTGTGTAGCCGCGTTTTCTATGCATTTCGGCCTTTCATCCACACGCGAAAGTTTTGTGAGAACGGACCTTTTGGAAAACGCCTTTAAAGTTTGAATATTTATCTAAATTCCATTGTCCTCTGCTTACGTGTGGATTGGGAAAACGGAGTGTTTTTATTATCATTATTATTATTATTATTAATTTCATTTTTAGACACTAGTGACGTCAGAGTTTGTGCACATTATAATGTTCAAACCATGAGTTCCATGGTCATATTATAGTTATCTTTGCCTGTTGGTTTTGCACGCTCTTCTTTGATTGGGTAGTTTCGTCCTCGTTTGTATAGACTAGAGACTTTTCGAAAACGAGGGGGGAAACCCCGTTTCTCTTTTTTCCTTTTAAATTCTGGTGTACACGTGACAGGCCAGGTTTAAGTGATATTGTCATTAAGGAAAGTGGTTCCAAGCTAGTAGGCTTTTAAAGGTCTGTTTAAATATCTGGCTCTGCCAGATTCCGGGACACATGACCGACGCGAGTTTTCAAAGCCCGTTGGGAAATACTTTTGCATATGTAAATTGCCACCTCGACGAAATCAACATTTTTAATGAGGGACCTTTTACTAATATTTTATTAATGACTTCTGTTATTTTCTGTTTAAATATTGCATTGGTATATTTCTGTTTAAATATTGCATTGGTTTCACAAAAGGCAAGTCTCAATGACGGGGATCTTAAATCAAGCTGATGAAAGCAAAAGTGATTCTTAATCCATTGCATCAAATACTAAGTATAATCTGTGTGTGCTGTCAGGTCAACATGATCATTAAATAATATAGAATTGCAGTCAAAAGGCAGTAGCGTCTTCTGTAATTCATAGTGTAACAGTTGGGGGGTCCTGTCACTGGAAGTGTCTCCAAATAAGTACATGAGCCTGGCTCTTCGGCGATGTGGTCAGTGTACATGACTTTTACCCGGGAGTCTGGAGGTTCAAGTCCCCGCCTGGGCTCTCCTCCGGCCTGCTACAATAGCAATATATCAAGTTTTCATTCACAACACGCAAATGTATTTTCTCTGCCCAGACATTGTGGAAGAAACACCTTTCTCACTGGATATATTACTGGTTGAACTCCGTCTCAGGAAGTTGTCATAGTCTTAGGAAAGCTCGCCAGTGAATTGGGAGGATAATACTGAGCCGGGTGCGATTTCTACTTCTCGAAGCAGAAGGGTTATATTCCGGTTCTTTGCTTTGAATTCTTCTCTTCCCAGAAGAGCTTCCTTATCTTCCCGTCATCGTGTAGAAGATCCAAGAAGATCGGTGCTCTCTTCCAAATTAAAATAGCGTTCGCTGTAGATTTTTCCAGTAATGACGAGATGATGCATTGAAGTTTTCTCCCAAAGTGGTTCACCACCGGGTGACGCTTCTTGAGGCTTTATCCGCTCACTGCGCTATCTACTGGACAAAAAGTGTAGAACAGGCGAAAAACATTGCAAATTATATTACCACATAGGCGTACCAAAAGGGCATGCAGTATAAGCAGACTTAAGGGAGACCTGTGAGGGACACCATTCACTTATGTCAATAAACCCACGCAACAGTAGGCACGCCTTAAGTCAACAGATATATTAGCATTTTCACAAACTACTGGATGTACAACCCCAATTCTGAAATTGACAAAGTGTAAATTGTGAATAAAATCAAAATGCAATGACTTTCAGATCACATGAGCCAATATGCTATTTACAATAGAACATCAATAACATTCCAAATGTTGAAACAGACATTTTTATCCGCAAAATGCGCTTATTTCAAATTTTCTGGCTGCAACAGGTCTCAAAAAAGTTGGGACACAGGCAAAAAAGGGCTGAAAAAGCTATTTATATATGAGAATCAGCTGAAAGAACATTTAGTAACATCAGGTGTGTTACATGATTGGCTATAAAAGGGATTTCTGAAGAGAGGCTGAGTCTCTCTGAAGTAAAAATGGCCAGAGTCTCTCCAACCTGTGAAGCCATGTAAACAAATTGTGGAATACTTTAAAAACAATGTTCCTCAATGTCAAATTGCAAAGGCTTTGAAGGTCTCATCATCGACCGTGCATAACATCATCAAAATATTCAGAGAAACTGGAAAAATCTCTGTGCGTAAGGGACAAGGCCGAAGACCTTTACTGGATGCCTGTGATCTTCGGGCCCTCAGACGCCACTGCATCACTCACCGGCATGATTCTGTCATTGACATTACTAAATGGGCCCAGGAATACTTCAAGAAACCACTGTCTGTAAACATAGTTCGCCGTGCCATCCACAGATGCCACCTAAAACTCTATCATGCAAAAAGGAAGCCATTGTTGAGCATGATCCAGAAGCGCCACCGTGTTCTGTGGGCCAAGGCTCATTTAAAATGGACTGTAGCAAAGTGTCCTGTGGTCAGCCAAGTCCAAATTTGACATTCTTGTTGGAAATCATGGGCGTTGTGTCCTCCGGGCTAAAGAGGAGAAAGACCACCCCTCCTGTTATCAGCATTCAGTTCAAAAGCCAGCATCTCTGATGGTATCGGGATGCATCTGTCATATGGTGTGGGACACTTGCATGAATTAAAAAGCCCCATGAATGCTGAAAGGTGTATAAAGGTTTTAGAGCAACATATGCTGCCCTCCGGTCGACATCTATTCCAGGGAAGGCCTTGTGTATTTCAGCAGGACAATGCAAAACACATACTGCAGCTATTACAACAGCATGGCTTCGTAGTTGAAGAATCCGTGTGCTGAACTGTCCTGCCTGCAGTCCTGATCTTTCACCGATTGAGAACATTTGGCACATAACAAAAAGTCTGTCAAAGGAGACCCAAAACTTTCCAGCAGCTGGAAGGCTGTATTAAACAAGAGTGGGATCAAATTCCAATGGCTAAACTCAAGAAACTTGTCTCCTCAATGCCCAGACGCCTCCACTCTGTGTTAAAAAGAAGAGGGGATGCTACACCATGGTAAACAGGCCCCCGTACCAACTTTTTTGCGACCCATAGCAGCCATCACATTTGAAATGAGCTCATTTTGTGGATAAAATTGAAAAACTTCTCAGTTTCAACATTTGCTAAGTTATCTGTCTTCTATTGTGAGTGAAATACTGGCTGGTGTGATTTGAAAGTCATTGTGTTTTGATCATATTCACAATTCGCACCTTGTCCCAACTGTTTCGTAACTGAGGTTGTATATACCTCTGCAACTGAATTTATTTCTGTCATGGTGCTGGCAAGTCGATGTCATCATGGTACATCATTGATCATTTTAATTGAACATAAGTCGTTATAACATGAAATAACTTAGGTTTCTTTTTGGAAAATGCTTCATAAAACAAAGATAAGTTTATTCAGCTGTTGATATTGTCATTGAGACAGCAAGTGTTTTTGAGTAATGTCCAACATTCCATAGACCGCCCACATGAGGAATCGCGCGCAAAATTGCGAACTACTTCACAAACTTCACAAACGAGGTACAGCCGGATGGCGAGCCTTCCTACGTGATGGCATGCGTCATCAATACACGCCCCGATACGCTTCTTCACAAAACTCCTGAATTACTCGGCGCACGCCTCGAAGCATCGGCACAGAACGTCACATCACTAGTTTTCTCCGAGCTACATCTGACTGACACTGACCGCAGTTCCCGTATGCACCCACTGCAGTTATAATCGATATGTACTTGTGTTGCAAGGCTTGCTAGGACAAATTCTATCGGCAGTTTAACTTCTATATGCGTCTTTGTTCTCTAATTTCTTCAATTGCACAGCCATTATAAGCTGCTGCATGCTTTGTGCCTCCATATTGCTTCCTTCTGGCTGTTTGATCTATAATTATTAGAAGATGTGTCTTCCAGAAGAATATTCCAGAAGGCGAAGTGCGCCAAATCGCACCGGGCTCTGGTAATTTCAGTGGCATATAAAGAGAGATCCCTCAGTTGACTGAAGAAAAGAATGTCGAGACAAACTCTTGCCAAGCGTTCATTTGCTCAAGCACCTTTTATTTTTTTTCTTCATGTACTCTATATATGACTAACATTTAATGATGACATCAGAGTCACAGGCTCTTGGGGTCATTCAACGACCAAAGATGGAGAATTTAGAAGAACTTCATATATTTAGTAAGAAACTGGCACTTTTATGGTCAATGGTCATAGTACCATGAATGTTTTCAACAATTATAGTTAATAATATCAATACGTGTAAACGTTTCTACACGATGAATTAAAGACTTTGTGAGGCCATGCCACCATTTTCCAATTCCAGTGATCCCCAGTACAAAAAAATAAATAAATAAAACAGACACCTGGAGGTGGCTTTTTCAATGTAATCTCTAACACCTCCGGGACTGCCAGACTTCTGGTGCGCAGCTAGCGTAGTGGCATGACAATTCAGCGACAGTATACTTGAGAAACTGTAAATGATGTAAACGCTGAAATCAAGCCAAGAAAAAGTGCCAGATGCATTTAGAATTGATACTACTTCTACGCTCAATATATCGTTCGGCCAAGTAATCGTAACCACGCACGCTAAGAAAACTTTTTTAACACAGCTGCGCGAGACCGGAAGTGACTTGGCCTCCAAACTATCCCATAAACCATCAGAAATGGGGCTTGATTGCAACATTTTATTTAATTTTTTTGGCGGTCGTTCGAATTCAAAGACATGAAAGAAGATTGCTATTAAGGACACGTTGAAGAAGATTGCAACAGCAGAAGTAAAAAATAAAAACAAAACAATGTTGGACAAATTTGACAGACCTTGGCCTTCGAGATCAAAGGTTATGATGCCAAAAAAGCCCTTGTATGACTTCCTATTTGTTGTCAAGACTATTTGTATCTATACCTCTTACCACTTTCATGTTATAGCCCATTGAAACATGCCCAATATTGAATATATGGGAGAATTCAAAATGCAAAAAATTCCTTTAAAAAACATTCAAAAATCAGTATTTTAAGATTCTTTAAGGAAACTTGGCAGACCTTGTCACAAGAATGCTTTATGACAAACATCAAGTAATTATGGCTGACGGTTTCCAAAAAAGGAGATTCGTTGAGGACAATGACAATGTCGGATGGACAGATACAGATGCCGGACTCTGCATCAATCCAACCATCCGGACTGATTAGAGTAGCACTGTTAAACTTTGACATCAATTTTCTTCGACGTGCTGTCATCGTCAGTGAGGATGACCAATTATCGCTACAAAGGGCCAATCTGCCACAACATTTATGAGTTGATTCCATGTCTCTAGCATGTCTGGTTAATGAGATATTAACCTAAATGTTATTTTTCACCCTTCAGATAATTTTGACCTTTGGCCCAAGGGCTAGGTCACATCATAACGAAGTTCCAAAATTGGTGTATTTTGTATCATAGCTCCAGAACTAAGTAAGAGAGTAACAATTTAAATGGCTTTGTATAGGTCTTCCTTTGCACTTCAAACAACAAAATGGCTAATTTTGTTCATTCTATTTATTTTGGGTGAAATGGCAAAAAATTGGTCGGTAATGGAATTACAAATTTGCCTTTGACATTAAGGAGATGTGTCATGGTTACTGAGAATGCTCACAACTTTGAACCCGTAAATCCACTCAACTGCAAGTCAGCATTTTTCTTCTAAGATTATTGGTGATGGCAACCAGCTTACATTCTTCGTACCCCTGGGCTTAAGCCTTAATTAGTGCTTTGTATCCTCAAATTTCCATAGAAATTTCCTTGATTAAAAAGCAGAATACCGGAGTAACTGAAATAAATAAATACAACGCAAAACGAAGATGGACTGGCGAGGATTGAATCAGCAGATTCGCTGTCTTGGGATGTATTTTCTGAGCATGTGCAGTACTCGTGACACAGCTCCTTGAAACACAAAACAAAACCCTGGATGAAAACATACTTTTTCCTCCTTTAAAAAAACATCTGGAGCAATCTATATTTTGCCTCTACTTCTCTTGTCAGCATGGGCTGTAGTTGCCACTTTTATCACACCCATTTTCTTTTGAGAAGAGCGGGGTAGATGTTGAAGGGTGGGAGGCGGTGCTTTAAATACAGCAGTCTCTCCTGTGGTTTTGTGGGACTGTAACATGCAGGAAATTATTCTTGGCTCTCTGCTTAAAAAGCCCTTAATGTTGTTTCTGCATGGTGGCTCTGCCTAGCTCTGAGTCCCGTAGCTTTGACCAGTGAAACTGCCTCAGTCATTGATCTTCTCCGCCATTTGGTCTCCCCAAAAGAAAAATAACAAGCTTCTGAATTCACAGCTTTATAGCCATTGGCTTCTGCCATTTTAATAAGTGGTTTGGCTCGCTTTGCTGGTGACGCACAGGGCTTAAAAAACAAAAAAAAAAAAAGCAAAATAGCAGCCTCGTAATGTCACCGAATCTTTGTGATGTTTGAGCATTTCTCTGCAGTTGCTACCAATAATGGCTAGAATCTGTTAAAAAATGGGTAAGAAAGGAACTAATAGCAACTTCAAAAAATTTTTCATTTGAGTGGAGGACTTAAGAGAAAAGCCACAAGCCACAATTTGCAATTATATTTTTAAGCTTTACGAGCAAATTATACATAGCCGGATTACACTGAACTTTTAAGCTCCATTCTTAATATTATTTTGAAAGATTTATTTCAATACTCATATAAAATTGTTTTACATTTGAATCTGGCTTTTATGGCAACAGCACATTTTTTATATCTCATAAGATTAATGTGCGCTGTTATGCCTGTAATGCAGTGTTTTATGCCATAGTGGCTCATGCATTCCTTCTTTTGAAACCATTTTGAACCTGATGGAGTTGTGCTACTCATGCTTTTAAATGGTTAAAAATATTTCTAAGTTTATTGGTTGGAATGACCTTGCTTTGTATTCGGTTGATTTTAAACAAGTTATGATAGTGATACCACCACAGAGAGGCGCTAGAGCTCCATTTATCCTCGGTACGTTTTTGTTCGGCGGCTTAACAAAACACCTTTCAAGACATAAGCTAAGGAAAGTCATCAGACTCAGAACGCAGGTTGAACTGGTTCTTGAAGTCATGAAGCCTTGTTTCCGAATCATCGAACGAATCCAGATCATTTTAATGCAGGTAACCAAATTTTTGGTTTCTATTGAAAAAATGAAAATAAATTGAAATAAATAACCTGAATTGTCCTGTTAATTTAGAAAAAAATTGTTTTGAGCAACACACGGCCTTGGATCTGAATTGTCCTCCCCTTTGATACCTAATTTTTCTGGTGAAATTTACATCACGCTGGCCTGTTCCCTTTCTGACCCGCTTTTTCAATATATTTGAAAAGCACAAAGTAGCTGACACCATTTTATTTCACAGAAAATTGATGATGAATTCCAGGGTCGGCAACTGCAATTACAGGCAATGCTGGCTAGTGTAGTTTTACATGCGTGTAATTATTTGAAATAAACACTGGAAATCCGTATTCCGGAGGGAGGTGGGGGTTGGGACGATGGGCAGGAATTCCATTCCAAGATACAGTATGATCCTAAGTACTGAGCACTGCTGCAAATATCACTAAATTGGTATTGTATCATTTATTATATAAAATTTCACGGAAGCTATGAGGTAAATTGTCGTGCTGCATGTGTGTTTGGTACTCACTCTGCAGGGCAAAGCAGAACCTCCTGCTATGAAAACTAGATGAAACCGAAAATTCAAACAAGTGGTCAAGAAAAAAAACAAGGTGAGACCTGAAGAAGCCTGAGCCAGGAAATCGTTCCGAAAGTCAGTTTAGAAACGTGAGAGTGTTTACCGCAGCACTGTGATGGCGTGCATTTGGGTGAGGTATCAGAACGGCGCGGAAGTAAGCAGCCGTCCGCCTGTCAGAAACGGCCGCAGGCTGTGAGCTAGTCTGTCCTCCTCCAGGGCATCTGCTGTCAGCAACAGCCGAGAAGCATCTTAATACAGTTCAGGCCCTCCGGTAGCCTTTTTGTATTAATTGCCCGTGCCTCGTTCGCTGTTTACTGCTGATTACTCTCATTAATTTCAATTCCCTTGGAGTGACCTTTCACTCTCTCTCTCCATGACATCACTTCTTGGGCATTCCCTTCGCTATTTAAGTTGAAGGCTTCGCTCCCCATGTTTACAATCTGGCGTAAAGCGAGGCAGGGGCTAATGACCTGAGACCAGAGGGGTCACAAACATAACCTTTAATGTTAAATCCTGAATTTAAATGATCCCAATGAAACGTTTGAAGAATACGTGTGTCATACTGTATCTGTCGCTAAAAATGGAAATAAATATGTGGAAAAGTGGAAGGACTCTTTCAGTAAAGTGTGTGTGTGTGTGTGTGTGTGTATATATATATATACAATACTCACTCATGTTTGAATGAGCTTTCTTTTTTATGAAATTACTTTTAAAACCCTTTATGAACATGTCAAATTTATGGTAACAACAAAAACAACAACAACAACAACAACAATAATAATAATAATAATAAAAATAAAAAAAATAATAATAATAATTATTATTATTATTACATTATTTTATTTTTATTATTTTTATTTTTATTATTTATTTTACTCCTTTGATTTTTATCATCAGATGATGCTGTTGCTGATTTATGATAACAATGACAACAATAGTGCAGAATATTTTATCGCTTTTTTTAAAAAAAATTGTGAAAACTTTCTGTACCTCATCTGTCCTACAAAAATCAGTTTTTATCTTACTGTCCCCATTTTTAGCACAGATTTTCCTCTTCAGCTCAGCAGTATCACACTGCTTATTTAATAACATTTTAAAATCTCTTCTGGAAAATAATCCGGCAATTTAAGGTTCCTCCTGTCCATCGTTGTGCAGAAATTTCAGATCTGCTGATGTCTATCTGCGAGTGCTGTGAAATAATGATTCCTTTTCCAGTTTGCCTGGCATCTCTGCGTCGGCACATTTGGGGTCAGTCGATTTAGGTCATGACTAGGACAAACAAACTGCAAACCTGAGGCGGGATTTCGCAGAATGTTTACAGACCAAAAAGAAAAAGTACTTTCGCAGTGCATGTCAGAGTCATAACAGTTGCATTTTTTACAAGTACAACAAGAAACGCCTGCGTTTGAATACCCTCGGCCTGACTTATGAAGTGTCCCAGAACAATTTGCTTAAAATTTGTGAGGTGATATCTTTTGAAGAAGTGTGTTGCATCCCTTTAGGAAATTTACAGAGAACTAAAGAGTCCATGCTACGACACACGGAAGCTGTTTTGGAAACTCATGGCGCTAAAGCACCTTACTTCATACTGGTTTATGCTGTTAATTTTTCATCCATCTCTATGTTGCCAAGAGCACATGAATGAATCTTTGATAATAAAATTTGAAAAGCCCTGGAAGGCCAGCAGACAACTGCTGTACTGAGTTCGTTACCCAGAGGGCGCTGGGGTATGCTGAGATGGTCTTGAGGAGGCTGCAGAGGAGCTCTTTCCTGGAGAGAGGATCCCTGCTGTGCTCGTGCGTTTGCTGTATCGAGTTTGTTTGTCACAGTGTTGATCTTATCCCACAAGAGAAAGATAATCAATACCTGCTAGCATGGTTTTAGCTGTTAGCTGCCTGTAATCACTGTCCTTGTTGGGTCACTGGGATACATCTCCATTTACCCTCACCTTGAGCGTTTAGCACCTCTGTCGATTCCTAATCCATACTCGTCAAGAGTGCCGGTCTTCGTGCGTGAACCCTGGCCTCCCACTGTGCAGGCTAGTTATTGGAGTTGCTGAACACCTGTTCCATTAAAGGACCATTGTGTAAAATGGGGGAGAAACGGTGACATTCAGGGTTCAGATTCCAGACTGCGGCGTTTACTCACTCATGCTCACCCCTCCCCTCGGCAAAAAGACGGTGGCCTCCGAGGACCAAAACACTTTTGCGGAAATGGCGTCTTCCACGACTGGGATTCATGCGCACGAAATGTATTCTCTAGCTGGCTGGATTGTCCGATAGGGCTGCCGTAACAATATGGCGGTGCAAGATGGCGACGTCTCTAAAGCTAGGCCCTTGCTAAACGCATAATTATAAGGCTACGAAAACCAAACAAATTTTATTTTGTAGTGATTATACATTTATATAAACATATTAATGGATAATATATTCAGATTTTGCCAATAATCCATGCCAAATATTATACACTGGTCCTTTAATATTGTTGAAAACGTACATAAGTTCATCTTGAATTTTTTTCTTAGGCTTAATAATGCAGTGCTCATTGCCATTTGTGCTGATTCCGTTCTGAAAACTTGAGACATAACGCTTTTGCCACTGTAACCAGGGACTTGGGGTTAATTTCATTCTAAAATAATCAGTTTCCTAATTATGCATAAAAATGAGGCGGTTTACCTTAATTTTTAATATTAAAAGTCCTGGGATGCACATTCGCAACATACTGTGTATTCATTGCTTACATTGCCATTTCTGACATAATTTGGTCTCCAGGGGTGAGTAATCTCAAAACAGGCATTTAAAGTAACTCATTAAGGCAATTAGCTGCTTATTACCACTCAGGGCTTAGAACTGCGGCAGGAATGGAGTCTGGCTCACGGGTGAACAGTGCGCAGATCGGGGTATGGCAGCTCGAAGTATGAGGACTCCTGATATTTACTCCATTTATGGTTTGCAATGACTGTGGACACCGGAGCACACGGGCACTGATAGGATCATGTTCGACCTGGGGGACCATCAAACCGTACCCAGGGTGCAACAAGACCTATTCGATACCTCGGTTTGCAGCACATCTATCAAAATGTGCCCCAGTTCCACCAAGAAGTACCAGTACCGGGGTATATTTTAACAGACATTCCAGGACCTAAGGCACATTTTGATATATCGAATTGTCCCCTGGGCACAGTCCGATGGTACCCGGGTCGAAGATGACCCCATTGGCCACAAGAGCAGATCTCTGACACAGATACAGACACCCGCAGCACCAAAGTTGGCCACCGTTCACCGATTTTCATATCCGCTCCCCTGCCTCCTTGTTTATGCGATAAAAATGTCAAGTTTTCTCTCTCGTCCTCAGAACAAAATGCTGCTGAGCCCATATGCGTCATCATCACTATCATCTTAAATTCAAATATGCATACATTACTGGAAAGTGCGTCTCATTATTAGCCACTGATTGAGCTCTTGAGTCACCTTGATATTTTGCTATAATGAGGTGAATAGTGTCACTGCAGGGTGTAGAAAGTGTTTTTCATGCTTTGATATCATCTGTTGTTACTCTATAGGTGTGAAAATGCTCTGTTTGGAAGACTACGCCAAGCATCTGTAAACCTGTTTTTTGCTGAAGAGCACTGATACTGAATAGCTTACTAACAGAATACTTGGCAGCCAAGAATCACCAGAAAGCAAATTCTTCTCATCGCTGGAGTATGTGTGATGCCCACAAATTAAAAGGATAGATCAATCTCTCTCCCCAAATTATTTTTTAAAACACTTTTAAATCTGAAATCCGACAGCATTGGCGTGTAATCAGTGGGGAACTTAAAAAAAGAATATTTTTTAGTATTTGCATGATAATCATCTGACACAAAAGTGAACCGAACGGGGACAGTCAGGGTTATTCGCAGTGGACTTTATCCAGGTCTTGCACTGTGTGCTTCTGCTTCTTTTAAGACATAGTAATTGGTGACCATATGTTGATTGTTTGCAGGTCTAGCGTGACGGGTGGGGGAGGGGGGGGGGGGGGGTGTCATTTGGGTAGGGCATCTGATTCGCTAACGCTGCTCTCCTGAATCCCCATGCTGGGGGATTTGATCCCACAATCCCCTGGGCTGACCACATAGGGATCCCTCCCAGCTGAGCTGTAGACCCAGTTAAGCTTGTCACTTAGCCTGAGTACCGTATTTACCACACCACAAACCAGAGAACAGCATTCCTGAAGCTCACCTCACTCTTTGGCCAGTATGGAGAGGTGAATTATGGGTCATAGTGGAGAATACTGACAGGCCACATTTTACTCAGAAATGTGAGATCTTCTAGCTCAACATGTGACCACTTTTGCCTCCATTTTCCACTTCAGAATAAAAAGTACTTCCTCTGCACTAAGGTACATATCCTCTGTGATTTGTATGGCTTGTAATCTTATTGAATTCATGCTCGGACGCTGAAGAACATTATAAAATTAATATTCTTTCTCGCATTCCCTTGTAGCACAATGCATTGGGTGGATCCCTGAGACTTGAATACTATGGGATCCCCTTACAAGGTATTTTGAAAGAAAGAAAGATTGTGACTTTCACTTCACAGCTCCCGTGAATGACTAGAAATGAGAGGCCAAGTCGTGCATGACAAAACAAATGATTTAACGTTTTGGGTGATCAATATAACCAGAGTGCATTAATTTTACTTCATTTCTACAGTCCTACGTATGTAAGCTTTGTGATAAGGTCATCCTCAAAGTGTCCTCAAAGGGGATATACAATGAAAAGTTACCATTGTACTTAGTGCAATAGATAATGAATTCTGCTCTGTACAAGGATATGCACTTTTACATGAAACATCTGATGAACATCACAGTCAAGTCTGGATGATGGCAGTTTTTTTTTTCCTTTAATATTCTGAATGTGTTGTAGCGAGTACCAAAATAGCAGTCTTCTTTTTTTTTATATTTTACACATATCTGCTACTTCAAAAGGCATGATTTTTCATTAGAAGAACAGAAGGCAAATTACTGCGTGGTAATGACGTGGACAAAACAGTAAATGGATACAGTTTCTGGCACATTCTGCAATCATTCTCAATCTTACACATTTCTCCAAATCTGTCTTTTTTGTGGCTTACCAATTCACAACATTATAGACCACAATAATAATCAACGCAGGCATTTTAAAAAATGAATAAAATGTTCTTATTTAATTCAGTTTGATCATCACTACTTTTTTTGTGATTCCCTTTTCCTGAGCACTAATTAGAGTTGCCTGGGGTGTTTAGGTGACTTACTGAACTTGTGTAATTACCGAAAAGTGTGTAAAATGGTGGCCATCAATCAAGGCTAGCTGTGCGGGGTTAGGGTTTCCGGGGTTATAGCCCGTAGGTGTGGGCTCCGGTGAGGAATTCTGAAAAACAAACCTGATCGCCGTTCTCTTCGCCAGAGAAAATTCAGAGGTATATTAAAATGAAACAAGATGAAGCAAAGACTCTCACAGGTGTTAAAAACAGAAACATCACCGAGAAAGGAACCACTAATGCTTCCTGGTTGAGGTCACCCATATAGGCCGTCTTAGCATCTATCCCAAGTTTAACCCAAAAAAACTGTGGACCCATGGCTGCTGTATTCAAACATGTGGAACCCCAGGCCTATTGTGAATTCTAGTGGGGATCCTGAGGTTTCCAACTACCCAAAGTATGTCCTACTGAAGTGCAGGGAAATGTGCCCAAAATTATGGGCGGGATGCGGATATTTTTCATTTGATGTAGTGCTGTGGCCGTATAAACATGGCACCCTGGGTTTGAATATTTCTCTCAAAATAAGTGTGATGTTGCTTTAGTGAAGTGCTGTAACCAGCAGATACAAAATATGTATGTGACATTGTCGTACAATATGAAAAAGAAAGTTTTTTTTTTTTGTTTTTATGTTGAATCTACTAAAGTGAAAACATTGAGTTTAAGGGGTTAACTGAGTATACGGCATGGAAGGACACTCTCTCACTCTCATTCTCTCTCACTCTTTCTCACTCACACACACACACACACACACACACACACACACACACAGTCGCTCAGTCAGTCCAGGCCCGCGGGTAAGGAATTGTGGATAAAGAAAAGTAGAAGGTCTGATTTGGGGGAACGCTTGCTGGAGGACTGGGGATTACCGGTGTTCCTGAGGAGATTAATGTGGATTTCGCGTAATGGTACGACAGAACTGCAGAGCACCCGCACTAAGGTTTTCCAGCCGGTGTTCTCTTATACAGGGAGGGGAATGCATTCCATCTCATTGGTTACAGGAGGCCTGAAGAGTCATCAGTCCTGTCTTTTCCTGGGGTAGGACGGTTGTGTTTCTTGCCTCCGTGTCAGATTGGAAGTTAGATAATCAGGGGGCACGCTTGTCTGCGCCAGGGATATGAGTTTGCTTTCGGGTTGGTCTTATTACGAGGAGGAACTCGGCCAACCTTCTGAGGGCTGCCTCGTTATAATCAAACCTGTCCTCGTCATGCTGTGTGGTTCTGGCACTCCCTTCCAACCAATCAGCAAAGAGGATCGAGAGCAGCTGGGGACCCAGAAGCAAATGAGGAAAATGATTGGCTATGATTTATAATCAACGTCTCCCTACAGGGTCCCTGAACAGTGATGACTGCTGTTACGGGAAGACGAGGTGAACTCAAACCAGCAAGCGTATTAAATACACTGTATCACAATGTGTCCCACAAAAAAAACGATAACATTTAACCTCCTCAACCTAACCGATGCCATGTGTGGCTTCGTCAAAATGCAGCTGCTTTATTCAAACCTGTGGAACTCGGGCCTATTTTAAATACTTGGAGAGATCCCAATGAATTACGGGGAAATGTTCCCAAAATGATGCATGAGATGTGATGTTATGCTGCAGCTATAGAAAGATGGTGTCTTGGGTTTGAATATTTGTCTCAATATCAAAAGTGTGACGTCGCCTCAGTGAAGTGTTGCTGCCTGGAGACTCAAAATATGTTCTTGACGTTTTTCTACAAACGTGGAAAAACGTTTTCTCTAACTTTGAACCTACTTAAGAGGAATTCCAAACGAAAATCAGAGTTTTAAATAAAAGTGTGATGCTCAATGCATTATTTTCTGATAATATTGCATCACTACAGGCATACGGAGAGTTTAAATGCTATTCCAGCAACAGCCTGAGCAATATGCACTAAATCACTCAGCAAACGCCCTTGCAGAAGAGTCAGAGCAGAAAGTAGGAGGGGGACACTGGTGACAGTCACATCAGGATTACTGAGTGACTCCTGTGCCTACGGCTAAAACAAGGACTCGTGGAACAACCACTCATACAAACACTCTGTACATAAACTACCAGGTTTCACTCTCAGATTCTCTGCATCACATCTGGTCACGCTTTTCTCTCCCACAGACAAACGGCACTGACAGTGTCGAACTCGGACACCAAAAGGAGGCCTAAGTGATTTCATTGTTATTGATTGAGGTTTTATGCAGTCACAGAAGCCATAAGTAATTTAGGCATTGCATCTGGCAAAGTAAATTAAATGACTCCCGCCTAGCAGGACCATCGTCGAAATCGTATGGTGTCTGACTGGAGACTTCACATCTCCGCCAGCATAGCTGGATTTGTAATTTGGCCTTTGTCTCAGCAGTACTTTGGCCTAGATAAGCCTAAATTTAATCACTTGTTCCTCATCTGCTACTCTAACGTCCTGCAAAGTTTGGTTGATATCTATGCAGCCGTTTTTGAGATATCCTGCTAACAAACTGACAGACAGACAGACACGACTAACGGAACGAAGTGAGAAGGGACCAGTCAAGTATCTACCTTCTGTTCTCAAGTGAAAGTAATCAAAGTATTCTGAGAGACCGATAACGTAGATGCTCAATGCCCTGTTGGTGGAGGATTATTTCTTTTTCTCCAGGTCCTGAAAACAGCTTATCGCCCTCCTTTAATTGAGACAGGAAAGAATTTCCATGGAGGAAATGATCCTATTAAATCTCAAATAAACACTCAGCTGTGATTCAGTGCTTAAACATTCGGTGATTCAGATCCACAAGCCTTGGTTTAAGAGGATGGTTTGGCCTGTCTGATCAATTTATGTGCTCACCGTTGTTTCCATCCTCCACAGCAAAAGTGAAACTCTTGATATTCTTTGGTTCATCTTGGGCCACATTTTGGCACTCTAGTCTGCTACATTGATTGGACAGAAAAAAATTTTTTTTTTCACATAATTCTTCACATCCTCGCAACAGGATTCATGCCAGTCTGGTGTCACAGATGTGTCATTTTGTAGTCTGAAAAAGATCCTTCTTGTATCTCTCGGTATTTAATATGGTGGAGTTGGTTCTTCTGATGACAAGTGGATTAAAGCAAAAATACAGTCTAAATTGCTTGGCAAATTTTACTCTCGAATTCTTCACTACATTTGAATAGAAAAGATTTCAAGATATAATAATAAAGCTAAGTGCTGAGATAAATATATTAATCCTGTCCAATGTCTTCATTTTTATGTACTGTAAAGAAATGGCGGTAGGAAAAAGAAAGATTATATACATGAAAAAAACATGACTGTTTATTCTGAAACACAGTGAAAATGCAACGCTTAATTTTTCCAAAACATTTCCAAAACACGACTTTGTCATGTCATTAGCAGCAGGTTGAATGCATCACTTGAATGACATGCAGGTGCAAAGCAAAACACTGGACACATGAAAGGCCCAGTGGTTCATCCCCATCATGTGTGTCAGGATGCCACAGAACCGCAGAGGGAGCGAGTTTTGGGGCTGCTGCTTACGAGAACATCCCAAAGAGAGGTTACCCGCCAGTTCAGGGTCAGTCCATCCACCATCAGCAGACTGGAGCATCGCTACCAACAGACAGGAAGCGTTCACGCCCGCCCCCGACCAGGACAACTTCCGGTTATGATGGCAGGTCAGGACCGACACATCCAGAGGATCCATCTGAGGAATTGGTTCCAAACAGCAACAGACACGGCTCAGAACATGACAGGATTACACGGACACCCAATCCATGCCATGACTGTGATTTGGTGACTGCGAGCTGTGGGGTTAAGGTGCCGGAGGCTGTATCAAGGCAACATCATGACACAACGTCACAGAGACAACAGACTCCAGTTTTCTCGTCGTCATCATCTTCGGCCTCCACGAGTCTTCCATTGTCGGGTTTTTCAGACAAATCGAGGTTCTGTGTGTCATTTGCCGTCAGCCGACAACAGGCGCACAGGAGGCAAAATGAATGTCATCAAGACAGGAGTGTTCTGGAGAGAAATGGGTTCGGTGGGGGTAGTGTGATGGTCTGGGCTGCCATTAATCTGAGATTTCGGAATGAACTAGTTGTGATTTGTGGAGGTCTAATGGCGCAGCGATACGTGGATGAGATTTTAGACCAGTTCCCCAACCACTATTGAACAACCATGGACAACAAGGATTTCCGTTCACATTCCAACACAACAATGCTTGTCCCCATATTTTGCACGCCTCACCAGAGACTTTCTCCAACGAGCAGGGATTGATGTTTACTTTTAGCCATCCATTTCACCTGATCTCAACCCCATTGAACACATGTGGGATGAACTGGGTCATCGTGTGCTCCAGTGTCAACGTTAACCACGCAACGTCGCCGAGTTTACGGCAGCACTACAGGAGGAGTGGAGGAACACTCCCCGAGCAACTGTCCAACGTTTGTGCAAATGGATGCCTCGCTGTTAATGCACATGTGCAAACACAGGGAGGACACTGACAGATTGTGGAGGGTCTGTGCTTTCACAATGTCACATCAAAAACATTTTTTGAGAAAATGTGATGAAACTTACAGTGTTATGAACAATGAAATTCTTTTTCTATTTGTATTTTATTGAAAGACATTAGTTGCCTCTTTTTTTGGTTATTGAATATGAGTGTTGC
Source organism: Gymnothorax reevesii (assembly GCA_029721435.1). Taxonomy (NCBI): domain Eukaryota; kingdom Metazoa; phylum Chordata; class Actinopteri; order Anguilliformes; family Muraenidae; genus Gymnothorax; species Gymnothorax reevesii. The sequence continues at coordinate 62,748,707 of CM056587.1, read as the reverse complement.
GTTTTCACTGTGTGTCAGTATATTTTATTTTTCACAAAAATGGTACACGAGTGGAGACACACACACACGCACGCACGCACGCACACACACACACACACACACTTTTTTAAAAATATATTTTTGCCCATCAGTCCTGCATGTGAATCTCATTTTGAGCAAAATCTCCTTCAATCGAGTCTTGGACAGAACTCACAGAAGCTGTTTATCTCTCTGTATGGCAGCTCGTGGACATCAGTCAGTCTGGCTCTTCTCTTTCCTCTGAGTGGCTCTGAACTGGCAGCCTCCTCCATAACCCAATGGGAAGCCAAACCTGGCCTCCAGACGGCTCTGCAAAAACTGCTGCTAACAAGCATGTGTCAACCAGGCTGTTGGCCACACAAGAGGCTGTAAACCATGCGAATACCATCTGTCCTTGTGTTTTAAATAATAAAAATGGAAACTTGCGTGATATGTACAGTGGCTTTGGAGATTAAACCGAGGCCACAATTTTGTACGTAATTGAGTTGATTTAAAATGGGTAAAATTTAGTGGCCATTAAACCACACGCAATATCCCATAATGGCAAAGAAAAAAAATGCCTTTTAAATGTTTGCCCACACATTAATAATCAAAAACTACATCTTATTTAAATTATTAATTAGAGACAAATTTCCTTGTAAACTTTTGGATGTGACACCTATATGACCAATTTATGAACATATACCTACAGGGAAAATATCATCCTTAAAGAGTTCAACAGTTCCTTGCAGCAACACCCAATCTGTCTGTTATCAGGCTGGCGAATTGGTGTTTTTCATTTCTTACCAGAGCCATGCATATGGGATAGTCAGGCTCTGCTCAACCTATTAGTAGCCCCTAGGACCATTTATTACATATTTATCAGTGCTATGTTTACTGTCTGGTTAAGGTTAGAGGTCAAGCTAAGGTTAGCGTTACGGGTTTGATTTGGGGCGGGTTTGGGGCGATGGTTACAGTCTGGGAGAGGTTAGGGTAAAGGTACAACAATCATGGTTTTTAAAAGACAGTCTTGATTTGCAGTTGAAGTATTTAAACTGGCTGAAACGAGAATTGAACAGCGGCCTACTGTGGCATAGTTTTTTGTTTTGTATTCCCGCCGACCTCCGAGGCCTCCGCTGTACGCAGATGAGATGTGGTCATAATTACCGCTAGAGGACATCTGTCATATCAACATGAAAAGGTTTCACTGTTTTCAATCGATGATGATAATAACTTACTCAACTTATTATGGGTAAAGTAGGGCCCCACCATTTCAAACCTGCTGCTGATGACAGATAATGACACCCATTCAGTAGAATTGGCTGGCAGTGGACGCATATTAAAGTGTTTTATTATTTTTTTACCAAAACCACTTACAATAGATTTTATCCTTTAAAACTAACACAGGAATCCCCATGACGGCAAACACCATTTAAAAACACCTGTACTCCATTATCAAAGCTTTGTTTGAGCTCATCTTTTTTCTCGATCATTATGTGCATGTTATGATCCATACCAGTAACCAAATGCTGAGACAGAGAGTGGAAGTGTACAAATGCATTTCCAGCACTATTTTTATTGTCTGGTTGTGTCAATGTGCTCGTTAATTTTCCCTTTATTTTTGCCATGTTAACTAACGTGACGTATCTAACTTCGGCCCGCTCCACTCTAGGAGCAGAACTTGCATCCAGGTACAACATGGACATGGTATAGCATGTACTAGGGTTTAAGTCTAAGTGGTGTTCTAGTCATAACCTGAATAACTGAATAACCTGGTCATAACTTTCAATTCTTACAGTTACACCCAGGCGTTCTCCCAGGTGGTGCTCTCTCATGAAAAACTGATGCATAACCCAAGCTATACACATGTATTCAGTCAAAAAATGCACAGGTATGCCTTTTACAATATGTTGAATTTGCACTCACTTTTAGGCTGTCAGGTAAAGTCATCGATAAGAGTAGATTTATGCTTTGCCAGTACAAAGTAATAGAAGTCCTATAAAGTTACGCATCTTTTGTATCAGACCCCTTACTCGTAATAGCATTGTAAGAAACCTTGTATTCAAGCCAGCTGTAAACTTGTAGAATTTATCTTTTTGATTTGAAGCTGCACATAATGGGGTATTGGGCTACATCTGTGGCTGTCCGTCTTATATCCACCCGTCCTTCTATCAGCTGGGCCAATCATGTTCCCTGTAAAATAACCCCGTATCTCTTCTTGTTCTTTGAAAATTCGGCTGGGAAAGATTGATTAAAAAATAATAAAATGTTGCCCTTTGCATCCTTAGCTTACAGAACTCGGGAGCAGTGTCCATTTTGACTGTGTATTTTGATTTAATTTGTCTTAGACTTTTGACCAAAATACCAAGTTGTTTTAGTCATATTTCAGTCATCAGATTATTACTAGTTTTAGTCCAATCTTCATTGACAAAAATTACAGGACTTGCATCAGGCTAAATCTCCAGTAGCGTTTAGCCAATAAAAGCTATCAGGCTTCATAGCCATGCAATACATTCAAAGCATACATCTCTAGAATTTCCCATAGACTTTCTTCAGCTATCAAGCCATTATTATGGTGAAACATAAAGGTCTAAGCATAAACCTTTAGCTGTTGTGATGGTTGTAACATGTAATGTGACAGTGAGTTCAAAATTGCCTCACTAGGGCAATATTTGCGTAACCCGTGTATAACCTCTTCCATCAAATTGTGTGTTGCTATTTACTGCCCTCCAGGCCCTACAGGAAACTTCCTTGATGAGCTGGACATCCTGAGGATGGCACCCCACTGTTCCTCTTGAGTGACTTAAACATCTGCCCTGAAGCCTCCCAGACTGCGGATCTCTTGCCTCTGCCTCAGCCCTTTAACCTCTCCCTGCTGCGCTCATCTCCAACCCATAACGCCTGACAACCTCCTACGCGTTGTCATCCTAAGGAACTGTTCTTCCTCTGGGCTCATGGTGACAGCATTGCACCGGATTGACATCCACCTCATCTCCTCCTCCCTCCATCTTCCCCTTCATCCTCCCCCTCCACCACCCGTCCCCACTGTTATGGTCGACCATAACACCCGCTACCTCTCATCTTCCATCCAACCCAAATAGATTCTTACCCTGGCTGGATTAGTGCCCCTACTGGCAGCAGGGAGTTACATTTAGAGTTAGATTTACATTTAGTTTGCACTGCGAAGCAGACGTGACATATCACGGTGCAGGCTCGAACCCCGGTTGTACCAACTGGCAGTGGTCTGCAGCTTTTTCACAGTCGGGCACAATTGGCCATTGCACTACAGGGATGCAAATTGGGAAGGGTCTGCTGGGAAGGGTAATATAAAAATGGTTGCTTTGTTCATTGCTTAAGCACCTCCTGTTGGCTGGACGGGCGCTCGGCAGAAAGATTCTAAGCTTGTCAATGTTCAGGTGTCCACCACTCTCGTTCTGAACTTGTGAGGATTCAACCAATGAGTGTATAAGAAGCTGTGGCTGGCAAACACGTGCTTCGGAGGAGAGCCGCAAACTGTCTTCGCTCTCCTGATTTGGCAGTACAAGGTCGCATATGCGAAAGCCTTGTACACAGGTCCCCAATTGGACATTCCAATCGGGTGGGATTGGAGATGCCAAAATTTTTAAAGAAGAAAGAAAAAAAAAAGATTTACTTTTAGTGTTAGGGTTAGGTATAGCATTAGAATTAGAATTTAGGATATAGAATTAGGATTTAGGTTAGGGATGTACTGACCGCGATGCTGATGATGGAAACCAGATTGTCGTTATTTAAACACCCGCAAGAGGACGTTAACTCTTTAACGTAAATTTAGGTCGCAATAAGCTGCTAGAACAAATGACCTTTGGGGAGGTATTTAGCTGGTGACATCCTACCTCAGGATTCCCTTCCCAAACTTCTCTCTAACTCTGAATCTTCCTCTCTGTTTTCCTCTCACTCTTCAGTGCTAAATTCACTTAGTCCTCTTGTCCTACACGTTCCTCCCCCTCTGCCTGTGGATGTCTGACACCTTGAGTGCAAACAGAGCCAGATTACCTGCTGCGGGGAGGAAGTGATGGAGGTCCAGGGCCCAGTCTGAACTGTCTGCCCACCAGCGTCTGCTGGCAGAATTCCCCCCGTCTGTCCGCTCTGTTAAACTCAATTATTTTCATACTAAAATGCAGAATTCGACCACGAACTTCCATTAGCTGTCCACCCATTTCTCCTCTCTCCTTTGTTTTAATTCTCCTCCTGTGCTGCTGTGGATTTTGCAGATTTCTTTGCTGAAGAAGTCAAAGAGATTTGGCGTTCCTTTACAGCTACCTCCACTTTGCCCGTACCCCTCCGTTCTCTCCCTGTTTTTTTCATTTTTTCCCCCTGACTGACTCTGATATCTCCCAGCTTCCCCTGTTTTCCTGCCTCTCTACCTGTGCCCTCGACACACTCCCTTCTTCTCTCTTCCAGTTTATCACACCTCACATCCTACCCTTTCTCACCTCCCTTGTCAATTCTTCCTGATCTTACGGATGTTTCCCTGTTTAATTTCAAGTGTGATCATGTCACATGACTTCTTCAGAAGCCCGCCCTGGATCCTTAACACACGCAATACTGCAATCTTGTCTCTCCCTCCTTATCTGTCCGAAACAGCTGAAAGAGCTGCTTTTTTTTCCAGTCCTGGAATGACTTACTAGATTCCTATCAGTTTGGCTTCAGACTTGGCTACTTGAGATGACCCTGGGGATCATGAGTTATCCTCCCTCTCCTCCCTTGGAGCGTCTGTGTGTGTCGTTTGGGCGTGTGCATGGGCGTGTCTTCTGTTTTCCCTCCAGAGCAAGTGGTGGTTCCAGATTGGCTGGACTGGACCTAGTTGAGCGGCAGGCATTGGTGAAGCAGAGAGGGAAGGCGCTTCCTGATTGGAGGAGCCCGAACCGAACAAGATTTAAACCACCAACTAACAGCAGCCTGGGTCCTCCTTTTCCCTCTGCTTCTACCAAACAGGGGCCAGTATTTGTAAAATTGATGTGCTTGCGAGAATTCTGTGTTTATGTCATTTTAGGAATTGTGTGTGTCTGTACTGTGCAATCTGGTACTCCCAGAGCCAAATGGTGAAAGATTTTTAATGGTCCAAATACTTACGGACCTGACTGTTACCTGTGCCTTTAATGGTACTTTATCACATTCACATTAGCCATTTGTTGGCTTAAAACGCTGAAAGGCACCCTCACTGTTTTTAAGCAAAAACTTTAAGGTACTCTTGTTCTGCAAAAATGATTAAGCATTTCATGGTATTCACAATATGACAGGATGACCCTTTGTGTCATCATGGTTTTAAAATTGCGCTTGGCTATGGGAACTAATTATCTGAAATTTTCACCGGCACATTCGCACGAAGCATGTTCTATTCATGTTCTATAGATCACTTACCCATCATGCCTTGCAGCTGCATCATCTTCTATTGTCTCTCACACCTGAGGTGATTCATTGAGCCGGCTCGAATCCCAGATTACTGGTATTAAAATGGACCACTCATTCTCATGCCAAAAAAAGTAAAGGATATGGCCCTGCTGAGCTTGGCAAGATCCCTCTGTCACTCTCTACGCCAAATTATGATACAGGATCGAACAATCAAACCCTGTACCCCTCCTGCACCCAGCCACGACTTCCAAAAATGAAAAGAAAGGCTAAATAAAGACAAAGAGCTGCTTTGTGTTTAGCAGCGCCCAGGATTATAGCTGGTTTGAGGTGGTGGTATTAGGAGGCACTTCTGTGGCTGCTGCTCAGGGTCACAAACTGTTCATACATACAGTACATGGACAGGATCATCGTTTACAGAGTGAGAGGGTGTACGCAGCCTGGCCAGATTGTCTTTTCCCTACGTCTGGACTTAACTATGTGGAGTCACACACCACAAATGGCTCTTAAATAGCAGTTTGCACATGGGACTAATTAAAAAAAAAACCAATAAAAACCATTAGGAATCACAATGACTGTTCATATTGAAAAACAATGGATTATTTTAAATATTATTAAATTTAGAACACTCCCTTCCGAAGATAAGTTGCTTCTGAAGCAAGTTCATTTCATTCTTGCTTTGACAAGATTTGTACTTTACACGTCTCCTGCAGTACCTAGTGCGGCCATGATGTGGCGCTGTGTACTTTGTATCTTTATACAAGCGACCCGGAGGAGCCAGAGTTCATTGCCCATAATTTAACTGATCAAAGCAACGACAACATGAACGTCCTCCAGATACTTTTACTCGTCACTGACAACAATGCCAGATGTCAACACCCACGAACCCACGGCGCGATGGCGATCAGCAGGTATTAAAGTACAGGAAATCATTTCCGTAACCCCCTCCCACACAAACACAAATACATCTTCCTTGTCCCACTTCCTCCATAGACAGGAAGCACGGACTCTTGCCCCTGGCTCCACATTAATTCCCGTGCATTCGGAATAATTATCTATTAGGCATGCCTGTTCATTGCCTCTTTTTGTGTGTGTACTGATGCGAGGAGCTGGATACAAGGGGATGAGCCGGTAGGGAAGGGAGTGTGAGGAGTCAGGTGATGTCTATATAAGGCACCAGACGCAAAGGAGTGGGGCAGCTACAGAGACAGGATGGAGGAGAGGCAGCCGAGATGGATGGGGTGGAGAGAAGAGAGAGCTATATCGCCGTGGGCTACGCTCACTCTCACTCTCTCTCCCTCTCTCTCTCTTTCTCTCTCTCTCTCCTCCTCTTTCGGTTCTACACAGTCTTGAAGACTCGATGGATGCACTCCCATCTGTTTTGATGTTTCTGCGGTTTCTTCATCGCTACCAGTTTCCTGCAGCCGAAACATAAATTTGTCATCGCGCTCGCACCTATGAAAACCAATCGAAAGAAGTCGGTCGTGAGAGCTAAGGGGAATGGTGGCTGTTACAGGGGGTTGGAGTTGAGAGGCTGTAATTCCCTGCAGTTGCTGTTCACCTGGAGTATTTTTCTTATGTATTTTTTCCAGACAGACTTGGGCATTTGTCCACGCTGTGCAAATATTTGCACGCAAGGTGGTGATATTTGATCCACCTCAGTGTCAAGTGCTTCAATAACTTAAAAAATTAAATAGGAGGAAAGTCTCCGGTGGCTTTCAGCTGGCAGTATGATTCAGACTTTATTATCCGCAGCGGTTCTATAATAAGCAGGAACTGTCCTTTTGGATTAGCCATGCATGGAGAGGCCACTTATTCCCTGTCCCCCCCCTACGACGATGGGAAAAATGGTATCTCCCATCACCAGACTCTGCTGGTGAGACCAGCAGGATAGGGGGAGAGCGGCCTGACAGTCTTAACTCTTTCTGTCCCCTGTGAGTTCAGCAATGGCCTTTGGAACCCTATCGCTTTAACACAGGCAAACACACGCATACGCTCATACGAACACACATGCCCTCAAATACTTGCACATGCTTCCACATGCTAATGCGAGCGCACATACTTGCATGCATGCACACAAGCACATGTATATGCTCACAAATATGCACATGCATGGTACATACACTCACATATGCACACACGTGCACAAACGCACACATGTTCTTTCAGATACTTGCACATACACGCACGCGCCCACACACATACCTGTTTATACACATACACACACACAAAGCACTGCACGCGTCCATGCACGTGCACAAATATACACACACAAACAAACACAAGCACGCAAAAACATGCATGAGCAATAACACACACCCACACACAAACTCACTCCCAGTTCTGAGGCGAGTAAAGTTAGGGAGATACAAACATCCCCATCTGGAATCTGTCCTTGTTGGGGCCAACACCTTTATGTTGACACCCTGCTCAATGCAAGAGGATTGTATAGTTGTCGTCAGTGCTTTCATCTCACTCCTGAGGCTTGGATGTCTCAAACTAAACCACAGAGGCAGTGTATTTATAGTCATGTGCTTTCAACAATGTCCACCTTCAGCATCGGTCCTGGGCTGTTCCACACCTCAAGCAAAGCAGTTTCACTCTAGGCCATAAGCACTGAGATGATAACCTATATTCAGCTAACAGTTGCACGGACTTATCAAAGATTGGATGGAGAAAGAGGGTATGTTTCATGTAAAAGGAAAAACGACTTCCGGCTTAATGTTGTCCTGGGCTTGATTTTAGCAACGTGCAGCAGTCTGAAGCCCTGACACGAGATAGATGCTTTGATTAGTTTAAAACCAAGAGTCTTTATGACCTCAAAAGCAATAGTGCGGCAGATAACTGAAACTCCTACTCTCCTGTGAACATCCTTTCACACAATAACTTATATATACAAAATTAAAAAGAAACTCGAGCAGCTTAGAGGCATTTTGATGACATGCGAACCATAAGAACACAAATGAGCCTCATCCTCTATAATACTGGTAGCATATTGTGTTCTATGTGCACTATTTGTGCTTTTCACATCTTTTTAAAATTACAAATGGCAGGCTTTTATTTGCGCTAAAATGCTGAAATAGTGTTGTACCTGCAGTCTTGTTCCTGTGGCTGGCCTTCAACTGGATTAAAATGTACGAGATAGATTAGAACTGTCGGCGCAATGCAAATGAGTTGGAACCAGGTGTGAAAGCGTTGAACGCAGGTCAATCCCATGTTCAATTTCCTGTGCGTATCCCGGGGTTTCTGTTAGAAAGGTATGTAAGAAACAGGCTGACTCGAGGCTATGAGCTAACTGTCAAGCCTGTGGGAATATTCACTGTGGAAAAGAGCTGACAGAGATTTTCAACAAGGAATGTCTCTCAGCTTCCTCAGAAAGCAGGAGAAAGAACTTTCTAGTGAATCCACGCCTGTATTTTTAGAAAGTGACTGATAGCTTGTTGGCATGGTCAATTTGCCATACTGTCGCCTAATTGCTCAACCTCAAGGAGGATGACCCATATAACAGGGTGTGCCTACCAATATGAAATGCAAAATCAAGAACTGTACCGCAATATCTTATGTCGTTCATCGTAACAACATCTCCTTTGTGTGAAACTATGAAGTATAGATATTCATGTTTCGATGATTTATAAACTGCAGAACTTCTTTCAACTTTAGGTGGCTGCCTGGCCTCTTTTCGCTGGCCTTTTCCTGACCTCGCTAGCCTATTTAGTTTGTTTTTTTTTTCCAAACTGGGATTTGCTGTGTCTTCTATCTTTGCGACACAGAGCATGACCAGCGGCTGTGACAGCCAATTCAGGCTCACCCGGGGGAAGAGCAATAAATCCTTTCATCGCGAGTGCCAAGTCCTCCCACAGTTGGTTTTACTGGATGCTGTGAGTCTCCTCAAGAGATAGTGCCCAGGCAGCGTCACATCACTCTTAACTCAGTGTTGCCCGTCCACGCTTTCACTCTCCGAGAGGCCACAAAGCGACAATCTTCACATTATTCCAGTCTATCGCAAACAGCATTTGTCTTTAACTTGAGCCGAGGGAGCTTTTACGTCACCGGGCCAGGGGTGACCGTTAATTTTTGATTACTTCTTTATTTTTTTGTTGAAAAAGAGATGAGCACAAAGTACAGTTTGAACAGAACATTGTGCTGTAGTGTGGTGCCCACTCATGTTTGTGATAATGACAATGCAAAACAAAACAGCAGGCTTGACATCGTCGTATTATCTCACCCGGATGGAACAGAGACTCGTGTCTCAAGCGGGGCGTTAACAGGAAAACTGCGCACAAAAATTGTTTGTTGAACAGCGTGCTTGCGAGCCTGAACGGTTCCAACTTTACTGCATTATTAAAAAACTCATAAATTATTCACTGCCTTTTTTATATAAAACAAATATTTTGCAAGTTGCACCTACCGATTAAAGGTTGAAAGAATGTATAGGAACCTATCGAGAGGATGTGAATAGGTTCAGTCTCACGCCCTACATTAAATTTCAGTTGCAGAATACTGGGCCGTATATGGAGGATGTGGGCGGCGGTTATGGGGGTAGAGGGATTGTGCAGGTTCAGTTCTGCAGAGGGCAAAGCACTTTACACGACGGAGAGAGCATTTTCCCTGCACCTGGCCACACGACACGACATTCCGTTTATTATTTAAATACCTCCCTCCCCACCCCAGACAACAATGCTTCCCTTCTGCTGCGGAGGTTCACGTGCACGTCTCCTGAATGAGAGAACGAAAACCGCTTCCGCTAGTCTCTTTCGTAAAGCGATGACTTGAACGGTCAAGTTAGTCACACTGTCCTGCACAGTGTCAGGAGGCTTTGAGGAAGCCCATTACTGTAGTGATGCACCACACAGAGGCTACTGTACGCTTCGGGGAGCCGGGGTATTGCAGGCTGTTTTGATCTAACGATGTTCTTTACATTCAAGGCCATGAGCTCTTTTAGCTTCTGGTTAAAGCCCTTAGCTGGGGCGATAGGAGGGGATCTGCTGGCACATCCGTGGGAGGCTTTTTGGGGGGTGAGACTGTGGATCTTTGCCTTGCCTTTTGTCTGACATTATTATTATTATCATTATTATAAAACAAAGTGTACAGTTTGGTGGCACAGTTTCACAGCATGGCAGTCATAGGTTTGAATCCGGCCCGGGGCCGTTCTGTGTGGAGTTTACATGCTCTTCTCATGTTCTCCCCGTGTTCGTATGAGTTCCCTCATGGTACTCCAGTTTCTTCTCAGGATCCAAAGTCATGTATTTCACACTAAATGGAGACTCTAAATTGCTCCTCAATATGAGCTTCTGTGTGACTGGTGTGGGGGCCGTGCGATGAATTGGTCAGCTTTTGTCCATCCTCAGCTGGGATAGGCTCCAGCTCCCGCCATAAACCTATTGAGGAATTACCAGTATAGATAATAGATGGGTGGGTATTATTATTCTTCTTATTATTATTTTTTAATAACACACTAAGTATAAGTGCAGCCCACCCACCTGCTGTAAACTTCTGTTCCTCATGGGTGGGATTTCTGCAACGTTCTGAAAGCAGACGGTTTTCGGTCCATAATTTATGCATTTTGCAGCTCTGCTTCTGCGTGTATGAGGCTTCTGCATATTTAAAGGCCGGTACTGAGGGACTCGCTCTCTCCTGGTCCTGATCACGCAAGGCACAGCCCGTCCTCATTCTGAAGCACTGCTCATGAACAGAACAGCACACTGCGCATGTCTTACCCTCTAACATCAAGCGTGACACGCCACACGCATCCCGACTGGCTATTGGCTGCAGCCTTATTGGCAAGACCAATCACGTTGAGTAGCTTTGGCCAGACTTGTGCACGTACGGCGTCAACTAACCAATAACGGAGTGAGGAATACAATGTACACACACACACGCACACACACACACACGCAAACTAAAAGCATAGAAAGCAGACATAAGAATAATTACAAACCATTAACAGCACAATGAAATATATTTTTATAAGTACAGTGTCAAAACTTGCTTGAATAATTTGTTGAAAGCAGTCTAATCATGGTCTGAAAACCTTTTTTTTTTCTTTTGTCGCATTTCCGCCCCAAATGATGACAGTCCAACCTCTGGAAACTTCACTTTTAAGATTAACACATGCATTGGGCGAAAAGCCTGTTTTAAATATGCATTTATACCAGGACATATTTTTTCAAATGGTCTCTTTGGTCCATATTAGGACATCTTTTGAAAAGTAGGCTCCATTGGTTTATGCCCTGAGAATGGCCTGTTATAATTTCTGTGTGGCTGACCTCGGAGGAAATACATGCACAAAAGCCTGTAAGAACTGAGGTTGGGCAGTTTTTAACTGAGTTATGATAATGTATGAATACTTTCAAAATTTCCAACTGCAGACTTGCACAGAGCCAGTTTTGTTACTTTGAATGCAAAATCTAATACACTGCCTGGCCAAAAATAATTAATTAATTAATTATTTAAATAAATAAATAAATCAAGAGGCAGTTTGGCTTACTGTATGGTTCACTGCATGTGCGTATCCTGGTTGGGCGTTGCCACTATGCCAAGTGATGAATGTTCACAGGTCCAGTTTGCCTCCCCATATCTGTGTGAACTGTGTTGACATACTCCTGAGTGCCGATTGAGATGTGGGAGAATTTGAGGACATTTGAGCATTCAACAGGATAACCTTAAATTCACACGTTTGTTTGCTGAACTTAAAAATACTGCAAAGGTGCGTTTGGTTCCAGCATCCTTTGTTTTTGCTAAATTTTGCTTATTTGCCTTCTCTGAAGTGCATACAAACAATGCATAATTAAAATCCTGTGGATGTGAGCTTTTCAAAACCATGAAAACAGCCTCTTTATTGTAAACATCTGTGAAGTTTGGCATCAACCAGGTAGTTGATGTAGCTCTCCATACAATTCCAAAGACTATGTTTTATGCTATAAGACTGTAGAAGTGTGACTATATTGGCACTTCATTACTTTGCATCTGAGGACATTTCCTTTTGAGAACAATTCAGATATCCTGCATATGAAACATTTGTGCAGATGATATTTATTTACTCCTTAACTGTATATTTTAGCCTATGAAAATGCTCAATGCAAAATTAACTATTTGACTGGCACTGTTATTCAGAAGCTGCATTACTGGCTTATCATAAATAGTCAATAATATTGGGTGAAAAAAATCTATGACGACCAACCAACTAATATATCAATGTGTGCTTGGGCCACTATAGATGATTTAAAAAGAAATGCACCTGTTGCAGCTGAAATTGGTCGGGACAGACCGCACAGTCTAGATTAGATTATAAACTTGAAATAAATAGTAAAAAGTAGAGTGCTTGCATAGTACCATTATGCTCAGTCAATGATTTAGTTCAGAAATGTTGTAGCCAATATTTATCCTGATTGCTAGATGATTCTGAATGTAGCTTGTCTGTTGTTTGGATTAAATATGAAATAAAAACAAATCTTTCACATAGATAAGCAAACTTCTGAAACATGGATGTGAGGAACTGAAGCCTATTGACACAGAACGTGTGTATTGGAAAAACATGCTGGATTTACAGAAAAGTCGCATCACTCAAAAACAAAGTGTAACGCGCATGCTGAAATACAAAATAGAAAGGGGGCGGCATGACCTCCTGGATGGTCACACAGATGCTGTAATTTCGAAGTGCTTAAGTGTGTGTCCTGGGACGGAGCCAAACTAAAACAGGATTTAGGAGGCAATTGCAATCTCTGACTGGGTCTCTCGGCGTGGGAGATCCGCTCCCCCCCACGCTCGGAGGGTCAGTGCTCTTTATTGTATTTTCTCTGCTTTTATAATTTCATTTTATTACTTTTGCATGTGGAAATGTTTATAAAAGAGAATTAAATAGATTTCACAAACATTAAAAACATACAATGTACCCAAGTCAACCTCCATCATGGCAAAATGGACGTTATATTTTTTAACTCAAGAACACTTTTAGCTGATACTGCTTCAATGCAATGCAGAGTACCGGTACAATACAAACTGTGAAAGTGATTTGTATTTCTTTATTTACTTTTTTTTGGTAGAAGTTGACAGATGCTCATCAGGAAACTGCATTTCTAGTGAAATATTTTACAAAAGCAATGGAATCTTTCCGATGCCACCCTGGTACAATTAACTACGCAGAAAATAATTCCTATTAAGCTTGGAGAGTCAGATACACTGAGAAACAGTATTATTTTCAACCTGATGTCAATTCTTTGAGAACATTGGGAACATAAGATGTTCATTAATGCAGTTTAATTGGACCAGCAGCCACTGCAGAGCACCAGGGCTTTTTTTTTAGCACTACATAATTATAAATACTAAAAGTAAAAATATCTAGAGCAATATTATTTGTCAATCTGTATTTTAATCTGTCCTTAACACAGAGGTGCTTAGAGGAGAGGAGGCGTTTTACAAAGAGGGAGAGCACGATAGTCATTTATTTTATCTCTGCATAAACTATTAGAAATGTTTTGAATCTTAAAATTTAGAGCACCAAGTCTAGTTCTACAATACCACTCGCTAGAAAATGTATGATTCTAAATCAATGAAAATATTTTATTTCATACAAAAAAATGACTATTTAAAAAAAACATTGAATGAATTATGTCATAATCTTTTAAAGGTCATGAACTGTTCTCCTGTGATCAGAAAAAACAAGTTTTTTCACAAGGTAGAAATTGAGTTTGACCCTTATTTACAATGTTTTTTTTCTTTTTCCTTTTTTCTTATCTTGCTACTGTGTATGGAATCATCGAGAAGAGACTGTCCTCCGGAAAAACCTAGCAAGAAGCTAATTAATTAAACTAATTGTTTTTTTCAATTGCAAAAAACTTGCTCAGATGAGTTTACCAGATTTTTTTCAGATCACAGGAGAGCTCATCTCCTGTCCGATATAAAAGGAAGAATTCTCTGTACACAGTGCAAAGGAAACAATCCATTTTTTCCTGCCATTTTTAAATGAACACAAAAATAGTATAAACATTTTTGAATTGGCCTTTTAACCAGAAATCACAGGCATGCAGAGTTATTGCAAAAGCAACCTTTTGCAATGGAATTTCCACATAGTATAAATCAAAGTAAACAGCATATGTAGGCCATAATTTATCTGCGCGTATTCATACAAATCATTTAATCATAATTACATTATGTCCCAATTTTCATACTCTATAGATATTAAAATTACACTATAATACAATTATACACTTCAATTTTCTTTATTACATGCTTGATCTACTGTAACGTCAACCCCTCAAATATACAAAATTTTCCAACTATGCTTATTTTAAAAGTTCACGCTGATTACACTGGAGATACAGGGGGTGGATAAAATGTTGGAAGGACCCCTGAAAAATGGCTTTAACTTTGAAGTCCTTAAATGCAATTACAAAAACAGCTATACAGGTATCCTATTAAATTGATTATAAAGTAATGGCATATGTCTGCTCAGAAGAGGTCTAATCAGCAACCCTTTGCTCAAAGAGTGTCCAATGGAAAAATTTGAATCCTACCCCATTAATGCAAAAGCAGAATTATGCCAATCCTTCAATCCTTGCCTGTGTGAAGGGCTTTACTACTCAAGATTTGAGTTCCACAGAGACTGGGGAACTGATTTGAATGAAGCACGGCACTGATATCTTTTGGAATGAAAACTTATTTCTGTTTATTTTCATAATTTTGGGTGTAAAAGTCCTGCAAATGCATGTGCTGAAAATAAGAGCTGCAAAAAATAAAAAATAAAAAAAAAATCTTGACAATTCAACACGCGTGATACACAACACTACTGATTATCTGTAAATCCGAATATAAGCTGCCCCCTACCTCATCAAACAGCTTAAAATCAAGAGATTTTTTTCTTTTGGTGTGAATAATAAAGGACAATATGTTTTACTACCATGCAACTGTTTTGATGCATGATACAAACTTTTACATGAAGTGCAAGCGGATATTTCTATAAATGTTATGATTATCAGAGCCAAGAGAGAGATTTTAATGGACAAGATGTGACACTGTAATGCATTTTACACGTGTTTAACCTAGAAATGAAAGTTCACTGGCTGCTTTAAGAATTTGAGTGAACTTAGCTTGAAGATAAGCTTTGTTTCAACTCACAATTTGCCAAAATAATGGATAACAATGAAAACTAACAAACTTGAATTTAATTTCTATAACTTGTCAAGATTAGTGGAGTTAAACAGAAGAAATATGTTCACATGATGTAATGGGGCTATCGAGTTCACAGTAAAAGAGAGGATTTTTCTGAGTTGGATATGCTTTCTATTTTACTTTTTTTCCCTAGAGAGCTCACAAATAAAGAGTAATGGAAAGAATGAATGCTGAATTTTGAAATAGACCTTTTCTAAGCATTAGCAATAACTTTCCATATTTATATTAATATGAAACATGAGTTTTTGACAGTTGACATACAGCACAGGAATTTATTGTGTGTACATATATATATATATATATATATGTGTTATTCACTAAACAGCATTTTACTGGTGTATTCACATTCATTTGAGAATGTAAAGCTTTGTTTTTTTTGCTGTTGTTAAGAGGTTACGCAAATTTTTCTAAACTATTATATATTATGAAATGTTCCCTGGTAGCACTTGTGGCCAGATAAGCTAGGCTGGGATCAGGTCAGGTTTTAGGGAGAGAAGTGAATCATCCAACATCTACCACCTTTTCAGACTGAAGAACTTATGAATATTGTCATATGTCCAGTTATCTATTCCAGGCAAAAATTACAATTATGTCGTCATTTAGATCCCAGCATCTATAATTATGGTTCATTTGTGGAAAGGATCTAAGAAAGTTCCAAAGTGGCCAAATAGTTGGTGCCTACATTGTTGGAGCATTATTTCAAAAACAGCAAAATTATTTACACTGGCAATGGTGTGTCAACAATTATGACAGCATTTGTTAAACATCAAGAAACAGCAATAACAAAAAAGACCCATCGCCTCAAGTCAAAGGTCCCTGATGGGTAAAGCTCACAGATTGGATAAAATAGTTGCTAATGGCCCCAGAACTATGGTTCTTATCAGTCAATATCAAAACCAAATTACGGTATAATATCCGTTGGTTCCCAGACTCGGCCCTGCAGGGCCACACCTGTGTATGCTGTTGTTTTCTTTGTCTTTTTTTTCGAACCACAAGGGCGATTTTAGCGAGCTGTCTTCATTAGGTGCATGAATGTTTTTGCTTATCCTCTGAGGCTAAATTTTGATAGACATTTACAAATGGCATTAAAATTTCATATTTGATGCACACATTAGACTCACTGGCTCATAAAAAGAGGAAAAAATTAATTAATCATTGTAAAAAATCAGCTGGTTCATAATCGGTGAAACTGCAGACACATGATCACAAAAACAGGCGATGTATTGCATCAGACAAGCTAATGATTTTGTTTTGAAAGAACTCACAACACTTAGGATTAGCGATGTAATTTGGAGCTTATCGATTTTTTTTTAGTGTCTAATGTGGCAGGTTGTAAAATAGTGTCATTGGAACTTGCCTGCAATGTAACAAGATTAACTCAACATGTTCTGGATCTTTTAATTTTCATGGCAAATATGAATATTGATGTCAAAATGTGGCTGAAGGTGTTAAACAACTGGTTTAGTCATGAAATGCGCCTGATTAGGACAAATTAAAAGCTTGTTAAAATCCTTCAATTGTAATTGTGGTCGGAACAAAAACTAACATACCGAGCGGTGCCCCTGGACTGGGTTTGGGAGTTGTAGATGTAAACCAAAGACATCCATACTCAGATCAGCGCCTTGTGTGCGTGTACTTCTGCAGCTTTCTCCAGATTTACGTCACAGAGTTTCCCCTCCTTTGAAAGTGCTGTCTTTTAAATTCACTCAGAACGTCTGAATTTAGGTCAGGCTCCAGTTTTTTTTCCCCAGAATTCCCTGCAGCCACTCAAGAACATGTTTAGGAAAGCATTTCACTGGGTTTAATCTCACCACGGCAGTAAAAGGAAAGTCTTATAGGCTCTTATACAGTGTTTCTGCCAAACCTTCTTCAAGAATGTCCAGGAGGCAGAACCTTCACCACTGTTAATGCTGCTCACATTTGCTCTCCCTCTCTCTCTCTCTTTCTCTCTCTCTCTCTCTCTCTCTCTCTCTCTCTCCCCACATTAGACTTGGCACCCTGCATGCCACAGAAAAGCTGCATGTTTTTCAGGTATAGAAAAGAATTTCGTAAGGCACAAATCCATTGAAATAATTTTTAATAGAGGTCAATCATTACATGTCTCTTGCATCAGGATGAGTTCTCCTGGTTGAGTAAAATGTAAATCTACCGTTTCATGTCACTAACTGTTGAAGCTAAGCTGTCTGAGTTTTTGAAGATTCGAGTACTTTGTGGATTCATTTGATTGGAAAACCAATTATCTATATGTTATTAGACTCCTCAGGAAATTCTGTGAGTTTGAAATCTAAAAAAACATTTTGTACATGCAGCACAAATATTCATACAGTGACTCGCCTAATATCTGACCATCTAGACAGTGTGTTTGTAATCTCGCATTAAGAACAAAAACACACAATAATGACATTTTCATAATGCATGTATGCAGGTACAATTATTTTATATTATTTTAGGAAGAACTAGAAATAAACAAATTAAAATGGTCCTCACATTAGTTCAGCTTCTAACAGTAATGCACTGTTTACCCAGTATGATTGGCTAGAAGATTAAACTGTGCATTAATATTGTGCAAAGGACTGATATTTCCGGTAGAGTTCAAAGGGTGTGACACAGTTATTTAAAGCAGGGGCAAAGACTGCAGTTTGTCAGCCGCAAAGGGCAGAAATTACTGTCACATATTTTGAGAAAAATGAACATCCTAAATTATGCCTTCGGGACCCAGGTGCTCGTGATAAGTGGTGCACCAGGCGGTGTGGCAGGTGCCAATAGGCAACACAATCTGGCGATGTCAGTTTTTCCAGTGATCGCTTCTCTGTCGTGGCTCAATTAATTCATGAAAAAATGGTTATAAAACTGGAAAATGCAGGCGACTAATGGTTTATAGAGTGACTCGGCAGGGTCACGGAGGCCAGCCAATATCACTCACGAGGATCCCAGTGATTTATGGAGAAGAACTGAGGATTCAGTTTTACATCTGGATAATGGGCTCCCTGCATTGATATTCATTAAACAGGCTCCCATACCACACCCATCCCGGGGCAGAAAACAGCATCAATCCCATAATTCAGTGCAACTTCTGATCATTTTCATTGACTTTATCACATAGATCAAATAATATTATTTATTATTTATTATTATTTATCGAGTTCTCTAAAATGTGGCTTCTAAGGACATCTACCAATCTTTTGTGCTTTATTTTCTGTGGTCTTTACAAATTTGGTATGGAGCAAATATATCTTGGAGCAAATATAAACTTGTCAACATATTAAAAATATTGAAGTCTACAGACTTCATGGTTTCCGGAGTAACGTATGCCAAAAAAAAAAAAAAATCATTTTCTGAATCTCTTAGTGATGGGCATGATGAAATACAATGTATAAACTGTACGTAAAATATTTGAAATAAAATGAAGGAAAATATTCTCACTTAAACTAATATAACATGCTGATGACTTTTCTGCAGCTGGATTGATGAAAACATTCCCTGACCTTCAGTTGAGAGTAATTTGCTCAGTGGCCATTGGAGCTAACAGAGTTCAGAGGGAGCCCCTGTAGCGCTCTCTAATCACCATAACTCCACACAGACACGCACAGACGCCATCATCCAAGAGTTTAAAGCTTATAAAACAGAAAGTGCATGTACTGTTTATCATCAATTAAGATTTTTTGACAATAATAAATTTGCAATACTCTCTTAAGTGTATTTAGAAAATAATAATAATTAAAAAAAATCAACACTTGAATTTGCTCTGAAAAAATTAAACACAACCACTGACTCCACGAAATGACAATAATAATAAACATATTCTAGACTACAAGGACACAAGGAGCCAGGAAATGTATGACAATATTACTTAACAATGATTTTACAGCTATTCAAACTTATTGAAAGGCTGTATCTTCTATTGAATACATGTTTGAATAGTCATGAAAAATGTTTACTGGATTCACAATATTATAAGTTTTAATAATTGTGTTGGCATTTTTCCCCGTTATATGACCTTTCACTTGCTCACTTGGAACATTAGAGGTTTGGCTCTGAAAGGGTTTTGAAAATATACAACTCAAATCATCTGCAGATGGCCATTCAACTTTAGAGAGTATTGCGCTCCAGATTATATCCAAAAATTTTATATTTCCAAAATGAAATAATAGAAATGGCAGAAGCACCTGAGCCAGTAACCTGTTGTAACTGCATTTAACGCTTTTTCCCATAATGGCCACACATGACGCCTATATACATATATATATATATATATATATATATATATATATATATATATATATATATATATATATATATATATAATGGGGATATCCCTAAGGCGTCAAATGTCGTCATCAAATGTTGACGGAAAGGGAGGGGGGAGTCTATGGGTAACAGTGGGCATTATTGAAAGTTTGCCACCACCAGCTGCAACAACATTGGCTGGTACTGTTTACGTGTGTGTATGTGAGTGTCAGTGTGTATATATGTCATTGTAGCAATATATGTTCCTGAAGACATCTATTGTAGCAGGGACTAACTATCACAGAAGTGATATTCAGTATTTTGCCAGGTGTTTCTATGCCTGTCTATGGGCAGATTGTATCAATGCAATAGTGTCACAACGGTGCCAGGCGCAATCACGAAACTTTACAGGTTTAACTTCACAAAAAAAAGGGCAAATATAGAAGCGGTTGTTGTCCGAGCTAGGGCACACGGAGTAGGAAAGTATATATACTTCTACTGCTGACCTATTTGAATATTTTATGCAATTCCCATCATGTCAACTTACTCTTGCTAATATAAGCTTCATCTGTGCCAAGTCTGGTACTTTAAAAAAAAAAAAAAATTCAACTGACTTTCTTTTTAAACTTATATTATTCAACATAATTGTGATGTTTTCCATAGGATGGTAAAACGTGCCAAAAGTGGAGAATGTCTGTGATTAGTTGAATTGGTTTGTTTGTAGCATGATAAAGATTGGTTTTGTTAAAGTTAAATCAGTGTAAAATTAACTGTCGGGCTCCAGAGAGACTGTTAATGTTGCACGGAAATGATTCACAATTGGGTCCGAGCCTCACGCTGTGTTTATTGCACGACAAGACTGAAACCCCCATCGGCCTTTGACCCCAATCGTCAAACCTAATAAACGCAACGGAGCGATATTTTAATTGCTATGAAATCACTGCTGCTTGCGCAAAAAAAAAAAAAGAAGAAATTTCCCCAAGCAAACACAAGCATCTTCAGCTGATAAAACAACAGCGCAACTTAGACTACAGTCTGGACGGAGTTTAATGAACTTTGCACTTTAAAAGATCTTTTTGGTAGTTCTTTTATAGCTCATTTTTTACCTCTCTCACCTTTAGCTGGTGACTGTGTGACAAAAACGTACAATCAGGGTAGAACTTAACTTTAGTCTTAACTGGGTCCCTTAGTGGGGAGGCCATGTCAAGTGGGGCGAACAGAAAAAGCCTCTCTAATGATCTGTCAAATGTACCGGTGCGAGCAGCCGCAGTGGGGAACCTGGATGGAAGTAACTGTCATTCAAGCTCTCGAGCAGTTGTTCCACCTCTGACGGTGACGGACTTGCAGCAGTGGGAGCTGATGGTGAGAGCTTTTACCCCACTTTTCCATTATGGAGAGCCTGCCTTCAGTAACCGCAGTGACCAGAGCCAGGAAGCAGAGGGAAGAGGCCTGGATCAGCTCCTGTGTCCCGGGCTGCTGGTCTCAGGCCCGCTTCACTCAGCCCCACGGCTTGGCCTGGCTTTAAAAGCAGCTGCCAACTTAATTGGGCCGCGAGGACGGACAGCTCCTTTTCATGATTTTTTCATCGAGTATAAAAAATGCAGCATTTTGTTTGAGCCGGACAAGACATTTTGTAATGGAATACAAAAGGACTTTTCCAGGCGCAGGATTGGAAATGCAGGAAACTAGGATTTTCGCCTGCAGTCTGGAAAAAATTAACAGCCATCGACTTGATGTGCCGAGGTAACACTTGAAGAGGGATGACGGCATTAACCCATCCAAATTTCACTGTATGTACAAATAAATCAGCTCCCATGAGCACTGCCAACTACTAAATACACTGTACTGACTCAGTTATGTCGTAGTATCAAATTCCAGACTGCGACGCACGAAATGACACACAATTCCGTGACAATTGGTCTCACTCATTTAATCTGTTGCTATTTTCATTTATTGTTAGTCAGTTACTCCTTCCCATGCTATATCTGTGTGTTTTTAATTGTGGCCTTGCTTTCATCTCAGCCTGCCACTGTTTTTGTCCCACAGAACTGGCAAGAGTGCAGATAAATTTGAAAGCAAAAAGCTATATCTAATTCAAACGTTTTGTTTTGGCCGTGTTGGCATCGTGGTAAACCCTTTCTGTACCTTCTCAATGTCAATGGCTCTTTAAGGAAGTGCATCACCTGTTGCAGTGTTTGAGCTTTTTACTGGGCAGCTATGACTTTGTTTGCTGGCAACAATATCGACCAATTGGAAGTCAGACTACAGACAAAGAAGTGACGTTCGACGGAAAATAGTCAAATGGAATCTTGAGAGTCTGGCAGTCTTTTCGTACCAGAGGTTATGTGTTATGGATCTATTTGCCTAAATATTCTCACGTTTTAATGAAATTTTAAATTTATCTTCTCAAATTGGTGTAATTTAACATGATTTTCCTTGTAACCATGACTGTTGTGAAATTAAATGACAATAACTGCCAGGAGTTGAGTCAGCATAAGATTTTCCATTGTTGGATACAGGGTCCGCAACTGGATACCATTCCGCACACTTCTGGTCTAAACATCTTTTTTTTTTTTTTTTTCAGAAAGGACTGAAATAAAATTGGGAATTACTGTACTATTTTAGGGAAGCTCTTGTCAAATTTATTTAGCAGGTTTACAAAACCCAGTTTGGAGATTTTAAATTTAATTTAATGAAAATTCTGTTGAAGAAATGGGATGAGGAAAACATAATGCATTTAAATATTTGGAAGTAAAATCCAATGTCTGTCTTGTATAAATGTATTGTATATGTGAATATATTGGCCTTTTTGATTGATTAAAAAAATCCAATCAGAATATCTCAAGGGGAACACATTTAACTGATCCTAAGAAAGTGTTTGCATTGAAGCCTTTTCCGTGAATATTACTGTGGAAAATTAGCATTGACAACGTAATAACATGCCATATTTTCTGTGAGACTGCATTATTTGATCAACAGATAGCTCATAATATCTTACGCTATCATCATTGGATCATTTCTGCATTCTTTCCCACTATGTTTGCAACTCAGCTCAGTTGCATCCTTGAAAAAAATGGTTGTATAATTGTCCATCCATTCACAAATGACAATGGCTGTAAAAAATTATTCCCCTTTTCTAGGCAACATTCTACTGTTTCCATGCCACTTAAATGTGGACACCTCAGCCAGACATTTTTCAATGAGGATGGCAGAAAATTAGCAAATATAGAGTTTTGGGCTGGGCTTTAATGGACTAAAATCAATATCATTTTGAAAGTGGAGTTTTTTTCTTTTTTTAAGTTCTTTCCCGGTAAAGTAGCTTTTTAAAAAATCATTTACTTAAATAGCTCTCATACTATGAAACATATTTTCTGCACCCAAAATAGATGCACTAAAAGGGGGCTTCCACATTCCTTGTTTTGTTGCAAGCACTGCTGGGAGGTGACTATGACTTTCAAAAAGAATGTAATAGTCAGAGGATTTTTTTCTCATTTGGGCAGAATACCGACAATATCACTAAAGCCTCAAGCAGTAAAAAACCTGGTTCAATAAATTGGCGGAATTTGGTCCAGTCCATGTGGCGGGAACATTACTTCATTGCCATAATTATAAAATAATTCAGATGGCGTAATTCCGTCAACTATCCGGGTAGACACAAGCACCAAATTATCTACCTGGCATTGTTTTTCACACAATTTTTTGCTCTTACGTGGTAGGAGTACCTAGTGGCAGCCATTTTGCGCTCTTTCCATAATTCCACCCCTTTCTACAGCCTGTGGCTTTTACAGAGGGGAGCCTTGGGTTCAGTTCTCGGCTGCCTTCAGTTTAGAGTGCTGTCCCTCCATTTCCACAAAGAGGATTGCGCTCCAAACGGCTTAGGAATCACTGCTGCTTTGAAGTGCTTTAATCCGCTCCACACCTTCAGACAACCCCTCCTGCAATATCCATGTGCTGAGAAAATGCTGAATATTTGTGTTATTTCCTCAAAAATTTTCTCCTTAGTGTTTTTTTTTTCAATTCAACCTACAATACGTATAATTTTCCATATATTTTTTTCTTTAATAGAGGGCATCAAGTATTCTAATGCATAAATGCATTTAAAGCAGGTTGTCAAGGTTATTCCTTACACTCCTACACCAGTGCAGTTTAAGTGACTGGTTGATGCACTCAACCCCCCTTCGTGACATTTTTTATTTCCCATTAATTCATATAATGTGTGCCCAAAACAATGATAGATAAATAAAAAAATACAACAATGACTACTATGAAAACTACAACTACATCAACAATCATCAATATATTATTACTGAGTTGGCGACTTGCGTAATTTCACACATCTCCTCTGAAACCACCGCGAATAATGAGTCTGTTTTCCGCAGACACCGGTTTTACTATGTGACAAAGACGATGCGCCAGGTTTCGAACTTAGTTATGAAGTGAAAACTGCATTTTGAAGCCATTTTTGCAAGTAAAACTGGCTAATTCAATCAGCTGTTATCATGCCCGCGCATAAAGCCCATGCATAGCATGGGTATCGGCTAGTAATAATAATAAGAATGGCAATAAATGCATTCATTCAAATGCAAGTTTTTCTTACCTAGTTCAGTTGTTAATTTGGAGAATTCTTGAAGTTAATAGCTAAAAATTATCTCATTCTTCCGTTTTTATTTTTCCATAATTTCACCATAAGCAAACAATGAATCTGAGGATCATGAATCAGAGGTTTAACGTCGTGAAAACAAGCATATTCGAGAACAAACACATCAACGACCACCTGAACACAATTGAAGCACTGATTACTAAAACCCCACAAGTCAAGATTTGATAGTTTTGAAAAAATCAAGGAAAACATTTTAACTCATGAAAAAGTGCAGACAGTGCTTCAGTATGATATGCAGTGTTAAGGTGATCTACCACTGGATTCAGACAACCCTACTTGATTATATATTCTATTCCTTAAAAGGAATAATGGACAAAAAAAAATTAGGACTTCTGGGGTTCTAAGCACATATGGTTGGACTTGTGGGGTTTTAACCCCATATTTAGGGTTATTGGCCTTACATTACGTGACAACCCTGAAACAAAATGTTACCATTTACAATAAAATAAATAAAAACCCCGCACTGTGACAAAAACTTGTTTATTATTTACACTTTAATTAGCACATAAGAGGATCTAGTGTTTGATATGCGATACCTTTAACTGCCAATAACGCCGAACTTGGAACATGACTTGCGGTTTTTCAGTACCCCAAAGATGGCCCTTGTCAAATGTGATAAGGCAACGGTCTTAACTCAATTTCACCAAAAGTGTGACTTATGGGGTTTTAGTAATAGGTGCTTCAATTATTGACCGACTGATGTTACAGAATAAACCATAGTAAAACGATGACATTATGATATAAATCCAAGGTCAAGTAATGAAAATATTATAACAAGATCTTAACCAGAGAGGTGTACTACAAAGTGAGATTAGGGGGTTAGCGAGGTATGTTGAGCATAAAGCTGAGGTTTTGCATGTCATGAAGGTGGCCCTTTGTTTTTCCTTGATAATTTGTGGTATTTCTGACTGCAAGTTTTAGGTTTGTCCAGCCAGTTCATGCAACGGAAGCCTGGCTAATGTTGAACTTGCTTTGATGCACACCCCCAGGACACTATAATGTACATACACCAGGTGCCAAAATTAGCATCATTACCCTTAGTTTACTGATTACATTACCAGGTAAATAATTACTTTGGCTACTGAGCTATTTTATGAACGAGAGCATCTTCGTATTTGTCGTCTGAGGTGATTTAAGGGTATTGTAAGTTTTGCATATGCATTTTGAAGTCTAAATATTCCCATCTCCAACCCCCAATCAGTCCCAGTAAAACTGTTGGAAAATGGACTGCGGAATCCCCTGGATGTGTTGGATGGGATTATCTTCTCTAAGTTGAATCTATCTTGCTGTGTGTATGTGGGCGAGAGGCAGGATGAAAAATTAACCCAATTGATATCATTTTCAATTCATAGATGCCGCCTGATTTTGTTAACCCATTGATACTGACCTTAAATTCAAAGCTGGTATCTTCCATTGGCTGAGAAATATTCGTCAGAGTTTTAATCAATCTAAATATTTAGATTAATTGAGGATAGAAACAAATGTAAAATTAGCCAGATAAACCCTCCAATTAATGCTGAATGTGTATAACAGTAAATCAATCCTAAATTCAATTCCGGATTCTCTGATCAATGACTGTTTATTTATTTATTCATACAGTCAACATTGAAAAATACATGTATCAACCATATCAATTTCCATTTGCAATAAACGCAAGCAGTAAGGAATGAAATAAGTTGGGGCTTAAAAGATGAGGCACATCGTGTCATTAGTCTTAATACAAAGCTTATGCTTTGTTCTTTTTAAATTCCTGCACTGTACGTCTTTAATTGGGTAAATGCACTTTTTTTCCTGTTCCAGGACAGCTGCATTATCCAATCAGTTTGTCTGCCTTCTGGGCTGGCTGTCTCGTCACCATAATGTTAGCCACTGATATCCTGCCAAGTAAAGCACAGTCATTGCTCACTTCGGCTTGTACAATGTGGCTTGCGGTTAGTGATTTCGGCCCAGATTTAATCAATAATTGTCTTTGACAAGCACCATATATTGGGTTATCCAATTGCCTATGTGAACTTGCCAAACTATGTTTTTTTTTTTAACCAAAAAACCGACATTGTTGTTCATTTATTTGCAAGTAACTGTTGAATATCAGAAAGAGGCTCACTGTTCTCATCGGCTCAGCAAAGTAAGGTCAGAGAAGCTTTGATCCAGTTATGTTTCGCATATCTGACCCACAGCTAGGCCAACAAACATTTTTTTAAGAAGTGCAGCAACAGAAGAATTATTTAAACAGTAATCTGGGGGTTCAGTTTTGATGCTTTTCCCAGGCTAACTGCGACAGCCATGTTGGAAACCAAGCACATCAGAAGCGCTTGGAACAAAATCTCACTAACTGAGCTGTCTTGTTATCTAATCAGATTGTGTCTCTTTTCTTTCGGGAGATCTTTGCTTTTTACATTCAGTCTATGCTGCACCCCCTCCCCCCGTTCCGTCTGAACTGGGACCAGAGCCGACGTCAGATACGCCCCAGCTGCTGAGTTTCCGTTAGCTTTCGCTGCGGTGTTGTCATCCCTAATAACTCAGCGTGAAGAGCGCGTCTCGTCACGGCCCACGGCGAGTTGCAGTGGATGACGTGGCAGGTGGCAAACTGCAATCCTACAAATGGACAACAGATTAGATAAAGGAGAGGAGAGGCATGTATGAATTACATTCATGTTTAGCATTAAGTACTTCATTTGTGTTTGGGCAGGCAGTAGCATTGCATCGCGGTCCCGTGCGCAGGAAAGAGTGTGTTAATAAGACACGATTTCCCCGGCAGTTTTGTCATGCAGCACCAGCACTTCCTTTGATTGAAACCACCCCGCGTCTCTGTTTTGGCTTCTCCGCTCACTCGTTTTGCCTTTACTCAAGGCTCAGGACGAGTTTCGATCTGGCCTGGGAACAAAGCCCCGAACTCTCCCACCGACTGCTCATCAGGGGATAAGATGACTACATTCCTCAGCAGGATGATCAATATTCCTATTTTCCTCCTGGTCTATTGATGCTGTCATTCGTTGAGGCCAAATAAAATTTCCATTTTTCTGTGTGGCCGATTGGTATTCACATTGACTCCGACGAAATGAGCTGCATCCCGCCCTGGCAAAACTTCAACTATTGGAAAAAGTAAAACCATATGAGTTATGAGAGAGATTTTGAAAGTAGCTAATATTCTGAGCTCCCCTGCTTGTCTATAAGAGGCTGGCAGAGGACTGGCACATCATCTACAGTTAAGCCCTAATTTGTCAGAGAAAAGGACGTCAAATTGTGCGTACAATTACCAATATATTTGTGTGAAAGGTGGTGAGCAGGCAGTTTATATTTTCAAATAATTTGCAGATTCTTAAATACAGAGCTTTATTTACTTCCAAGAAAATATTTTTTGGATTGATGAAAAAGGGGAATACATGTACAGTGTTTTGTACAAGCATTCGTTATGCAAAACCTGGAAGCTGAGTATAAAAATAAACAGAATCCATGATGATCAAGAAATAGATTTATTTCTGAAATGAGTAGTGAACTTGGTGTATTCATACACTGGAAATTATTACCAATGTTTGACACAAACTCAACATTTCAGAAGCTGAAATCCATTTAACGAAGTCATGAAATGGACTCTGCAGCACTTGGGATGCATCTATTTTATTGTTTATTCCATTTTCTTGAACCATTTTATGTAACTCCAATACCCATTCCGAAACTTTTGGCAAAACCCCCAAGACTGCAAAATCCAAGAACACTGATGTCAGTCATTTTGCATACCATCACAAACCAGATAGGCTCGAGACATGGGTTAAACATCTTTCCCTTCTAACTCTAGATGAACAAATGTAATTATGAGTTTGCTTCTCATTTCTCGTCCATCTTGACCTTGAAATACACGATGGCAGTCACCATTGTGAGAAGTTTTGAAAATCTGCATCTATGAACTGCCTTTTTCAGCAAAATCAGGGTCATGGAATGTGAGAGGATGTTTATTTTAGTATTTTCTGATCAGTGACAACTGCCGACAGCACGCGTGGAAAAATACACCTCATTTTTCATTCCTGCTCATCTGGTCCAAAAGATGATCTCTGATTGACTGCATCTGCAATTGATTTGGGATTTTTGTGTCAAGCTGAACTTGCTCCTGGGTGCATCTTAATAAAGGGACTTTTCAAGGATCAGGACACATTTATATAGCTCAATAAATGTAAATCAATCATCACAACTAAAGTGGATTCTGACCCATCGTTATAGCCTACAGCATATTTCCTTTGGAAGTCCTTGCCTGTACTCTTAGAAAACCATAAATATTGCTTTTGGATTATATAACTCTAAATGAACTTCATATGAAGCAATATTTTAATTTTCATCAGTGCAGATTAGACTTTGCCCTTCCTTCATGAACATTGATGGGATATTGCCTGCTGAAATAGCATGCAGAATACAATCTAGCCTTGGTAAAATGATATTGGATTTGCAGAAAAATTATGAAAAATGAATATCTCTCTCTCTCTCATCTCTCTCTCATTCTCTGTCATAAAGAGTATATTTACTTTAATTTGAAGTAATTGAAGTAAAAAGTAATGTTAATTCATTTTAAAATGTTTTGCATGTCAATGATGCCATATGTTCTGTCGATGATGAAGGAGGCTACCAAGTGTGTTTGCAGGGGTAAGTAGGCCTCTCACCGCAATGAAACACCGAAAGGTTTGTTTTTATTTGTCTATTTTTATGATGGCACTTTCTACTCTTTATAAAATTTATTGGTTGCTTTAGTGGCTTTTTCATCTTTAGTCTTGCATCTGTTCATGTTTACATTCATCTGTTTTTAATATTTTGTTTTTTGTTTTTCCTTGTTTTTGAGAACATTTTTCTGTTGTTTTATCTGTGATGTATTCATAATTACTATTGAAGTATTCGTGCAATAAACGGGACCTTATGATCCCAGTCTCATCCAGACTCGTCATATAATGACACTACCTGACCAAGAGTCAATATACTACAAAAAAGGGGACTTTTAGTGTCCCTATTTGTCGCCCGTTTAAAACGAACCCTACACCCTAATCTTTAACCCTTAACCCAAACCTTAACCCTAAACGTCTAAAAAGCATGCCAAAAACCTCCGTTTGCATCATATATCAACACTCAGTCATATAGCGTCATTATATGACGAATCGAGATGAGAATGTGTTACAAACCAAATCTCGCTCTCTCTCTCTCTCTCTCTCTCTCTCTCTCTCTATAAATTGCACAGAGTATACTGCATATAAAATTGTTTCTTGCGCTTTCCTTTCGATGCAGTGGTGCAGTGGCATTTCTCAGTTGTCATGAGTGATTCTCACATCAGTGGAAGAGTTGGGGACAAACATCTTAAGGCCCTGTCAGGGAAAGAAACGTCAGGTTTCCGATGAGACCTCAGTCCCCCTCATTGGGATGTTTACTGCTGTCTTATTGTCATTACGGTCATGTCTGACACCATTGCATTTTATCTGAGGAGAACTTCACCACAGAGCTCCCTGATAAAGCGCCATGCTAATTAAAGCAGGAGCAGATTTACTTTTTGGATTACGGCGTTTGTAATCCACGCAGCAAATGAGCGATTTTCTGTTTCCAGACTGTCGTTTCCCAGCAGCTCTTATGCTATCTGGCTCGGCTGAGCAGCCGCGAGCGATTAGAGTGTTTAAATACAACATTCGCCGAGATTCGAGCGAGAGAATGAGACTATGAGGTGAATCAGGGGACAATATGGGAGATTTATGTTAAATATGCTAAATAAGTCGCCCATTTTATCTTTTCTTTCTTGTACTTTCCCCCTTAGTCTGTTTCTGTTTCATGTGTGAAGGCCTCTCTCTCTCTCTCTCTCTCTCTCTCTCTCTATCCCCACTACGCCTTTGTTGCTTTTTTAATCTGCAAACATCCGATACGAATCGCGTAAGACAAACAAATCCAGGAGCGCGTTTTCTCCATGTGGATCTCTCCTTCAGATTGATGCAGCATTTAATTCTCGGTCTTTTGATTCCTCTGCGGATGCCAGATTAGCCCATAGAGGGTTGAAATAAATTTAAAGAAATATTTAAATTATCTTATACATAAATAATTATCTAGTGCAGTTGAAAACCTTTCATGTGGCGACATGGTAGGCTGTTGAACAGCTTTGATTTTGATATACACCTACATCATTGAGTAACAATAGCTGCATTTTGCGCTCTAAGGGTTAAGGAACGTCGTGCTGCGCCATGAAAGTAGCGGCCAGACCTCAACGTGTCATTAGCGGCGATACTTCACAGCGCACTGCGCTGTTCTGCTCTGGGAGAAAATGAAAGAGAGATTGATCAGAAGCATCAAGGTTTACATTGATGAGCCTGCGAGAAGCTTGAGACAAGTTTGAAAATTAGCCTCAAATTTTTAGTTATTGGCACTTTTGAAACTATCAATTTAACCCTTTTGGTACTAACGGGACATGTACAGTATGCACACAATATTTTGAAATATCCTGTTGGGAGATTTGAGTCCCATAAGCCCCTGCAATTGGCACAGTTCTGTATTATAGTCACAAAAATGGCAAATAAATCCAATGGGTAACTCTTGACTTGTATCGCTGTATTCAGAATTGAAAGGCTTAATCTATATTTTGTCTGGATGAATGTGTTGATCATATATTATCAATGATGATGTGCACTTATGAAATTATGGAGGATAGTTGCATATTATCACAAAAATCATTCAATGAAATATTGGTGCTTTGCCTAATTTCAGGCCGTTTTCACAGTACCAGAGGCTGTGTGCTTGGAGAATAAAGTGCAGGTGTTGTGATGTGAGGACAGAGGCCTTAAATAAGCCCTTCCTGACTGCACAGTGAGTGCGGCCTGTTTATTTACAGGTCACTGTTTAAGATTTTTGACCCATCAGGCCCACTCATCCATTATGTTCCGCGGTGTCATGGCGACAGCTCGGACAGGCACTCTGAACTCTGGCCGCAGTGCTGTCCGCACTGTCCTCGTGATTGACAGCTCCCGAACCTCTCAGGGCGTGTTTAAAGTAGCCGCTGGGAATTCCTTTCAATGTCTAATAGAATCACAAGAATTGCAAGACTGAAACTCTCCACATTTTCCCAGGGCTTTTTAAACATCGTCTGTTGAATAAATCAAACTTGTTTGAGCTGTGCTCCCTTAATTTTGTGTCAAAATACGTAACAACAATTTTCTATTTAACCGCAGGGTGCTACAAAAGCATCTTTTGTTGGATGGGTCAGCCAGGAACAATCAACGGTTTTCGGGCCAAAAGTATTTAGACACCAGCTCATCAAGCAATATCTCAATGCAAAATCATGGACAGTAATCAGACACAAAGGCAGGAAAATGCAGTGCGCTTTATCTCCGCCCCCCTCTGCCACAGCTGCTGCTCGTTGAGGTGGAGGTGCTATTGAGAGTATAAAAGAGCTGCACTGCCAGTTTGGCGGTGCAGCTGCATTCTGGTTTCTATTCTGTGTGTGATGGAGTCCTGTCTGTAGCTGCTGCTCCCCTGGTTTTGTTTTAATGAAATCTTTATTTATATTTTTACTCAGCCTGTGCATGTGGGTCCCTTTCTCTGGTGTTTGGGTACAGGGTCCCAGTGCCTGCTGGCTTCACGCCTTTTGCCGGCGGGGGCAAAACCATGGCAGGTGGGCCAGTAGCTGGCGGACTTCCCGCTGGTTAAAATAATCCCCAATGCCTCAGTGCAGTGATGGGGACACTGTGCTGTAGGAGGCACCATGAGACATTAACCCAAGGTCCTGACTCACTGTGATCATTAAAGATCCCTTGGTATTCTTCAACAAGGGTAGGAGATCACCAGTCTTGGCTAAATTCCCAAACTGGTTCTTTCATCCTGCTGTCTAATCGTACCCTGATTTAATTGGCTATGCAAATTCTTCTCTCCCTCTCCACCTCAGCTGATATGCGGGGAGAGTTCTGACTCAAAATGGCTGCTGCTCATCACCCAGGGTGCTACACATTAGTGGTGGTGAGGTGAGATTCCCCACATGACTGTAAAGGGCTTTGAGTATGCAGGAGAAAGTGCTACGTAGATTCAATGTTACTCGCTCCATTAAAATGCTGGGGGCCTGGTACGAACTATGAACAGAATGTATGATGCTTTTGATTTTTATTGAAAAGATTTAACATTTGAATGCAACCATTACAATGCTAAACAGTTTTTGGGCGACATCTCCACTACTGTCCGATGTTCATATGTTGTATTTTTTATGTGTTTTGGATATTCCATATATAGTATTTCAGTAGTGCAGCATTCCCACTTCTGTAGTTCTATAGTTGTGTCTGGGCTGTATGTTTTGAAAATTCCCTTCCCTTGGTCATTGTTGTAGTTGAAGCAAGTCAGTGAAGGTTTTTCTATGAACTTAGACAGTGTAGTGCAACCCACCAATTGCTCAACCCCTAATCAATGGCCCGAATTACAAGGTTGGGCTGAATTTCATCTGCTATCAACTAGCAAACCATTTTATCTACCCTGCCGGTTGGCTGTTGGACTTTGCCGTTGCAGAAACAATCGCTTTAAAAAAAAAAACAGCACAGCTATTTATGCTAAGAAGAGAGAAACTGAAAGAAATTGGCTGTTGAGGCCATCAAAGGTAAACATACCAATCAACCCACTTGCTACAAACTAGGCATTAGCCCCATTTCCAACTAACGTTAGTTAGGCTAGTTTGCTGGCTTCTTTGGGAAGAAATTAGTTTCACAACACCACAAAATCAGCAGACTGAATAACTTGTATAACCTTCGGAATTGTAGCAGCATCTATCAATGTTGATCTGTAGAGGTGTGGCTGTTTCCTACCCCTCTGTGCAGAGCTTAAATCACGAGCCCGTAATATGAATGATCAAATAACAGTAATAACCCTCTTGTGCAAAGATTGTCAAATGATTCTTTTAAAATCGCATAGCTCTCGTATGAAACTGGCAATAAAAATCAAAGTCGAGTGTGTCTCATCATTTCAAGAGTAAAATCAGTTATGATTTATGTTTCGTGGTAAAAAAGAATGGCTTAGACAGACATCTTACAAAAAAAAAACCCCTTGAAGCAGAAAAATATTCAATAATTTATTCACTGTTGACACAATATTAATACAGAAAAAGTTGATATATATCTATCACAGTGGTCTGGTAAGAGGAGTATTTTTTGACCATTTGAACAGCACCGCTGGTACAGTTCACTGTAAAGTTTCATTCACTCTAGTTCCAGCCTAGCATCTTGTTCACAGGCAGTGAATCCCTCACTGCAAGGCTGTCTGAAAAGTTTGGAGTATCTGATTCAGATATTTCCTTTTCCAGGCCAACAAAACCCAGGCTTTCCTCTTCAGTGTAGTCTGAGGTGAGTATTAGTTTCTGGTGACATTTTCTGAAGTTTCTACCATAAGAAAGACAGCTGTAGGGTGCTGCAGGGTTTCATTCCTCTGCTCATAGCACAGCAACAAGAGGACGTTAAATTAATCCCTTTTAACTTATAATAGGATTATGCTGTTTAATTAAAATGAACTGAAGTGCAATTTACAAGGCTGTGGGGGTAAGTGTTACAAAGTTGAGCCGCAGTTCACTGATGCATATTCTCATCTCTCTCAAAGTTCACACTTTATTCTCTATACGGCCTGTATGTTTCTGTGGTCTCACATTGCCAAGCGGCGACACAATTTATGACGATCATTGCATCGTATCATTCCAAAAATGCATATGTATATTCAATAACATTATTCCCAATGCATGAAATCATTTGCTTAAAACTCATTCCAGTACTGTGTTCACCATAACAAATTCACTTACCACAGAAAGTACAGTAGTATTACATTATAATACAATTGCGTACAACTGCCCATCAAGTGGAAACAGTTGTTTTACTGCATTGCAAAGGAATCCGCGGGAATCTGATCGGGTTTTCATTTTGTCTTAAAATGGAGGGTGCAGGCTCTGGAAAACAGCCCACTTTCAACCGCCTAAATATTATTTATGCTTTATTTATTTTGGGACTATGAAGAGAAAGAGTGCTGGGAGTCATTTGAGTTTGACAAACAAACAGAACAAATAACATGTGTTTTGGATTGCGAGGCAGCGTTTCGCAGTGCGATGAAATTCTTGACAGCATCGCCGCGTTTTTATGACATCTGTAATTGCATCTCGCGAATCAGATCAGGTCCGGCTGCCAGGGGTTGCACACAGAGGAGCTGTATTTCGAGTGCTCGCATGGTAGAGACCGACGTAAAAAAGCATCGAGCGGAGTTATGCTGCTTTTTAATCAAAATCAGCTGAACTGGCCCACTCTAATGCAGCACAGCGGGATAAAAGGTGTCAGCAGTGGGTTATCTGCGCAGAGAACACCATCGTTTCACAACTACTTCCCTTCCAATTACCACAACCTAAAATACAACACTGCGCCTTTTGTACCAATTAGCTCCTTGTGGAAGAGATGCCCCACCAGCTAAGACAGAGTCCCGGAGCCCGGGGCGTGATTAATTTCTTCACCTTTGCATGAAATTTGCACACCTACAGAGAGCCCAACTTTCTAAAACATTCTTTCCGCAGCCTTGAAGCTGAGAGGGAGAGAGAGGGAGTGTCATCTTAGTGTTTAGGGGTTAAGACTCCACTGGATTCTGTCAACATACTCAACCAAGTACACTCAGCCCTCTTGGACAGAAGTACACAGAGCTATTACGATTGCTACTTACCTACCATGATTGAGCTGCATGCGTAAGCAATTTTGCTGTAAGTATGACTCAAAATATTTCCAAGTCTTTTCAGTGGGCCGCACAACCTAATAAATTAATAAATAAATAAATAAACTGCCTAACTCGTGCATTGGGTGATTGAAGGGACACCAAAGAAAATAACCATTGCCTCATTATAATTGGTCTAATTGTATTTATTTATTTCTCCGGAGGCAATATAAATGTCACATTATTTCACATCAGTTTTTGTCATATTTATAACTTATGGTGACAGAAGGGACACCAAGGATAATAATCATTGTCTAAATATTATTATGATTTTATTGATTTATTTTTTCTTTCTTTTTGTCTCCAGAGGCGGCATAACTGGTTATTATTAATGTCTCATTATTTCACGTGGGTTTATGATCATATTTATTTTGAACGATATCCCACAAACTCCAGTTCAAATTGTCACGTGAGTAAAGGACCATTTCCTTTCAGACAAGGCCTGCTCAGACAGCAGCTCCACATCCTATGAGCACATAATGAAATGCTAGCCGAAATTCGTGGCCTGTTGCCGGCAGACGCTGTGATTAAACACGTGCGGGGTCTGCTCGATATGTGTGCTGGTCGCTGTGCTCTAGCCTCATTTCCTCAATTACAGGCCCTCACAGCTCTGTCCGGAACATTCCCAGCTCCAGGCCGACTCGGCAGCGCGGCTTGTGTTTGTTCAGTTGTGCTACATTAGCCACATCTCCGCAGAGCACAGGGCACAAACAGGACGGTGCCTTATTTATTGTTTTACACCGAGCCGAAGAGGAAATGAAGAGGTGATTTTTAATGGAGTATTCTGGAAAAGGTCAATGGGAAGGTCGATTATCAGAGTGGAAGGTCTGTTGTAGTTTTAGCTTAAATATCTGCACCTTCAGTAACAGCGAACAAGATTCGGAACATTCACTTAAGCAAGAACAAATTACAAGGAATGGAAAATAATAGCTGGACTGGGTAATGTCAAGCAGAGAGGAGAATAATATATTGGTGAAAGCTATTAAATAATTTCAGATAAGGAACATAAGACGTTAAAATAATTTGAACTGTTGCACCAACAATATTGAGCAGCTGGTTGTCGTAACAATGGCTAACCACCAGAGGGCTCAAAGCGAGGCTGAGTTGTCACACCCTTTGTCGGTTTTTGTTTTCCCCAAGACTGCACATATCCTGCATTCCCTTTGGGAAGAGGAGCATTGACCGTACAATGCTTCTATTCAGCAAAAATGTGTAATGTGTTATATGTTTATTTCAGTTTAAATGCAATTTCATTATTCGGTAGGCGTCAAGGGAAAACAAACCGACCAAGACAAAAAGAAAAGGCAACCAAAGGCAAGACTTGAAAAATGGACTGAAAAAAATATTGAAACAAGCACACGTAGCCAAAGTAACTATTCATGACAACTGGCTCTGCATGCCAACACAAAAAATATAATGTAAAAAAAGAAAAAAAAATGTTGTTGGATACCTACACTGCTTATTTTGTTTGGCATTCAGAGAAACTGGCGACAAAGTGAATTGGCTGTATCTGGACCTTGTGTTCTCGTCATGAAATGAAGCTTTAAAATGAAATTATTATATGACACACAGGCCTGGAATCAATAAACATTATTCCTTCACTGTAACTCATAATAAAACACAAGCACACTTTTGACTTTAGGACACATTTTTGCGAAACTTTGATTTAATATAAAATCACTCATCCATTTTAATGTCTGTAATGCACTTAAATGCTAATGGAAATTAGGTGTAATATGATGAGATAGAGAAATGTTTCATTGGGATTGTGGCTGATGCCCCGTTTGGCAAATAGTGCTCTGAAACACACAATGAATAAAAAGTATAAGATATGACTCAGTTCTGAAAATGTAGTGTCCTTGTTATATTTCTTTTTTTGTTATTTTTATTTTAAAATTTCAAATTTGTTTTATTTATTAATGCTAGCCGTGCTTATATTTCTCCGCACAAATAAACAAATAGAAATATATATATATATCAGGAAAGCACACTCTTCAACATTTTTAATGTTTGCTAAGACGTTATAATTTCAATAAACATTCAAAACACTGAAATAACTTTTTGGGCTGATTGGGGTTGATAGAACACATTTCACTTTATACGCAATGTATATGGTTACCTCTACCAAGGAGGTTATGTTTACACTCATGTTTGTCTATCTGTCTGTTTGTCTGTCTGATAACAGGATTACTTGAAAAGTTATGAATGGATTGGCAAGAAAGATCCAGAAGAAGTTAAAATATATCCGAATAGATTGAATACTCCCTGTGTATTGAACAGGTTTTCATAAAATTCCAGTGTTAAATAGAATCTACACTAATGAAGAATTGATTATTGTTGATAGTGATTTGGATAATATTCTTGTGGATCCAGAACCAATGATATTGGCATATGGTGTGGCAGTATACGCTCAACCAAGTGCCCCTCTAGTTTTTAACTGATGTTTTTAAACAACACAATATCGTTTTTTACCTTCATATGTGGCCTAATGGAAATAATTTCTCAAATTTCTGAGGTATTCTCAAAATTACAAGAAATTACAAGGACACTGGATAAGTAGTCACGGACTTCTAACCCATTTATTGAAATATTGTTATGGTTGGGACACCTCTAAATACTTTACGAGGACAATACACATCACAAACAAAATCTGCCTTCTGTTAGCATGTGATTACTTAATTTGTATACATCCATTCAAGAAATAAGGAATGGAAATCAGATTGTACATGTACGTTGTACATTCGAGTCTACGGAGACTCGAGATTGAGTCTTCTTTTCTAAATTCATGCCTCTCTGCTTGTTTGGGACTACTGTTGCCGGCCATGCGGGCGAGAAAATTCTGGAAAGTTTCCAACAATAGCTCCGTGAGGCAGCCTGTGGCTTAATTTCCGGGCCCGTTCTGAGGAAGACTCGAATTTCAATCCCCGCGTCCCATCTGCTAACGAGAGCTCGCTGGACAGCCTTCGGGCACCGGCGGAGGGATAATGTCATTGTTATGGAACGGACCTCGATACTCCTCCCAGGTCATCGAATTTGATGGACTCTGTGTTTTGGGAGGGTAAGAGGTTCGAAGTTTAATAGCAAAACTGGAGGGTCTGAGGGATCTTCTCATATGAAGGAGAACTCAGGAGCCACCAGCGTGGCTCTTCATGGTGGTCTCCCGGACAGGACACCGAGCGCCTTCAGTTTGTTTTCTTACATAAGAAATCATATTTATCGCGGGAAAACCTTCAAAGAGCAGTGGGTCCTGAGAAATAGCACATTTTGCGCTGAATTTGTAAATATTTACACGTAAATATATTTTCAAAATGTTTCAGTGACTTTTTTTTCATTGGACAAGTTGATTACTTTTCTGTAATCCCTCACAATCCAGCCACAGTGAGTATGAAGTAAGAGTAAAAATAAATAAATAAACATTTCAGTATATTTAATACAAAATTTAAATAATTAAAGCAAACATTTCAAGAATATTTCACAAAGGGATATGTGGCTGTATAATTCTACTATTTATGTACATTATTTAATTTTCAATATACATTGAAACATTTATTTAAATCTTGTTAAATAAGGACACACACATATGTGTATGTATCATTCAAAGTTTATGATATATTACTTGTCAATTATAATCATAATGTGAATGTGTTTCTGATTAAAAACCATTTACTTTTGCAACTCTGGATTGTGAAATATGGTGGATATTCCACAAACTTTTCACTATTGTGAATTAAGTCATGTTTCCATAAGTCATGAACAGCAATAAAGGATTTGTTTTGGAAAGCTGAATACTGGTAGATTATCCAAACAGTTTTAACATTAGCTTTGCAAAAATGACTGCAAATCAAAATTGGCTGAAGGTCAGTACATTCTATGACCCAGACTTTTGGTTGATTGATCTTTTTTTTTTTTTTCAACAGGGAAAACAAAGGCACAGTGGCACATCATACTGAAGACTCTGTTTCTGCAATTCACTTCTAGGTACAGTTGACAGCCAGCTCTCATTAATGTTTGAAAAACATATTCACAAATGTGAAAATACCAGATATAACTCAATTCTGTTTAGACCGTATGAGCATAAGTCCAAAATTTGTTAATTTCTTTAATAAGTTAACCAGTTTAATCCTTCTAGTCACATTTGTAACCAATTTAAATTTTTTTAAATATCTTGAAACTCTAAAAGTGTTGTTGGCTTTGGGCAAAAAATGCTACTTTGAACTTAACCCTTTTGCGCAGAATAAAAACAATGCCAATTTTTCCTGTTATGCATGAGACTATTTAGGGTTTATAACTCAGTATTTCTGTCACAAAGACTGGAAAATTAATTCAGTGAAGCAGGACATTTGGAAATTCAATTAAAATATTATTGAGGAATTAAATTTCTAAATTTACGGACGCCGGCGTCTACATTCGCATAAAGGGGTAAACTTTACCATGCCATCATAAGATCAATAAATACATATAATTTGTGTATCAGGGAGGTCTAAAGAGTAAAATGCATGCACTTAGACTGCAAGGAAAAATTTGGGATTGAACGAGTGAAACAAAACTTGCGGTCACTTCCTTGAAAGTGCATGGAGTTCTCACACACACATTTCGGTGTCGAACGGAGATCTGCGCGCTCCTGAGCAGGACACAGTGTGAATCGTGAGCAATGATTGGCCTAAGACTGCTCGACTGCCGGACACTGGTGCAATCCCTCAAAGCGTCACTGCAGTGTATGATTGATTACAACCAATGAGTAATGTACACAGCAAGCGCTCATTTTAGCATACATACATCCAAACCTTTAATCACAGTAAATTCTCTTCATAATAAACAAAGTGAAGTGCCTATGGATTAACATACGATTATGCTTTTTTCTCCAATGGGAGGGCCTCTATCACACCAAAGGCCAATTTCCTGAGCTGAAATTGCTGCTGTAAAATGAAAATAAGATAAATAGACGAGTAAACATAAAAATAACCCCTTTCCATGAATCTGGGTTTTTGAGCCTGTTAAATACTGAAATGCAATTTAAATGCATTCATCGATTTCCATATTTTCCAACCACGCGGCATTTGTGGTACATTAACAGTCCAAGATATACTGGCCAGCCAAATTTCTGGAACACTTCTGAGTAAGTACTAAAACGACAATAAAATTGGCAATTTTACCATGTATAGTAAAGTTAGACTTGCGGCCCAAGGAATTTGTTTCACGGTTTAGCCGCTTCATGAATAGGTCATGGTATTTCCAGACAGAAGATGATATATGTGGAATAAAATGCAGTGTCCTGTATTGTTCTAAATACGAGTGGGAATGCCTACGCTGCTTCTGCGACTGGAGATATAAAATCCATGTCTGTCTTATGTTTCATACATGCTACAAGCAAAGACTCACTGGGAACGATATCATAGATAATCTGGGCCATTTTCATCAATCTGTTTTTATCCATATTTTGTTTGGTCAATGAATGGCTCTAGTTGCAAAATTATTGAAAATGTACTCAATGATGTGCTTATAATTAAGTTGTGAACCTTGAAACGTTTCAGAGAACCTTTCCGGCCCTACATGCAATGCGCTTCCCTCACCTCATGTCATGGCATTTGTATAAAGAGTGTTAGCGCCTGCTTTGGGTGGAAACTGCAGTGTTTCAGTTCCCTGTTTTGCAGAGCTAACAGCCTCTCTCCGCGTGAGATCAAACACACAAGCAGCGGTTCCTCAGTTTCCCAGCTTTCTCTGATCTTCCTGGTGCGTTTCATAATGCTGCCAACCGACGGCAAATCCTTCATTGCTGACCCAAATTTAGCGCGGCTCTTCGACCTCCACGCTTCTTTCAGATTTCACACTTCCCTTTCTGCGCAGTTTATGATTAAAAGCGGCATATTTCAAGCAAAACAATCGTCTGAAGCTAATTTCAGATGCTGCCTTTTCACTCTTAAGTGGAAAAGTACTGTACATGGTGACTTAAGTTTAAATAAGCAGTCTGCCACAAAGCTCGCTTGCACAACATACGCATTTAGAACCGACATACGTAATGACTTGCTCGTAATTTCTTTATGAATATTGGTCGCAAATGTGAGTATGTTGCATTTGCTGAATCGAACGTACCTGGGGTATGTTTCCCAAGAGCTTGTTTGCTCTCTGGTTAAAACTATGCAAGTTGCCAACAAAAGCTTTTGGATAATGCACCCCTGATCGACACAGCTGCAGAGACTCGTCATGACTTCTGCCTTCGAGCAAGCAGCTTCTCCGGATCTGCAGAGGACACTTCGTTTACCGCAACTTTGCCTCCATTTTCTGCCATTAAATTCGCCGCTGCTCAGCAGTCTATGCGTCATCTGCAAGCAATTTGTCTTTGGAGCGGTATCCTCAATCTTGTATCTTTCCGGCAGATCTTCAGACGGCAGAAGTAGCTTAATTCATTCAGTCCGTGTTCATGCGATACCGTGTCTTTTCCTTTCAAGATTATCCGGGCTATTAAAACGACGATCAGGAAGATTGTTGCGGAACAAACGACGATTGCTTAATTGAGTAAATCAGTGGCACAATTTTCTGTGAATTGTCTGAATCGATGTACACGGTTGTAAATGACAGGTCCAACTCTGAATCTATCAGATTTTAACCGTACTAATTAATATACATGTTCGACTAGTTTCATCATAGGTTTTTTAGTATATGCCTACAATTTCATACTTTCAATTTTTTTTTCTATTGCTCCGCATATGAAAATTTTGTCAAATTTTGTTGAACTGTCTGATAAAACGAAGGGGGCTTAAAGTCCTTCCAAAAAACGTAAAGCAGATATCAAGGGATTTTATTTGTTTATTTTTTCTAGCCAGCTCATCATTGGCTGTCTGAACTTCCAGTGAATTGAGTTTTCTCTGTAGGGCAAGCATATCGCAAGCATCTTGCTGCTTAGTTGCTCCCATTTGTACTTCGTCAAGCGTGTCATCTGTACGGTATAGGTTTGAATGCTTTATCCAGGGCTCAGTGTTAGATGTAATCTCACTGAGGAACGGGACGCCATCGCTCTGGGTGTTCTTCCTCATGGTTCAGTTGGTGCCTCACATTACAGTGTAACATACACAACACAACACACCACACAAGGCTTACCCTCCTCAGTATGTATCTCACGCTGCCAGGCC
Source organism: Gymnothorax reevesii (assembly GCA_029721435.1). Classification (NCBI taxonomy): domain Eukaryota; kingdom Metazoa; phylum Chordata; class Actinopteri; order Anguilliformes; family Muraenidae; genus Gymnothorax; species Gymnothorax reevesii. The sequence continues at coordinate 62,706,422 of CM056587.1, read as the reverse complement.
TATATTCTGAGAGCTCAGCCCATAGAGGCGACCCTAAAGTCTGCACACATTCTGAACCAACCCTAAAATATTCCATTTCCTCAATAGATGGAAACATTTTGCTTCCTTTATGAATTTAATTTTGCATTTCGCTCGTAAAGACAGGGTAAGAGAGAGCATTACCTACACTGTAGGACCATTATTTCCTTTTGTACTGACAAAACACAGCCTGCAGTGCAAAATTATAGAACTTCTGAGAGCTCTCTGAATTAAGTTCAGTCCCCCCCACATTAACTTCTGTATGACCTCAGAATTTGCATTTAACACCCCCGAAAACATTAAGACTGAATTTTAAGCGCTTCAGAGAATTATGATTTTCGCTTTTTTTTTTCCGATGTAAATTTCAGAGGAAGCCAGAACTTGTAGGCTTAGAGGGCCTTTTGAAGATAATGTGATTTTCCATTTGCCAGATAAGGATGTGTCACGGAATTATTTAGACACTAAGCAGCAGTCCTCACAGCTTATAACTTGGGGGAGAGAAGAAAAAAAAAAGGAAAAAGAATCCATCACGCACATTACCTACACATCATCAGAGAGACACGGCCATCTTTGTGTAATGAGTGTCATCACATGTAAACACTGATGCAAAATCAACACGTCTATTTGCATGTGTTAGGATGCAGAGGCATGTCGAATTAAATAAATAGGTCACATAACATTGTATTTAATATGACTTCAGGTATATAGCCGATACTGTATATGTGTGAGTATTACACGGCACACTGTTGTATGCTTCCATAAATACAGTTTATCAGTGACATATAATTTACTCAAGTACAGGCAACAAGAATTATTAATGGCCCCCTTGATAAAAAAAAAAATGAGAAAAAAATATTAAATTAACACATGCGATGAATTATATTATGGACTCAAGGATAAGAGAAGCCATATACTTTATAAACAACCATACAATGCAATGGCTGACAAGGTTGCAGAACCAGTTTGGAGGTAACTGACTTCTCTACCACCCAGAACATTCTAGAATCCTTGAATTTTGTAGCCTTGTGTTTGTAATCTGCTGTTTCTATGCAGCCCACAGGATTCAAGTATGGAGACTGAGATAGCCATTACAAAATGTTGATCGTGAAACCATTTCTTTGTTATTTACCAGGCGCTTTTCCTTGTATGCACTCTGCTTTTTTCTCCAAACATACAGAAAAAGTTCAATTTTGGTCACATTAGACCATTGGTATAGGTGATTGTATTAGAAATAATCTTAAGGGGTGCCAATAAATTCCACCCCAATGGCTTGAGGGAAAATACTGTCCTCAAATTAAGCTTTTTACAGGGATATTTTACAGTCAATTCAAATCAAATTTAAGTGAGTCATTACATTTATTTTTATTTATGCTATGTGATCATTTTTGCTCATTTAAATCATGGATGCAAATAATTACTGAGTTGACTGTAAATGTTAAACAAAATTTAAAATGATTGGGTTGAATTTAAAAGTATAACTTCTTGAACTATGTAGCCAAATATGGACCCTTCTAAATAAGTGTTATTGACCAATGAATGTCACACGAATGTCAAAATAATTTTGTTGTTGTTTTGTTTCTTCGTCGCCTGTCACATTTCGGTTATACTCCTGCTCTCCTCATCCATCGCTCAATTTCTAAATCTTCATTTTATTTTTTTTTCCCTTCCATCTTGCCACAGAACCACTGTCCCAGACGTCGCAAACTCTGTGAATCTGAGAAAAGGATATTTCATTTTGCTTTAAAGGGATTTCCATTTTGCAAATAATCACCTGGTCTGTGGCCCTTACAGCTACGTTGAAAAGGAGTGAGAAGTGCTTTTGGTTTTACTCTCACTTTCACCCCTGTTAAAACACTAAAATTGATTTGTGTGAGGTTTGTCTCCCGTCCAGCGACCTGCCAAACTGTCCAGTCTCACGCAGAGATGCCCCGAGTACCCGAGACGCGTTTGGACACGGCGCGTCTCAGAGGACTGCGATGGGCCAGCATTTTTGGGAGCATTTCCAGAGCAGAGGATGTGATATAACAGAAATGAAGACTCAGGGACAGCATAAGTACAGGCTGACAGAAGCACGCCAGCTTGCAGACGCCATTTTAGACCCGTTCTGACGTACGGCATCTGGGCCGGGGCATGTGGACCAGAGGAGACATTTTCCCAACTGCCATTTGGTCAGAAAACCAGACATCTTTCTGCTTTTTGTTCTTAAGGAAATAAAAATAAAAAGTGTGAGATAGAACTTGAAATAGTTCCCAAAGTACACAAATGCAGAGGAAAAATACACTTTCACTGAGAGTTGAATGCAGCAAGTGCTCCAGTTTTGCTAAGAACAGATAAGTTCTTCACTGTGTCTTGGCCATAAAATACTTCAAATAAGGCTGATGTTCAGAAATTATAAATCTATACCATTTCTTGTATAACAAGCCACTCTATGACGATGAACAGACTGTTTTCTTATCAAGCAATGATTTGCACAATAATCACTGTCCAAGCTTTTGAAGACATGCAGAGCAATTTTCATCATTCCTATGTTCAGTCATCGGGAAACGTTTATCTAATAGAATAAACAATACATACATGAAGGACCAAATAAGGCCATTTATGTTCCTATGATATCCAATCAATGCGCTGTATTATGTAAACATTGCCACTCAGTTTGACCACAGCTTTTTGGCAGGCTGGTTAGTAAAGAAAAATAGCAATTTGCCCAACTATCTTTTCTGTAAGATCAATGACAAAGCTAGTTGATGAAAACAATATGGAGATAATAGTTTCAAAATGCTGAAATGCAACAGTGATTTCATCAAAATCATCCCTTTATCGAACTTCATTGTCTAAAGGTGGGTATGCGTTGGTGTGTGAATTCTTTTTGTGTCAATTCTTTTTTCCTGTCTTGCATTGCTTTAGCATTTAATGGTTGTTCATATTATGGATGCTAAAACTGATTATGTTATGCTTATCTTGATGCTGGGAGGCCAGGTCAGCCTGTTCCCTGGCAGTTCAGTAATCCTGAAATATAGACATAACCCCACAGATACATGAGCGCATCTATGCATTGAAAAAAATCCTTTCGCCGCTTGTGTCAACCTGCTGAGAAGGGTCACAATATTAACGCGAGAAATTACATCTCTCCTCTCCCCGCAAAACAAACAACCAGGGATTCCACCGCACGGCGCTCCTGGGTGGACATTATCCCACAGTTATCTAAAATATTTGGATTGGGTGTTTTGGTTTAGCAGCAAAGATCTATTACTTTTTAATATAATGCCTTCCAAATGTGGTTGTAAGAGCAACGACTTCCCAGGGGTAAGATGCCCCTACTTTCAATTGGTGCGCAAACCCATTGGTTCTAGGAATGTATCAGCGTACATGAATATTGAGGAAATTCTTGTCAAAACAGAGTCATGTTTTTACACGCTGACCTCGCGAAGGGAGACGGTCCGATGGCATATTCACCGAAGCCCTCTCACTCAAGCAGGAAGATACATTTGTTTGTTCAGCTCCTCTCTGCCCTGTCAAGTCCCGAAAGATTGAACAGAGCTGCATAATAGGAAAGACCCTGGTTTAGTGGGCATTACAATAGAACCAATTTTCTGAGCGGGGAATTGATAATAACGCATTCATCTCATTAGCCTCGCATGTCAACACTTACATTGATTCAACTGCTTATCAGTCACCACATTCATTGATTCGGCTCTCATCGCTCAGCTGGGATGTGCAATAGTGTGGGCGCAATAGAAAGATCTGTAAGTGATTGTTTTGATATGTGAGGTGCATGAAAAGCATTCAATAACCGGACTGAGGTGCATGTTCACATGACAACACCAATATGCACATTCTGTTCTTAACTATGGACGGCTTTAAGAACCAGAACATGTTAAAAACAAGGCACGTGCGCCTGGGCGCTTGGCTTTTTGCCCATCTTACTCACATTGACAAAATAACATTCCGGAGTTGGACAGAAGACAGTGTCATCGCCGCCCTGCGGCAGGTTTAAGACATCGATGTCAGGAGGGAGGAAATGTGTCCCAGGTGTGGCCCGGAACAACATTCCATCTCTTTAAGTTCATTTTCTTCAGAGGCCACCACTTAAAAACTTGGCGACATACAGGCCTGGATTTGTCAGAGTTGCTGTTGCTCATGCTGTCATGTGACTGAAGTCTGTGTGCAAACATAGTGCAAAAAAACCTACAGACCCACATATGGGTTCGTAAACTGCAATAGCTGTATTAAAACCTGTGGAAATTCAGACTCATTTTGAATCATAGTGGAGATCCCTAGACTTCCAACATTCCCTAGTATGTCCAATAGAATTAAAAATTAAAGGGGAAAGTGTATTAAATGATGCACAAGATCGAGATAATTTTCCATTTGATGTAATGCTTTGGCCATAAAAACATGGCATCCTATGTATGTATATTTCTCTTAATATAAGTGTGATGTAGTTCCAGTGAAGCCGTGCGAACCAGCAGATGCAGAATTTGTATGTAACATTGTCTTACAATATGAAGAAAAAAACGCTTTGCTGATGCTAAACCTGCGTAATGGAAAACTTAAGCCAACTAATTCAGAGTTTAAGGGGTTAGGATACAATATGGATACAGAGTTTGGGCCTCAGGCTGTCAACCAATGGCTAGTTTTTCAGTGAGTGGATTGGAGGCAACGTTTTATTACTTAAAGAATGGAGGTTATTGAGTGGCAGGTGCAAGCCTGCTGTTAACTGGTGAATATGACCATCTCATCTTGTATCAGTTTCTTATTACACATCTTTTTGTGACTGGCTTATTAAGCCAGCCCTGAGCTATACCTGCAGGAAAATGAGATGGCCATTGAATGGCAGTCTTCCAGTCTAAATTATTTGGAAATATGGATCAGAAACCTGGAATCTTTTGGCCCTATGTATAATGATAATATTTAATAAGTACTGTATCCTAAAAAGACCAGGTCAAAATTTAAAAAAATGATAACTTAGTTTAGCTGGCTCCGTCTGAGAAGTCATTCACACATTACGGCCTTGAAATTTCTTGAAAAAACAAGTAAAAGGTAAAACTAATGTTTAGCTTTGGAGCGAAGATGAAAACAATGGAAACCTTGTGGTCTCTAAGAACCATTTCTCCCTCCCATCAGACTCGCCTCCGTCTTTGACACACCAAATCAATTTAGCATGTGCGGTGAGGAGTACGGAGTCAAGAGATTTTCCAGTTTGACTCCAATTTCTGCCATGTACCTTTATTGATAGTGCATGTTGGTCCAAACTGGAAGCAAAGATCTGGCCACTCTGGTTTCACGAGGTTTTCTGAAGCCTTCAGGTTCTGACAGCAGCCTGTGAAGCATTTCCCAATCTCCTTTTCTCTGCTTTCATAAGCTAAACCTAATTTCTGTACGTGTAAACGTGTGATATGTGATATACGTAGCCTTGTGCCCTCCACCAACTGAGGACCGGACCTGAACGGGAAAACATTTCTCAGAAAAGCTTTGCTAGCTCAACAATTTTGTCACGGGCCAGCGAGTTTTATTAATATGGTCAAATTGCTATTTGTGTTTTTGAGCCTTTTAGAGGCGAGTGTCATATTAAATTCCACATTAACGTACATTAAAAACATGGATGAACAAAAAAGAACAAGTAAAAAAGAAAGTCGGCTATAGATCTTCAATAGAGCCAGACGGACCAGTGTAAAGCAACATTTAAGAACAGCTGTCAGAGCCCATACTGGGTAGTTTAATGTGAATATGTCCTTTTCTCCTGACATCAACAGCTGAAATCTAAAGTAATTCTCAATGTGTGTTTTACAATAGGTGTTCAGTGACAGTGAAAGAAGTAACAGCTCGGTTTTGGACTGGTGTTTTAAGATCACATTGCATTGTACTAAATGGAAAGTACTAAATACAAATTTTTGAATTAATGGACATTTTTTTTTCTAAAATTATTTGTCAAAGTAGTATAAATGCCAATATTATAACACATTATGATTACCGTGAAATAATGTATTCAATAAGCAATATTTCTCATAGCAAAACCCCATTTTAGTGAGGCATTACTGCAGTGTACAAACATACTGTCTTACAGCTGTCTTAGAAAACTGTGCTGATGCGATATACAGTATTAATGCTACTGACAGGGCTGCCGTCATATTAAGTGCAGTCGAGCAATTAGTTGTGGCACCTTTTTAAAAATTTTTATTGACTGAAAAAGTGTCATTTAACATTAAAAAAGTTATGCAAAACAATTTGATAAAAGATGAAATCATCTTAGATAATTTGTTTAGGTATCAAAAATAAACTCAGAAATATGGCTTTAAGTCATATGGGCAAGTTAGTAAGTCAGAGAAATACAAGAAAAAGGCAAAAATATACAGTATCTAAGTTCATGGTTAAAAAATAAACAAATACATTGTTAGCTGAATAAACAGGATAATGAGCCATTTCAATGGGATAATACCACATGAAGTTTTAATTTAAAATAACTAAGGGAACACCCATGCAAACAATCTTTACTATTAAAATGCAATTGTATGAACTAGAGCGTGTGAGGACACCAGTGTCCCCAACTTAGTTACTGGACGCACGAGCTCACCTTAGAAAAGTTTTTTTTGAAAGATATTTGTCATTTATTCATCCCCATGAAAATTAATAGGATGTTTTGAGGAATGAAGGCTGTTCCCCGCCATTTCCATGAAACAGGAGACCTCATGCAAAGAGATGCAGGACTTGTCTTGAAGGAAGAAAACACACTGGGTCTAATTCAGACAGACAGAGAAGTCCAGGGCCTATATGTGTAACTTTGCAATAGTACACAATAGTACAAGATCACATTTCTTCACCATTATCTGACACAGATATACAGCATCTCTTTCCTGTTGCAGACACTCAAGGATGTTAGAGATTTATGGATCAGAGAGCTGAGTCTTTATTTGGGGGGGTATTTACATTAAAAATATACATTGTTTAACCCTTTCAGTGCCGTGGACAACTATAGTTGCCCAATGATCTAAGATATCAAAGTCAGATGGTGTTGAAAACCTATCATAAAAACTATCATGGCAACTCCCACAGGGGAGCTCTTTTAAACAAGTTGCCACATGATAGGTTTTCAACAGCTCAGGATAGCTACATTTTTAATTCCTTGAAAATATATTCGGAGCTCAAAGGGTTAAGGGCTAAAGAACATTTCAGGGGGGGCTAAAGCTCCCCTGACAGGTCTATCAGTGTCCCGCAGATACTGATCAATAGCAAGTGCTATTCAATGAGACTGCCAGCTGGGGACGGACGGTACATCTGTTTCTCACACTCGAGACTCTGATGTGCTGGGATTATTGGTCATCTCAGCTCTCCACTCCTCTTGCTGTACTTATTACAAGCAGATTTGAGCTCCTCTTTAAAAAATGAGATGATGTTCATATCTTGTTGAAATTACTAGTTTTTTTTAGCCTTTAATTTTTCTACAGAGCACCATTTTTTTAAAACCACAGTCAAATTGTATCTACTCCCCATTGTCCTAGATAGAGCAGACACTGACTGACATTTATTTATTTTTTCCATCTCCTGCTGTGCTTATTATGAGGGGAATTGTTTCTCTCGTGCCAAATCAATATTTTTTTCAATTTATTTATTGTCTTTTTTGTGAGGATGACATCACATTGTATTGCTAGCACACAGGAGTAATGGCAGTTCAAAATGGTACTGAGTAATTGAACTTAAAGTTTGAATTGGAAAGTTTTTGATGAACATAAAATGCCACCCTAGTGAAATTCAGCAACAGTTTCTGTCAGGACATGCTAATTTTCCTCTATTATTATGCTAGTCCAATCGTGTTTGATTCCCACTGGCTGGATTTCAGTATACTGTGGAACAGGCACACATTTTTGACCCTGTAGAGAACGATCATTATCTGCGGCCTTCAGGTGTCCACAGCTGTATTACATCATAAATAACTGACTAATAAACGCCAAACTGATGGCCATCGGATAATAATCATGGGATACGCGTAAATGGAGAAACTTAGCATTTTTCGAAGGGAGAAGGTAGATTTCAAGAGCATTTATTTATTTATTTATTCTTCTTTGTGTTTTCTTCTCCCAAACTATCTATCTATCTATCTATCTATACCCACAACCGCTTTCCAAAAAAGTTAGGATGATGAGTAAAATGTGAATGAAAACAGAATGCAATGATTTGCAAATCTCATAAACTGACATTTCATTCTCAGTAGGGCATAGGCAACATATCAGATGTCGAAAAAGAGACGTTTTACCATTTCATGAAAAAATATTAGCTCATTTTGAATTTCATGGCAGCAACACTTCTCAAAAAAGTTGGGTCAGGGCCATGTTTACCATTGTTTAATATCCCCTCTTCTTTTAACAACAGTCTGTAAACGTCTGGGAAGTGAGGAGACCAATTGCTGAAGTTTTGGGGGAGGAAATGTTGTCCCACTCGCGTCAGATGTAGAATTCTAGCTGCTCAACAGTCCTGGGTCTTCTTTGCCAAATTTTTGTTTTATGATGCACCAAATTTTTTCTATTAGTGAATGGTCTGGACTGCAGGTTGGCCAGTTCAACACTCAGACTCTTCTACAGCGAAGCCATGCTGTTCTAATGGATCCAGTATGTAGTTTGCCATTGTTTTGCTGAAATATGCAAGGCCTTCCCTGGAAAGAGATGTTGTCTGGATGAGAGCACGCTGTTGTCAAACCTCTACTTTCAGCATTAATAATGCTTATCCATATGCGAAAGCTGCCCATGCCAAAGGCACTAATGCAAGTCCCAGGCCATCAGAGATGCAGGCTTTTGAACTGAGCGCTGATAACAAGCTCGATGGTCCCTCTCCTCTTTAGACTGCACAACACGGTATCAGTGGTTTCCAAAAAGAATTCCAAATTTTGATTCATCAGACCGCAGAACAGTTTTCCATTCAGCCTCAGTCCATTTTAAATTTATTTTGGCCCAGAGAAGACGGCGGCATTTCTGGATCGTGTTCACATATGGATTCTTCTTTGCACAATACAGCTTTAGCTTGCATTTGTAGATTGCACGGCAAACTGTGGTCACAGACAATGATTTCTAAAGCCCATGCTGTGTATTCCAGTGCAGAATCAGGCCTGTTTTGAATGCAGTGCCGTCTGAGGGCCCGAAGATCACAAGCATCTAATATTGACTGTCGGACTTGTCCCTTGCGCACAGAGATCTCTCCAGATTCTCTAATCTTTTGATAATATTATGTACAGTAGATTCGAAGTTTTCGCTATTTTATATTAAGCAACATTTTTCTGAAATTGGTCCACAATTTTTAGACACAATTTTTTGCAGATTGATGAATCTCTATCCATCTTCACTTCTAAGAGACTCTGACTCTCTAAAGTGCTCTTTTTACACCCAGTCATGTTACTGACCGGATGCCAATTAACCTAGTTAGTTGCAAAATGCTCCTCCAGCTGTTTTTATTAGTACTACTTACTTTTCTAGTCTTTTGTTGCCCCTATCCCAAGTTTTTTGAGTGCTGCTGTCACCAAATTCAAACTGAGCTAATATTTTTCATGAAATGACTAAATATCTCACTTTCAACATCTGATATGTAAGCCCCCTAGTGCTAAAGTGGTCTATCTCAATTTTTTTTATTTTTGATAGGCCCAGATATTACTACTTATATGTTACATTTATAAAATTGTATAGATTATCTCAAAACTATGAAAAACGGAGTTAAACCACATTTGTTCTCAGGGGTTCATATTGTCTGTGTTCTATTGTGAATAACATGTGGATTTGTAAGATTTGAAAATCATTGCATTTTATTTTTATTTAGAATTTACACAGCATCTCAACTTCTTTGGAATTGAGGTGGTTTTTTTCCTCTTCTCTTCTTTACTTGCTTACCACTTTGGAGGATGAGAAGTTTTTGAGATCAGTGTCCTGAAACCCATTTTCTTGGCACAATGCAGTTATTTAATTCACCTGAGGCTCACTTAACAATGTGCTCTTACAGAATGTACCATTGAATGTTTTTCCCATAAGGGATTGACATTGACTGAATGCACTGAAAAGCGCAACAGAAATATTGTGGTTTTTGTTTTGGGTGGCAGCCATAATTGTGATATATAACAACATTGCCATTAGCTTCCAGATTTATTTATTATTTTTTTTTCCTCTCTGAAATAGCTTAAGCAAATGTTTTTGCAATCGGTCTTCTATGGTTTCCTTCTGAAAATCTGCCAATATCCTCCGCAAGAACACAATATCGCTGCACATTTCCTGCCAAAGTGCTGAAATATGTCTCACTGTCAGTTTTATTTTGTTTTCCTTTTTAATCGCACACAAAAACGAGGGCTCGTTTCAGGTATTGCATGACTTAAGGCATGGCATTCCATCTCCAATTTTCTATAATTTCCTTATGAACTCAGTATTACTTGTCATTTTTATTTATTTTTATTTTTTTATTGTTATTTTTCCAAGTTCTGCTCCTTTGATGTGTTTACTCAAGTGCACAGTTATTCCCAAGTATGTTAAAATGTGCACATCAGACAGTACAACGGTATGACAATTTAATTTTTTTTAATGAACTTTATGAATCAATTATAGCATTTATCTATCTGAAGAGCGAAGTCTCATCCAGGCACATCATACAGTGACGCCACCTGACCAAGCCTCAATATTTAACATAAAAGGGGGCTTTAGGTGGCCTTTTTTGAAGGCACTTTAAAATGAACCCTACCCTCTAACCCCTAACCTTTTACCCAAACCCTAACTATAAGCGTCAAATAAGGACGGTAAACGCCTCCTTTTGCATCGTGTATTCACGATTGGTCAGGTAGCGTCACTACGTATATGACGAGTCGGAGTAAGAACATGTTAATATCTGAAAGACTATGGAAGGCACAGAAGAGACCAAATGTGCCACAACAAATGAGTCTGCCAGTCCAAACCTACTGAATGAGAATTATACTCATTTCAGCCATACTTTAGCCTGAAACGGTTGAAGCCTGGGAGGTAAAGCAGCAGATGTGACAAGCTTGATCATCAATCACATCAATCACCTTCAGGGGACGTGCGCTTTTTTCAACCAAGCCGATAGATTGACTTGGATTTGCCCACTCTCCTTGGCGTCAACCTTTCTCTCATAGAGAGTCCAGCAGGAGCTATGATTGATCAACAGGACCATGACTGACAGGTTTGGCGGCTGTCGCCACTTCCAATACAATGGTTGAGACCTGTCTCCAGTTTTGATTGGTGGAGAGGAGTGTTGCAGTGATGGATGGGGCCTCACCCACGGTGAGAAGGTAAAGTGTGGCTGCTGTGAGACTTCATGGGTGGTCATGCTCAATCACATGCGCTCAAACCCTGGATCTGGATCAAGCTCATCTGTTGATCCGTAATGGTTTTAAAACCATCTCAGGAGACTCGGAAATCGGAGCAACCATTGCTTTGGGCTGTAAATCAGAGAAATTTCAAAGCTCATCACCTTCATTTTTTCCCATCCAACCTTTCCAGCTGAAAATAATACTTTGCTATTTTTATTACCCTGTTTTCCTCTTCTTAGCTGACACATTTGTCATCCTTTTCTTCCCTTTTCCCCAGTTCTGTAAAGCAGAATTTATTCATCACACCTTCTTTAGACACCTCAGTGATGAATTGCTCCAGTATGGAACAGTATGGACACCCTACTGACACGCAACCTGCATAACATGCATTGCAGTAACACAAATAGCAGGTTTCCTGGTGGAAGCTGAACAACACAGCGCTCCTGTAGTCCTGAACATTACTCATCCAATGAGCGCCAGAGATTACTGCACGACAAAGCCTTTCACTGCTGAGAGCAAATTTTATGCATTACCTCTCATGAGATGACAGATGTTTGAAACTACTAAAATGATGTTTAAAAGATAGTCAGAGACATATCTATCCAATATCCTCCTCCTATTGTGTCTGGCTGACAGCCCTCTTCTCATCTAGATTGCAGTGCACTGTCTGAATTAGCGAGCATGCGGTGTGATTGTCTCTGCATTAATGGTGCATGCTCACTTTTAAACTGAACACCACCCGAAGCATCTGGCCCACAAAGAAGAGAGAAAAATTAAGTTGGGATGACTCTACTGCCTGCCATAGAAATTTAACACAACTGGCTGTCACTACTCGAATAGTGATTGGATAAAAAAGGCCATACAAATTTGTTGGGAACGCTGTGCTGCCGAGTTCTCCTTTTAATGGGAAGCTGTCTTGATTTTTCTTTGAGAGTCACGGCCTGAGCTTGAGCCAGACTCAGACCCATCTGTGCAAACCGCAGACATGCACACATACCTGTATTTCTGAAAACCAAGTTTTTAATGTAAAAGTAAAAGGCCTAACTTGAAATTTCTAAAGGGTGGGAACAATTAAGTCTTAGGGAACAAAACAAATAAAAAAACAGGTAAATAATTTGGGCTTTAGCTCTCCTCCCTTCCCTGCCCTCCACGCCAAGTGCACAGGGTGATTATACTAACCTATACTATACGCTCAGCTGCTGAGGGTTACCTAGTTGGCGGGGGGGGGGTGGTTGTGCGTGACCCAACGTGGGGCCTGTTTTGCCACCTCAGCCTCGGTGCTGGTTCTGTGCTCAGTGGTCCAGTCGTTGCCCTGTTTGGACGCCATTACATTGATCATTGATGTAACTTATTTATTTACCTATATTACTCTATTATTATCATGAGAATTATTATTATTGATATTATATTTATCTTTTTCAAGCTTATTTTGGCCATTCACCCACTTCTGGACATATTCTGATTTAAGACAACAGCATGCGTGTATGACTGCCTGTTGGCAGTTACGTATGTGTCTGGTGTGTGTGTGTGTGTGTGTGTGTGTGTGCGTGTGTGTGTGTGTGTGCATCTGTGTGCGTGGATATTATAAGTTGTACAGCTCTTTCAAGGGGTATATGGCGCGATGTACCCTGCCTCTGAATCTATGTTCACCAAGGCGAAGCCGCGGGGAACATAGATTCAGAGGCAGGGTATATCACGCCATATCCCCCCTTGAAAGAGCTGTACAACGTTTTTATCTTACCGTTTTTATCTTACGGTGGCAACCTATATATTGTTCTTAAATCCATGTAAAAGTGACTCAGCGTCTCAGCCAAGTGAATGCTGTCGAAGCATTCAAAGTCCACATCTTCTCCTCTTTCTGTTCGGTATTCACGCAACATAGATGAAGATAAAGTACTTGACTTTTTTGTATTTTGGGGGATCACTTTTGCACGTTTCTCAAGAATGTTGTAGTCTGTGTGACTAGCGAAACGTTTCAATGCCATTTTGACAGCTGTTAAAAGCAGACGAAACGCGGTAAACAATTCAGATTTACGTTCCGTTACCTCGGCAAACAAGCGGTTGAATTGAATTCAAGGAATTCAAAATCATACTCTCACGGGGTATATGATCATATACCCCGTGAGACTCAGGGGGTACATGGAAAAGAATTAAACGTCTGTCAGCCAATCAAAATAAAGGATTTTAACGTTAGGTAAGATAATATTATTTATTCCGTTATCGGAATACGTTTTTGGTATCTGCAGTAAACGAGGTAATTTACTTGAGCCTACACATATCATGATGTAACCCAGTTGGCAGCTGGGGGTGGTTTGTTATGTATTAATAGTATAAATGAAAAAAAAAAAACAGTTTGCCACAAATAGTAAATGGTAAATGGACTGCATTTATATAGTGCTTTCTAGTCACATGACATGACCCCAAAGCATTTTACACCTATGCTTCACACTCACCGTGATGGCGGATCACATGTAACATGACATGTAAAACAGCCTGATCACATCAGCATTCTGTTCTTCTGTAATGAATCACTGGCATCATTTAGGAATTTCAAATTGCTCCACCGTATTTTAAAATTTACGTGCAGTTGTCCCCGTAACCACTGGAGTTGTTGAGCTCAAAACTTTCTGCCAATCCCCGGACCCTTGGAGGCAGTGTTGGCGCCTTTATGAACTGTAGCCAAACGGATGATTTCCAGCCACCCAGACAGTTTTATGGCAGCCATTTTATTTGCGCCTTGCAAAGCCTCAATGCCATATGTAAATCAAGGCGGCTTCTGTCCCCGAGGCTTCCAGACTCAATCACAATGACACCAGCAGTCATGGATTTGTGTGTGACAGCACTGAAAAAAAAAAAGGAATTAGAATTTAAAAAGATAAAATCAGACCCGTTCGGCTTTGTCCCCGAGAAGTCCAGCGTGTAAACAAATCTGGTGGCCGTACGATGCAAAGAAAAAGCACAATCTCGATGGACAAGTCTCTCTTTAATTAACGACAGACAAAGGCCACCGTCCGGTGAGACCGTCAGCCCGTCGGTGTTAAGGAGGGTCATAGCACCCCACGTGATGCTCCATAAATATCTGTTCCTCCTCCATCCAGCTCTCTAATCTTTCTTGACTGACATCAATTACCCTCCCGCATACATTTGTATAATTACTTAAGAAATACCTTCGGCTTTGATTACGCGTCTGCCTAAGCGGCTTGACTGGAAGATGAATTTCAGGTTTTTGGGTGTCACACCTGCTGTCTCTCTGCTCGCTGATCGTCTTCAGTCGTGAAAAAAGAGTGCGAGGACACTGACATGCCGACCCCCTTCGAAAGCCCCCTAATTAATAGGCTCATTACCTTTCAATCTAACCTTGTTCCCTGGCTCCCTGGAGGAGTGAGAGGGGGGGGGGGGAGGGGCGTAGGGGCTGAGGGGCTGAAGACTATTGCTCCCGGACCGTTAGCCACGCTTGGCTGGCACCGTGGAATTGACGCTGCGGTAACCAGGCGGGCAAACAATGGGAGACGAGAAGGGGGGCTGGGGAAGGGGTGCATATTTAATGGCGGCTCCAGGCGGACCTCGTTCCCCAGAAAGGCGATGATGAAAGGCCATTATCTCGTCTTCATCCTCACCACCCAGGTGGCGTCAGGCCATCGAGGGGATGAGATGAGGGCCTGATCCTGATCTGCATGCTGGACGCTGGGGAAATTACGCCGGCCTGATGACTCTTAACGGACCAGACACCAAAACCTTGGCATGTGCCTGCGTGTGTGCGAGTGTGCGCGTGCCTGTCTGCTTTTGAGCATTCTATTTTTTTTTTTATCCTCATAAATGCGCCAAATGAAGTTATATTAAATCAAAGACTGTATCATTTATCATTAGTGTCTCGTGACAGTCCTACCGATGCCTGAGGTTGATTGCTTGAGTGCTCGAAAGAGGCCTTCATTTCATCTCATCTGATTTTACCCGATAGCCTCCAGGCAGATGAAAATGCTGTGTGATTTTAGAAGGAGGTGGAGACGTCTGGGGGTGTGTGTGTATGTGTGTGGGTGGGGGGGGGGTGTCGAAAGAGGCGGGGTAGGGCAGGGAGGCGGGGCCAAGTTAACGATGCTTTTGTCAACTTCAAGCTTGAGCTCAGGTTTACGCGAATGCTGTCAGAAGTTACTATTGCGGCATTGAATGACAAAGCATCTCAGTGTCATTGTCGGACATTTAAAAAGGGAGCCGCTTGACGTCCTTCAGTGTGAAATTTTAAAGGAGCTCTGACTTTGTGAAGTAAATGACTATGGCCCAATAACACAGACCTCATGATGTGGTCATTTGTGGTGGTGAATGCTATGCTGTAAATCTCCAATCTCTGGCAGAGGATGCTGCACTGGGATGTGTGGTCTGGTCGGACCAGATCTACACACAGCGAGGAAGTTGATTGGACGGCTGCCTCCTTCATCTTATCTACCACCAATTTGGCTCAGAGTAGAATAAGGTTCGTTCAAACAATGTCTGGCGTAGGAAAGATAAGCATTCATAAATAAATTCCAGTCTTTAGAAAAAGCAGTTGTTGTTACTGTTGGGTACGAGTGAATTTAAAACATAAAATTACAAACAGTCTGCATCACTGCCTTTTGCACAGGAACCCACCAAGCAAAACGTTATGTTCTGGGATCATGAGACGTAGCTACGGTTGATATTTTTGGAAACTTGGTAAAATTTGGACTTTCCAAAAATCTGGAGTAAACAAAGTAATAATTTTCAAAGCAGATGTGGAAGGCCAACAGCTCAGGTCTGCTCATTAAACACTGGCCAACACAGGGACTCGCCCCCTGCTGCCCTGGAGGTTCATGTCAGAATGAGCCTCTCTCCGTGGAACTAATGGAGAGGAGTGGTCTGTGCAAAGCATGAAACTTCTGGGCTGACTAATTTGTCCAAAGGGTGCAATCTCGACCTTCCTTCATGAATCCACCCAGTTGCCAAGCATCGTATTTGGCTGTGCTTTGTTGAGCGAATGAACCAATTTCTCTGGCTTGTTTCGGCCACCCACAAAACCACTAGTCCTGTGAGAGGGGTGTGGTGTGTACTGAGGACTTTTGAGGCATCTGCTCTGATTGGAAGACAAATTGTTTTTGCTTGTTTATTGAACCCGTTTAACGATTCTTCTCTTAAAAGACCTCACTTTTATGAGAATGGAGTGCAAGTAAGACCTGCTGTTCATATGCAAACTGTGTAGTTTCACGGTGCTTAACTGAATGACTTGCGAATGATGAAGGTTGCTCCCACGTAGCCCCACAAACTGCTTGAGAGTCCGAAAACCAGACCAGCCAAATGCCATTAACACTGCAATTTCCCTTTGATTTTTTCAGTATATGAATTTGGCAATGGCTACTACACCAAAAAAAAAATGCTACGACACCAAACCTCTCCTTCCCTGCTGAACAAAAAGTCTTTATTTTTGACTCCCTGTTATTTTGTTGTAGTTCAAGCCTTCACCCTCCAGTAGCCAAATAATTCTTGGATTACTGCAGAGATGACAGACCCACTCCAACCTTGTTGGAGGCAGAATTGCACTCATGGACAAAGTGTTCCACGGAGGACCTGGAGCTCCCGATGCAGCTGCAGAAACAGTGGAGAAAACATGAGAAACCAAGAGTTTTGGCCAAAACATTCCCGACATCTTAAAGATATTGTGCACAATTCTCATAAGCGATCTGAAAAGACTTGTAACCTACTTAAGAAGGTGAAACATCAATGAGAAACTTACTTTTGGCGCCCTCATCATGCATTGCTTCATGCAAATTGCAAAGTTCTCTCAACTTTTCTTAACCCCTTAACCTCTGATTTTTCACTAAAGTTCTCACTGAAGTAGATTCAAAAACAGGAAAGAAGGCCTTTTTTTCACATCGTAGGACCATTTCACATACAGCACATATTCTAAATCAGCAGGTTGCAGCGCTTCAATGAAACTACATCACACTTACAATAAGGAAAACATTCAAACCCAGGAGACCATGTTTTTATGGCCCCAGTATTACATCAAATGGAAAACATTCAGATCTTGAGCGTCATTTCATTTCCCTGCAATTCAGCAGGACATTTTAGGGATCGTGGAAAACCTTAGGATCTTCACTAGAATTTAAAATAGGAGGCCTGAAGTTCCACAGGTTTCAGTACAGCAGCTACATTTGACGAACCCATATATGAGTCCGTAGGTTTTATGGGGTTAAACTATTTCATGGAGAAGGTCCTGCAAAGCTCTTATTTTAAAATATTATACACATACTTCTGAAATGTATTTATTAGACATTCGTTCATAGTTTATCTGTTGGCATTAATACTCTGCAGGTACAATCAGAGGTCTATAAAAGAGGATGTGAGGAAATTAGGGTAATTGAATGCAAACCAGGAATACAAGCTTCTTTGGGCTGAAATTAAGCAAAAAAAAAAAAAAAAGTCAAATGAAGGTCAACTAAATGCAGAAAATGAACTCTTGAAAACTCAGCTTTCTAAAGGCAGCCCCTCGAATTTCACAGCTAAACTGAGATCCTGGAATAAATCCTCGGCCATCCCGAGATGAGTACATCTGCACCTGCAATTTGTTGATTTTTGAGACTAAGATATGATATGCTGAATATTTTACCTCTGTAACAAATTTGTTACAGGAACAGCTTTATATTAAATAGGACATTATCACCGCCTGCAATCAACACTGGCAGTAAATATGTGAGGCATGTGTTATATCTCCACAAGCAGTTAATATGTCCTCACCATTGCTTTTTTTGTGTTCTTATGTCAGTCAGTGGAATTTCCCAAAAATATCTGAACGGATTTCAATCCAATTTAGTGTGTTTATAGACACTCTGCTAAGGAAGAAGTGATGAAAATTCTGACTTACATTCCTCATCCAGGATACAAAGGAATTCCCATGCGCCTAAAGACAGCGCAACAAGAGCTGAGGTCATGTACTGTCCTGGTGTCTTTAAGTTAGCTCTGTAAACATGTGCAAACCCAAGTAAAGAACATGCCAAGTATTTTATAAAGACTGCAGGATACTGTAGAGACTAGATGTCCCTTTAGCATGCTTGTGATAAACTGCAGTACATTCTCCATGATTGCTCGGCCTCCATTCCTCCCAGTCATCCAGCATAATCCCTGACTTTCCAACTGTCACATGACCAGGATGTAGCCAGACGATGCAACACTCACTCGGAAGGCACCAGCATCTATATATATTATTACTGAGTTGGCGATTTGCGTAATTTCACACATCTCCTCCGAAACCACCGTGAATAATGAGTCTGTTTTCTGCATACGCCGGTTTCACCGTGTGACAAAGATGATGCGCCAGGTTTCGAACTTAGTTATGAAGTGAAAACTGCATTTTGAAGCCATTTTTAGCTAGTAAAACCGGCTAATTCAATCAGCTGTTATCGTGCCCACACAAACAGCCCGGGCATAGCACGAGTATCTGCTTGTCTATCTGATTTTCGTACTTACAGTCAGCACTATAATTTACTGGACAGTGACAGTTTTTGTTATTTTGGTTCTGTTGACCAAGTCAATCCCCAGATCTGAATCTGACTGATCGAGAATTTTACCAGCTGAGTTGTCCTGAAACAAGCAGGATCTAAAGATAGTGGCAGCACAGGCGTGGAGGAGGATCACCGGGTTTGGTGATCTCTGTCCTGCACAGACTCCAAGCAGTCATGACATGCATCATGCTCTTCTTCTGCCTGTCTCAAAAATTCAATACCATATAATCCTGTATTGCATTCTGTTTCATGTAGTACTGCGTGATGATTTATGTGTCTATCAGTATATAGAACACTCTGTCCCAGTAATGCAGCATAAATGCCGCATAAATTTTACGTGTGTCTATGCATTATGTGCTAAGGTATGCACGAAAATTGCTTGTAACGATAAACTTAAACTTTTGCTGGGAAAAAATTTTTTTTTTAGGCTGATTGATGCTATTATTTTCGCTTCCACTGAAGTTTCTCAGAATGGGACCATCTGCAAAAAAATAGATAAATAAATACATTTTTTTAAAAAAATAAAATTTAAAAAGAAATGTAAATGTAAAATTTCTTGAGGGCACAAGAGCCTGGGCGAAGTTTAAGGAAGCCCCGTGTTGCCCAGGCAGTAGAACTCCCCCCTCAGCCTTCTTGTTGTTATCCTAAGGAACGGTAAATCATGACGTTTGGCCGCAGGTTGGCTGCAGGACTTGCCAGAGCAATGCTTCAATGCATGTGCCTGCCTAACGGAGGCCAGTCCAGGTTTTCTTGTGAAATTTAGTACTGAACTTTATAGCAATATGGCCTCAGAATAAAACACGGAAGTGTCAGAAAAACAGACTCACTTCCTTGAGGACACGGCGGCTCACAGCCACGGGGTGGGATAATGTGCTCCAGAGCTCATGCATGAGCACCTTCTCTCGCTGAATCTCATCTGAATATCGATTCTACCTTGTCTGACCTCTTCTAATCAAGCACCTTCATCTAAAATAGAAAAGCCCCTCAAAAGATTCTCATTGACTGGGAAAACAAATGCCTGATTGAACAAGTTAATGAGTTTTGAGCGCACCTGGGGGTTTTCGTTTATAACTTCCCCTTTATTGTTGGGGGTAAATGAGAAGGAGAATGTGACGCAATGAAGCTGTGCGCTTGTTTTCTCTCTCTCTCTCTCTCTCTCTCTCTCTCTCTCTCTCTCTCTCTCTCTCTCTCTCTCACTCTCACTCTCTCTCTAGCTCTCAGGTCTCGCAGTGAATCTGTTAACAAGGACTCTGGGAGAGCTGTAAATATCAGGCTGTCTTCTTTTTATAGGTGCTGCCCGTTCATACATTGGCGAAGTGTCTGGTGTCTGAATATTAATTGCCAAGTCGTGTCACACTGAGCAGAGGAGCAGAATAACAAGTTAGTCTGTGTGCAGATTTTTTCTCAGTGTGTGTATTGCAGATGGGTACAGTTGTCTGTAGGAGTTTCTCTAACAGAACATCCTCCCACTTAAATGTCAGTGAAACAGTCTTTAAATCATGTCAGAATGGGGAAAAGGCTATTTAAGTACAGCTACTAAATTTGCCAGATGAGTAGTTTGGTCTATTTAGTAAATGCTGTCTGAAAAGTTGTTCAAATAATTTGTTAAATAGACTGCTAATCAAAACTGTGAATTTCTGTTGTCTACGTGCATGTTCACACAATCCATTGTTTGTTGTTTGACTATTGTTTATGTCAATTTTCGGCAATTTTTCTTTTTAATTGAATTATTTGTGTTATATTTGTAATGAGGAAGAGTTGTGAGAAAACAAAGTACTGAGACTCATTCACACGGCTGCCCTGGATGTTAGTGTCTGAAAAAAATTGAGTGAGGATTTAAACTTAGGTATTTTTTTGTTTTGCCTTAATTCATACCCAACTCCATGCAAGCACTTCTGGGATTCAGAGATTAAATGATTGCAGAACAGTAATTTGATAGAACTGAAATCAGAAGTTTACTTACACCTTGGCCATATACATTTAAACTCAATTCTTGACAATTCCTGACTCTTAATCCGAGTAAACATTTCTTCAGACTTTATTTTAAGAATGTGAAATTTCAAAATAATAGTTGATAGAATTACTTTTTTTTCAACTTCTATTTCTCTCGAAACATTCCAAATGGGTGAGGAGTTTACACACACTTAGTAAGCAGCAGTTAGCATCGCCTTGAGTCAAACATTTCAGGTAGCCTTCCAAAAGCTCCAATTAATAAGTTGCTCGAATTTTGGCCCATTCCTCCAGACAACACTGGTGTAACTGACTCAGATATGTGGGCCTCCTTGCTTGCACGGTCGTTTTCAGTTATCTATTGGATTTCGGCTTTGTGACGACCACTCCAGTATCTTGACTTTGTTGACCATAAGCCATTTTGCTACGACACTAGAAGTATGCTTGTGGTTATCATCTATTTGGAAGATCCATTTGCGACTTGGCAACTTCCTGACTGATGTCTTCAGATGTTGCCTCAATATATCCATGTAATCTTCCTTCCACATGACGCCATCTATTTTTAAAAATGCACCAGTCCCACCTGCAGCAAAGCACCCCCACAATATGATGCTGCCACCGCAGTGCTTCATATTGTTCACATGGAACGATGTTCTTCAGCTTGTAAATTTTTTTTTTTCAGAAATATCAATGGCCATTATGGCCAAACAGTTCAATTTTGATTTAATCAGACCAGAGAATATTTCTCAAAAAATTGGAATCTTTGTCCCCATGTGCAGCTGCAAACCATATTCTGGCATTTTTGTCAGATTTGGAGCAGTGCATTCTTTCTAGCTGAGCGGCCTTTTAGATTATTTCCATTAGACTCATTTAACAGTGGATTATGTACACTTTTGTGACTATTCCCTCCAGCATCTTCACAAGGTCTTTTTGCTCTACTTCTGGGATTGATTTGAACGTTTTGTGCCAAAGTACGTTCATCTCTAAGACATAAAACGCGTCTCCTCTCTGGGTGGTATGGCGGCTGTGTGGTCCCATGGTGTATATACATGCGTATAATTGTTTGTACAGTTTTATGAGGTACCTTCAGACATTTTGATACTACTCTCAAGCATGAACCAGACTTACTTGTGGAGGCCCCCATTTTTTGAGGTCTTGGCTGATTTCTTCAAATTTTCCCATGATGTCAAGCAATGAGACTGTGAGTTTGAAGGTAGGCTGTAAAAAACATGCACAGCTGCACCTGCAATTGTTTCAAATGATGTCCTTGAACCTATCAGAGGTTTCTACAGCCATGACATAATTTCCTAGAATTTTTCAAGCTGTTTAAAGACACAGCTTACTGAATGTAAACTTCTGACCCACTGGAATTGTTACGCAGTGAATTATA